>CM042013.1:4537081-5264581 GCA_023525715.1 Cichorium intybus
GACTTATTTAAGTATGATTAAAATTTTCAAATTGTAATTAGTCAACTATATAAATAATGTGATAATCTAATACTAACATTATATTACATTGGAATTTCATATGACAATAAAATCAATAATATGATAACTTAAATTTTTGGAATTTGCAACACAACTTATTGTTTTAATAAATCAACAACCTTTTATACATTTCCTCAACTGTTTTTATCATTCATTTCTTTTTTATGATTCCCTCAACTTATTATTTTGTTTTGTAATTACTATATACTATTCACATCAAATTGAAACTACAAATTTTCAATGAAAATACATATAAAAATATAATAAACAAATAAGTTATTAATTTGTTTTGCAATTACTACTTGTTGCACAATACAATATTTCAACATGAATATTTTGTTTGTGTTTCTACTCCATAAAATAAAAACGTTGAGTGCGTTGTAACATGTTTATGTAAAAAAATAAAAAAAATACAAAATCCTACTAAGTTATTATTGTATAATAAAAACATGAAGTGAGACTTATCAATATTCAAAACATAAATATTTATGCTCCAAGCCATACAAATTTTCTTGAAATTAAAGAAAGTAAAAAAGAATAAAGATGTACAAAGAATGAAGTTAAACCACTCGCTTCAATTTTATCATAGATATACACGCGAAATCCTCCTAGAGCTCGGTTGATTTCTTTCTCCAATTTCTTTCCAAACGCCATGCAACCCAAACGATGAATCTTTATGCATGTTTAATACAAAATCAAATGATTGTCATCGAGTTTGATTCTTTGCGAGATCTATAATGGGTTCCTCCACATGAACATGTGGGCAATAATAAGAACTTGATAGCTTCGGCAAATTTTAGTTCTTGAAATGTTATCACTCATATTATACACATGTCATGGATCTAACA
Source organism: Cichorium intybus (assembly GCA_023525715.1). NCBI lineage: Eukaryota > Viridiplantae > Streptophyta > Magnoliopsida > Asterales > Asteraceae > Cichorium > Cichorium intybus. Next base: position 4,537,990 of record CM042013.1, read on the forward strand.
TGCTTGAAAGAGAATAAAAAAAGGTTTGAGTAACCAAGTGTGTAAATAATGCTCTTATATAGGCACAACATATCAATTAACAAAAACATTAAATATTATAAGTTGAAAAGTGTTGGGGGTTTCAAATGAATATAGTGCTAGTATTTGAGTTATTTTGATTCACATTCATGAATGACCTCTATTATAAAAGGTATATAGATGTATCGGTAAGGCAATATTTGATACAGTGACAGGACCGGCCAAAATATGATTGAACTAGACTAAACTTGACTGAACGATACCAATACCTTGTTTGGTAGCGTCTTAATTGAAAAATTAAATGACAGTCTCTTAATTTTCAAATTTAAAGTGTTTGGTAGCATCTGAATAAAAGTCTATTAATTTATCAAAAACCTCATAAAAGTTAAGAAATAAAATAATGTCTAAAAAAAATTAAGAGCCACACACACCCATCGAACCTCACCTACCCTATCCATTACCCACTCACACCACTCCTATCCACCCCATCCCACCCCGTACCCTAACATACCCCCTACACCACCCACCCATATTGTAACGCCCCAATTTCAAAATTTCTAAAATTCATTTATTATCAAAGTTTCAATAAAACATTTATTCCAAAGTAAATCCGTTTAACCTATTTATTAAACCAACAGCGGAAACAATTGAAAATCATAACATAATTCATTAACATAAATTTTCTTGTATGCGATGCGCCGCCGTCACGCCTTGCCCTTCCCTTTGTCAATCGATTTACCTGAAATATTATAAAAACAACGGGTAAGCTTAAAGCTTAGTGAGTCCACAAATTACCATACATGCCCACACATTAAACAACCCGTCCTCGAGAACGACCCGACCCTACCCGCCATACAACAGCTACGGGCGTCCATCATACAACAGCTATGGACACAGGGCGGTTCTACCCATCATACAACAGCTATGGGTTCCCGGTTATGGCCCAGCCCATCATACAACAGCTATGGGACAAGGCATGGTCCAACTCGCCATACAACAGCTACGAGGGGACACGCAACAGTACTGAGCCCACAACAAATAACCACAGATATAGAGCAAATCATATAACTGTAAATAACACACAAGATGCCTAACATGCAACATCATATAGTAAGGTGAGGATACTCACATGATTCGAAACCGCACAGATATTCTCTAATATCCCCACTTAGCTCGTCCACACACCTAAATCCCACACACATACAACATATCAATTACTGACTAGGCTCTTACAGACCTGAATAAAGGTTAGACTCACTATTTGCCATCAAACCGTGGTCAAAACTAAATTCCTGGACAAACAGTCGCTCGCCGCGGCGTGGCTCCTCGCCCTACGCGCCGCGGCTATCATTGCACAATTACGGGATTTCAGCCGAGTCCGCGCCGCTGACTTAGCCAGTCCGCGTCGCGGCTCGTAACATTCCAAAATGTTTTTCAGTGATTATCAGTACATCAATCGGCTAGGGTTCCTTTCTACACCCTTCCTGGGATCAGAAACTACCCTAAGGTCACTTCCTTATGGACATGCAAGTCCATGCATGTCCTTGGTTCAAACCCTAAGGCTACAAATCGTCTAAAGCTACAAACCAACTGGTAACACCATAAGACGGGATAAACAGAAAAGTCAGAAGAGTAAATCTTCTTACCTCACTTCTGAAGGACGGAGTGATGCCCACGATCCGTTCTAAACCTTCTCCCGCGTGGATCTCCTCCTTCTAAACTCCCAAAACCTTCAACACCTCGAGACCAAAGAGTATCTGCCGAAACCAGACACCCCTACTCTAGAAACTCTCCAAAAACACGAACCCTAGGGCTGGGGTCCTTTTTATAGGCGTTTAAATCCGAATTAGGGTTTTTCATGACTGCGGCGCACCGCGCCGCGGATTCTTTAGAACCGCGCCGCGCGTACAAATCCTACGCGATTCTAGATTCTTCCAAAAGCCGCGCCGCGGATTCCTTCGGGCCGCGACTCGGCGGACCGGGTCTTACAATTCTCCCCCACTTAACTGGATTTCGTCCCCGAAATCCGTGCCGGTAAATAATTCTGGATAATGCCTCCGCATTTCCTCCTCCGGTTCCCAAGTCCATTCGGACCCTTTTCGATGCTGCCACTGAACCTTCACTAATCCTATTGTTTTATTCCGCAAAGTCTTTATCTTCTTTTCAATGATGGCAATTGGTCGCTCCACAAAATTTAGACGTTCATCTAATTGAATATCCTCCAAAGGTATTATTGTGGATTCCTCAGTCACGCACTTTCTGAGCTGCGAAACGTGAAACGTGTCGTGAATCTGACTAAGCTGTTCGGGTAGCTCCAACCGGTAAGCTACCTCACCTACACGGGCGACAATTCGATATGGTCCAATGTACCTAGGGCCAAGCTTTCCTCGCTTCCTAAAACGAATAATTCCCTTCCAAGGTGACACCTTTAGAAGAACATAATCCCCGACTTGAAACTCGAGATCGGACCGTCGCCTATCCGCATAACTTTTCTGTCGGCTTTGAGCGGTTAACAATCTCTCCCGAACCTTCTGAATTAACTCAGTTGTCTTGAGCACCACCTCTGTACTTCCCAATACCTGCTGGCCAACCTCACCCCAGCAAATAGGTGTCCGACATTTTCTTCCATACAACATTTCAAAGGGAGCTCTGCCAATGCTCGCGTGATAACTGTTATTGTAAGAAAACTCAGCTAAAGGGAGATGGGAATCCCAACTCCCGCCAAAATCGATGACACATGCCCTAAGCATATCCTCCAGCGTTTGAATCGTCCTTTCACTCTGCCCATCCGTCTGAGGATGATATGCTGTGCTGAAATGAAGGCGAGTGCCTAATTCCTCATGAAACTTCTTCCAAAACCTAGAAGTAAATCGGACATCCCGGTCGGATACTACCGAGACCGGTATACCATGCCGAGACATAATCTCATCTGTGAAGACCTTAGCCAATTCCTTTGCAGAGTAAGTCTCTTGGATGGGGAGGAAATGAGCACTTTTGGTCAACCTATCCACGATAACCCAAATAGTGTCCATACGTCGAGGGGTTCTTGGCAACTTCGTGATGAAATCCATTGTGATATGCTCCCATTTCCATTCTGGGATCTCAAGAGGCTGCAACTTACCATGAGGCCGTTGGTGCTCGGCCTTGACCCTACGACAGGTCATGCATCTTTCGACAAACTCAGCTACTTCCCTCTTCATACCCGGCCACCAATAATATTCACGCATATCCCTATACATTTTAGTCGCTCCAGGGTGGATAGAGAACTTGGATTTATGCGCCTCCTCCAATAGGGTTTGACGAACCTCGCCCAGCTTCGGTACCCAAATCCTCTCGTGACAAGTCAACAAATCCCTACTATCTTTGACCATAGCTGCCAACTGACCCACAATCCTCTCACTTTTCTGATTCTCGCTCTTGCTTGCTTCCACCTGGGCTTTCCTAATCAGCTCAAGCAGCGGTGTCACAATTGTCATCCTTAGACAAACGCCCCGAAGGGGTGCACTCGAAGCCTTACGACTTAACGCATCCGCTACCACATTGGCCTTTCCAGGGTGGTAGTGTATCTCACAATCATAGTCTTTTAATACATCCAACCATCTCCTCTGTCTCATATTGAGGTTTGCCTGATCCATCAGGTACTTCAAACTCTTGTGATCCGTGAAAATGGTGCACTTTACTCTATACAAATAGTGTCTCCAAATCTTGAGAGCGAAGACCACCGCTCCCAATTCCAAATCATGAGTCGGGTAGTTAGTTTCATGGGGCTTTAACTGTCGCGAGGCGTAAGCGATCACCCTGCCTCGTTGCATCAAGACTGCCCCCAATCCCGTGATTGATGCATCGCAGTAAACTACCATATCCTCCATGCCCTCAGGCAAAGTCAAAACCGGAGCTTCACACAATTTCCGCCGCAAAGTCTCAAAAGCTTGCTGCTGCTCCTCACCCCACCGAAAAGCAGCATTTTTCTTAGTTAGCCGGGTCAAAGGTACTGCAACCTTTGAGAAGTCTTGGATGAAACGACGGTAATAACCAGCCAGACCCAAGAAACTTCTAATCTCCGAGGGAGTCTTCGGAACCTCCCACTGCATCACGGCCTCTACCTTAGCCGGGTCTACCATGATTCCTTGCTCATTTACAATGTGACCCAAAAACTGAACCTCCCGTAGCCAAAAGTCACACTTGGATAATTTTGCATAAAGCTTCTCCTTCCTTAAGGTCTCTAATACTTCCTTTAAGTGCTGTTCATGTTGTTCCCTGCTCCGAGAATAGACTAAGATGTCGTCAATGAAAACTATAACTGACCGATCCAACATCGGTCGACACACCCGATTCATTAAGTCCATAAAAGCTGCAGGTGCATTGGTCAGTCCAAACGGCATCACTACAAACTCGAAGTGGCCGTACCTCGTTCGAAAAGCCGTTTTCGGGATGTCTTCCTCTCGAACTCGCATTTGATGGTAACCTGACCGCAAATCAATTTTTGAAAACCACGAAGCGCCCTGCAGTTGGTCGAATAAGTCGTCGATGCGAGGCAAAGGATATCGATTCTTCACCGTAAGCTTATTCAACTCACGATAATCTATGCACATCCTGTTGGAGCCATCCTTCTTCTTAACAAACAAAATAGGCGCTCCCCATGGCGAGCAACTGGGTCGAATAAATCCCTTATCTAATAATTCTCGAAGTTGAATAGACAACTCCAGCATCTCCGGAGGCGCAAGACGATACGGTGCTTTGGCTATCGGAGCTGCACCGGGAGTTAAGTCGATCTTAAATTCCACCTGTCTCTCTGGCGGCACGCCAGGCAGGTCCTCGGGAAAAACATCAGGAAAATCCCGAACCACTGGTATATCACCTGCTTTCTGCTGTGGCTTCCTTTCTCGTGTGTCTACAACATAAGCCACAAATCCCGAACCTCCATGCTGAAAATGTCTGCGTGCCCTAGCAGCTGAACAGAAAACTGCACCTCGATTCTTTCTCTCGCCCTGCATAACCAGCTCTCCCCCACTTGGGGTTTGAATCCACACTCGCTTGTTCTTACAATCGATCCATGATTCGTGCTGACCCATCCAATCCATACCGATGATGACTCGGGAGTCACTCAACGGTATAGGGATGAGATCGATCGGAAACTTTATTCCTTGAATCACGACTTCGCATCCCCGATAAACACTAGTAGCTTGCACGGTTTTATCATCCGCGATTTCCACTTCTAACGGCTGATGAAGAGTTCCTAAAGCAATACCGAAACTCTTTCCCAACGCGGCAGACACAAAAGAATGACTAGCACCCGAATCAAATAATGCAAAGGTAGGCGTAGAGTTGACTAAGAATGTTCCTAATCAAAGCATAATAGACATATTAATTACACACACCACAAACATGAGGCAAGTAAAGAAAGAGTACCCGTGACGACGTAGGGCGCATCCTGTGCCTCCTCGGCGGTCATGACGAATGCTCGACCCTTGGTCTTAGGGGCTTCCCCTTTCCCCTGCCTACCATCGGTAATCCGGAGTGTAGTGGGTGCCGGATTCTGAACCACTCCCTGAGTCAGACGGGGACATTGGGCCTTGAAGTGGCCCACTTGGTTACAATTAAAACAAATCTTGACCTCTTGCCGACAATCTTTAGCATAGTGGCCCTCCTTTCCACACTTATGACATATTAGCACCCAGCAACGTCCCTCATGATTCCTTCCACATTTACCACACTTACCCTGGCTCCTTTGCCCTTGTTTTCCCTGATCTGCCCCTCGAAATTTCTTCGACACCTGCTGAGTCTGAGCAGGCGTCGGACGCTTCTGCTTTTGTTGGGTTTCCAGTTCCAACTCTCGGGCCCGAGCGGCCGCTATCATATCAGTAGGAGTTTGGTGCCTAGCAGCAGACACAAATTCCCGAATGTCTGTGCGAAGCATTGCCAAGTATCGGGTCGTCCTCATGCGCTCGGTTGCCGCAAACTCTGGACAGAAGAGTGCCCGTTCATTAAACTTCTTAGTGATTTCCGTCACCGTCTCAGTAGTCTGGGTCAGATTTAGGTATTCCTGCGCCAAGCGTTCCATTTCCTCCTGTGGAACATACTCCAATTTGAACTGTTCCTTGAACTGCGGCCATGTAATGGCATCCAACTGAGCAGGAGTGAGATCTTTCGTTCGTATCTCCCACCAATCTTTCGCACCCTCTCTTAAAAGGTTCGCCGCAAACGTTACCTTGGAGTTCTCATGACAGGAACATGTGCGGAAAGCACCCTCCACTGCGGAAATCCACCGCATGCTAACAATCGGATCCCTGCCCCCATCGAACATCGGAGGCGAACAAGCTGAAAAGTCCTTATAACTTGCATCCCTCGCACGTGACGTGCCCTGAGTAACCAGTCGTTCCTCGAGCATTGCCCATAGCTCAGCCTTAATCGTACCAAAGAACTGAGGTATCGCAGCCAACACTTCCCGCGAAACCTCCTCCGCTATCAGGTTACGGAGATTCTCATCAGTCGGTCCTCCCCCACTCGAGGCACCCGCATCTGGTCCACCATTGCTTCGAGTGACTGCCATTCTGAAATGCGCAACAGTTCTAATATCAATACTCGCGTCACTCCAATCTATCTAACTACTTGACTTTTTAGGACTTTGTTTGACTACTCTTGACTCAAGCGTGAATCCTGTGCTTTCGGTAATACTGGCCTGGTACTACCTTCCACACCTATTCGCCCTTGTTCCAAGTTCGTCAACCACCCTCCTAAAACGTCACACGCACTAAACCATTTCCTTTGACTCATGTGGTCATGCACCGTGGTGCCTAATCTTTTGATCTAACTCTCCCTCTCACACGTGCCTAAGAGAACTATTGCTAATGTCGTCGAGTCACCTCACGGACGCACAGCCGTACACAATCAGGAATAAGATAGACGTTTGAATAACTGATCTACCTTAAAGTCACAACCAAACAAGGAACAGCCAGTAAAGCCAGACCAAGAATTCTTAGGCTATCTTACCCTAATTGTATACAACCTACCAGCATTCACTAAGCAACCTAACGACAGTAGCATAAAATTCCAAAGCAGCACATAAGGCACAAACAGTCTACAGAGTATGTTATCCAGGCAGCCTTACATCCTAGCACAATACATTTTATCACATAATACAAACTTGGCATGGGTAATTGGGAATCACAAAACTTACTTGAGCTCGGCTGACGGTTCGCATCGCATCTTCTTTTACTTTAATTTAACCTTCCAAAAACATTTTCTTAACAAAATCATTCAGTCCTAAGTTTGAGTTTGGATTCCCAATACAGTTCATCCAAATCCCTCAAACCAAGGCTCTGATACCAATTTGTAACGCCCCAATTTCAAAATTTCTAAAATTCATTTATTATCAAAGTTTCAATAAAACATTTATTCCAAAGTAAATCCGTTTAACCTATTTATTAAACCAACAGCGGAAACAATTGAAAATCATAACATAATTCATTAACATAAATTTTCTTGTATGCGATGCGCCGCCGTCACGCCTTGCCCTTCCCTTTGTCAATCGATTTACCTGAAATATTATAAAAACAACGGGTAAGCTTAAAGCTTAGTGAGTCCACAAATTACCATACATGCCCACACATTAAACAACCCGTCCTCGAGAACGACCCGACCCTACCCGCCATACAACAGCTACGGGCGTCCATCATACAACAGCTATGGACACAGGGCGGTTCTACCCATCATACAACAGCTATGGGTTCCCGGTTATGGCCCAGCCCATCATACAACAGCTATGGGACAAGGCATGGTCCAACTCGCCATACAACAGCTACGAGGGGACACGCAACAGTACTGAGCCCACAACAAATAACCACAGATATAGAGCAAATCATATAACTGTAAATAACACACAAGATGCCTAACATGCAACATCATATAGTAAGGTGAGGATACTCACATGATTCGAAACCGCACAGATATTCTCTAATATCCCCACTTAGCTCGTCCACACACCTAAATCCCACACACATACAACATATCAATTACTGACTAGGCTCTTACAGACCTGAATAAAGGTTAGACTCACTATTTGCCATCAAACCGTGGTCAAAACTAAATTCCTGGACAAACAGTCGCTCGCCGCGGCGTGGCTCCTCGCCCTACGCGCCGCGGCTATCATTGCACAATTACGGGATTTCAGCCGAGTCCGCGCCGCTGACTTAGCCAGTCCGCGTCGCGGCTCGTAACATTCCAAAATGTTTTTCAGTGATTATCAGTACATCAATCGGCTAGGGTTCCTTTCTACACCCTTCCTGGGATCAGAAACTACCCTAAGGTCACTTCCTTATGGACATGCAAGTCCATGCATGTCCTTGGTTCAAACCCTAAGGCTACAAATCGTCTAAAGCTACAAACCAACTGGTAACACCATAAGACGGGATAAACAGAAAAGTCAGAAGAGTAAATCTTCTTACCTCACTTCTGAAGGACGGAGTGATGCCCACGATCCGTTCTAAACCTTCTCCCGCGTGGATCTCCTCCTTCTAAACTCCCAAAACCTTCAACACCTCGAGACCAAAGAGTATCTGCCGAAACCAGACACCCCTACTCTAGAAACTCTCCAAAAACACGAACCCTAGGGCTGGGGTCCTTTTTATAGGCGTTTAAATCCGAATTAGGGTTTTTCATGACTGCGGCGCACCGCGCCGCGGATTCTTTAGAACCGCGCCGCGCGTACAAATCCTACGCGATTCTAGATTCTTCCAAAAGCCGCGCCGCGGATTCCTTCGGGCCGCGACTCGGCGGACCGGGTCTTACAATTCTCCCCCACTTAACTGGATTTCGTCCCCGAAATCCGTGCCGGTAAATAATTCTGGATAATGCCTCCGCATTTCCTCCTCCGGTTCCCAAGTCCATTCGGACCCTTTTCGATGCTGCCACTGAACCTTCACTAATCTTATTGTTTTATTCCGCAAAGTCTTTATCTTCTTTTCAATGATGGCAATTGGTCGCTCCACAAAATTTAGACGTTCATCTAATTGAATATCCTCCAAAGGTATTATTGTGGATTCCTCAGTCACGCACTTTCTGAGCTGCGAAACGTGAAACGTGTCGTGAATCTGACTAAGCTGTTCGGGTAGCTCCAACCGGTAAGCTACCTCACCTACACGGGCGACAATTCGATATGGTCCAATGTACCTAGGGCCAAGCTTTCCTCGCTTCCTAAAACGAATAATTCCCTTCCAAGGTGACACCTTTAGAAGAACATAATCCCCGACTTGAAACTCGAGATCGGACCGTCGCCTATCCGCATAACTTTTCTGTCGGCTTTGAGCGGTTAACAATCTCTCCCGAACCTTCTGAATTAACTCAGTTGTCTTGAGCACCACCTCTGTACTTCCCAATACCTGCTGGCCAACCTCACCCCAGCAAATAGGTGTCCGACATTTTCTTCCATACAACATTTCAAAGGGAGCTCTGCCAATGCTCGCGTGATAACTGTTATTGTAAGAAAACTCAGCTAAAGGGAGATGGGAATCCCAACTCCCGCCAAAATCGATGACACATGCCCTAAGCATATCCTCCAGCGTTTGAATCGTCCTTTCACTCTGCCCATCCGTCTGAGGATGATATGCTGTGCTGAAATGAAGGCGAGTGCCTAATTCCTCATGAAACTTCTTCCAAAACCTAGAAGTAAATCGGACATCCCGGTCGGATACTACCGAGACCGGTATACCATGCCGAGACATAATCTCATCTGTGAAGACCTTAGCCAATTCCTTTGCAGAGTAAGTCTCTTGGATGGGGAGGAAATGAGCACTTTTGGTCAACCTATCCACGATAACCCAAATAGTGTCCATACGTCGAGGGGTTCTTGGCAACTTCGTGATGAAATCCATTGTGATATGCTCCCATTTCCATTCTGGGATCTCAAGAGGCTGCAACTTACCATGAGGCCGTTGGTGCTCGGCCTTGACCCTACGACAGGTCATGCATCTTTCGACAAACTCAGCTACTTCCCTCTTCATACCCGGCCACCAATAATATTCACGCATATCCCTATACATTTTAGTCGCTCCAGGGTGGATAGAGAACTTGGATTTATGCGCCTCCTCCAATAGGGTTTGACGAACCTCGCCCAGCTTCGGTACCCAAATCCTCTCGTGACAAGTCAACAAATCCCTACTATCTTTGACCATAGCTGCCAACTGACCCACAATCCTCTCACTTTTCTGATTCTCGCTCTTGCTTGCTTCCACCTGGGCTTTCCTAATCAGCTCAAGCAGCGGTGTCACAATTGTCATCCTTAGACAAACGCCCCGAAGGGGTGCACTCGAAGCCTTACGACTTAACGCATCCGCTACCACATTGGCCTTTCCAGGGTGGTAGTGTATCTCACAATCATAGTCTTTTAATACATCCAACCATCTCCTCTGTCTCATATTGAGGTTTGCCTGATCCATCAGGTACTTCAAACTCTTGTGATCCGTGAAAATGGTGCACTTTACTCTATACAAATAGTGTCTCCAAATCTTGAGAGCGAAGACCACCGCTCCCAATTCCAAATCATGAGTCGGGTAGTTAGTTTCATGGGGCTTTAACTGTCGCGAGGCGTAAGCGATCACCCTGCCTCGTTGCATCAAGACTGCCCCCAATCCCGTGATTGATGCATCGCAGTAAACTACCATATCCTCCATGCCCTCAGGCAAAGTCAAAACCGGAGCTTCACACAATTTCCGCCGCAAAGTCTCAAAAGCTTGCTGCTGCTCCTCACCCCACCGAAAAGCAGCATTTTTCTTAGTTAGCCGGGTCAAAGGTACTGCAACCTTTGAGAAGTCTTGGATGAAACGACGGTAATAACCAGCCAGACCCAAGAAACTTCTAATCTCCGAGGGAGTCTTCGGAACCTCCCACTGCATCACGGCCTCTACCTTAGCCGGGTCTACCATGATTCCTTGCTCATTTACAATGTGACCCAAAAACTGAACCTCCCGTAGCCAAAAGTCACACTTGGATAATTTTGCATAAAGCTTCTCCTTCCTTAAGGTCTCTAATACTTCCTTTAAGTGCTGTTCATGTTGTTCCCTGCTCCGAGAATAGACTAAGATGTCGTCAATGAAAACTATAACTGACCGATCCAACATCGGTCGACACACCCGATTCATTAAGTCCATAAAAGCTGCAGGTGCATTGGTCAGTCCAAACGGCATCACTACAAACTCGAAGTGGCCGTACCTCGTTCGAAAAGCCGTTTTCGGGATGTCTTCCTCTCGAACTCGCATTTGATGGTAACCTGACCGCAAATCAATTTTTGAAAACCACGAAGCGCCCTGCAGTTGGTCGAATAAGTCGTCGATGCGAGGCAAAGGATATCGATTCTTCACCGTAAGCTTATTCAACTCACGATAATCTATGCACATCCTGTTGGAGCCATCCTTCTTCTTAACAAACAAAATAGGCGCTCCCCATGGCGAGCAACTGGGTCGAATAAATCCCTTATCTAATAATTCTCGAAGTTGAATAGACAACTCCAGCATCTCCGGAGGCGCAAGACGATACGGTGCTTTGGCTATCGGAGCTGCACCGGGAGTTAAGTCGATCTTAAATTCCACCTGTCTCTCTGGCGGCACGCCAGGCAGGTCCTCGGGAAAAACATCAGGAAAATCCCGAACCACTGGTATATCACCTGCTTTCTGCTGTGGCTTCCTTTCTCGTGTGTCTACAACATAAGCCACAAATCCCGAACCTCCATGCTGAAAATGTCTGCGTGCCCTAGCAGCTGAACAGAAAACTGCACCTCGATTCTTTCTCTCGCCCTGCATAACCAGCTCTCCCCCACTTGGGGTTTGAATCCACACTCGCTTGTTCTTACAATCGATCCATGATTCGTGCTGACCCATCCAATCCATACCGATGATGACTCGGGAGTCACTCAACGGTATAGGGATGAGATCGATCGGAAACTTTATTCCTTGAATCACGACTTCGCATCCCCGATAAACACTAGTAGCTTGCACGGTTTTATCATCCGCGATTTCCACTTCTAACGGCTGATGAAGAGTTCCTAAAGCAATACCGAAACTCTTTCCCAACGCGGCAGACACAAAAGAATGACTAGCACCCGAATCAAATAATGCAAAGGTAGGCGTAGAGTTGACTAAGAATGTTCCTAATCAAAGCATAATAGACATATTAATTACACACACCACAAACACGAGGCAAGTAAAGAAAGAGTACCCGTGACGACGTAGGGCGCATCCTGTGCCTCCTCGGCGGTCATGACGAATGCTCGACCCTTGGTCTTAGGGGCTTCCCCTTTCCCCTGCCTACCATCGGTAATCCGGAGTGTAGTGGGTGCCGGATTCTGAACCACTCCCTGAGTCAGACGGGGACATTGGGCCTTGAAGTGGCCCACTTGGTTACAATTAAAACAAATCTTGACCTCTTGCCGACAATCTTTAGCATAGTGGCCCTCCTTTCCACACTTATGACATATTAGCACCCAGCAACGTCCCTCATGATTCCTTCCACATTTACCACACTTACCCTGGCTCCTTTGCCCTTGCTTTCCCTGATCTGCCCCTCGAAATTTCTTCGACACCTGCTGAGTCTGAGCAGGCGCCGGACGCTTCTGCTTTTGTTGGGTTTCCAGTTCCAACTCTCGAGCCCGAGCGGCCGCTATCATATCAGTAAGAGTTTGGTGCCTAGCAGCAGACACAAATTCCCGAATGTCTGTGCGAAGCATTGCCAAGTATCGGGTCATCCTCATGCGCTCGGTTGCCGCAAACTCTGGACAGAAGAGTGCCCGTTCATTAAACTTCTTAGTGATTTCCGTCATCGTCTCAGTAGTCTGGGTCAGATTTAGGTATTCCTGCGCCAAGCGTTCCATTTCCTCCTGTGGAACATACTCCAATTTGAACTGTTCCTTGAACTGCGGCCATGTAATGGTATCCAACTGAGCAGGAGTGAGATCTTTCGTTCGTATCTCCCACCAATCTTTCGCACCCTCTCTTAAAAGGTTCGCCGCAAACGTTACCTTGGAGTTCTCATGACAGGAACATGTGCGGAAAGCACCCTCCACTGCGGAAATCCACCGCATGCTAACAATCGGATCCCTGCCCCCATCGAACATCGGAGGCGAACAAGCTGAAAAGTCCTTATAACTTGCATCCCTCGCACGTGACGTGCCCTGAGTAACCAGTCGTTCCTCGAGCATTGCCCATAGCTCAGCCTTAATCGTACCAAAGAACTGAGGTATCGCAGCCAACACTTCCCGCGAAACCTCCTCCGCTATCAGGTTACGGAGATTCTCATCAGTCGGTCCTCCCCCACTCGAGGCACCCGCATCTGGTCCACCATTGCTTCGAGTGACTGCCATTCTGAAATGCGCAACAGTTCTAATATCAATACTCGCGTCACTCCAATCTATCTAACTACTTGACTTTTTAGGACTTTGTTTGACTACTCTTGACTCAAGCGTGAATCCTGTGCTTTCGGTAATACTGGCCTGGTACTACCTTCCACACCTATTCGCCCTTGTTCCAAGTTCGTCAACCACCCTCCTAAAACGTCACACGCACTAAACCATTTCCTTTGACTCATGTGGTCATGCACCGTGGTGCCTAATCTTTTGATCTAACTCTCCCTCTCACACGTGCCTAAGAGAACTATTGCTAATGTCGTCGAGTCACCTCACGGACGCACAGCCGTACACAATCAGGAATAAGATAGACGTTTGAATAACTGATCTACCTTAAAGTCACAACCAAACAAGGAACAGCCAGTAAAGCCAGACCAAGAATTCTTAGGCTATCTTACCCTAGTTGTATATAACCTACCAGCATTCACTAAGCAACCTAACGACAGTAGCATAAAATTCCAAAGCAGCACATAAGGCACAAACAGTCTACAGAGTATGTTATCCAGGCAGCCTTACATCCTAGCACAATACATTTTATCACATAATACAAACTTGGCATGGGTAATTGGGAATCACAAAACTTACTTGAGCTCGGCTGACGGTTCGCATCGCATCTTCTTTTACTTTAATTTAACCTTCCAAAAACATTTTCTTAACAAAATCATTCAGTCCTAAGTTTGAGTTTGGATTCCCAATACAGTTCATCCAAATCCCTCAAACCAAGGCTCTGATACCAATTTGTAACGCCCCAATTTCAAAATTTCTAAAATTCATTTATTATCAAAGTTTCAATAAAACATTTATTCCAAAGTAAATCCGTTTAACCTATTTATTAAACCAACAGCGGAAACAATTGAAAATCATAACATAATTCATTAACATAAATTTTCTTGTATGCGATGCGCCGCCGTCACGCCTTGCCCTTCCCTTTGTCAATCGATTTACCTGAAATATTATAAAAACAACGGGTAAGCTTAAAGCTTAGTGAGTCCACAAATTACCATACATGCCCACACATTAAACAACCCGTCCTCGAGAACGACCCGACCCTACCCGCCATACAACAGCTACGGGCGTCCATCATACAACAGCTATGGACACAGGGCGGTTCTACCCATCATACAACAGCTATGGGTTCCCGGTTATGGCCCAGCCCATCATACAACAGCTATGGGACAAGGCATGGTCCAACTCGCCATACAACAGCTACGAGGGGACACGCAACAGTACTGAGCCCACAACAAATAACCACAGATATAGAGCAAATCATATAACTGTAAATAACACACAAGATGCCTAACATGCAACATCATATAGTAAGGTGAGGATACTCACATGATTCGAAACCGCACAGATATTCTCTAATATCCCCACTTAGCTCGTCCACACACCTAAATCCCACACACATACAACATATCAATTACTGACTAGGCTCTTACAGACCTGAATAAAGGTTAGACTCACTATTTGCCATCAAACCGTGGTCAAAACTAAATTCCTGGACAAACAGTCGCTCGCCGCGGCGTGGCTCCTCGCCCTACGCGCCGCGGCTATCATTGCACAATTACGGGATTTCAGCCGAGTCCGCGCCGCTGACTTAGCCAGTCCGCGTCGCGGCTCGTAACATTCCAAAATGTTTTTCAGTGATTATCAGTACATCAATCGGCTAGGGTTCCTTTCTACACCCTTCCTGGGATCAGAAACTACCCTAAGGTCACTTCCTTATGGACATGCAAGTCCATGCATGTCCTTGGTTCAAACCCTAAGGCTACAAATCGTCTAAAGCTACAAACCAACTGGTAACACCATAAGACGGGATAAACAGAAAAGTCAGAAGAGTAAATCTTCTTACCTCACTTCTGAAGGACGGAGTGATGCCCACGATCCGTTCTAAACCTTCTCCCGCGTGGATCTCCTCCTTCTAAACTCCCAAAACCTTCAACACCTCGAGACCAAAGAGTATCTGCCGAAACCAGACACCCCTACTCTAGAAACTCTCCAAAAACACGAACCCTAGGGCTGGGGTCCTTTTTATAGGCGTTTAAATCCGAATTAGGGTTTTTCATGACTGCGGCGCACCGCGCCGCGGATTCTTTAGAACCGCGCCACGCGTACAAATCCTACGCGATTCTAGATTCTTCCAAAAGCCGCGCCGCGGATTCCTTCGGGCCGCGACTCGGCGGACCGGGTCTTACACATATCCATCTCATCCACCCACCCGCACACAATCTACCCACTCCACCCCCTACACCACCCTCACCACATCCCACCCCACTCTACCCTACCCACCCATTCCCACCCCTACCCTACCTACATCACTTACCCACATGACCCACACCACACCACCCTACTCCACCCACCACATACCACACACATACCCACTTATCCCTTGTCTCGTTCATATTTAATTCAGCAGTAAATAATACAGTGGGGTAAAATGGTCCTTTTAATAATTCGCCACAGAAATCCAGAGGTTCCAAGCAACATGTTAAAATTTATATTTTAAAAATCCAGACCCTTTTAAAAATTCAAACATCTTAAGATCTTAAATATTTAGATCTTGCCGAATAGCCCCAAAATTAGTTTTTATATGTAGTGTTTTGTCATACTAGGAGATATGTTGAACATTCTTTATTAAAAGCAAAGTGACAAGGTCCTAGTCAAGAAAGTAATCTACAGCAAGTTCATCTCAAATTAACTCCCCTTTATTATATATAATTGTTTAGTTACTTCATGTGGAAAATCATTAAAGTTGCTACCTTACACGTGGTTACAAACTAGGATTATTATGGTGTAGTTTAGAAAAGAAATCGATACTTCAAACAGGGAAATAAATTGATTCAAACAATAAATTGATTCAGACATATAAATCGATTGACCTATCGAATGCTACAAACAGATAAATCAATTGACCTCAAGGCAACTATTGATACAAATAGACAAATTTGTTAATATAAACAGATAAATCGATGCAAACATGTGCCATTATAATCAACAATTGCAATCGGCATTTTTCTTGGAGTAAATTAATGCTAACTGATTAACGATTCCAGTAGAAACAAACAAATCGATTGATGTAAATAGAGAAATAGATGCTAACCTGCTTAACGACTCTGACTCCTTGTGTAGAAAACTGATCTTCAACGATTGACAGAAATCTTTTTCTTGTTTTGCTGATCGATTGCTTGTGTAGATAATCGCCGCCTTTTGTTTGGGAGGAATCGACTGAACCGTACACATCATGCTTTATAGAAATCGACGATCGACTCGGAATCGATTGATAGTTGGAGCGATTTTTGGAGGGAGTTTGTTTACGAGATAAAACCAATTGCAGTGATTTGGAGGGAATTGGATAAACATGAAGACTCTATCTGATATCTGATCTCTTCTCTCAAGGGTAAAATGGGAAAATTTTGAGAAAGCCACTCCGTACGTTACATAGACTAGCGTATAAAAAAACTGACTACCTAGCTAACTTAAAAGCTATATTTTGGTCTCCCAAACACATTAAATTATAAAAGCCCAAAAAAAAAGCTAGTTTATACGCTAGTTGTGGCGTGCCAAACACAGCCTAAGTTGTCATCCATTTGTAAATTGTTTCTAAAATTTAATCAATTAGTTTTAATTTGACCTAATAATTGTTCAAATCTCGTTCACGTCAAACACAACTTTAAAAGATTTATTATGTTCTGTTACATCTAATGTTACGTACCAAATGATACTTAAAAGAACTCTAATGACACATTTCCTTTTGTTATTTGTTGGGTTATTTTGTTTTTGCTTATTGAATATTTCGATATCAATATAAAAAAAGGTTCTTTTTTCAAATGTTACATATTAATAATATCTAATGCATGTCAAATATAAATACTAAACATGATGCATCGCATAACGCACATGTATACTGGTTTTATTTGTAGAAAAACGTAAAAAAGATGCTATTTCATTTAGTTCAATATGTTTAAAAGTAAATATGTAGAACCATTATTAATATGCAGTTTTTCATCCTCAACATTATTTGATACAACATATTGACAATGACAATAATATGACGGTGCTAATTATCGTAATCTAACCTCTTTAGAAAGTCAAACGACGTAGTTTGAAAATGGAAAAACAGAGTAAAAAAACCCAAATCTAGAAGCTTTCGTACAACAAAATTCAGTACAGCAAATCAACCAGCCTTGCTAAAATGAGTCCTCGGAGTAGACCACGGCGTATCAGGATCCTCGCCACAAATCCTAGCCACCATCTCCGTCGCCCTCTCCGGCATAACCGACTGAATCAGCAACGTCGGCTTCTTCGCCGGCAAATCCGGCACCAACCCACCTCGTAGCATCCGCCCCGCCTCCTTCATCGTCGGTCTTCTCTGGTGATTTGGATGCACACAGATCAATCCAGCCATCAACATCCTCTCCATATCAACTTTATCGAACATCCCCATCAAATTCGGATCTGCAGCCGCAATCAAAATCCTCTTTTCCCACAAATCCCACACCCAATCGGTCACCACCACGTTATCTTCGTTAACCGGCCGCTGTCCTGACGCCACCTCCAACACCACCACCCCAAAACTGTAAACATCTGTTTTCACAGTCGGGATACCAGAGTACACGTATTCCGGTGCCAGGTACCCCATCGTGCCAGCAGGCAACGTGGCATCACGCCCCCTGGCACTGTGCTCGTAAACCTCCGCCAAACCAAAATCACCTAATTTGGCGTTAAAGTCCGCATCCAGCATTATATTACAAGTTTTGACATCTCTATGAATGATCTGCCTCTCGCATTCTTCATGTAAATACACAAGAGCTGAAGAAATCCCCAAAAGTATATTCAATCGTTTCTCGAATGTTAAGGACCGACTGGCGATGGTTCGCCGGTGGAGAATCTTGTCGAGCGATCCGTTGCACATGTACTCGTAAACGAGAACCAGTTCGTTCCCTTCGCAACACCATCCGTGTAGCTGCACCAAGTTCTTGTGGCGTAAACATCCCACCATTGTGCAGAGCTCGGTCGAAAACTGGTTCCCGAACGTATTCGATTGACTCACTTTGCTAAACCTTTTAACCGCAACATTCCCACAAGACGGAAGATTCGCTTCGTAAACAATCGATGACGCTCCTTCGCCGATAATCCGATTCTGATCAAACTCTTTTGTAGCTGATCTGATCTCCGTTAATTTCATTTGTTTGGGAACTGCGGCTTCTTGAAACGGATACATTTGGCCGTGTTCGTTGGACCGTTGTTTTTGTGCTCGTCTCTTTGTTAAACACACACAATAAACTGTGAACATAGTAGCAACGATTATCAGAAGAACAGTGAAGAACAACAAACCGAAAGCTAATTCGAGTACTCGATTGTCTTTACGATGATCATTTGATAAACCCAATTCAGCTTCTTCGATACTTGGATCCTCTGGATAGCACATCAAACAGTTTCTTGAACTTACTGTTTCCATTTGCGTATTTGAAGTCAATGATTCAAATGTGTGAAACTGTAATTTTTGGATAGAATGAACCGATGATCCTCTTCCGTTAGACGCAGAAAACCCCACATACATAAACTCTTTTAAAGTCTTCGAAAGATCAATCGGAAATGCAAGAACCGAATTTTCTGGCTTAGTATCCGTGTACCCGACCCAAACCCTGATAATCTTTTCTGGGTCTCTGTACTCGATCCAAACCGTAATTCTTTTCCCACTTTTCAAATCAATCCCTTCCGACATTAAATCAATCGACGCAACGGAAATGATGGAATCCACATCGATTCCAACGTGATTATCATTGATATCACCAAGACCCGGATTGAAAGTTGTATCAAATTCGATTGCAAAAAACGGGTGGGAAGCAGGGGAATCTGGTAAACCCAAATACCCATCGGTATGTGGTAAGGAATTCGGATCTGAAGCGATGAGGAAGGCGATACCGTCGCCAGCTAGGCATGGAGGAATAGGTGTGATGACGGTGAAGGTGAAACGAGTGGAGAAAGACACAGTGGAATTTGATGAAGAACGAAGAAAGCGAATGGGGAAAGAGTGGAGAACTCTGCCAACAGGTGAATTAGATCGAGAGTTGCAGGTAGTGAGTTCTTGAGTGAGGATAATGGAGTTGTTCTTGAGATGAGCGGAACCAATAAGGGTTAGGTTTTTTGTGGGTGCAGGTTGGGTAGATGAAGAAGATGAAGCGAAGGTGAAGATGAAGGATAGAAGGAGAAGATGAAAGTATGGAGGCATGATTTACGAAAGAAAGAAGAAGATATTGTGACTGTATGGGAATTGGAGGTAGTAATCATGTAATGGTGTTTAATTCTTGGAACCTGAAACTGAAAACTAAAGAGAGTGGAAGAGGGGCATTGCCGCCGAATACTAACAGAAAACCAAGAGGGGAGACTGAGAAGGGCGCTACACCTTGCCACAGCTGGTGTTTGAAATTTGTTTTATTTTAGAAAATAAAAACGAATATAAAATTACATAATATAAAGATTTAATCAGTTGATTTCCGGAAATGGGTCGTGTCTAATAGTTTAGGAAAACACAACCAAATGTACCCCCAAATGATTTCAAAATAGGGATAATGAGTTATAAAATAACTTAGTTATTGTTTTCTTCATAATTGTTTTTATTCATACATTGTCCATATATCAAATTATTATAGGTTTAGCCGGTTTAGAAGAATTTTTTGACAATCCTTATAAATTTTCTGACGAAACATGAACTCGACAAACACCATGTTCATTTTCCAGAAATGGTTTTACAGAAGTCGCTTTCTTCATAAATATTTTCGAGAAATCGTTTTCTTCATTAAGGTTTTCCACAAATCATTTTCTTCAGAAATTATTCTTCGGGGTTGTTCTTCAGAAAGGATAGTTCTTCAAAAATCCTATTCGAGAAATCGAATTTACGAATCTCCAGAAATTTGGGTTGTTCTTCAAAAAGGGTTTCAGAAACCATTTTCCAAAATCGATTAGTGTTTCATGATGTGTTCTTTAGAAATTGTTTTTAGATGTGGAGTAGTTCATAAGTTTGTGTCTTCATTAGATCTGGAGTGTGTGAGTGTGTGTTCTTAATTGTATGTGTGATCACGAGTTTGTTCTTCAATGTCTTGACTGGAGAAGATAACAGGAATATTCATATTTTGTCGGAAAATTCATATTTTGGCGGGAAACCTACAACATGTCAAAAGGACTACATGTGGACAAAATAAAAACAATAAGGATGCATTTTACAAAAAAAAAATAATAATAAAATAAAAAAACAACAGTGACTAAATTGGATAAAACAATAACTAAATTATCATTATAAGTCATTATCCTTTCAAAATAAGATTTTAGGTTCCACCTTTCCCAATGTAAAAGATAAATTAGGAGTTACTTTTTGTATATTTAAGATGAGTAAACTTTAAATTAGATTTAAATATATTATTAGTCTAAATCTTGAATTTTTTTTATGAATTTAGTCGCTATCAAAATTAAAATTACTATCATATATTAACTTTTATAATTTTCATTTTTATTTTAATAGTTTTACAATAAAATATAAAAAGGCTCACAACACATATCCCCAGCTTCCACCCATCCACCCCCTCATTTTAAGACAATCTACTTTCCATCTCTCTTTCCATTCATGTCAGAATGTTATGCTAGAGAGCCCTGACAAGCGTTGGTTTGTTGCCCCATCTTGCGGGTAAGTACCTCCACTCCCGCCGCCTTCCCCCATATTTTTCAAACCCTCGTCCATTCTCTAATATTATGTTGCTGGTGAATCACCTTCCGACAGAGACTAAATCCACAAACGTATTCCATATTAGACTCGTGATGCAAGTTGGAAAGATTTTTTATTGTATCCATAAAAACCAACACACCATAGGAACCAAATATGTTGATTACTCTTTTAAGATTGTACAAGACTATCAAAAGATACCTTAGATATATTTGATAAAAATATCTCGAAGCCATAGTTTTCATTTGTGTAAACGTGTTAAGTATAAACATTTGTAACTTTTGAATAGTGTAAATTTTACATAAAAGCTAGAAGTTAATTAAAGATAATTGAAGTAACATTTGAACTAGAAACTATTTGTTTAATATAAAAGTTTATAAAATCGTATTTCCGAATGAAATATTTTATTTTTTGAGTTTTTTAAAGCTAGAATATAAAGGTTACTAGCACTTTTTAATTCTTTTTGGTCGAACTGGTGGTTGTCGAGACTATCAAGTTAATAACCCTATTTCTCTACACAATAACAGTGTATATTGGTAAAGAGTGTTAGATCTATATGCTGGAGAATCATTTTAGAATGACATTTGCCAATAACATATGATCATATAGGGTCACACCTTAAGCAAGTTGGCACATATTGAATATTTATTATTGATACGATTATTAATAAATAATCAACTCTTGTATTTAATTAGGAGATGATTATTATTTTATGAAAATAATAAATCAAGAGAATAAAAACTAGTTATTATATTATATAGTATGATTTAATAAGTCATAT
The DNA here is from genome assembly GCA_023525715.1 of Cichorium intybus. Taxonomy (NCBI): domain Eukaryota; kingdom Viridiplantae; phylum Streptophyta; class Magnoliopsida; order Asterales; family Asteraceae; genus Cichorium; species Cichorium intybus. The sequence continues at coordinate 4,559,896 of CM042013.1, forward strand.
ACAAGTTTTTGGACACTTTGGTTTCCACTCAACTTTCTAGTTACATGAGTACATCTAGTTTGGAAAACTAGATTATTTCTCTCTCTTATTGGCAAATTAGTCAAAGCAAGCAACCTTCCTCTTACACAACTCATGCTTCTTATATGTCATCACTTAGCATGTATTAGAGTATGAATTTTAGATTTTATATGTAGGTATATAAGAAAGTGTAAGACCAAAAAAAAAATCATTCCTTGATGAAAATCGTCCACCTCAGTCTCTCTCCCTCTTGCATGTCTTTTGAAGCCTTTTGCAAATGTATGTGGTGTAGAAGTGTTTCTCCTTTAGTGCTTAATTGTGTTGAACACTTAATGGGTCAAGAATTCACAAATACAAAAGGAAACTAGCATTTCTAGTGTCTTACTATTGTTGGTGGATATATTATAGAGGAACTCTCATTTGGGTTCTCTTGTCATCTTCATCAACTCTCCAAAACCAAGTGGTATCAAAGTCTTCAAAGATTGTATTATTTACATCATATGGTTGTCAAATAATATTTCTATGTTATGTACTTGGTTCCTCTTGGTGGTTTTGTTAAAATAATTTTAAAATAATAGTTATTTTAAAACCACTTCCGTTTGCCGCTTAAAATTGTTTTACGCAAAATGATCGTTTTCAGCTTATCAAAACCCATCAAATAGATCGTATCCACAGAGACTGGTTCAGTTAATAAGTCCATGCAATCTCTTCATACAAGTAGGTTGTAAAATGGCATAAAGTAAAAACAGGGTTTTGTTTTCTTATGTTATAATGTTAAGTAAAATAATAATGGGACAAATTTAACAAACAGTAAAAGATCAATATTGGGTTTTAATCACAAGTTTAACGGATTCGTTTATCATCAAGAATTATGGTGCAATACTCTTAGTTTAATTCTAACTTGGCTATAACAACTCAAAAAGCTCGAGTCACCTATATCCTCCTTAAATGGTATGGAAGTTAGGGACGTTATTAACCGACGTCTTAATCAAAATTACATATCAAATAAGAATTTGATTCATATAGATTAACTAGCATTATAGTTTTGAGACTTACCAAATCTAAAGGAAGTCAAAAGCTTACACTTCTACCCTAAAGAACATAGTCCCATGATTTGAAATGAAATAGGACGCATTGATACAAATCATTTGTTACTAGCTTATTTTCATAGATCGATTATGTAATCTAGAAAACAAATAACAAAAATCATTCAACATTCAAACTCATGATTAAGAATATGAGAACATTTTAGACAGTTTAACTAGATATTACACTCATAAATTAAAACTAAGAACTCACAAAGCTTTCAAAACTCAATCGGTCATTCATGGATTTCTACCCAATATTGATACTAGAAACTTTACTATACGTGATTAAATAAATAAATAATTTAAAAATGATCAAATTGGTCAATATTAGGTGATGATCACAAGTCCAACTAACTAATTTATCACTATGGTTTATGGTGCAATATCTTTATTTAACCCAATTTAGCTATAACAACTCAAAGACTTCAGTCATCTAGATTCTTCTTAATTGGTATAGACATTAGGAAGCTCTTAAATCTATCTTAATCAAAGTCATAAATCAAATAAACATTTGATTTAAATAAGTTGACTAGCATTATGACTATAATGGTTCAAACATTCAAATTCATGATTTTGAAATGAAATAGGAAGCATCCATAAAAACCATTTGTCACTAGTTTGATTTGAGAATCCATTACGTAACCCTCAAATCAAATAACTATAATGGTTCAAACATTCAAATTCATTGAACAATAACATAAGAACAAATTGGGTAATTCAATAAAAGGTTTCACTTATTAATCAAACAAAGATTCATAAATTATTCAAAACTAAACTAGTTGGTCAATGATAAATCACCCATTATTTACTATTAGAAGCCTAAATACGCAAATTCAAGATAAAGGTGGGGGTAATTATACCAAGTTCTAAGATATTATGTAACAACAACTACAAGCTTCAAAGGAGGCTCAAAAAGCTCTGAAAATCGCGTCCAAATCACCCTCTTCTGGTCTGGTTCGAAGGAGAAATGAAAACCCTAGCATAAATGCAACTAAAACATAAGAGAAATGACAGTTTTTCCTCCGATACCTTAACACGGACCAAGTCATAGATCAACCCGGACCGAGTTGGTTTTTCAGCCCTATGATTCCTTGTCTAGCATGTCAACTCTTGTCTTACACCCATATTGGGGAATAATAGGTGGGGGTGTTACAATATATAGTCAGGACTAAGACACTTGAAGAAAAGCAAAAATTGCAATTTAAAGTTAAAGGAATAAAATTCGGAACTGAAGGAGAAGTTGGAAGAACAAAAGTCGAAATAAATGAAAATACAGTTAGAGTTGACGAAGAAAAACAAAAACGATAATTTGAAATTGAAAAAATAGAAATTTACAAGTGTTATCTTTCTGGTGGTTGTTTTAGTGATGACATTGTCATATTGTAATTTGTGATTTTTGTTTGGTAAAAATATATTTAATGGCTCTGCCATAATCTCTTGAATATTGAAAAGTTTAGTATCTTCATCATTATTGTTCAACTTTATCTTAGAATGTCATGGCGGGTTTACGATATGCTCCACGCGTCCACAGTGGTGATATGCTTCCTCCACCACACTCTTCTCAAAACCCAACAATCAACAACAAATGTGATAAAAAGGTGTTGTCACAATGGTACTTTTAAGGCTGGTGGGAGTACCCATCACATTGCCCAAATGTGATGGGCGCCACGTCATCGCCACATAGGATTTTACCCCATCACACTCCATCACATTACCCACTTTATACCCATCACATTTTCATCACACCACATCATCTTTTTAATTAAAAAAAATTAAAAAATGTGAGAGAGAAGAGAGAAAGGAAGAGAGAGAGAAGAGAGAGAAAGAGAGAGAAAGAGAGAGAGAACGGCTCCATTTTCCTCATTGGTTGTGATGTCCCGTGTTCACCATCACCCTTCACCACGGTCACGCCCATCACGGACGACCCGGTGCAGTGTTCACGGACCGTGATGAGGCTGACGTGGCTTCACGGACCGGCTTGTGATGACCATTCCGAATGGTCTAATCGTGAGTGTTTAACATTCATCTTATGTCCGAAAAAGATTCAATCAATCAATGGTAAATCAAGTTTTGCTTTTTGAAGGATATGAGAATCATTTCAATGAATACCAAAAAAATGATGGTCCTTTTGAAACAAGACACATTCTTTATTATATGATATTTTAGTGAAAAACTTCTACAGTAAACCGTTTTCCACATTAGTTTACCTTTTCATACAACAATGATATAAAGGCTGTTTGGATTTGAGTTTTAAAAGTGCTTTTTAGCTTTTTGGCTTTTCAAAAAGCCAATAAGTTGAAAAGAGTGTTTGGATAACAAAAAGCACTTATTATTTTAATTTTTTAGACCATTTTAAAAAACCATTTTCAAAAAGCCATGAATTCTTGGCTTTTTAACTATAGAAGTGCTTTTTGATTGTAAAATGACACAATTACCCACAACTTAATACCCTCAACTACCAACCCTATTATTTACGTCAATCATCAACGTCTCTCTCCCGTACCACATTCGCGAACACACCCGCCTCCACCCTTGTCTGTCGCTGCATTCCATCTCCTCCGGCGAGTCGAGCATTCCTTCTCCAGTGATTACAGCGCCGTTCGCCTCAGCTCCAGCGATTACTCCTCCGATCGGTAAGCTTCCATGCCTGTAAGTTGATTTCTGTTCCTGATTTCTGCATCTCCACCATCTCCGATCGGTAAGTTCCTTGCATCTCCGATCGGTAAGTTGATTTCTGTTCACGATTTCTGGTATGACTGTTAATTCTTGAATCTATTTATGATGAATCCGATTTCTTGAATGTTCATCCCAATCCTTGACTGCTTTATGTTTTATTGACTGTCTCATCTGGATGTTGATTGTTTCTTGACTATTAATCCCGATTTCTTGAATGTTGAACGATTCAAAGGACCGAGATTTGGGGTGAAATCTGGGGATTGTAATAGAAAAAAAATGAAAGTAGGATGCTATTAAAACAAACAAATGAAAGTATGTTATCATGTCTTTCATTCAAGGGTTTGTGGTTGAGGCTATAATGGGCTATTTCTAAAACACAAATTCTTTTGGTTTTACATTTTTATAAAATTCTATTACATATGTGAACAAAAAGATCAATTTTGGTTTCTTGTGAAGTTATCCTTTTTTCCTAATCAGGGCGGTTTGTTAGAGGCCAGAAGAAGGACTACAACAAATCTTCCAAGAAGGTTGTTGATGCAGAGCAATCCTTGCTAAATTGTGAACCTAAGTCCAACATGAATAGTATCGCAGCAACCACAGCTATACAAACGACTAGTAATCACAACCAGATCTATTGATATGAATAGTACGGTAGTACCACATCAACAAAAGGTTTCCTAATAAATACTAACGCATCAACCTGTTTATTCCTGTGCAATTGTATCGTTGGTTGATTTAGACGGATATTACTTTGTCCTAGATGAATACTAGTTTGTTGATTTGTTCCATATGTATACTAGTGCAATAACCAACAATTGTTCAAAAGTTAACCTCAATCCATAATCTGCATTACGTAAGGTTAGTACTTTTGTGCATATATGTTTTTCGTTTAGTACTTTTGATAAGGTAATGTTAAATTTGGAAAATGTTAATTTCAAATAAACCTTATCTATTGCATAATCAAACAAATTTTCTAAACAAAAAAATTTATTTTAAATATTATTATGGTGTAATAAAAAATTTTCTAATAAAATTTGATATTTTTAAATATTTTATAAAAAAAGATGTAACATAATTATAAATTTTGTCGAAAAAAAAAGACTTAAATACTTAATTATTTATAAAATTAGTAAATAGTTGTGAAAATGTAAAAATGTTATTTTTGGTCATTTTACATATATAAAAGCTTACCAAAACATTTTTTTTACCTTCTTATCAACTTTTAACTTTTTCTACCACATAATCTTATCCAAACATTTTTTTAAAAACTCCTTTTTGAAAAGCCAAAAGCTCATAAGCACTTTTGCCCAAAAGTGCTTATGAGCTAAATAAGCTTAGCCAAACAGACTCATAATAACTCAAACGCGCCTTTTGGATTTGTCATTAAAGAGTTCCATTTGAATATCCTTTAAAGATATCAAACCAAGTAAATACATACTTTTAAAAAAAATTCAATATTTATATACGGCAAATAATTAAAACATATTTGTTATGTTTTTAATTAACATTAACCTAAAGAATTTTAATAGTCTAAATGTCCACAATGCACCAAAGTTGTGTCTGCCCCTGCACTTTTCTATAAGGACTGAAAATATAAACATAAATGTGTACCAATAAGGCACCTTATTGGAAAAAAAGTAATATACGTATAAATTTACATATGATTGAAACGTTTTTGGTTGTCTTGTAGGTTTTCTGGTTTGTTACTTTTGACTAATTCTATAATTTCTATATTTTTGCGACAAACTCGGCACTCTAATTCACAAGAAGTCATAATTAAGGTATGAAAGAACGTTGCTTTGCATATTTCGTACACAAATATAATATTCCAACTATCTTTTGTAAATAGCTATCGTGTCAGTTGACCCCTTTGCTTCATTATTATTTATATTATGGACTCATAAAGTAATTTCACCACAATTATCCAAAGATTCCTATCACTCCAATTATTTGGCCATTCATATGATCTTTAAAATCATTATTGTTATATTCTCGTGCGAATAGCCGAATACCACTAAAATACTACTAAAAACCATTTGACAGAAATATAAACACTATGACTCATCTGTGAAAATAAACCATACAGGCATACACCGTAGCAAGGTTAGCCTGACAAAGGTTACATGTCGAGTATGTTGAGTTGAAACTAAAACAGGTTGAGATAGTTTGACTCGCACCTGACCCGTTTAATTACCATGATGTGTCATGTTATTCCGTTTATTTTCCTGTCGAGATTGTGTCGGATTGACGTGTTTACGATTTAGACATTGTAAATATGTCGGGTCGTGCTATATTGAAACACCAACTATGTTAAAAAAAATAAGAGTTGGAGAAGTAGAAAACAAAAATCGTAAAATTAGGAGTAAACGAGTAGTAGTTTGGGAGTCGAGAGGCGAAATACACAATAGCAAAATAGCAGTGAAGGGAAGTAGTCGGGTGAGATTGTGAGGTATGATATATTAATAAGAAAATAAAAACAGAAAATAATTCTCGACTTATACGGGTAATTAGTGACTTCCAAATTACGAAACAATTTAACCTAAAGTTTTTTACATTTGATTTTGGTTTTTGGTATTTCCGGTTTAACTAAAGAATTAGAAAACATACATATAAAATAAACGAGTCACTTTTGTATTAGTATCGAGTTAAAATTTTGAACCCTAACATTACCTATCTGTTTGATATTTTCAAACCGGATTGAAATTTTCTTATCTAAACTCGTTTATTTGCTTGTCGGTACGCACGGTGTTTTATGTACCGATATCACATTTTTGTATAAAATATCAAACGAATTAACTAAGGAATTACAATTGCGCCCTTACCCTTTTCGTAGGTAAACAATGGCAGCGAATCGCTATCAATCAAGCATAAAATTGCAATTTACAGGTTAAATAAACAAAAAAGATGGAGAAATAAAGATAAGGGAACTAAAAGTCAAGCGCAAAGTGTTACCAACTCATTTTATGGTCCACCAAAAAATTAAAAAATAAATAATAAATAAAATAATAGTAATGAAATTCCAATTCTACCCCTAACCTTTTCATTGGTAAACAAAGGCAACTAAAACCCTATCAATCAACCAATCAAATCGCGTATTACAAGTCAAATAAGCTATGGAAAAGATCAAAGTTTGGAGTGGTGGGTGAAATTATGTGCGAAGATAGTAGATTTGTAGGGCTTGGCATGAAATTGTTACCCTCCATGTAATTATAATTTCTATTGCTATGTAAAGCAGGGCTTAAATCATGAAAAAAATCGTTTGTTAAAGGTGAGAAAAAATTCGGTGGGATTGGTGGTAGTGATCCCGGCGCCGGCGACAGTATTCCGGGGAAATACCCCATCTCCACCCCTTCGACCGTGGATAAATCACCGTTCTGTAGTGTTTTTCGGCCATCCGGTGACTTGGCCGCTTTTTCTATAGATGCGAATCTGGCTGCCGGTGACACAGCCCCGCCATCGTCTTGAAAGGCGGAGAAAGATGAGCCGACAGGGGATGAAGCAGATGGGCCGGTCAAACGTTGGACTAAAGTCATGAATTCGTTTGGGTTTGTGTGGATTACCTTAGGGGAAACGGTGTAGATGATGACCGGTGGCCGGTGCTGCTGCTGATTGGATTGGTGTTGCTGTTGTTGCTGGTATGACTGTGGAGCAACCGGCGGTTTTCTGATCTTATGGGAATCTTTGTGGACTCTCAGAGGAGCCGGACGGGGACCTTGGAGTGACCGAGGAGACTTGCCGCTGGGGAAATCCGGCGAGTCCATTCTGAAGATTATTGAGATTGGATTTGGGAAAGTAAAGGAGGAGGGAAGGTGTAGGCCTGTAGGGAGGGTGGGTCTTATTGTGCAAGTGTTTGTAGTGTTGATATTTAATTACATATGCATTTGCTGCGTCAAAAATCAAAATGGAGGGTTCCACCCCCATACATCTCTAGTCTCTCTAGTAATGTTCGAGTACGACAGCAACTTACAAATTCGGTCCCTAGACTATTCACTAACCTAAATGTTTAGTCCATCAAGAATCTTTTTGGTCGTTCGTTTTTTAAATACGATTATGTCATTTGGTTATTGTCTCCTCGGCTAACAAGTATTAACAAGTATTAACAAATATTAACAAATACAATTAATGATATCATTTGCAAAATATGTGTTTTTGTAGCCCATTTACCCATGTACATGCAAATCATAAACAAATTCTAGACATACAAATTGACACTTTTTTAGAATTTTTTTGATTTTTGTGTTCAATGTAAGAATTTATCGAGATTTGGTACTAACTTATCCAGTCATAGTTTTTTTTTTTTGTTTTTTTTTTTAATTTATTGTTGTCCTTTTGTTTTGGAATTATATCCTCAAAATAGTTTAAGATGGCTTAGGCTAGGGGGAGTGGCTTTGCCAAACCCCTCGCCATCCCCCTCGCTGAACATGTTCAACTACACCGCCACCCTCGCCAACCCACTCGCTGAAGACCTCCTCGCCAAGAAATCGACGAGCTCGCCAAGGATACCAACGGCTAGTTTCCATTTTCCATTTTCCATTTTCCAAACCAAAATCTTTTAAAACTTTTATAAAATTCAAAAATTTTTATAAAAAACCAAGTTACTTTAAAGAAATTTTAGACAACGGTTTAGAATTTTGTGTCCGTTTTAATATTTTTATGGTTGGCAGAAGTGGTTTGTAATAAACCGTTGACTATTGAGTATTGACTTAAATCGACATTGACCTTTCAAGATTTGTAAGATACAAATTTATTTTTAACTATAAACATTTAATCTTGATATAATATAAATAGAAAAAGGAACAAAAATATTTTATTGCGAGTCATAGTTGAAAATGGATGACTCCTTTTGTTAATAATAAAACACAATTTATTTATCTTTTATGAAAAAAATACAAATTAAGCTAATTTTTATAAGTCTTTATTTTTAAGTTTTAGGAAAAAATTAAAAAACTTTCAATGTAGATATAAATTTCGTTATTAATGCAGGGTATCTGATACTAGCTGTTCTGAAAACATAAAAACATATACGTCACGCCACAATCCCCTAACTCATATACATCACACCTTGTTCCAATCGTCCAAGACATCGAAGACTGAAAGCTAAGTACATATAACTTTTTTATTTCTCTCATGTCTAAGAAATCCATTACAGATAATATAAAACAAATAATATCTAAGTGTATCCTCGCCAGGTATGTAATGGAAGCCCTTGTCAAATAATCGATGATGCAAATCATCTATTATCAACGAGGATTTAGACATGTTAGAGAACATATGTCAAGGGAATAATCTTTAATGGCTTATCGATATTCGAAAAACTCCAACTGCCTAAACAACATCTCGAACCTCGAAATTGGAAACCGCAAATCTTGTTGTGTGATTGATTGTTCATCAGGTACGACCTTATGAAGCACCAGCCCATGAATAAGTAATCAGCTCCTTTATGTTGCATATACAATCACCTAATATCTTAAAGTTGTGATTTTAAATAGTGCTAGTCGTCCACCTTTTAGACGATCTATAATGCTTTACTCGGGTTTTGGAAAGATCCCTACGCGACATGTAGAAGTGATGGACACGATGCATGATTGGCACATGTTATAGAAACGAGACAATGTTATGTGACACGACGAGACGAGTAAGCTAAGTACAGTGCCATAAACATGGGATTTTGCAAAGTATGATGCTATTTGGAAGAAGCAGGCGTGTCATGACGCGATGGATGGGAGCGTGTCGCATGCGTCTCGCGACACATATATATTAGTTATGACACAACGCTATATACAAACTTAAGGCTGGTTTACAACTTGAGTTGGTTATTTTGTGCCCAAAACACTAGAACTTGAGAAACCGAAGGCAGGAGAGATATTTCATAATTCTGAGCGGTTAATTAAAGGAGGAACTGTAGATTGAAGTTTATGATCTGAGAGATTGTTGCTATACACTTGGAATCAAGGTAAGGTTATTTGATTTGGGGTTTGATGGGTTTTGAAACCCTATAATTCTTATTAGTGGTGTTTTGTTGGATTAGTTTAATGTTAGAGACCTTACAATTGACTGAGACTAAACTCTAACTAAGAGAAATGGAATTAATACTTATTGAGGTCTGAATCTGGACATGGTGTTCATGCTACACGACACCTAGGAAGCAATACCCGAGGGTTGAATGTTCATTGGCCACGACGCGACGGTGTCCTGGTCGTGACGTATAGTCTTGGTAGAAAGTTAGATTTTGTCCTTTAAGGGACATGTGGGCTTGTAAGGCTAGGACATGACGTCTAATGATAGTAAGTCCTATTATAGGCGTGTAAATGATCTGTAAATGATAAAAACATGGCTGAAAACCTAATGTAGGTTGATTGATGTAACTGAAGGGTTTTCTAGCAAACAATGAACACAAAATTCCTATGGTTCACATGCAACCCTATAAAGATCTATGTTTTCTTCTATGAAGATAATAAACTAAAACCTAAAGGCCAACAATTATTTCTAAAGTTCAAATCAGAAGAACCAACCTTTGAATCTTGTTCTTGAAGCTAGCAGCAAAAGTATCCTGCCTCAAATGCAAGTCATACCCACAGCAATGGAGAAGACAGTCCAGTAGAGTTTATCTGGTTAAAGTTGGCGTGAATAATGGGGAGCCAGAGGGTTCCTTTTATAGCCTCCTAGGGTTACACCTGAAACCCTAAGGAGCCTCCAAGTGGGCAAGCCTGTTGACCACTTGGACCAGATCCCTAAACCCTAATTAGGGTTTTCGCCAACCCTAGAGAAGCCTCCAAGGGTGGCGCCACTTTTGGCCCCTGGACTTCTCTTTGCCAGTTATTCAACTATTGAATAAATACAAACTAGTCCTCACACTTTTAATTAATTAATTTAATCACTAAATTAAATCCAATTAATTCTAGATTAAATCTTAATTAATTATTATAGTTTCTAATTAATATATTAACACTTAAATATATTAACAAACCATTTAATTAATTCTATTGATTTATTACACAATTAATAAATCAACCTTTTACTCAACTGAACTCTATCCTGACCTCCAGCTATGAGGGCAACCCAAATGGACTTTGCTTCAATTAACAAGATAAATATAAATATAAAGTCATGGCTTAGACACCTAATCCAACAGTAACATCCCAAAATTTTTGAGTAAATTTAAAAATTTTTAAACGAAAACTTCAATATAATAAAAGTCACTTAATTAATTTTCATAAAATTCCATAACTTATAAGTTTAATGAAAACATCCCAGGATTAACAAAAGTTAATGAAATCACAACATAGCGGAACTTCCATTCAAAAACAGTCATCCAATGAAGCAGCACAGTGTATACACGTCACGCATTGCCATCCATGGTACCTGATGTACCTAAAACAGTAGTTTATATAGGGAAAGGGTAAGCATGGAGCTTAGTGAGTTCCTCAAAATACCATACGATCCATCACATAACATACAACACACAATAACCATTCATATGTCTGTGAGACTCACGGGCTATCCCTGTTCCGCCTGAAGACTCACGGGCAGTTCCCGTTCTGTCTTATCGCTCGCAGGCTTCTCCCGTTCCGTCTAATGACTCCCAGGCTATTCCCGTTCCGCCTATTGGCTCGCGGGCTATCCCGTTCCATCCACAAACAATCATTATCATAGCAATAATTCATACAATTACCATAACATGTAAGGTCACCTTAGTCTAACATATCTTCCTTCCTACGCATGCAATATCACTTATAGTATAGTGAGAAGACTCACCTGATTATAGTTGACTATATCGTTTATCTTTCTCGGCTTTGTATTTCCTTCAACTTTAACTGTTAACATAATAAGAAATCTATCATTTCTTAATCCTTAACTATATTATAGTCGCATCATTAAACCCTTCAATAATTCCAATATGATACTCCATGATTTATCAAGTAAAGAAAGGCCAGGTAGAAGATTAGATGGGGTGGCAGGATCCTTTCAGCATTTTAGCCTTTCGGAAAATCCAACAACCAGATCCCAAGTGATCGGCCTAGTCACCGTCCTCGTAAGTAAATCAATCGGTATTATTTTCGGAAATTACGAATTGTTATAATAACGACATTTTAAGGTTTTTGTTTACTATTGTTAGAAATTAGTATAATATAACATATGCTATACTTATTAAATATTCTACTTCTTAACAAAAACTATTTTACAATACCTAATTAAGCTATAAAAAGGTTTGTAGTTACCTTATGACCAGTCGTCGAGATCTATAACTCCTTCGTTAGGCTTTTAAGCTTCCTTCCGCTCACTTGCTTACACTCTAGTGCTTAGAAACCTCTATATATTGGATTGAGATTTAGTTGTGTGGTTTATGAGATGTTTTGAGGGGTATTTATACTTGAATTCTTGAATAGAAAATGGCATGACACTTTTGACAAAAGATTTTAATAATATAACTTTGTTGAAATTAATACCTTCTAGAATCAGTCTGTTCAATACTGGTTTAGCCGACTTTAAACCCATGAAATTCACGTTTTTATTTGATATTCCAGAAATTTATCTCAATACCTTTCCAGGGATGTATTTTACGTATTTATACGATTTTTCTATGATTTATTATGAATTTTTGAAAACAGACTATCTAATCTGTCAATTCCGAACTAATCAGTAAAGATTGCATTTTTTTTACCATAGATAATGTCCTTTTCAAGCTTACTATTATTTTTGGTAATTGTACTAGACTCAATTTGTAAACTTTGTGCACTGGTTTGAGGTACAAACGATTTTTCTAGAATTAATTATGATTTTTCTAAAAACGACACAAAATGCTGATTTTCATATGAAATTGTAACTAAAGTTTTTCTTAGCTTTATAACTACCAATGATCATATAATTCCTAACACTCTTATTTTAAGTATATGTTATAATCAGGATACGGGTCTTACAATTGAGGAAGCTGGACCGGTGATATATACTAATAAGGAAAGTAAAGATCAAGTAGTTCCATCTAAATGAGGTGAGTAACTTTACATAGCATGGTGGTTGTGATATGATGCATGATATGCTCTGCATGAATGATTGATACTTAATAACAATTCTATGTGATAAATATTAAGTTGATATACATATGTGCATATGTAATAATGGTGATAATTAGGATATAACACATGATGAGAAACTTGTGTTGATATCATTGTGTAATGACCTACTAACGAATACACGTACTAAACTATGTAAAAGTCTAGAAATAGTGAATCCTAGATACGAGGGTGGTAAGTATATATTTTATATGGTAACAAGACAATAACCTCGTGACCATACGTGGTGTGATAGTTCAGGAACGAGGTGGATGTATAACGAGTACCTTGCATGCCACGTGGTGGGTGTTAGCATAGTCACATAACGAGTACCTTGTGACTATGTGCTGAAATTGATAGTGTGGATGCATAACGAGTACCTTGCATGCCATGTAGTGGGTGTTGCTGCAGTTACATAACGAGTACTTTGTGACAATATGTTGGGAATGCCACTGTGTTTACATAAAGAGTACATTGTATTTACACTAGACGAGTATATCTGAACCTAGAGTAGTAAACGAGTGATTGTGTATATTATAGTCACATAAAGAGTACATTGTGACTATATCTAACAAGTTATTAGTGAAACTCGTAATGAGTACCTTGTGATTGGTGTCGATGTAGTTACATAACGAGTACTTTATAAATGTTTTTTATTTTAGTTTTATACATCTTTTTTATAAGATTTTTCCGTTTTTACATATGTTTTTAAGCTTTTTTTTATATTTTTTTTCATTTTACATGTTAGCTTTTTTGTTATAAAACATTTTATAGGTTTTTATATGTACTTGCTTTTATGCATGTAGGGTTGAAAAACATACATATATTAATTTTTTTATATTTTGTTCAAATTTCAAAAATTCACTATTATATTAATTAAGTATATTTATTCTATAAATTATATTTTATCTATTACACATAAATAAATAAAATGTTCACAACGTACAGCTTATAAATTATAATTGACAAACATTACGATCTAGGATGCCTGTGTTTCCATAATCCCGATTTTTATAATGGAAAAGGTATCAATTGGCTACTCGCCTTTCTTTCGAATTTTTTATAAAATTATTAAAATAATAGTTTTGGCCGGTTTCTTATTTCCATGAATGTTTGAACACGTCAAAGGGTACCTCCTCCCCCATATGCGGCCCCACACTCCTACTCGCCAAATAATCGGGTCAAGTATTTCTATAGATATATGATATATGTGTTTGTCTGGGATATATAATAAACATTCATAGATAAATTTGTATATGACGTATCTGATTATAAGCATTGGCAATTGTCTAATGAAGACTCAGTTGTTGCTACGGCTTTGATAGTTTTGGTCATTATCAATAATTTATTGTAAAATAGATATGTATAAAGTATGTTGGCAATATAAGGAAAAAATGTTTTTAAGCGGTAAATAATATTAGTTCAGCATGAAACTATTCAAATTAACATAATAAACTACAATTTAATCAATCCATAAAGGGGTATGGACTATGGACCCACCTACATATTTTGCAGCTCGAAAGGTCCACACTCTTGAAGCTTAAAGAGAATAGAAAGTGATTTGTACACTACAATTTGTTCCTACGTAATAATGATGTGTTTTTCTTGACATAGATATGTCAAAAAGAATTCATAATGAATATAACAATATAGCCATATTACTTGTTGTGTACAAATTACTTGCCAAATTTAAACATAAAATTTTATGTAACAATAAAAATTGTTGGGTACAAATTACTTGCCAAATTTAAACATAAAATTTTATGTAACAATAAAAATTGTTGTGTACAAATTACTTGCCAAAAAGAATTCATAATGAATATAACAATATACTGATGGACACGATCCACACAAGAAACATAAATAACCGTGATAAAATAGTCATACTGTTCTAATTTCATAGCCTAAGATCTTCTTAGATTATTCTGGTGCATTTTTTTTTTCTCTTGAGTGATTATAGGATCTATAACTCTATTTATCTTTAGGCGAAACATTCCGTTATAATTTTTTAAAATTAGAGAGAGTTCATCTTCCCAAACTCCCCGAGCTCATAATATTATATCAATTTTATCTCTCATTTTACTTTCATATTTTCAGACCCACAAGTTATAAAACTCATATTTCCTAATTCCTACACTTCCCAATCTCCATGTTAGTGTATCCCACATTGGTGCGACACGGTCTTATAAGTGTGTATATATGTTGGAGTCTCCCCTCCTCAAAGGCTCTTTTGGAGAGACATCTTGGGCTCCACATATATTTACATGGTATCAGAGCCGACGTCCCGCATCCCTGTAACCTCATCGAGCCTACGTCTCTGAGGGGGAGTGTTAGTGTATCCCACATTGGTGCAACACGATCTTATAATTCTGTATATATGCTAGAGTCTCCCTCTCTCCACAAGGGCTCTTTTGGAGAGACACTCTTAGGCTCCACATATATTTACATGGTATCAGAGCCAGTGTCCCGCACCGTGTAACCTCATCGAGCCTACGTCTCTGAGGGGGCGTGTTAGTGTATCCCACATTGGTGCGACACGGTCTTATAAGTGTGTATATATGTTGGAGTCTCCCCTCTCTCCACAAGGGCTCTTTTGGAGAGACACTATTGGGCTCCACATATATTTACATTAGCAGCAACATAATCTTCTATCAGTTGTTTCTCTACAACACCCCGATCTCTTTGGAGATAAGTTCTTGAAATAGGTACGCCTGAACTTGCAGTATCTTGAATAAGCGTTAATGCAGCTTGACCAACTTATGAAAAATATTATAGTTATTTGATGATTCAGATGACGATGAGTATTGAGTACAACAGAGTATGTTCATTAACAAGTTTGTTGCACACATATGAGTAGGAATTATTAGAAGAAGACATTTCACTGAAATATAAGATAGAAAGTTGGAATGAAGTTGAGTGGAGAAGGATGGTGTGGTTTTTGAAATGGTTGGGGTTTGTATTAATAGAGGTAAAAAAGATTAATTAATTAAGTAATTTTAAAATTAAGTGATCTGTTAAATGACTATAAACTTTGTGGATTCAAAGATATTGCAAAGCTACCCACCCCATCCCACGACGAAACCGCCAGCCACGGTGCCGTTGTACCGTCGTTCCCGCCCCATACTTTCGTCTTTCTCTCGACTCCGCTTGTCCTAATTACAGAAAATCAGTAAATTGCATTTTTAATTCCTATAACTTTTAAGTTACAAGAATTACATTTTAGGTCATTGTAGTTTTTAATTTGTACGAAATAAGTGAAATCTATTTTTGCTCCTTATAGTTTTGAAACTTTAGACCCAAGTTTTGAAACTTTTACAAGAAGACCAAATTACAACTTTGGTTCTTGTGGTTTTCACTATTCTGCACTTTAGCTACAGGTTTTGAAAATTTAAATGGATGGTAACTGTGTTTAACAAAAATTACATGCTTAGCCCGTGAGATTCTCACCTCAGGCCTTCTCTGTTAAATGTGTCTAAAATGACTATTTTACCGAAACGTTTGTCATTTTGTCGTTTTAGTTTTTATTATTTAATTACTTATTATTTGTTTCAATAAATAAGTCCTCTTTATGCATTCATTTATTTAATTATTTTGTGTATGTATTTCAAATACATAAATTACACAGGCGACCTTACATACCATTGATACCAATATTTTTTATTAGTTTATTTGGTAAAAAATTATATCATTAATAAACACGCCCACAACAAACAGTTCATTACCACTCATTTATAACCATTTGTGTAACACAAGAAAAGGTTCACCACAAATATTCATCTACTACCATCTTAGACAGCCATCGATGACAGATCTTGATAACATTAGTCGACAAAGAAAGCATAGTTCAAAACAAGTACTAGCAAATCAAGCTTATAATATACATAAGACACTAATACGAAATGGACATTTTTAAATCATCAAAAAAAAAAAAAAAAAGAGAGAAAAATAATGATAATGTTAAAAATAAATAACAGTACATGGACATATATTTGGATATACGTATCAACCTAGAATTACAAACATACATATTAAATATGAAAAAATTATGTGATTCTCGAATAGCCAAAATACAGACTCGGCACACATGGACAAGGTTGTTGAACGCGTCTATAAACACATGCGGATATTAATATAATTTGCTCGGTCTAACCTTCAAGTTTCGAACAAAAGAAAAGAAACTACATTTTAAACCTTCAATTAGTGGGAGATCTGTTATTTGATCCGCCTAATTACATTAACCCATTGCTAGTCCTTTAAGCTTCAACAAAAGATGATAATGACCTTTTTCTGATAGAATTTATCTATGACATGACAAATATATACGTGGCATAACAAACTAAACTTGTGACATAACAAAACTAGACTTGTAATATTTCAACTACAAAGTTGAGGTTAAGAATTGTTATCATCACTATCATTAGTAAATAGTTATTTTTTTAAATTCACCCCGTTACCACATTGTAAAACAACATTACATAGTAATCATGTTTTCGTAAACAAAACCATTATTATCACGGGATCACTTTCATTTTAAGGACTATGTGTAAAAAATAAAAATAAAACTTTAAATATAATTTTTTTTATATATAAGCAAATTTTAGTTACGAAGAGTAAAAAACCGGCCCTAAACTTTTAACAACGGAATTTATGAGGGACTGATAACATACATCTTTCACTAATCTTGCGGAAATGGTTTTTAGTGAAGCATTACCGACAAATTTTTAGGTCTCTAATATACTAAACGAAATTTTTTTCGGACCTCTAAATGATATGGGTCCTGTAGGACCACACACCTCGCATCCCTTTAGAGAACGCCAATGCCTATTATGTTCCAAAATTTCATTACTTCAAACTAAATTATTAAGTTTTGAAAATATAGTCCCCTATATAAAGTTATGCGATTCTCATTTACTAACACTACTCCAAAATTTTCTTGAAAATATCTTTGGCTGTTATGAAGAACATGTTTGAAACTTGTAAATGCGTCTTTGGCCATTTTGCACAAATGCAAATTAGTTATTCTCATATATTTTGTCTTTGGCAGTACAAAAATAAACAATAACTTCTTCATGTTCGAAAATCACGAAAATGTTCAAAAATCATAAACATGTTAATGTTCTCAACTCATGAACACGTTCAAAAATCATAAACATTTTTGTAAATTATTGTGCAATAACATCTTCGAAAATTAAGAACATGTATAATTTGAAAAGTCAGAAAAATCAATTTTCAAGCATGCTTTGTGTAAAAAATGAGTTCAAATAAAGATATCTGAAAAAAATTTTGAAAAAACATTTTTTGAACATGCTTTATGTAAGAAAATTAGGTTCAAAATTTTTTAGTGGTCTACGAATATTCCAGATTTTTGAAGAAGGTGGTCGTTTGAGCTTTCTTAAGAAAATCTGGTTATTATGTAGTATTGGTTTAGAAAATGTAGTCATTGAGGGCTAATATCCCTCATCTTTTTTGTTGAAAGTTGTTAATGTAACATACATGTAAAAACTTCGACCATAAAGTATGATGTAACTTTTAAATAAATAGCTAGTATACGTTTTGTTTCTTTATTTATATTGTATACATTATAGAAGGAATTTGTATAATAATTTTATTAATAACATATTTAATTTAATGGACATACATAATAATACTATATGAGTTTCATTTGTTGTCTATAATCAACATGGTATAATGTCATCTCTACTAAACTACAAACCATATTGTTTCTGAACCCCCATGCCTCTGATCATCATCACCATTACCTACACTGTAACCGCCTCTCATCACTGGCCACCATTACCTACTAAACTACAAACCATATTTTTTCTGAACCCCTAGAACTGTTCACAATGGATCACCTGAGTTCTCTATAATCGGTTGACTGAGTGCTGTAAAAGTTGAGATGTAGTCTCCTAACAGCCTGTAAATGTTGTTGGTACATTGACATGTTAAATCAATACATTTTATGTTCTTTAGAAGACCGTTTTTAAGATAGACATGTGCATTTTCACTTAAAAATCAAGTTTTTCATTTGAAAATATATCCAATATGTCTAAACCATTTTTATATGAAAAATGCAAATCCTTTATAAAACTAAATTTTTTATGTATATTTTCTATTTTATGAAAATATACCTCACCTATGTATTTCACAAATATTGTGTGAATCAATACCATTTGAAATTATTGTTTATAAATCTCACAACGACCTCATAATCTTCCTTCACTTGAATGGTTGTGACTCATATATTGATGTAACATCATGCTCATGAGAGAATCTTTAATATAAAAAAATATTTGATTTTGAAATTATGATCTATGTTGTTTATCTAAATTAAATACCCAATGTATAATAAAAAAAAGTTCTTTTTAAACTTTATCATTTTATGTAATATTAAAATCCTTGACTCTTAGTAAAACTATTAGTAAACAACAATATTAGGTTTATTGACACCCAAAAATTTGATACTGTGTGAGCTTTTGGATATTTTGAAGGCTTAAGTGGAAAGTATACACTATGAGTATGTTGTTTTGATGGTATAACATCACATTAATAATGTGTCTAAAGTGTTTAAAGTAGGATGATATAAGCATGAAAGTATCCTTAGTCTTATGTCTTACTTATACCCTTTGTATAAGCCTAATTTCGGTGTAAGATTTTATTGTTTTGGGTATTTTTATGTGTAACTAATACTAAATTAAAACTTATCTAAAAATAATCAAGTGACTTGGACGTAAGATGAGAACATTATGTGAAAACGACAAAATTATGTACTAATGTGCAACTTGAGGACTATGGAGTCTGAGTTCCTACACGACATAGGAAACCAAATTTCTTAAACTTTTTTGTATCAATGCACTTATTTCAAAAATCAAATTATATACTTTTCTCGGCCTATGCTTACCTGAGTCGTTGAAAAGTGGTTTTAACTTAATTAGTTGGGGAAAGCTTAATTATTGGTTATTTACATTGATCTCTGTTCAAGTCGATAGAGAGGGCATCTTGGGGAAATAGTGGTCATATTGTTCACATTTATGGTCTTTTGAGTGGTATAAAAACTTAAAAATATCTTACAACACAGATTAAAGGTATGAATTCTTAGATCTTCTTTCAATAAGACACATATTAAAGGTATGGATTCTTGTAACTTTATATGTAAATTATGACATTTATAGATAATTTATGATGTCTAATGTTTAAACCTAGGCTCAATAAATCAACTATAATGATTGATATCGTCTCATGAAGCACATGATTGTGTTCTTGAGTTATCTCTGTGCGTTCATGAGGTTAGAGAAGAATAAAACAAGCATTACCGAAGGCACAATAAGAAATAAGAATGACCAATCATATACTTGACCATAAAGACATGGAAAGGAAGAAATTTGCCAATGATATAGGATGAAACTCTATTGATAGTGAAATCCCGCTGAGGGACCGATGGTAGCGTCCAAAAAGGAGTCATGACAATAAGAGGTGATGAGGAGAAGTCGAACAATATCAATTGTGTATGTTGATTTTTTGTATTCAAATGGATTATTCTATAAAAAAGTTCTAAAAAGAGCTCTTAAGTTAAAATATTAGACAATTATATGACCTTTGGACAAAAAAACCAAGAAAATTATGTGAGGTAACTCCAATCAATAGATAAAGCGATACATGACAAGAAAAGTCACCAACAAAAGTAATATAAAACGTAAGACACTCATAACTAGTATGATTAGGAAAAGGTCCGTATATATTAGAATGAATAAAATCAAGAGGAGCATGAGATACAATATTACGACTGATAAATGGCAAAGTATGATGTTTAGGTAATTAATTAACAAGGAAGTAAGGTAAACAAATGAAGTGTTCATTATATTACATGACCTAAACTACCGTCGGAAATCAGAATGTTGTTTCTAGAACTAGAAACGTGATCCAAGTAGGAATGTCAAAGCTAAACGGTGAGGTACGTAGCGACAACAATCTTAGTTGTATTTTATGAGGATCCGGTTCATATAGTCGTCCTAGTTTACATCATGTCCTAACACTTTTTTGGCTTGTAAAAGGCAAGTCAACATTGAGTTTGCATTGTTGTTGGAAAAATTATTTAAAATAGTTTAGGGGCAAAAAACGTATCAAGTAAGAACCATGTGGATATAGAAAAAATTCAAAAAATTGCCTATCGCCTATGTTGTAAACATATTAAAAAGAGCTATTAACAGTGTGAGCAAATGATGCTACTATATTTAGATTATTGATTTTTTTGATGCATCTTTTTAATTATAACTTTGTTGGTAAGATTTATTTTAACTGGTTAGTTTTTTATTTATAATTTCTCTATACTTATTCTGGATTTGTTGGTCCAATAACATTTCGGTCAACTTTTTGAAAATCAAAATTACAGTTGCATAATTAAATTATATTCGCTTTTTTCTATATTAGCAGATGAATATTACAGTTGCATAATCAAAAATTGTTTTCTTCCAAGGATCAAGTAAGTCTTTTTTACAAATAAATTTTACAGTTGCATCTTAACTGTCCAACTCCGGCCACCGATATCTGACCTCCGACCACCAAATTGAACCAAGAAAAAACAACAAATCTAGAGTTCCACCTCCCCTTTCTCCCTCCGGTGACCAACCCGAAATCCCTCCTGATTCTGAATATGACAACAATCAGAGTGGCAGCAGAAGCGGGGATATCGTTTCCAGCGACCGCGGGGTCACCCTTCTAGTTCAAAAAAAAAAAAAAGCCAAAACCTCCCGTCATGAAATATATATATATATATATATATATATATATATATATATATATATATATATATATATATATATATATATATATATATATATATATATATATATATATATATATATATATATATATATATATATATATATATATATATATATATATATATATATATATATATATATATATATATATATATATAGATGTAGGTTCAAATACATCCATCAATTATTGTGTGATTGTAGGACCAATTGTGGTCCAATCATTTGATAGGGGCAATTTGTGAATTCAATCAATCCCTAAAACGATGGTCTCGTATCCGGAACCCTAGTCACACACGCAAGCCCAATCAGAAGCATCTGCACCATCTCTTCTTCCACATGTTGCTCCTTCATTAACTCAACATCAAACACCTCTGGCGTCCATTCCTCCCGGACCACCGACCGAACCCACCGCGGCAAATCAACCACCTCGTCTTGACCGGATGTCGGGAGCGGAGCTTTTCCCGTCAAGATCACGAGAAGCAGGACTCCGAAACTGTAAACGTCGGATTGGTGTGTGAATTTTCGGGTTTCGATTACCTCCGGTGCGTAGTATCTGATGTATAAGGATTTCGTAGGAATGAAGTTCATCAATGGAGCTAACCCTAGATCCGATACGCAACAGTCGAGGTTTTGGTTGAGAAGTTTGATGATTTGATGTTGCCGTGAGTGAATTTAGCTTCTCTTTCTGAATGCATGTGAGCGATTCCTTTTGCTGAATCGAGTGAAATTTTTACTCTTGAATCCCAATTTAATGGTGTTCTTCCTATTCCTCTGTTTCCTGTTAGTAAAAAAAATTGTTCTCCACCTTTTTTTTTCTTCTGGGTTTCGGAAAGGCATTATCAGAGAATTGGGAATGAATGTCTATGAGAATGAAGTAGCATTCCTTCACGTTCATGAGAATGGTTCACGTTTATTCTCAGAGAATGGACCATTCTCAGAGAATGGGCCATTCTCAGAGAATGGACATTCTCAGAAAATGGGGCATTCTAAGAGAATAAGGCTTTCCATATAGCAGTTCCTAGCCTTCTGTAAACATATATAATTACTCCATTCTCCGAGAATTCTTCATAAACAGACTATTACACTTACTAACCGTTGACATTGCTTACCATTCTCTGAGAATTGGCTTTGAAAACTCTTACGTAACTATTTTTTTACGTCAACAAAAATTTTACAAACCATTCTCTGAGAATGTAGAGCATGATTAGTGAAACAAAGCATAATATAATCAAGAAATCGAGAAATCAAGAAATCCGAATTTAAGCGTAATCAAGAAATCGGAAGTTAACAACGAACGAGAAATCGAGAAATCGGAATTAAATCGCAGATATTTTTAATGAAAAGAAATCGAGAAATCCGCAAATCCCGTTGATTTCACAAAATTACTTTTATACCCTTCTACGTCCGTTTTTTTCCAGGAAGCGCATTCTTCAGTTGATTTATTTACAAAAATGTCACCTTGATCACAACCACTCATTTTTATAATCTAATGGTCTAGGAATGGTCCTACAATCACACAATAATTAACATTTTCATTTAATACTAACTCTATGTATATACTAGGCGTATTCCCGCGCGTTGCGCATGAGTAAATTTATATAGTAAAAGATATGACTGATCAAATATAAACAAATATAAACATAAATACATTAGATCTAATCAAAATATGCAAAACTAAAAAAATCAATCATATAACATATTGTATTAATAATAATTTTTCATCCAAACATCGAAAAAAACATAGTCATCTTTTTGGAGTCAATTATTATAAATGATTAAACGTTAAAAATATTATAGAAATATATTTACATAAATTATCTCAAATTTAAAATAAATATAAAATAAAACGAACTAATAATAACATAAAGATAGTCTATGAGAAATATATTGTTGTGGATCATTTTTCTTTAGAGTTGTATGTGTAAATAATACATCAATAATATTATATATTTTTAAATAAAAACTTTTTAACAGATAAAATTTAATACAAATATATGAATATGATTCTATTAGACTTATTATTTAAAACATATTTTTCAATGAGTTTTGAATCCCTTATTCACTTTTATTTATAAAAAAATTACTTGTTTTAGAAAGTTAAATATTGTCATAACTTTTAGTTTCATTTGATTAAAAAAGTAAACATTGATTGCTTTTGGTCTACTTATTAGTCTGTTATATTATTTTTAGAAAATATATTACTAAATAGTAATCAAGTTTTACGTTTGTTAATCTTATTATCTAAATATTTTAAGACTGTTTACCACAAAGTTTCATTTTTGTTGTATTTATAAGTAAAATCTAAAATTTTAAATCTTTAACAACCGACTTGACAACAACCTCACAATTTTATATTATTTTTCTTATCAAATAATGTTAATCCCAAAAGTACGAATATGTTGGGGTAGAACTAAGCATGCAACAGGTCTATTGTCTTGCGACTTGTAATTTCTTTTAGCTTATTTATCTTCGTCTTTTCTAGTTTAATATAAACAAATAGTCGTCTCTAAAGTAAATATTTTGTGTTATCAAATCATGCTTTCCTCCATCTTATTTTCCAAACTACAGCAACATAAGCTACCTATGTGAACTATATATATCTTTATATTAATCAATGTGTCATAAGTAGCAATTAAGTACCATAAGTTCAAAAACTTTTAGGTTATAGTTTTTAATTAGTTGAGAGGTGAAGAGATTTAGTATTAAAATAAATTATTGGAGTGGCTAATATTAGGAAGATGAAGAGTTGAAACTTTCAAATACATATGGTTCAATATAGATATTATATCTTGAAATTAATGTAATAAAAACTTGTTAATTGTATTGAAGAATATATTAATACTGCAACTTTTAAAATTCTTTGCAATTGTTATATAACATTAAACAACTATAACCCAAAAGTCTTTTTAGCTATGGTACTTAATTGATATTTATGGAATCAATTAAAAATGATTGAAATATTTAAAGTTTTTTAACTAACTGAATAATGTCTATATGAAAATTTATGTCAACCACGTCCAAACACTTGAAACACATGGATGTAATAAAAATTAGTTAATTACATTAAAGTTTTATTTAAACACTATAACTCTCCAAATTCCATGTAAGAGTTATATATCATTATACCATAAGTAAATCATTTTAATTGAAATAGCACTTGCAATTGATACAAAATATTTACACTTTCATCAATATCTAATTTGTCACACTCTTTCATTTTTTTAGACGATTTATTTTATACGTTAACATTATAAATTCATTTAATAAAGGCGTACACATTCTAACTTTAAAAAATTATATCAAGCGTGACTGAGAATAATAACAGATACATATGGTTTCGTTTAAACAATTTTATAAGTCTGTTTAATAAATTATAATATTATTTAAATTGTATGAAAATAAATTCAATGAAAAAACTAAAAATATTTACTTCTTTATTTGTTTCCTTCTTCATCTTCATAATTAATATCATAGATGTTCTAAATCTACAATTTAGTTTATATTATACTCCCTCCGTCCCAAAATGATAGTCCATGTTTCCTTTTTAGTTTGTCCCAAAATGTTAGTCCACTTCTAAATATAAATGACATCTTTACCAAAATACCCCTAACTGTAATTGTAACACCCAACACATCTAGTGCCGGCATTAAATGCAAAGAAAGGGTAAAACAGTCATTTTATGGGAAAAAGTAATATGCATTTAATGTTTTCTTAATCTGTGTGTTTTTTGTCTGTGGACTATCATTTTGGGACGGAGGGAGTAAATAACAAATGGCTATTTTTGGAAATTGAAAAAAATGATAGTTCGTTGTACGACGTCTAATTTAACATTTGTTATTATCATTTTTGTAATGATATATATCTCTATTGTTTTGAGTTTCATCTTCTTAAAAAATTATTAACGCCATAAAACCTAAAACAATCAAAAGCAAACTTGACTTTAAAGCAATTAGCTAGTTATACTAAGAAATATTAGAAACATTAGCGATTTATCTAAAAATAATTATAAAAGAACGACAAAACTTACAATATTAATAAAAAAATTATGGGATCAATTGTGATGATATCTTAGTGAAGAAATAATACAACGAAAACCAATTAACTTGTAATGCAAAACATCAACGCATTTTACATCAAACGAATAGTTTTATCCTTTAAATATTTGAAAGAGCTGAAGATCGTATCCCGCTACATATTTCATAATACTTTTTTCTTTTACACATCACACGACTCCAAACTCCTATATTTTCACCCACTCTACATGAAAATTGGGAAGATAAGACAAACAAATGAGACTAACCAAACATGGAAAATAAGATTTTTTAAACATATTAACTTGCTTCCTTTCATCAATGCAAATTCTTCAAAAGTGACGTGAGACATTTGTAGAGACACATCACTATGTTTTAAACCAATCAAACAATTCAACCATTCAAATCTTTGATATAGCTAAAGAACAACATATCTCTTGACATATTTCATCGTTGAACTTTTTTCTTTTATACATGAGATGACTATGACATTGTACTTAATTTTCATGTACTCTACAAAAAGAAATTGGAAAGAGAATAAAAAGAATCAAGAGTAACCAAACATGGAAAATGATGTTCTTATATAGCCAAAACATTGTATTTAATCAAACCATTAATTAGAATAAGTTGAAGAGTCTTGGGGGTTTCAAATGAATATGGTGGAAGTATTTGAGTTATCTTGATCCACATTCATGAATGGCCTCTATTATAAGAGTTACTAGGCGTATCCCCGCGCGTTGCGCAGGAATAAACATATTTAGTAAAAGATATTGACATATTTTATAAGAATCTGAAAACATTAGATATAATATAATTATATGGGTTTAATTATAAATATATCATCACAATATATATCATGTATCAATTTTAAAATTTTCATCACAAAACTGAAACACAATATCATAATCATATATTTAATATAATTATAATGTTATCAACATGTTAATTTAACCAACATTAATGAAACATCCAATAGTAATTTTGTATTATACATGGATAGAGTAATTAAAACATAAGAAAACGTCTTAACATGAATTTGCTCAACATCTAAATAAAATAGAAATAAACATAGTAATAATATTACAAATCTTACAATTGAAAAAAAAATTGTATTATTATGACAATTATTCTTCATGAGTTTCATCAAAGGTAATGAATTTGTAGATTTTATTATTTAATTACATTCGAATCATTACATTTCATTGTTTACACTATCTATTATAAAAACAAATTAACAATATATTTTGACTTGTAAATAATTTCACAAAATCAAATTTAAAGACTCCATTTAAACATAACTAACTCTAATTGATAATTAAAGAAAAAAGAATCACTTTTTTCTCTTGAATAGAATCGTGGTATGAATTTTTATGAATTTGATATACATATAACACCATGCAAAAAAAAAAGTTCTATATATTTCTTTTTTTCGTCCGATGAACACATAAATACCTAGAAAAAAATATTGAGGTAAGTTAGTAAATAATGAAACTAAAGCACGAAATTTCAAAGAGATGTTAGCAAAATATATAAATATGATTCAAGTCTTATTTTTCTTCATCTCATTCTTTAAGCCAAACAAATTGATATATCTCAATAAACTATATATACCTCTATATTAACCATAATCACCAATTAAATATCATTAGTTAGAAAAACTCTTAAGTTGTAGTAATTAATTGGTTAAGAATTGAAAGATTTTTTTATTTATGATTAATCAATATAAATTACTAACCAATTAATTAGATTAAGTTGAAGAGTTTGATAATGGTAGTATGATTATTTTTAATCTATTAAACATAATGAAAAATACTAAGTTATTCTAACAATATATAAAATTATACAAATTAAAAGTTTTAGTACCGTAACTTACCTAAGAACATGACCCAAAAAATATTTAACCAACACAAAAGTTGTTAATCTTTTTTGTTGAAGCTTTTATTTTGTTTTTTCTCTAAATTTTGCATATTATTCATATTATGTGTTTACTTAATCATTGACCTTTATCTATTAATAGAAGTAGTATAATTAATTAGAATGTAAGCTTTTTATTAAGTTCTTAATCAACTAATTTAAATAAGTTAAAACATCTTCAATGAAAATCATTTGATACTCATAAATTAATTAAAATGTAAGATTTTTATTAAGTTCTTAATCAACTAATTTAAATAAGTTAAAACATATTCAATTAAAAACCTTTCATTATGTTCTTAATTGAATAATTTAAAAAAAAAAAAACTTAAAACCTATTCAACTACCATCATTTATAACATCTTAAATAGACATCTTAAATAGGCATCTCGCCAACGGGCTGGCGATTGTGATTGGCGAGCGTCTTGGCGAATTGAGCGGCGGCGGGGATGACGAGTCGCTAAGAGGCTTGGTGACCCTCTTGGCGTCGACTACTCCGTATAGTCTTAATAAATATATATTATTAAGTACAACCAAATATATGGTATTGATAATGAAATAATATTGAACTCTTCGTCTTGTAGTTTGGTTAAAATTGTATGTTTTATTATACTTATCAAAATTTTTTTTTCTTTTCTTTTTGCATTTAGACCGTCTCTGTGGTTTCCTTTTGTTGTGTTTTTAGCCCCGATAGATATGAAAGACTATTATATTTTTACAAAATATTTTTATATATTTATTATTTATTTATTTCTTTATTATTATATAAATAAAAGTTCCACAAAATACAACTACTTTAAGCTTAGTTATCCTCTCCGCTTCTTCAATTTCATCTTCTTATTCAAACACCACCGGCCTTTGCGCATTAGCGCATTAAATAGGGATGACAAAAATACCTGAACCCGATGGAAAAAACCAAACCCGAAACTTTTGGGACGGGTTTTGAACCGGGTAAATAGTTATGAGACTTGGTATGCGATTTTTCTAGAAAACATTTGTGAGTATGAGATGATTTTGGGATTGAGGTGATACCTGCCCAATTTGCCGATCCCATATACCCGACCCCGAATCATACATTTTTATTTACTTATAATTTTATTATTTATATATGAGATTGCACATCCATATTTTGATATTATATACGGTTTATTATTATGTTTTCAAATTAACCCAATTATTAACTTTCAATTATCTAAAACTACTTTTGGATATTTTCTAACTACTTAAAGTTAACTTTTGGATAATTATTTACTTTATTTGATAACTTGATTATACCTATATAATAATAGATTTTAGTTATTTTAAATGATATATTTTGTATTATTTTTAATATATTTGATATCTTAATGTAACTTTTATATTTATAACATATTTAAATTAATAAATTAATTGACTTTTTATTAAATTGAAGAGTTACCCATAAAATTACACTTGATTTCAAGAAGGCATATAAATCGCTAGTTAATGGGTTTGGACCACGGATGGATTAGTTAGATCAAAGCCTCTCTGAATTCTACGTAATCTCATCTGCTTGTTAATGGGAGCCCAACAAAAGGGATTTAGCTAGAGAGGGTCCTTAACCAGGGTGATCTATTTTCCATGTTCTTATTCATTTTAGCCAGGAAATGGTTACATGTCATACTTGAATATGATATAGCTGAGAAATTTTATTGTGGAACAAATGTTGGGAACTGTGATTTGGTAATCTCCACTTATTATATTTGAATTATATGCACTTTATGGGAGAGTGGATTAATGAAAACATTTACGAGTGCTTCATTATCTTTATTTAGCATCCGGTTTGAAGGGGAATCTATATAATTCCAATTTGTATAGGGTTCGGGTGAACTACAAAGAAGTGGAGCAGCTTACGGGTGTAACATTGTGTAAAGTTGGAGACTCCTGTGTTAGACTTTAACCGTAGTGTTAGCTAAGTTAGTTTATGGAGGGGTAATTTAGTCTTTTCATGTATAGTTTGTTATTAGTTAGACGTAGTCAGTTATTCGTTTCTTTCTTTGTATATGTAGCTTAACTTGTTGAATAAACAGTTAACTCATTCTCACAATTCTCGATCTCCATCTCTAAAATCTAACATGGTATCAGATTAAAGGTTCCTCCTGATCTATACTCTGTTTTTTTTTCCTTCTTTTTCTTCGATCTTCTTCATCATGTCGTCATCCAATCCTTCTTCAGATCCCACTGTTACATCTGTGGATATTTCAAGTCCGTATTACATTGGATCTTCCGATACTCCAAGCTCCGTTCTCGTTTCCAATGTTTTCACTGGAATCGGTTTTGCTTCCTGGAAGAGATCAATGATGATTTCTTTATCTGCGAAGAACAAACTCGCTTTTGTTGATGGAACTATTTCCATGCCTCTTCTCACATCTTCAACCTATCCAGCTTGGTATCGCGCAAACTCAATGGTCATAAGCTGGATCCTTAACTCTCTTTCCAAACCAATTGCAGATAGTGTCCTTTTTCTTTCTACTGCTTCTGAAATTTGGACTACACTTCATCAACGTTACGAACAATCAGACGGTGCCTTGATATTTCAAATTCAACAGCAATTATACTCTGTTTCACAAGGTTCGGATGATTTCTCAACCTATTTCACTAAGGTCACTCGTATTTGGGACGAACTTCGTCAAATTCAGTCTATTCCTCCTTGTTCTTGTGGATCTGCCACTGCATTGGCCAAATTTTTGGATGAACAACGTCTGATTCAACTTCTCATGGGACTTGATGATTCTTACAAAATTGTTCGTGGCCAAATCCTAATGATGAAGCCCTTGCCGTCGATCTCTACTGTTCATTCAATTATCATTCAAGAGGAGCGACAACGCGGTATTACATCTTCTTCGTCTATCAATTCTGATTTGATTGCAATGAATGTCGCTGTTGATTCATCTAGTTCTAATAAGAAGAATCTCATCTGCAACCACTGCAAAAAACCTGGCCATACCAAATCTCAGTGCTACCGTCTTCATGGCTTTCCCGCTAATTTCAAATTTACAAAATCGAAGAAGGATGATGTTAAATCTTCTGTTCAGAATGCTGTCACTACTCCAATTTCTCAGGAACAATATCATCAACTTCTTCAATTGCTTAACACTTCTAACATTTCTTCTTCATCCTCTAATCTTGTTCTTCCCACTCCAGTGAATCATGACGCCATGAATCCTGAAGGTACATTCTCTTTTAAACATTTTGCTGCAAATGTTTACAAATCTGCTTCTCTACTTCAGCCATATCTTTCTTGGATTGTTGATTCTGGAGCTACAGACCACATGTGTTCCAACAAATCTCTTTTCATGACTTTTATGAAATTAGATAAACCTCATTTCATTGGATTACCTGATGGACATGACACTACTGTTTCTTTCTTTGGCGATGTGAAACTTCATGACTCTGTCATTTTACATGGAGTTTTATATGTTCCCTCCTTTAGATATAATCTTGTTTCTGTTGCCAAATTGAGCAAACAACTCCAAACCTTCCTTCTATTTACTGATAAGTCTTGTATGTTGCAGGACCCTTTATCAAAGAGTAAGCTTGCCCTAGGCGTTTTTGGAACCAAAGTGAATGATCTATATGTTTTTGAACATCATTCTATTAAACATTCTCTATCATTTTGTTTTTCAGTTTTCAAACCTCAATGTAATACTTCAGTTTCTAGTACAGTTTCTCAATCCATGTTATGGCATAAAAGGATTGGACATGTACCTATTAATAAATTGAAACAGTTGTCTCTAGTTTCTAACAGTTCTTTTGATCATGATATTGATTCTTGTTTAGTTTGTCATCAAGCTAAACTTCATCGCCTTCCATTTCCAACTAGTAAATCTTTTTCTCAGTCTTCATTTGATCTTGTTCACATAGATGTTTGGGGCCCTTATAAACATGCCTCTCATGATGGTAATAAATTCTTTGTTACTATTGTCGATGATTATAGCAAACATACGTGGATTCATTTGATATCTCATAAAGGATATGCTTTTACTGTTATCAAACAGTTCGTTGCTTTTGTTTTTACTCAATTTCATAAAAATATCAAAGTCATACGTACAGATAATGCATATGAATTGGGTTCTAGCAATGAAGGAATCACTTTCTTTGCTTCAAAAGGCATTATTCATCATAAATCCACTCCTTTTACTCCCCAACAAAATGGCATTGTTGAGAGAAAACATCGTCACATTCTTGAAGTAGGCCGAGCTTTATATTTTCAGTCGGGTTTGGGTAGTGCTTACTGGTCTGATTGCATTAAGACAGCTGTGTACCTTATCAATCGTACTCCTTCTCAAACACTTCATAACAAAACACCCTTTGAATTACTCTATAATCGACAACCTGATTTATCAAACTTAAAGACGTTTGGATGTTTATGTTTCATAACCTCATCAACTGTTGGTCGTGATAAGTTCATGCCACGAGCTCATCCTTCTGTCTTCATTGGTTATCCAATCGGTCAAAAGGCGTATAGAGTACTCAATCTTGTTACCAAGTCTGTTGTTATTGCCCGTGATATTAAGTTCTTTGAGGATATTTTTCCTTTACTATCTTCTTCATATAGAAATTTCAATTCTTCTTCATCTCATATTCCCATTAATTCAAATGATTTGGATATTCATACTTCCTCTTCACCTCTTGTTCATAATCCTATACCTGATCCTCACCCCATTACTTCCATTCGCCCAACAAGATCTCGAAACCCACCCTCTTATTTGCAGGATTACATATGCAATAATGCTCATGATTCCTCCCATTTTTGCCATCATACCATTACCAATTGGAGTGTTCCTAATGTTTCACATATTATCAAATCTTCTCATATCTCATCGTTTGTTTTCAATGCTACTTCTAATCTTTCTGAACCCGCCTTTTACCATCAAGCTAAGAATGATCCGAACTGGGAACATGCAATGCAACAAGAACTTGATGCTCTAAATGCCAATCAGACCTGGGAAATTGTAAAACTTCCCAAAGGCAAAAAGCCCATTTCTTGTCGATGGGTTTATAAATTGAAACTTAAAGCTGATGGATCTGTTGATCGCTTCAAAGCGAGGTTAGTGGCCAAGGGTTTTACGCAAAAAGCTGGTATTGATTACCATGATACTTTTTCTCCGGTAGTTAAATTCAATACCATTCGATGCATCGTTGCTTTAGCAATCAAAAGAGGCTGGGACATTCAACAATTAGACGTTAATAATGCGTTTCTCCACGGAGATTTACATGAAGAAGTATATATGACTTTACCACCTGGTCATCCTTCTTCTAAATCCAATCTTGTTTGCAAACTTAAAAAGTCTTTATACGGCTTAAAACAAGCCTCTAGGCAATGGTATGCCAAACTGTCTCACTCTTTACAACTTAAAGGCTACTCTTCTTCATTGAACGATTATTCTTTGTTCTTAAAGAAAACAGTTGATTCAATTGTTATAGTTGCTGTCTACGTGGATGATATACTGGTTACTGGTAACAATTATGATGAAATCAATTGTTTAAAAGTCTTTCTTGATACTCAATTTCGTATTAAAGATCTGGGTCACATTCATTATTTCCTAGGATTACAGTTTGACAAAACGGATCAAGGCATGGTTATTCATCAACAACGTTTTACAAGTGAGCTTTTATCGTTGTATTCTATGCATGATTCTCAACCCACTACTACACCTTTACCTGCCAACCTTAAACTGTTACCTCAAATGGACAATCCATTACAAGATCCTACTTCTTATCGACAACTGATTGGTAAACTAAACTTTTTAGTTCATACTCGACCCGATTTAGCATTCACCATACAATACTTGAGTCAATTCAACCAAAATCCATGTCAAGCTCACTATGATACTGCTTTACACGTTCTACGATACATCAAAGGTACAATGACTCAAGGATTATTTTTCAATCATACACAAGACTTCAAGGTTGCTGCCTTTTGTGATTCTGACTGGGCCACCTGTCCCATTACTCGACGCTCAGTAAGTGGTTTCTTTATCCTATTCGGTGGCAGTCCAATTTCATGGAAGTCTAAGAAACAGGTCACAGTGTCTCTCTCTTCTGCTGAAGCAGAATATCGCTCCATGAGACGTGTTTGTGCTGAGCTGGCATGGTTATCTCGTTTACTTCATGAGTTACAAGTCGATGATATTACTCCAATACCCCTCAAATGTGATAATATGGCCGCTATCTACATTGCAAGCAATCCTGTATTTCACGAACGAACCAAGCATATAGAGCTGGATTGTCATTTCGTTCGTGAAAAGATCCAAGAAGGCCTTATCTCCATTTCACATGTTCCAACAGTTGATCAGAAAGCTGACATTTTTACTAAGTCATTATTAAAGTCTCAACATCAGGATGCTGTATCCAAGCTGCATCTCGTTCCCCTACCTCCAGCTTGAGGGGGGGTGTTAGACTTTAACCGTAGTGTTAGCTAAGTTAGTTTATGGAGGGGTAATTTAGTCTTTTCATGTATAGTTTGTTATTAGTTAGACGTAGTCAGTTATTCGTTTCTTTCTTTGTATATGTAGCTTAACTTGTTGAATAAACAGTTAACTCATTCTCACAATTCTCGATCTCCATCTCTAAAATCTAACATCCTGTTTGTGTATCTTGGCATCCCAGTTGGTCAGTGATTAGCATATTTGAGAAAAGGTTGTCTAAGTGGAAAGATATGATGATTTCTATTGGCAGCCGTTTTATGCTTCTTAACATTATTCTTAGAGCGCCTGGTAGTTTGGAAGGATTTAATCATGCCCTCTTTCAGAATTGGAGATAGAGATTTTTGGATAATGAGAATGTTCTTTGAGTGAAAGATTAATTCGTTGCATGGAGGTACTATCGGTTTTAGGCTTGGGGAGTCTTGGATTCATGATAGTGGCGTTTGGTATAGAATTATTGCTTCCTTGAATCAAATGGATGAAAATCAGTGGCGGATCATAAGAGGGGCCAGCTGGGGCCATGGCCCCCCCGATTTTCAACGTTAGAAGTAGCATATATATATATATATATATATATATATATAAGTTATTTGCATTCATGGTTCATATATTCAAAGTATTAGCTTTTTGGCCCCTGCGGTAAAAAATAGAAGAAGCTATTTGGCCCCTGTTTGAAAGTTCGGCCCCCCCTTTAAAAAGTTTCTAGTTTCGCCCCTGATGAAAATGGTATAATTTCCCATTCATCTTTAAGGAAACTTGTAGGACATGATTCTTCAACTAGGTTTTAATAGGATGTTTGGGTGGGTGGCATGCCTCATAAAACCCGATTCTCTATATTGTTATTGCTTAAAACAAATAAGGAGTGTAATATTAAAGAGAGTTTAATGAATTATAGGTTATCTTGAAGGTGGTGAAGGGACGTTAGGGGTTGTGTCGAGCACTCTCAACTTGATTGTATGCTTCAGTTAATTCATGACTTTCATCCTACTGAGAAAAAGACAGTTGAGTTTTGTAACACCCGTGTCCGAAATAGAATTTTAGATCAAAAGTAAGAGCGTTATATCATTTGGTGTAACCAGGTAATGATGTTATGGTCATTATATGCTAAGAAAAACATTAGTTATAAAAATCAGCATCGTATGTCGATCTTAGAAAAATCATAATTAATTCTAGAAAAATCGGATTGACCTGAAACCAGTGCACAAAGTTTGCAAATTGAGTCTAGTTTAAGTGATAAAAATTTAGTAGATCGCGACGCGACGGAGTATGGGATCGCGACGCGATCTTCGTCGGTGGTGACTCTCAAGTGCGCGATGAAGTAAGCGCTTACGTCAGAGATCGGGTCGCGACCTAGGGCTAGATCGCGACGCGACGGGGCTCCAGAGGCCTATAAATACGAGGCACAAGCCTCATTTTTGAGGCAGAACAAACACCAAACACATATACGATATAGAGGAGTGTTCTGGTAAGGAAAATACGTTGAGGGAGGATGATGGAAGGTGAGAAACGAGCAGTAGCTAACGACGAGGTGCTCGGGAACTGTCAGCGGTTCGGAACGGGAAATGCGACAGGACTCCGAGAAAACTCCAATCTCAGGATAGGTAACGCTTGGCTTGGATCATGGGACGATCCTTAGTGATATTATCTTGTAAATTCCAGGCTGAAAAACCGGGCGTTACAAGTTGGTATCAGAGCCAAGATTTGAGTGAACTAGGATAAGATCCCTAGACTCAAAATAATAGTCACATGAGAACTGTGTGCTAAAATATAAAAATCACAAACATATTGCGATAAAAGTCGAACGTAGATAAAAGCAGTTTATTCTAACATGATAATAAGAATGTTAGTAAACACTTTCAGAGATAAAAAGAACCGGAGAAAATGAGTGAATTTGTGTGGTATTTCCCAAATACGAGAAAAGTGTTAAAAGTAAATCCAGATGCAAATTTTGTCAAATAAGAATGTTTTGAAAGTTGATTTGAAAGAAAATTTTTGGGAAATTTGAAAAAAGTATAAGTTGAAATAAAAATTCTGAAAGTACGAGTTGGTGGATGGATTTATGAAAATATATGTTTTTGGCGACAGCCATAACAAAGAAAAGTGATAAATGTATGTGATGATTGGATGTGAAATGGTAGGAACTATAAGAAATGAGTTCGTGAGGAGTTATACAATCTCTAAATGAGACAAGTGTTGAGGTATGTGGTAGTACTAGACATGTCTAAGTCTAGAATGTGGATAATATGGGGTTGATGAATTGAGAGATAAAGGGTGGCTCGACGTACTGAGCAACATAAAGATGTTCGCAAGATGCACTGAGCAGATACGCATGATCCGACATACAGGATATGCGCGGCTCCGAGTGCTGAGCGGTGGAGTTTGAGCAGATACGTATGACTCGACGTACAGAGTATGCGCGGCTCTGGGTGCTGAGTAGGTTAACTTTGAGCAGATACGTATGACTCGACGTACTGAGTATACGCGGCTCAGAATATTAAGCAGCAGAGTATAACTTGAGATACTAGGTAGAGTAGATTATGTGGAAATTCACCGGAGACATAAAAGAAATAAGGCTGGAAGATATCCTGCGTAAACATAAAACTAATTGATTTATTCCTTCCATTCTAGAAGAATTAAGGGTACTATTTTACTTAGTTAAGGTCTAAGTACCAGGGACCATCCAATCATCACTAAACAAATAAAGGTGAGGTTATAACCAAAGAATGTAATGGGGTATTTTTCCAAAACGTAGTTGATTTTTCTACTGATGTAAAGGTTATTTTATGACCATAATTTTACAAGAAGAAAGATATTTCAAAGAAAGAGTTATTTTGCTGAAAAAGTTATAATCCTTTAAAAAGTGTCATTTACGACTAAAGAAGTCATTGTTATAATCAAAAGAGTAAATGTTTTTAAATAAAAAGCATTTGTTTAAAAAGAGAAGTGTGAGTAGTTACTCAGAGAAGTAATTAAGTATATACAAATTTAGTGAGTATTGAGATGACCTAATCGGTCGGCAGTTCAAGGGTGTACGTTGAGTCCTTGGGACTCGATATCGTATAGGGTTCAGAAGAGGACGAATACGTGAGTATTAGGTGGTGATAACTATGGATATGGTATCATATTGTGAGTGGAGATTTTGTGGAGGCTAAGCTGATATGAGGATTCTTGTTGTCATGAGGTTGGTTGTAGAGCTGTGCAGTTGTGTGTGTTAGCTGTTAAGCCTTTAGAGCGAAAAGCTGTTTATTCAGTGGGGCCACTTATACTTGTAGTTGGGACCACTTATTAGGTGGGGCTACTAGTATTGTGGTTGGGACCACTTATGTTGTGGGGCTACTTGTACTTGTGGTTGAGACCACTTATTCCGTGGAGCCACTGGTACCTGTAGTTGTGACCATTTATTCTGGAGATTAATAGTACTTGTGGTTGTGACCACTTATTTAGTGGGGCCATATATGTGTTGTGGATCTTATGAGCAGTAATTGTGGTGGGACCACATACAAGTGTTGTGATGGCTTTATTGGCTGGCAGTTCTAACACACATACAGTTGGGTGTCTGGTGAATAGCTGAGCTGTTGAAGTTGTGAAGAGTAGGGATTGTGATATGATGTGGTGAACATGTGATTATATGATACATAACAAGTACCTTGCATCCATGATGTCTGTATTATGAGTGTATGAGATTACATAACGAGTACTTTGTAGTCTCAATAGGTTGACCTAGTTGATTAGAGGTGGTTAATGTGCCAGTATTGTGGTGATACCCCTTTGAGTTTACTAATACAACCGTATTGCGTTGAAATAGGGGGTGGTTGAGAGAAAGAAACAAAATATAGTCGATGCTGGAGATTTCGGGGACGAAATCTTTTTAAGGGGGAGAGAATTGTAACACCCGTGTCCGAAATAGAATTTTAGATCAAAAGTAAGAGCGTTATATCATTTGGTGTAACCAGGTAATGATGTTATGGTCATTATATGCTAAGAAAAACATTAGTTATAAAAATCAGCATCGTATGTCGATCTTAGAAAAATCATAATTAATTCTAGAAAAATCGGATTGACCTGAAACCAGTGCACAAAGTTTGCAAATTGAGTCTAGTTTAAGTGATAAAAATTTAGTAGATCGCGACGCGACGGAGTATGGGATCGCGACGCGATCTTCGTCGGTGGTGACTCTCAAGTGCGCGATGAAGTAAGCGCTTACGTCAGAGATCGGGTCGCGACCTAGGGCTAGATCGCGACGCGACGGGGCTCCAGAGGCCTATAAATACGAGGCACAAGCCTCATTTTTGAGGCAGAACAAACACCAAACACATATACGATATAGAGGAGTGTTCTGGTAAGGAAAATACGTTGAGGGAGGATGATGGAAGGTGAGAAACGAGCAGTAGCTAACGACGAGGTGCTCGGGAACTGTCAGCGGTTCGGAACGGGAAATGCGACAGGACTCCGAGAAAACTCCAATCTCAGGATAGGTAACGCTTGGCTTGGATCATGGGACGATCCTTAGTGATATTATCTTGTAAATTCCAGGCTGAAAAACCGGGCGTTACAAGTTGGTATCAGAGCCAAGATTTGAGTGAACTAGGATAAGATCCCTAGACTCAAAATAATAGTCACATGAGAACTGTGTGCTAAAATATAAAAATCACAAACATATTGCGATAAAAGTCGAACGTAGATAAAAGCAGTTTATTCTAACATGATAATAAGAATGTTAGTAAACACTTTCAGAGATAAAAAGAACCGGAGAAAATGAGTGAATTTGTGTGGTATTTCCCAAATACGAGAAAAGTGTTAAAAGTAAATCCAGATGCAAATTTTGTCAAATAAGAATGTTTTGAAAGTTGATTTGAAAGAAAATTTTTGGGAAATTTGAAAAAAGTATAAGTTGAAATAAAAATTCTGAAAGTACGAGTTGGTGGATGGATTTATGAAAATATATGTTTTTGGCGACAGCCATAACAAAGAAAAGTGATAAATGTATGTGATGATTGGATGTGAAATGGTAGGAACTATAAGAAATGAGTTCGTGAGGAGTTATACAATCTCTAAATGAGACAAGTGTTGAGGTATGTGGTAGTACTAGACATGTCTAAGTCTAGAATGTGGATAATATGGGGTTGATGAATTGAGAGATAAAGGGTGGCTCGACGTACTGAGCAACATAAAGATGTTCGCAAGATGCACTGAGCAGATACGCATGATCCGACATACAGGATATGCGCGGCTCCGAGTGCTGAGCGGTGGAGTTTGAGCAGATACGTATGACTCGACGTACAGAGTATGCGCGGCTCTGGGTGCTGAGTAGGTTAACTTTGAGCAGATACGTATGACTCGACGTACTGAGTATACGCGGCTCAGAATATTAAGCAGCAGAGTATAACTTGAGATACTAGGTAGAGTAGATTATGTGGAAATTCACCGGAGACATAAAAGAAATAAGGCTGGAAGATATCCTGCGTAAACATAAAACTAATTGATTTATTCCTTCCATTCTAGAAGAATTAAGGGTACTATTTTACTTAGTTAAGGTCTAAGTACCAGGGACCATCCAATCATCACTAAACAAATAAAGGTGAGGTTATAACCAAAGAATGTAATGGGGTATTTTTCCAAAACGTAGTTGATTTTTCTACTGATGTAAAGGTTATTTTATGACCATAATTTTACAAGAAGAAAGATATTTCAAAGAAAGAGTTATTTTGCTGAAAAAGTTATAATCCTTTAAAAAGTGTCATTTACGACTAAAGAAGTCATTGTTATAATCAAAAGAGTAAATGTTTTTAAATAAAAAGCATTTGTTTAAAAAGAGAAGTGTGAGTAGTTACTCAGAGAAGTAATTAAGTATATACAAATTTAGTGAGTATTGAGATGACCTAATCGGTCGGCAGTTCAAGGGTGTACGTTGAGTCCTTGGGACTCGATATCGTATAGGGTTCAGAAGAGGACGAATACGTGAGTATTAGGTGGTGATAACTATGGATATGGTATCATATTGTGAGTGGAGATTTTGTGGAGGCTAAGCTGATATGAGGATTCTTGTTGTCATGAGGTTGGTTGTAGAGCTGTGCAGTTGTGTGTGTTAGCTGTTAAGCCTTTAGAGCGAAAAGCTGTTTATTCAGTGGGGCCACTTATACTTGTAGTTGGGACCACTTATTAGGTGGGGCTACTAGTATTGTGGTTGGGACCACTTATGTTGTGGGGCTACTTGTACTTGTGGTTGAGACCACTTATTCCGTGGAGCCACTGGTACCTGTAGTTGTGACCATTTATTCTGGAGATTAATAGTACTTGTGGTTGTGACCACTTATTTAGTGGGGCCATATATGTGTTGTGGATCTTATGAGCAGTAATTGTGGTGGGACCACATACAAGTGTTGTGATGGCTTTATTGGCTGGCAGTTCTAACACACATACAGTTGGGTGTCTGGTGAATAGCTGAGCTGTTGAAGTTGTGAAGAGTAGGGATTGTGATATGATGTGGTGAACATGTGATTATATGATACATAACAAGTACCTTGCATCCATGATGTCTGTATTATGAGTGTATGAGATTACATAACGAGTACTTTGTAGTCTCAATAGGTTGACCTAGTTGATTAGAGGTGGTTAATGTGCCAGTATTGTGGTGATACCCCTTTGAGTTTACTAATACAACCGTATTGCGTTGAAATAGGGGGTGGTTGAGAGAAAGAAACAAAATATAGTCGATGCTGGAGATTTCGGGGACGAAATCTTTTTAAGGGGGAGAGAATTGTAACACCCGTGTCCGAAATAGAATTTTAGATCAAAAGTAAGAGCGTTATATCATTTGGTGTAACCAGGTAATGATGTTATGGTCATTATATGCTAAGAAAAACATTAGTTATAAAAATCAGCATCGTATGTCGATCTTAGAAAAATCATAATTAATTCTAGAAAAATCGGATTGACCTGAAACCAGTGCACAAAGTTTGCAAATTGAGTCTAGTTTAAGTGATAAAAATTTAGTAGATCGCGACGCGACGGAGTATGGGATCGCGACGCGATCTTCGTCGGTGGTGACTCTCAAGTGCGCGATGAAGTAAGCGCTTACGTCAGAGATCGGGTCGCGACCTAGGGCTAGATCGCGACGCGACGGGGCTCCAGAGGCCTATAAATACGAGGCACAAGCCTCATTTTTGAGGCAGAACAAACACCAAACACATATACGATATAGAGGAGTGTTCTGGTAAGGAAAATACGTTGAGGGAGGATGATGGAAGGTGAGAAACGAGCAGTAGCTAACGACGAGGTGCTCGGGAACTGTCAGCGGTTCGGAACGGGAAATGCGACAGGACTCCGAGAAAACTCCAATCTCAGGATAGGTAACGCTTGGCTTGGATCATGGGACGATCCTTAGTGATATTATCTTGTAAATTCCAGGCTGAAAAACCGGGCGTTACAAGTTGGTATCAGAGCCAAGATTTGAGTGAACTAGGATAAGATCCCTAGACTCAAAATAATAGTCACATGAGAACTGTGTGCTAAAATATAAAAATCACAAACATATTGCGATAAAAGTCGAACGTAGATAAAAGCAGTTTATTCTAACATGATAATAAGAATGTTAGTAAACACTTTCAGAGATAAAAAGAACCGGAGAAAATGAGTGAATTTGTGTGGTATTTCCCAAATACGAGAAAAGTGTTAAAAGTAAATCCAGATGCAAATTTTGTCAAATAAGAATGTTTTGAAAGTTGATTTGAAAGAAAATTTTTGGGAAATTTGAAAAAAGTATAAGTTGAAATAAAAATTCTGAAAGTACGAGTTGGTGGATGGATTTATGAAAATATATGTTTTTGGCGACAGCCATAACAAAGAAAAGTGATAAATGTATGTGATGATTGGATGTGAAATGGTAGGAACTATAAGAAATGAGTTCGTGAGGAGTTATACAATCTCTAAATGAGACAAGTGTTGAGGTATGTGGTAGTACTAGACATGTCTAAGTCTAGAATGTGGATAATATGGGGTTGATGAATTGAGAGATAAAGGGTGGCTCGACGTACTGAGCAACATAAAGATGTTCGCAAGATGCACTGAGCAGATACGCATGATCCGACATACAGGATATGCGCGGCTCCGAGTGCTGAGCGGTGGAGTTTGAGCAGATACGTATGACTCGACGTACAGAGTATGCGCGGCTCTGGGTGCTGAGTAGGTTAACTTTGAGCAGATACGTATGACTCGACGTACTGAGTATACGCGGCTCAGAATATTAAGCAGCAGAGTATAACTTGAGATACTAGGTAGAGTAGATTATGTGGAAATTCACCGGAGACATAAAAGAAATAAGGCTGGAAGATATCCTGCGTAAACATAAAACTAATTGATTTATTCCTTCCATTCTAGAAGAATTAAGGGTACTATTTTACTTAGTTAAGGTCTAAGTACCAGGGACCATCCAATCATCACTAAACAAATAAAGGTGAGGTTATAACCAAAGAATGTAATGGGGTATTTTTCCAAAACGTAGTTGATTTTTCTACTGATGTAAAGGTTATTTTATGACCATAATTTTACAAGAAGAAAGATATTTCAAAGAAAGAGTTATTTTGCTGAAAAAGTTATAATCCTTTAAAAAGTGTCATTTACGACTAAAGAAGTCATTGTTATAATCAAAAGAGTAAATGTTTTTAAATAAAAAGCATTTGTTTAAAAAGAGAAGTGTGAGTAGTTACTCAGAGAAGTAATTAAGTATATACAAATTTAGTGAGTATTGAGATGACCTAATCGGTCGGCAGTTCAAGGGTGTACGTTGAGTCCTTGGGACTCGATATCGTATAGGGTTCAGAAGAGGACGAATACGTGAGTATTAGGTGGTGATAACTATGGATATGGTATCATATTGTGAGTGGAGATTTTGTGGAGGCTAAGCTGATATGAGGATTCTTGTTGTCATGAGGTTGGTTGTAGAGCTGTGCAGTTGTGTGTGTTAGCTGTTAAGCCTTTAGAGCGAAAAGCTGTTTATTCAGTGGGGCCACTTATACTTGTAGTTGGGACCACTTATTAGGTGGGGCTACTAGTATTGTGGTTGGGACCACTTATGTTGTGGGGCTACTTGTACTTGTGGTTGAGACCACTTATTCCGTGGAGCCACTGGTACCTGTAGTTGTGACCATTTATTCTGGAGATTAATAGTACTTGTGGTTGTGACCACTTATTTAGTGGGGCCATATATGTGTTGTGGATCTTATGAGCAGTAATTGTGGTGGGACCACATACAAGTGTTGTGATGGCTTTATTGGCTGGCAGTTCTAACACACATACAGTTGGGTGTCTGGTGAATAGCTGAGCTGTTGAAGTTGTGAAGAGTAGGGATTGTGATATGATGTGGTGAACATGTGATTATATGATACATAACAAGTACCTTGCATCCATGATGTCTGTATTATGAGTGTATGAGATTACATAACGAGTACTTTGTAGTCTCAATAGGTTGACCTAGTTGATTAGAGGTGGTTAATGTGCCAGTATTGTGGTGATACCCCTTTGAGTTTACTAATACAACCGTATTGCGTTGAAATAGGGGGTGGTTGAGAGAAAGAAACAAAATATAGTCGATGCTGGAGATTTCGGGGACGAAATCTTTTTAAGGGGGAGAGAATTGTAACACCCGTGTCCGAAATAGAATTTTAGATCAAAAGTAAGAGCGTTATATCATTTGGTGTAACCAGGTAATGATGTTATGGTCATTATATGCTAAGAAAAACATTAGTTATAAAAATCAGCATCGTATGTCGATCTTAGAAAAATCATAATTAATTCTAGAAAAATCGGATTGACCTGAAACCAGTGCACAAAGTTTGCAAATTGAGTCTAGTTTAAGTGATAAAAATTTAGTAGATCGCGACGCGACGGAGTATGGGATCGCGACGCGATCTTCGTCGGTGGTGAC
This sequence comes from Cichorium intybus, assembly GCA_023525715.1. NCBI lineage: Eukaryota > Viridiplantae > Streptophyta > Magnoliopsida > Asterales > Asteraceae > Cichorium > Cichorium intybus. Next base: position 4,603,818 of record CM042013.1, read on the forward strand.
TCTCAAGTGCGCGATGAAGTAAGCGCTTACGTCAGAGATCGGGTCGCGACCTAGGGCTAGATCGCGACGCGACGGGGCTCCAGAGGCCTATAAATACGAGGCACAAGCCTCATTTTTGAGGCAGAACAAACACCAAACACATATACGATATAGAGGAGTGTTCTGGTAAGGAAAATACGTTGAGGGAGGATGATGGAAGGTGAGAAACGAGCAGTAGCTAACGACGAGGTGCTCGGGAACTGTCAGCGGTTCGGAACGGGAAATGCGACAGGACTCCGAGAAAACTCCAATCTCAGGATAGGTAACGCTTGGCTTGGATCATGGGACGATCCTTAGTGATATTATCTTGTAAATTCCAGGCTGAAAAACCGGGCGTTACAAGTTGGTATCAGAGCCAAGATTTGAGTGAACTAGGATAAGATCCCTAGACTCAAAATAATAGTCACATGAGAACTGTGTGCTAAAATATAAAAATCACAAACATATTGCGATAAAAGTCGAACGTAGATAAAAGCAGTTTATTCTAACATGATAATAAGAATGTTAGTAAACACTTTCAGAGATAAAAAGAACCGGAGAAAATGAGTGAATTTGTGTGGTATTTCCCAAATACGAGAAAAGTGTTAAAAGTAAATTCAGATGCAAATTTTGTCAAATAAGAATGTTTTGAAAGTTGATTTGAAAGAAAATTTTTGGGAAATTTGAAAAAAGTATAAGTTGAAATAAAAATTCTGAAAGTACGAGTTGGTGGATGGATTTATGAAAATATATGTTTTTGGCGACAGCCATAACAAAGAAAAGTGATAAATGTATGTGATGATTGGATGTGAAATGGTAGGAACTATAAGAAATGAGTTCGTGAGGAGTTATACAATCTCTAAATGAGACAAGTGTTGAGGTATGTGGTAGTACTAGACATGTCTAAGTCTAGAATGTGGATAATATGGGGTTGATGAATTGAGAGATAAAGGGTGGCTCGACGTACTGAGCAACATAAAGATGTTCGCAAGATGCACTGAGCAGATACGCATGATCCGACATACAGGATATGCGCGGCTCCGAGTGCTGAGCGGTGGAGTTTGAGCAGATACGTATGACTCGACGTACAGAGTATGCGCGGCTCTGGGTGCTGAGTAGGTTAACTTTGAGCAGATACGTATGACTCGACGTACTGAGTATACGCGGCTCAGAATATTAAGCAGCAGAGTATAACTTGAGATACTAGGTAGAGTAGATTATGTGGAAATTCACCGGAGACATAAAAGAAATAAGGCTGGAAGATATCCTGCGTAAACATAAAACTAATTGATTTATTCCTTCCATTCTAGAAGAATTAAGGGTACTATTTTACTTAGTTAAGGTCTAAGTACCAGGGACCATCCAATCATCACTAAACAAATAAAGGTGAGGTTATAACCAAAGAATGTAATGGGGTATTTTTCCAAAACGTAGTTGATTTTTCTACTGATGTAAAGGTTATTTTATGACCATAATTTTACAAGAAGAAAGATATTTCAAAGAAAGAGTTATTTTGCTGAAAAAGTTATAATCCTTTAAAAAGTGTCATTTACGACTAAAGAAGTCATTGTTATAATCAAAAGAGTAAATGTTTTTAAATAAAAAGCATTTGTTTAAAAAGAGAAGTGTGAGTAGTTACTCAGAGAAGTAATTAAGTATATACAAATTTAGTGAGTATTGAGATGACCTAATCGGTCGGCAGTTCAAGGGTGTACGTTGAGTCCTTGGGACTCGATATCGTATAGGGTTCAGAAGAGGACGAATACGTGAGTATTAGGTGGTGATAACTATGGATATGGTATCATATTGTGAGTGGAGATTTTGTGGAGGCTAAGCTGATATGAGGATTCTTGTTGTCATGAGGTTGGTTGTAGAGCTGTGCAGTTGTGTGTGTTAGCTGTTAAGCCTTTAGAGCGAAAAGCTGTTTATTCAGTGGGGCCACTTATACTTGTAGTTGGGACCACTTATTAGGTGGGGCTACTAGTATTGTGGTTGGGACCACTAATGTTGTGGGGCTACTTGTACTTGTGGTTGAGACCACTTATTCCGTGGAGCCACTGGTACCTGTAGTTGTGACCATTTATTCTGGAGATTAATAGTACTTGTGGTTGTGACCACTTATTTAGTGGGGCCATATATGTGTTGTGGATCTTATGAGCAGTAATTGTGGTGGGACCACATACAAGTGTTGTGATGGCTTTATTGGCTGGCAGTTCTAACACACATACAGTTGGGTGTCTGGTGAATAGCTGAGCTGTTGAAGTTGTGAAGAGTAGGGATTGTGATATGATGTGGTGAACATGTGATTATATGATACATAACAAGTACCTTGCATCCATGATGTCTGTATTATGAGTGTATGAGATTACATAACGAGTACTTTGTAGTCTCAATAGGTTGACCTAGTTGATTAGAGGTGGTTAATGTGCCAGTATTGTGGTGATACCCCTTTGAGTTTACTAATACAACCGTATTGCGTTGAAATAGGGGGTGGTTGAGAGAAAGAAACAAAATATAGTCGATGCTGGAGATTTCGGGGACGAAATCTTTTTAAGGGGGAGAGAATTGTAACACCCGTGTCCGAAATAGAATTTTAGATCAAAAGTAAGAGCGTTATATCATTTGGTGTAACCAGGTAATGATGTTATGGTCATTATATGCTAAGAAAAACATTAGTTATAAAAATCAGCATCGTATGTCGATCTTAGAAAAATCATAATTAATTCTAGAAAAATCGGATTGACCTGAAACCAGTGCACAAAGTTTGCAAATTGAGTCTAGTTTAAGTGATAAAAATTTAGTAGATCGCGACGCGACGGAGTATGGGATCGCGACGCGATCTTCGTCGGTGGTGACTCTCAAGTGCGCGATGAAGTAAGCGCTTACGTCAGAGATCGGGTCGCGACCTAGGGCTAGATCGCGACGCGACGGGGCTCCAGAGGCCTATAAATACGAGGCACAAGCCTCATTTTTGAGGCAGAACAAACACCAAACACATATACGATATAGAGGAGTGTTCTGGTAAGGAAAATACGTTGAGGGAGGATGATGGAAGGTGAGAAACGAGCAGTAGCTAACGACGAGGTGCTCGGGAACTGTCAGCGGTTCGGAACGGGAAATGCGACAGGACTCCGAGAAAACTCCAATCTCAGGATAGGTAACGCTTGGCTTGGATCATGGGACGATCCTTAGTGATATTATCTTGTAAATTCCAGGCTGAAAAACCGGGCGTTACAAGTTTGGGGTTTGGCAACCTAGATAATTCTACGATGGATGGAACGAGAAAGATCATTAACGATTTTATGTTTACGGATGGAAGTAGTACTACCAGATAAAATTATTATGTTTTAGAAAGGTAAATATTCTAGTTTGACGTCTTTTGTTGACCGGCTTCTTATGTTTGAAAATTGGGTTTTCGATTGCTTGGAACACACTGAAAGGCGTGAAACACTTCCGGATTGAAGTATTTCGATGGTACAATCCAAGTTCAATTGGATACAATCAATAACATGCACGTGTAATTTCCTTTGCCAGCAGCTTGGTAGTCTTCTCAACAATATCCGATTGTAAAAAAATATAACAAAATCAATAAAAAACCCTTTTGGATTAATAATATGGTATCAAATCCATAAAGAATTACTTTCCAGTTCCGAGTCTCTACTCTTTTCTTTTTGGGTTAGTATGATGAATAGTGGCTTAATATGAGCCACCTAAGACTTTGGCCCAACTCAAATTTGTATATTTATAATAGAGGATTAGAGGTCTTAGTTTTTATTTAGCTTAAAGTAGTATTTATATAAAATAATATTGATCAAGATTCTACATGTATTATATTACTTTTTTATTTAAAAAACCATGAGTTCTTTCTTCCTAATATTTTAGCAACCTACTACCTCCCGTAACCATAAGTAGACCATCAAGAATCTACCAACCATTTACAAACATATATTGTTAACTACTAACACCATTGTTTACAACCTTAGTCAACACTGACACGCAAATAGTTTCACAATCATCTTACCGAATACCTATTAAACTAATAGGCCAAAAAGCAGTAACCCGAATAAGGCTCACGAGGGATCAACATAATGAACGAACAATTGCAACCCGAGAAAATGTGACCATTGGCAAAAATTTCAAGAACAAAATGTATAATATCATTTCCAACACATCCCAATAACTATTTATAAAAGAAAAACTATACCCGTCAGGATCGAAAGCTTTATCACTCCCATATGACCACAATGTACATGACATATTTTAAAGTAATAATGGACACTAGAAACAAACTTTGCGCCTCAAAATGTGCCTTAAATTTGTTGCTTCGACTTTGTAGCCTAACACCATGAAACAAGGAGAATTTTTCACTAAAAAAAAAAAATCAGAAAACGCTTGCTTAGGTTTGTCTCGAGTTGGTGAGTTTACGGTAGACCTTTTAAATTTTTCGTGTTGAAAGAATAGGAGTTGGGGAGGTGGAAAAGAAAAGGTGAAAACTAGAAGGAGTATTAGTTTGGTAATTGAAGTGGAAAAATTCTGAATAAGTTTAGAGGTGTGAAGTTGTAGTGTGGGGGAAGTGACCAAGTGCGATTGTGGAGTATGTGATATTAATGAAAAAGTGAAAAACTGAAAATAAGTCTCGACTCATACGGCTAATTAGTGATTTCCACATTACAAAACAACTCAACATAAAGTTTTCTTTTACATTTGGTTTTGATTTTGGTCATGTCCAATTTACCTAAAAATTTAAAAGAACTCGCATATAAATAAGTGGGTCATTTTTGTGTTGTTTTTGAGTTGAAAGTTTGGACCCTAGCTTTACCAGTTTAAAATTTTGTGTCATGTCTATCATATCATTTAATTAAACAAGTTGAAATCTCTTACCCAAACCTATATGTTAACATACCAGGTTCATGTCGTGGCGAGAATTGCCACACTACTTCCCGCTTGCTACCAGGAATTGGAAATTTTCTACGCTTCTAATTAGGAATCTTGTGGAAGATTTTAGAGCTTTCATCTCCCTCGGTTCCCCACTTTATCTTTACTTTGTAGCAACATCACAAAGCTCAACGTTTTCAATTTCGCAAGCTTGATTCAATAAATTTCAACTCCTCAAAAAACTTGTTGTTGACAATACTCAACGTCAATAACCTGCTCCAACTCTTCCAACTGCTTTTGTATTTCCATCTTCGTTCCATCTCTTTTTCTTTTTTATATCAAGATGCCACCTATCGATGACATGTTATTTTTTAGGATAACATTTTTATTATCAAATTTATCCTCCAACGTCATAAGTTTTACATCAAATATGGGAAAACTAATCTACACACATAATTTATGTCCCCTATTAAAAGTGGTACTCTATGAAATTGAGGATGACCATTCCCCTGAATACATTAACACTAGAATAAAGAAAACAATTGGAGAAAGTAGTAAGAAGCTAAACTTTAATCTTTGCTTATTAATAGACAAATATAAAGTGATGGATGTTGATGACCATGTTTTAAAGTCATACACTACAGTACTATACAATAGGAAGTCGCCAACGCATGTCCATCACTCTGTTTTGGGTAAGGAAGTAGTAAGTGAGAAAAGTTTGCCTCAAAATCTTGTAAAAGGTCCCTGTTGTGGAAGATGGAGTTATAAGTGATAAAGGGTTACCACATGAGTCATAACATACCCCTATTTTGGAAGAAGACATATGTCATAATCATAATCGTGCCCTATTGTTTGATCACGATGAAGTGGACTTTTATGATCATTTATTTGATTTGGGTGACAATAACTTACCTTATAAGGGTAAACTTGAAGAGGACTACCAAATGAATGTTCAAATTAAATATGAGACCTATACAGATAGGAACTTGGGTGGAGCTACAACAAATGATGAATGTAGCAATGTCAATCATAATGATGATTGTAGTTCACTAAGTGACTTCCAACTGTAGGAGTTGGAATTTTATGAGGACGTAGAGGTAAACATGGATTCCTTTCTTTGTGTAGTAGACCCAATGGTTGAAGGGTTTACTAGAGAGCATGGGAATATCGTGGATGAAAATTTGGAACCTGTTTGAAGTTGAGGTGATAGATACAAATAAGTAAATTGTTTTGTGGTGTAGTGGAAGATCAAAGGAGGCAACTGTTGTCCAATCTAACCAAACCTATGGTATGTTCAGCAGGGGAGGTGCATAAGGTTGATCTTACAGTTGGTGAAAGGACTTACACATAGTAAAAATGATAATGTTAGGATAAAGTCAATTTGCAAGCGTTTGGTCCCATGGTCCAATGTTGGTGGACTATCAAACACAAAGGAAATGGTAAGGGTATTCTAGTAAACTCATATGCCAATGCATGCCCTTAGGTCCTACATGTATCCAACTATAGCCAAAGTGTTTCTCAATACCGAGCATAGATTATGTATAACACATGTTCATGAAAATATGAAGCTAAGGTGGAGGGGAAAACAACTTAAAAAAACATTTTTGAGATGTAACATTAACACAATGATGCCTTTTTTGGTAGATCTATGAAAGAGTTGGAAAATGGAACAATACAACTTATGAATGCTTAAAAGTAATACCTACCAAAATTAGGCCAGAAGCCAATTCTCTATAGAGTAAGGACATGTCACTTCTATAGATTAAGACTTCCACTTCTAAAAATTAACATAACCAACTTTTTGTCTTTTTCTCAAAACTCTTTCATCAGTGCTACTAATTAAGAACACCTCTTAGGAAACTAAAGATGTTTGAAACTTTTAGAGAGTAACTTCTAATTTATTTTCTTTGTAGAATTAATCACAAGACATGAAGAAACACCATCTTCAAATGGTAGAAGATTTTGTGATATTTTTGGACTTCTTTTCGGAAGATAAAATTTTTCATACAACTCATTATACCAACCAAAATGATTCGTTACTTTTTTCTTGCGTTGAACATAATTTTAGGAAGGCTTTCTTTCAGCAACAAAATAATTTCTTTAAACATTTTCAACTTCAAAATTTGGCATAGCAACAACTTGAGAACATTTCTTTATAGGAACCCATATCATTTTTTGTTTTTGGTTTCTTTTTCTTCTTTTGAAACATTTTTGGCTTTGAATATGAACTTTTTCAACTTCAGTTTTTAGAGTAGCAAAAAGACTCATCTTTATTAGTAGCAAAAAGACTCATCTATCTTCTTGATCTGACTGCCAAAAGCCTTTGGTACCCAAACAGTTTGGTACTTTTGATCATCTTGGATGACAAGATTTCGGTAAGGTTTCATGCCTTCAAACGAGTTACTAGATTTTGAAGAAACAACAGATTGGATTCACTTGGATGATCCGCCAACATAAAGAAATTTTACTTCTGAACATTTGATGATGAATGTTGTATTTTGAATTTTGTAACTTGAGATTCAAAACATGATGATTATTTCTTTTTCTGTTCGGAATCAAAAGTAGAGAATCCATATTCAGACTTCTCTAGTTCCTCTTTAAATTTTGCTTTTGAATGAACTTTCACTTTTGACTACCCTTCAACATGAGCAAGAACTTGTTCTTCAGATTGGGGATCAGACAAAGATTTGGAGCTTACTTTTTCATTTTCAGAAATAAGAACATCATCATCAACAACTTCATGAACTTCAAGAACTTCTCAATTTTCAATGAGAAACATATTTTCTTATAACTTTTTCTTTTTCTTTGCTTTTTTTTCTTTCAATATCATCGACACCAAGAATTCATGTCATAAAAGCATTGTTTGATTTAGGAATTAAAGGATGAAAATTCATTTTTTCCAAAACGATCTTTATCATTAGAATAAATAAGAGTATCATTTGTAATTTTCTTATCTTTAAAAACGAATCCAATAATTTGTTCCGGGTTCACTCTATACTTGATATATATCATCAATTGCAACTATCCATGTTTTATAATCTCTTGCTTCGATTTCAGATTAATCAACAAGATAAGCAACAGATCTAGAAGAATACTAGAGAAAATCAGTAGATCTAGAGTGAATTTTAGAGAGAGAAAACAAAACTGTAATAAAAATCAAAATCAAAATTGCATGTCTTCTTCTACTATGATTTCTTAAACAAGAAATAATAACAGATTCAAAATATGATTTGTTTCTGACAATTAATATGGATTGAAACATCATATTTGAACTGAATTTTTCATTTACAATAACGATATCATCATTTCTAGAAAACTTACAACATATGAAGAACTAAGTTTCATTCATGAAAGAAATTTGTCATTGTTGACAGTTGACTAGAACAAATAACTTAGATCTTCAAGATTAGGCTCTGATACCACTTGTTCGAATCAAGAATCAATGACTTGCATAATAAGATTGATTGATCATGAATTAGACAGTAAGTTGCAATCACTTTTCATAAATATTTCTACATTAGCTCAATGAGAAATTTCTCTCTCTATAATCTCTCACTTTACAAACCAGAGAGTTTGTTTATGACACTTACTTAAAAAAATAAGCAAACAATCCTATATATAGTAGATAATTACATCATCTAAATCAACATTAAACTTAACCACTAAATATGAATACAATAAGAAATATTACGTCATCAGTTTCAGTATTTTCAACTCAACATTATAAAAACTAATAACTAAAAGCTACAAAAGCTATTTGAGGTAGCTTTTAGATTATGAGTTTTTTTATTTATTTTAACATAAAAGTTTTAAAATCGAACTACTAAACAAAACTTTTTTTAATACAAATATTTTTAGAGTTGCTAAAAGTTAAAAAAACATTGTGCCAAATACACCCACTACCACCACCACCAATAGTAGTAGTAGTGGTGGTGGTGGTGGTGGTGGTGGTGGTGGTGGTGGTGGTGGTGGTGGTCGTCGTCGTCGTCGTCGTCGTCGTCGTCGTCGTAGTAGTCATAGTGGTGGTGGTGGTGGTGGTGGTGGTGGTGGTAGTGGTAGTGGTAGTGGTAGTAGTGGTAGTGGTGGTAGTAGTAGTAGTAGTGGTGGCGGTGGCGGTGGCGGTGGCGGTAGCGGTAGCGGTAGCGGTAGCGGTAGCGGTAGCAACAACTTATTCTATAATACAAACTAACGATAATCTGGTCATGAGAGGGATTGATGTCCCAGACACTCTGTCTTCATTTTCCTCCGATCAAGTAGAGACGGTGGATAATATTTTCTTAGAGTGTGAGGTTGCTAAAGCACTCATGGGGAAAATCACCATTGTGGGGCGACATTGATCTTTCCTCCTTACTCTAGGTTGATGTTTTTGGCTCTTTCATGGATTCGATGATGCTTTCTTCTTATAGGAAGATGATATTGGAGGTTATTATCTACACAGCATGGTGGAGTGTTTGGAATTTCAGGATCAAGTGTGCGTTTGATCATTCGAGGCCTAGAAGCGATAGATTATTTGATGATATTGTTGCTTTTGCTTTTAATTGGGTGGTGAATCGAAAGCATAAATCTCATATATGTATTATGTAGTTCTTGTTGTTTTCATTATTCGCCATCCTAACATCATATTTTGGTGTGTGTTTGATCATTTAGTCGTTCAAAATAAAAAAAATTGTAAAATAAGAAATAGGAAAAATTCAAGAAATAAGAACAAAATTTCATTTATTTATGTATTATGTAGTTCTTGTTGCTTTCATTTATTCGCCATCCTAACATCATATTTTGGAACTTCGTAACTTTTTTAGTTTTTCCGTCTCTCCGAGTATTGTAACTTATAATATTTAGTTCATACACAATTTGTATATCACATATTTCCGAGTTTCTAACTTATTCATCTCACAAACTCATTCTGTCATAGTGGTTGTGACACATGCATAGCCAACGTCGTATTTTTATTGCCCACACGAAACACATACCATATAATTAGACTTTGAAACAAAGAATGTGAAGCAAGTTAAATGTGTCTTTCACAAAGTTGGAGATAGAGGCAAGTAATTCATTGTACAGAGTTGTTCTAAGTGCCTTGTATCATATGCCCAAAATGAAGCATTTTAAGTCATTCCAACTCTTTAATTTTTGAAACAACGATCTTTGAGCTACCAGCTATCTAATTGAGTTTTTATATTCAACGATTAAGGTGGTATATAGGACTCGGTGCTAAAATAATATGTGCATATTTTCTTTATTCTAGCCATGTGTGATGTAAATTGATATGTTATTAGAGTATGTATCTGATAGAACTCTAAGTTTTAAGATGTATCTAATAGAACTCTAAGTTTTAAGATGTACTTAAAAGTTATAAAAAATATAGTAACATCTCCTAGGTTTAATTTGGTATACAATTTTCCGAAAAAGATAGGAAAGAAACAAGCATAGAGCTCTTTTGTGGATATTTAGTATGAGCGGAACAAACTATATCAAGAAAAACAAACATGGATAAACAACACCTAATTTGTTTTGTGGGTTATCACTATGCAAATATAGACTATTTGATTTTGTTGGAAGAAATCGGTATGAAAACGACAATATAAGCTCACGACTAGTGTGTGTGTGAGTATATATATATATATATATATATATATATATATATATATATATATATATATATATATATATATATATATATTGAAAATAAGAATGTTATCGACATTAACTATAAAATAATAACTATTGCACTAACTTTATTTTTAAATTTTAATTATTTTTAACCATATTATAAGATATACATATATTAGAATCACATAATTCAATAGTATACATCCGTCGTTTGCATGTAAATAAAACTAATCATGGTTTTTGATTTAGTATTACAAATTAACATTATGATTTATTAATTAAAAGTTATTTGTATGTTGATTTTTTTAATTTCGGTCATGATGATTAAATGAAATATGAACAATTTTTTGTTAATTAATTAAAAACATTTATTTGAAAAAAATGAATTATAGTAAAACATTGTTTCTTGATATTTTTATTATTTAATATGACTTGTCTTTCTATATTTACAATATTTAAACATGTTTAACTATTTTCAAAAGTAGTATTTGAATATATTTTTTAAGTTTAATTGATATTTTTATTTATGTTTTGGATTTAACATGATATTTAAATTAACAAATTAACTAAAATAACCATTTAAAAATACTATAATACATAAAATATATTTTATGTCTCGGCTACTCGGGAAGCTGGTAGTCGCTCAAGGATTAGTCGGCTCGCAAAATGTGTTGGAATCTCGACTCCAAAACGAGGCACAAAAAAGCCTCCTGATATATATATATATATATATATATATATATATATATATATATATATATATATATATATATATATATATATATATATATATATATATATATATATATATATAGACACACACACACATGTGATTCTGAGTTAACTTTCGTGTAAATGTGAGTAAATTCACTAGTGAATCTTAATAAATTTATTATAAATGGTTAAAATATTAAAAAAGTAAAAAAAATCTAAGTTCAAATTCACATTGTAAATGTCTACTTGTAGTGGAGAAAAAGTAAAGATTTCTGGTAAATTCAGTTTATTTTTTAAAAATAATCTAGAAAAAATTAAAAAACAAAAAAACAAACGTAATTAATTTTTTGTTATAATCATTTACATGCACGTCGAACTAACAAAATTGATCATAGTACTATATTGGAGAAAAAAAATTGGAAAAAAAACTTTTGGATAATTATTTTTTTTATAATGAAACAATGATCCAAAAAATAAAAAAAATGGTTTATTACTATTTTTCAATGATCCAAAATTTTTTTTTCCAATTTTTTTGATAATGATATAGTACTATTCTCGATTTTATGATTTGTATATATATATATATATATATATATATATATATATATATATATATATATATATATATATATATATATATATATATATATATATATATATATATATATATATATATATATATATATATATACACACACACGAACCGGTGGTTGAGATGGCTAGGCACCATGCCTCCGTTTTGGGAGGTTGTGGGTTCGAAACCAATCTCGCGCAAGTTTGGCAAAGATATTGCGCCAGTACTTGTGGCCTCCGTGCTAGCCGGTTTAGTGTGTACCCGGGGGCTGGGTTTACCCAGTCAGTTGCCTGCAAGGCGTCCTTACTGGGTGGGCGTGTGCTATACATCAAGGTTTGCCGGTTGCGAGTATGGGTCTAGTCTCTATGCAGTCTCCTAGGCGAAGGGTTGGCCACGAAGAACTGTAGTTAGGCTGATGTGCTTAGTGTAGCTGTAGTATATTACGACTCATGTAATCAGATTCATCCTTAACTTGCTATATATATATATATACTAGCTACGTACCCGCGCAATGCGGCGGTAGCATATTTTTTCGTTTTGGCAACTACGAGTTAGGTTTTGGGTTTCAGATTTGCCGGGGGGGGGGGGGTATGCAGTATGAAAGTTCTTTGACCCTTGCAGCACCCAAGCTAATAATTTCGCAGTATATCCTCTCTCTCTCTCTCTCTCACTTGCACAACCATACACACAATCACTATTTCTTGCACTATAGCATTGTACTTCAAAGTACAATGTTATTGACAACAGTACCAAAATTAGAATCCAAAGTCTGGAGAATGACATAATTCCCAAAAAAAACTCTGGTGAATCGTGTTCTTAGGTCTCGGGTCTCGGGTCTGACTATATTTTGATTCCAGCAAGCTTACTAAAAGAGAGAATCTGCTGAGTCAGTTTGGGAACTTGTCAAATTTCAAATATTGCAAAATGCGGTGGACACCGCAATGAAAAGAAAATTTCAATAATAGAAAACTCGTTATGGAATTTATGAATGCATTCACTTGTCATCCAATGTTTCTGAAATGCATGCACTAAGATACCAAAAAACAAAACAGAAAGAAGATTAAATCAATAAATGAAATGGCCAAAAATAGGGCTACTATATATTCTTACTTTTTTTAATTTATAGCATCAAAATCAATAAAAAAAATGAAAATGTTGATTGAAACAGATAAATTTTGTATAAGAAATGTTAACAAATCGGCTTGCGTATAAATTTTGTATGAGAATTAATTCATGTTATTGTTTGTTTTGAAGGCCTATGATTGCTCTTGTCTACCCTTTGTAAGCCGGATTGTTTTCTTTAACTATTTGAATTATGTATATAATTGATTCAATAATATTTTAGTTTAAGTTTAAGTTTAAGTTTAAGTTTTTTATAATAATTAAGAAGTACGTTTAGCATAACACTATATATCATAAAAATTTGTTCCGTAACATACATTAGAAATCTCTGTCGTCACTTTTTTATTACCAAAAGTATGCTAACTTCTTTCAACCAGTGTTGTAGAATTTACAAAGAACAACCCTTTTGATTAGCATAAACCATTAATTGTATGAGGAAACTTTTTTATGTTACACAACATCCCTCTATATTAAATGACGATTACAATATAAAATTTCATTTATTTATTGATATTTAAATTGCAAAAAAGTTCACCAAAGATGAGATTATGTTTGTAGTTGGGATGTTAAATGGAATTATATATCTCAACAGCAAATCAATTGGTAATTTTATGATGGATTAAAATTAGAATGTTGATAATATTTATAATTTGATAGGCTAAAAGAATCGTTTGGTTTATAATAAATTATTGTTTCTTATTTATGTGGGCTAATTTTTTTTGTTGAATTATAGGGGTATTATGGCTTACGACAGTTGCAAATGTAGAGATTGTTTCAAGAAAGATTCATATTTAAGCCACAAGTCTGAGTTTCGCATGACTAATTTTGTGCTTGATCTCTTTTAGGTGGGAATGTTCTACGAACTCTTCAATCAGGTATTTAACTTCAAATTCACTAAATACCTTTATAAAATATACAGTCAACTCACATTATTTATACTTTTTTGTATGGCCAAAAGAAACGTAAGTTCAAATTCCTAAACAAGGATAAGCCAAAAAGTCGCTCCTAAAGATCCTTAAAACTCTATACACTCCTTGGATAGCATAACATATGTACCACAATTTGGCAAAAAAATAACAAAATAACAAGACCCATACCATATGAATTATCATACACCTTCAACAGCATCTCTATGAATCACATAGCCAAATATCGAACTTTGTGATAACCAACAAACGTATTTGTCAGCTTTTCCTTTAACGTTTCTTTCAATTACTCTCCGTTGACTTTCTGGTAGACAAGCATTGACCGTTTCCAAAAGTCCAGGAATAGTCAACGCCATATCCTTGGCAAAGTAGTACAAGATCTTGGGTACAGATACCTTTGAATATTCTTTATGTATATGCACATTTGATCGTATAAACTCTTGTTTAGCAACTCTAAGATCCCCAAATATGTTCTTCGCCTTGTAGACCCGTACCTATGTTTACAATGAATAATTAGAATACCAAGGGTAGTTTTGTCAATTTACATATAATTCAGGGTAGTTTTGTAATATTCGCATACCACTGGATCAGAGAATGCCCCTAAAGAGAGTGCAAAATGAACAAGAGGCTCAGGGTATTCAATGGCATAAACATGTCGTTGAGGCACTGTGGATGACTTTCTTCCTGGAGATAGCAGTGATTGTAGCCACTGTTCACAAAGTACGTTGCTATTAAAGATAATAATTAAATAATTCATAATGTAAAAGATTGTGAGATAAATATAAGAAGCAAACCGAGGCTCGAAAGTGCGATCTGATCCCTAATATAGAGCTTTGTATGATATATGCGTTTATACAATGTCCACCCACGTTATAAGTTGCCTGAAAAATCAAGGGGCCAGAATGGTCAATTTACATGCATGTAACATTCATTTAAGTGGTCTCCATGCCAAGGACTTAAAGCATGAAGAAAAAAAATACTTTCCAGGGACGAAAAAGGTTAAATATGAAAAGAACAGACAATACCCATAGAAAGAAACTAACTACAGGGATGAAAATGTAATTTACCCAAAACTTAGAACAGTATACGCTTTACCTTCAAGATGGAAATCGTTCTTGAGTTACTATGAGTTCCATAATAACTAAATGTGCCTGCATTTAGTAAGAAAATCCAGATAGCATTACAAAATAGTTTCAAGAGTAAATTACATTTGTGTCCCCAAATATAACTGATTTTTTCAAATTTGGTTCCAAAAAGTTCTTTTGCAATTTTAGTCCTTATTGAGGTTTTTGTTAAGTTTTGTTCCAAATAAAACGACTACATTTTTTGACAGATTTGGTCCAAATAATTTTGACAGATTTGAAAAAGTTTGACAGATTTGGTCCAATACCTCCATTCCTTTCTCAAGTACTCTGTTTTCATCATCTCCTCCAATATAATAGTTGCTTGAACCATCGAAAATCAGGTTTATAATCAACAATAAAATTAATTGAAAATACTTAAATAAGGGCAAAATGACAATTTGACATGAACTTAACAGATTCACGTTAAATAAATAAAGAGAAAATAACAAATTTGGTCCCTGTGGTACTGCTTTTTCAGTTTTAGTCAAAGGGCAAAATGGTAATACTAAAAAAGTTGGGTTGTTGATTACTATTTAGGTAAAAATGGTGATGTTTTACCTTTGATCAAACTTAATATCACTTGGGTGGACTTCAAGAGCATACATCGTGAACCCTTTTCACTTTAAAGCAATGAAGTAAGTGTGGCTGAAAACCAACCAGGCAGTGGGTATACATTGATCTTGTAGGTAATGTGCACCCTCTTTTGACCTCTCGATCTTGGTACTCTTACCTGTAACTATTCAAAATTTCAAATTATTTTAAAACTATTCAAATTATTTTCAAACTTTTTCGAAATTTTCAAACTATTCAAAATTTTCAAAATTTCAAATTTTGAAAATTTGAAAATTTGAAAATTTAGAAAATTTTCAAATTTCGAAATTCTTCAAATTTTCAAATTTCGGAAATTTTAAATTATTCATAATTTTCATAATCATTCAAATTTTTAGATTTTTCAAACTTTTAAGATTATTCAATTTTAAAACTTTCCAAATTATTCAAATTTCATCCATTTTCAAACATTTGAAATTTTCAAATTTCAGAAATTTTCAAATGATTCAAAATTTTCAATTTATTATCTACAAAATCAAATTTTCAAAATTTTGAAATTATTCAATTTTCCAAAAATCAAACAAAAAAGAACTTACAGCAGGTGGGAAATCATAAGTCAGCCATTCAAATTTCCAAAAATCAAACAAAAAGAACATAGTTTAAATTTAGAAATATAATTATCAAACATAAATAGATGATCTACTTTATATTTGAATCTAACCTCTGAGATTATATCAGCAGAAACCACTCCAGTTTCTTCTCGGAGTTCCCTCACTGCTGCAGAAGTTGGCTCTTCTCCCTCTTCAATCCCACCCTAACAAAAAAAATTTACAGAAAAAAGTTTGTCAATTGCAAAATGGATGAAAGACTGCCAAATATACAAGATGTAAAGAGTATTAGGTCATGAGAAACCTGTCACCAGAAGGGAAACAATTTTAAACAACTTTGAGAGAGTACAATGCTATAACCAGAGAATTTTTCAAAGTACATTGCTTCAACAAAAAATTAAAAGTACAATGGTGGAAAATCAATCATCACAGCCTTTAGACAACACAATATTTGAGAATGAAAATCATCAGTGGAGAGAAACGAACCGGAAAATGGGGCTCAGATCTGTAACATTTGGGGTTCAGATAAACGAACCAAAAAATGGGGCTCTAATCAATCATCACAGCCTTTAGACAACACAAGTTATAGTTGCATTTCTTGTAACATTTGGGGCTCAGATCTGCTACGATCGGAGAATGGGCCAGGCACCGCCATGGCTGCAACAACAGTTTCAATCTGAAAGATAAACGTTACATGAAACGCCTCTCAAACGTCAACCGGGGTGCCCCGCCAAGATACGAGCTGAATTTTCACCATTTCCCCGATCTGATGCTCAGATGAACTATAAAAATCAAATCATCATCGCCTCCTTGTAACCAAATTCAATCCACACGCAACAAATGATGATAAGGGAAAAAGATAAACGAACCAGAAAATGGGGCTCAGATCAAACATCACAGCCTTTAGACAACACAAAGTATAGTTGCATTTCTTGTAACATTTGGGGCTCAGTCCTGCTACGATCGGAAAATGGGCCAAGCACCGCCATGGCTGCAACAACAGTTTCAATCTGAAAGATGAACGTTACATGAAACGCCTCTCAAACATCAACCGGGTTGCCCCGCCAAGATACGAGCTGAATTTTCACCATTTCCCCGATCTGATGCTCACATCAACTATAAAAATCAAATCATCATCGCCTCCTTGTAACCAAATTCAATCTACACGCAACAAATGATGATAAGGGAAAAAGAAAATTAGAGTAAGAGTACGGTTGATGGCAAAACTAAATCCAAGACTGTGAAAACCGATGGTGGTGAGTAGCGAAAACTAAATCCAAGATCTGGATCGAGTAAGAGACACATGGCGGTGGTGGGTGGTTGAAATTCGAACCACCATTTGTCACCTGTAGGTGTTGATGTGTATACCAAGATCTGGGTCGAGGAAGATCTGGGTTTTACCGGTCGTCAATGAGTCGAGTGTGTCGGTGGTGTGTCGTCTCAGACACTAAAGAATGGTGGTGTCGGCGCTAGGGTTTCTGAATCAGATGAGTCGAGTGTCGGTGACGGCTGTTGGCGGAATATTTGTAGTGCGTGGATCCTCATGGTGATGGTAGGAGTCGTATTGATGGTGGGTACCAGATGCGGCTAACCGTATGGTGACAGCATAGCGGATCGGAGGAAGTAGTAGGGATGGTTATGGCCGGATGTGGCTAATCTTATGTTGACTGCATAGCAGATCAGATGGTGGCGGCGTGGTGGTGCCTTGATCGTCATGGTGATGGCTAGATCGGAGGGTGCTTGAGGGGAGTGGTCCGAATCGAATAACTCTACATCGGAGGGTGCTAGATCGGAGTGTGCTTTAGGAGGTGGTTCATCATGGTGGTGGCCGAATGGGAGGGTGGAGGGATAACAGGTGGCGGCTGTGATAGAGAGCATTAGGGTATTAGGGTTTCAAGAGAGTGTGGGAGTGAATGAAAATGAGCCGTGTTTTTTTGTTTTGGGCAAGCGATAGACGCGCGTGCATTTGTGTCACGTGTCCGGATTCTCCCTTACAGGTTATTAGTAATGCATTCCAATATTGTAACATACGTTTGATAAGTTGTGTAGTATGTTTAACAAGTTGTACAGTCTTAAAAATTAAGACAATTGTGCATAAAGGAGTTGTAATTTATATATGGTTTATAGTATGGTATAGATATATATATATATATATATATATATATATATATATATATATATATATATATATATATATATATATATATATATATATATATATATATATATATATATATATATATATTATTAGTAAGTTTGTAAAAAGAAATTTTCAAAAATAAGTTTTTTAAGTGTATATTTTTTGTTTTTAAACAAAAAAATTATCAAATTAGCAAAAAAAATGTTTATGATCCAAAAATATTAAAAATCAAAATATGTTTTATGATTCAAGCGTTTATGAACTATATTTTTTATGAATTAAAACTTAGTATAATCCAAAAATGTTGTGAATTAAACTCATTATGATTTAAATTTTAAAATGTTCTAAAAATGTGTCTTAAAGTTTGGATCATTTCAAAATCCACATATGTTATGAATCAAAATATTATATAACAAATTTTTAATATTCAAAACTTATAATGATTCAAATATATGCTATGAATCAAAACTTATTATGTCCTAAAATATTATCATTTTTAAGTATAATGATCCAAAACTTATGATCAAATATTCAAAAGTTGTTATGATTCAAGATCTAAAATTTGTTATGATCTAAAATTCAAAATTTGTTATAAATATTATGTCTAAAAATCCAAATCAAGTTGAAAAGGAGAAAAACGAGTTTTAAACGACAAAATGTTAAAAACGTATTAAAAATAAAAAAATAAAAAATAGAAAAAATAAAAAAAATAAAAAAAATAAAAAAAACAAAGAAAAAACTTAAAAAATAATATAAACAGAAAAAAATAAAAAAAAAACTGAAATAAAAAATAAAAAACTGAAAAAAAAAATTATAATAACTAATAATCGAATTTATTAAAAGTTAAAAAAATATTTGAAAAAATAAGTAAATAAAAACAAATAAAAAACCCGGCTAAACTATTTTATACGGACGTGCGTAACATTTGATTATACCCTCAAGTCCGTATTACGTTCCGCGGACGAGCGTCGCATGCGATTACGTAAAATACAATAATTACGCTTGACGTTATTGCCTTGATGAAATGGTTGGACGAGAATTATACTCACAGTTCGCAGTAAAATTGGAGTCCTCACCGGATCGGGACCCTATATATATATATATATATATATATATATATATATATATATATATATATATATATATATATATATATATATATATATATATATATATATATATATATATATATATATATATATATATATATATATATATATAATTCAAACGAAGTCGTGATTGTTTTTGTTGGTCAAAACATAAGAATATTAACTTCAAGTACTTAACACAAAACTTTTAGCGGTCACAAACACAATAATGGATGACAGTGCAGCTTCGCAGTGGTGGGATGGCGCATGGGGTTGACGATACAACGGCATTGCCGTCGGAGGGTGGGGCGGAAGGGTGGCTAAGATTGGGAGCTAATGGATGCGGAGGTTGTAGTATACAGGTCCTCAAATGCCATTTTAGTTGGATATGATACAAATGAACCTGGTTATATAATTAAGTCACTTGTTTTGAACTTTATATAATTAAATAATTTAAATAAGACATAAATCAAACTGATTTATAACAAATAAATATCAGGGGTACATGGCTATGCACAATAACTCCATCACTCATGGAAAGGGCTGACTTCAAGAATTAGATATCATAAGATTTGATTAAATGAACATGGAGAATGACTTCTTTCCAACTCCATTCCAGCCCACTCCCAGTTTTCACTTCACTTTTAAATAAGAAATATTACAATCCAAATTAAATAATATTTTATCGATCAAACTCTATACTAAACACTATGGAGATCTTTTAAAAGAAATAATTTTATATGTCAGGATCAATCCCATCAATACTTAGAAAGGGAAAAAGTTGAAAGTTAGTGATACACCCGTTTCTATTCACAACCGTTTGAGATATCACATAAAGAAAATCTATCAAAGGATTCGCTCGGCTTAGCCGCTTGTTTGGTGCGAGGTCCGTATCTTGCATGGGCAATGTAGTTTCGTGGCCTAGTGGTCAAGCAGTTTAATGGTCACACAGTCCATCGAAAAATCTTTGCTCGGGGGTGGGGATGTTTAGTTTGATGAACACATTTTATCAACGAAATTGCCGCCAGGTCTGCAAATCGTGCATGGTGTTAGGCTAGGTGGTCGCATGCTTTACACATCACACGCTGATGTCGCGTTTCATGTTTGCTAACCATATAGTGACAAGTTCAATATAAAACCAAATTATATCAGTTAACTATAAAACCACATGAAAATTGCTCATATTTACTTATAAACATATGTTTATAATGAACATGTTCATCACAACAATATACTCTTTGTACATTTCCTCTTTGTCCATGTTCGTGGCATTCCCTCATGACCTCTCATCTTCGTTTTCCCACTCTTTCACCTCTATATGCATAATCAATACAATATACTCTTCAATATGGAAACCTTCAATCCGTCAATTCCTCCCTTAATTGAAGTCAATTGTTATAACGTATTGTCATTCTTCGATAAAACTGCATATATGAAACCTGTATTTTTGGAAACCATCAATCAATTTGAAGGATTCTCGGTGTAATTGAAGTCAATTGCTATAACGTATTGTCATTAGCTGGATATATGAAACCTACATTTTAGGAAACCATCAATCAATTTGAAGAATTCTCAGTGTAATTGATTACATTCTCGCTATATATCTCATTATAGGAATGATTCGCAACCTAAAAAACGCTTCTTCTTTTACATTGCTTCTCTACAAACAAAGCTTCTTAAAGTTTCACATTGGTTCACTCAGAAATAAGGTATGATACCTCTCTTTGTTAATCACGTACATTTCCTCTTTAAACACATGCTTACGCTTTCCAGTTTCTTCAGTTTTGACTCGTTTAACACCTATATGCCTCCATTGCTTTTCTAGGAGTTGTACCTAGTGTTTAAAAAATTAAAAGGGATAATTAAGTTTAAGAACCTTAGTTTAAATGATTAGGGGTTAATCAATGATTAATTACTTACTGACTTGTTCTTTTTATGAAGTAAGCATATACTCATAATTGGAAAAGGAATAGAAGAACTACTACAGTTAAGGTGAGTTAATATCACATGTCCCCTACTATATTGTTATATTTTGGAATTTGTTTCATTTCCTATGTACATAATTTATGTGAAAATATCAGCTGCATTCACGAAATGATTTTTACAATAAAGTTTTAAATGTAGACAAACGTTCTTGTTTTAATATAAGTTTTTATATCATGAATATGTGTATCCACGTTAGGATTGGAGGAGATTTGTGTGGCTACTTATGACTCGTATTCCTAATTCTAGATTTTCTAGAAATTTTGATGTCATGACAACAGTCCTACATGCCTCATTTGCATGTGATATTTGCCACCCCTCATGTGGTTCATGTGTAATGGATGCATGTTCCTAACATTTGGTGCCTTTCAGTGCTTAGTATGACATGTGCTACCTTTACATTGGCTTATCCCCATCATTTGACGCGTGATATATCTTGGACTTTGAGATGACGACTTGGGGTAGTAGGATTTTAGAAGCATATTACATTGTATTATATTAAGCTACTTACACATATCATGAAACTATGGGAGAAAGTAATGGAAGTTCGGTTTCATAACATAGCAACTATTTCAAAAAACTAGGGTTTCATACCTAGGAGGTCAACTATAAAGATGATCTATCTCCTTGGAAGTCTTATATATATATATATATATATATATATATATATATATATATATATATATATATATATATATATATATATATATATATATATATATATATATATATATATATATATATATATAGTAGGAGTCTTTGTATAATATTCATCGACCTGGAGAAAGCATATGATAGTGTACCATGTGAAGCGATATGATAGTGTACCATGTGAAGCGATTTGGAGGACCTTAGAAGTTAGAGAGGTCCTATAGTGATATGTTATGGCTATTCGTGCTATGTATTGCCGATATAAGACCCATGTTAGGACCCTATTGGGATATACAACATCATTTCTGGTTCAATTCAGACTTTATTACGGTTTGACTATCAGCCTATATATCTTTACCTTGATCTTAACAAGTCGACACACGAGCTCTAGGGGGATGTATCTTGGTGTATGCTTTTTGCAAATGACATTGTTCTAATGGTGGATACTATGGTTGAGTTGAATGCTCGATTGGAAACTTAGAGGTCATCATTATAAGAAAAGGACTTTGATTTGACACTATTAAAATTGAGTATCTATGGTGAAATTTTAGTGGGGACATGAATGATGAAGGATTACAAATAAGCATATATGAGCAAACTTTTCCCCTCAAGGAGAGCTTCAAGTGTTTAGGATATTTGATCCATATGATAGGGGGTGTAGAGATGCCACCCATCATATAAAGGCATGTTGGTTAAAGTGCAGAGCGGCATCAAGAGCCTTGTATGATAGGAAGGTTCCCTTAAAACTGAAAGAAATGTTTTAACTGGGTAGCAGTTAGGCATGCAATGATGTATGCATTTGAATGTTAGTCGAGTAAACGGGTCCATGAGAACATTATGGATGTAATAGAAATAAGAATGTTTAAGTGGACTTCTGATAAAGCTTTATTGGATAGGATATCGAATATGACTATAAGAAATTTCTTAGGTGCGGCACATATCACCCAAAAATTTAACAAATATCACCCAAAAATTTAAGGAAATAATGATCGAGGTGGTATAGACATGTCCAAAGGAGGCTGCCATCCATGATTATTAAAAGGGTAGAGTCAATGTTGATTGATGGTTACAGAAGAAGAGGATATCCTTGAAGGAAGTAGGAGGATGGTGTAAGGCTAAACATGGAATAGTTTTCATTTTACGAGGACATGACCTCATATAAGAGTGTGTTTAGGCTAAATACAAGGATTGAAGAGTAGCCTAGTCCCCTTGCATGTTTTATAGGTTTTGTTGTCTGTTCCTTATTGTTGTTTCCCCACCTGCTTATAGGCTTGTATTTTGGTCTTTCTATGTATACTTTGACTTCCACTTCCTTTGTTTTCCTCGTTTGCAGGTTCCCGATTTCATACACTTCTACTATAATTTATTATCATGTTTGTCCTAATGATTCATGTTTATTTACTCTCCCATTGTTTTTTTGTTTTTTTTACTTTTGAGGTTTTCATTTTCGCTTATGTTAGAGGTCATCAATGTGACATGGTTACTTAACTACAGAGGCTCGACTATTATATCGACCTCCACTTACCTCATTCTAACAAGATTTTTGAGGTCTACTGCTGTTGCTGTTGTTATTGTCTATTATTTACATTGTTATTTTGATGTTGATGTAATTTTTTACGGTGTTGTAAAGTAAATAGTATATAGCATTAAAACCTTTTAAGGAGTATATATGTAAGTTGTTTTGATAATCACTTTATAAATTTTAATTGGTAAATATATAGCAGTGTTTTAAGATATATATTTTGAAAAGTCTAAATATAGGTTTTACACTTTAAATATGTCCTCTATATTGTAAACTGGTTATGTACTAATTGATCTTTTTTGTATCAAAGAGAACTTATATGTTTGGAAAAATTAGTTGAAAGTTGGATCTTTTATTTGTGTAGATGTATTCGACAAAAATAGTTGTAAGCTTTTGAAAAGTATAAAATTACATAAAAACTAAAATCTAACAGGTTTTAAAAGCTATATGCTCCCAAAAGCTACTTTAAGTGCTTTTGGATTTGTTCTTTGTTTAAAATAAAAGCTTTTAGCTTGTATTGTTGAACGATTTTTTTTAATTCAAATTTTTTCTTAAAAGATAAAAGCTAAAAGCTCCTACGTACCGGCAAAAGTTCTTCAACTGTTAAGCATACCTATCCACACATATTATCATTAATGGTGAGTAATATAACACTATTTTATCATAAAACTTGTGAAATGATCATTTTTGTATCAAAGTCATCAATCAACTCTATAGTCTTTCGACCTATGACACAATCAACAAATCAAATATATATATATAACAAAAACGTATGATTCAACTAGGTTTGAACGAGCTTTTAGACTTGTGTTTTTTTTAATAAATTACTATGAAACATTGATAAGGGTGGGGGAGTGAATCTCTCCCGACCCTCCCAACTCACACGTTACATCAGTCTTTCTTTCTCTTCTACTTCTATCTTTCACCATTTGTCACTAGTGAAAATTGATCTTTCCCAACCCTCCCAACCCTCAATGCCACATCAGATTTTCTATATTAAAATTAATTAAAAAAATTAAAAAATAGCACTTAATTTAATATTTAAAATAATATTAAAAAGTCATAAATAAAATAAAAAAGACATATAATATTTAATTAAAAAAGCACACCGTTACAAAATAAAATAAAAAGAAAACCTAAATATAGAAAATTAAAACCTAAATAAGACAATTAAAACCTAAATACAATAATTAAAACCTAAAAACGAGCAGACCATGTAGGTGAATTTTTTACAACATTCCAAGCTTTGATGTCCGTAAAGTCTTTGTTGTATGTCACCCGATAATGTTGTAGGCTTGTTCAATAATCTCATCGTCGGTTGTCCCATTTTGTCGGTTTGCCGATAGGTGTAAGTAATTGTATTAAATTTTGAGAGTTTTAGTGACATATCCTTTCATTTGTTGTGAAAGTGATGTTTGGACCGATAATGTTTAGTGCCAATATCATGTGGAACAATTTCACCATACGTTCCCAGAATTGACGGCTACTTGCCAACACCGACTCCTCATTGATGTCGACGAAGGCGGTTGTCAAAGCCACATCTTCATTTGGAGTCCATCCCTAGCGGTTATTTCCTAATCCAACTATTTTGGAAAAAAAATTATAGATAGTTAATAATTTTATAGAGTTGAGATTGAAAGATGTGATTTTTAAAAGAGATAGAAAGGGTAGTTATACGGCTGAGGGGGATAAATTATTATATATATTTTTTAATATATCCACACACACTCATGGGTTCCATAACCCGCATCACCCCACTTTTCCTTCATGTATCTCCAACCTACCGGTGGCGGGATCATTTCCTGACGGGTACCGGCGGATGCCGGCAGTCCAACTGCGAACCCCCATCCCATCCCAAAGCCACTCCATCCTCCGTAAGCATATAACATGTTTAACAGTAGATGTGAGTGTGGTGTGGTTATTAGCCAAAATCGTGCCGCTAACCACAAAAGGGCTAGCGGCGCAGCTTGTTGCCCGTTTGCCTACCGTCTCTATGTAATTTTATCCAGTGTCTTATTTAAATTTGTTTTTAATACGGTTATTAAATCTTTAATAACCAAATGATGACCGTTAATAGTGCGGCGCGGTTATTTATGCAGTTGCAGTTGCGGTTATTAATTGCATATATTTAGTGTGGTTATTTTGTGCGGTTATTATGTGTGATTTCTTTAATCATATGAATTTGGTAATTGTTTTGCGATTTAACCAAATAAAGATTAAAATAAACCAACCACATTCGGTATGGTATAATTACTAATTAATATAAAACGACATAATTATTTATGCGGTTGCGTTATTTCGGTACGGGATATTTTATATAACCGCACCGCACCGCAATTTTTCGGTTAATTCAAAATTGAAAACTACACCGTCGGTCAATGTTTTAGTTGCTGTTAATCAGTTTTCACAGTTTTTTTATCATATGGTTCGGTTTATACTCACCCCTACTTAACATGTTACTAATTTTCTCTTCATGCTCAATCTTTACGTATTTTAGGAATAATAAAAACAATTTCTTAGCATAAAAATATAATATTTTTGTGTAAAGTTGAAAGTTGAAACTGCTCATAACTGATACAACTTGTGGTTATCTTCGGTTTTGTTCAATTAAAAGATATTCGCCATTAAAATCACACACTTTATAAACTAGAGAATGTATCTAATACTATTACTATAAAACAAATCAGAATCAGGAAAGGAAAGGAAGTAGAAGTGGCCACGTAAGAGGAGAGGAGAGGGAGGAGCACGTGCAACATGTATTTGCTACCATTAATAAAATCTTCCTTGTTTATTGGGTTTTGTTGATCCCTATGCCTTTATTTATATATTTACTATTATTATTATTTTAATTTTACTTACTCTGAAATTTTGGTTTGACTTCCTCATTTCCAATTGACAATTTTGCCCTTTTCTTCTATTATGGATTTTTTCCCCTTCGAAATAAAGAGAATTGTATGAAAACAAAAATTATATGCATGCAATTAAGATTACCAACTTATATAATTGAATAAGTAAGTGGTTGTTTGTTTTGCATGTTAATCATTCAATTAAATGGCAACTTTTTATCATTTAATTTTCAAGGTATTTTGCAAGTTTAAAATATGTCTTTAAATGGTTAAGGAGTCTCTAAACTCAACACTTCCTACATTTGTGAACCATTCATTTTGACAAAACACAAATGTGTTTGTCCTTAACCCTAGAGGAAAAAAAAGCACCATTTTTTTCTCTTTCATTAAACTCGTTGCTTCTTCAACAACCTCCACTTTCATTGCGTCTTCTTCCCCGACGACTTCCACTACGTCGCGTCTGCTTCCCTATGGCCTATGGATATGGAAGGAACAATCCAACCCATTCTGCAAGGGTTTCTATAATAAATAATGTAATTTTGTGGTCGAATTTTAATGCGATTTTGTTATTTTGTTGTTGGGTTGTCAATGGTTTATGGGTTTATGTTGTCGAATCTTGCTAAAAAATGGAATGTCGACCTTTCCTTATCGGTCTTGCCCTAGCAACCCATTACCCGGTCATACTCATAGACGAATTTATGTAGTAAGGTGGATCCTAAGACCATTGATTTTTTTTTTCTTAATTTGTAGGAGTAATCATACATTAAAAAAGTATGAAACTATCTTATAAGTTTGACATATCTTATAATATTTGAGAAAAAAATATGTATCAAAATATTTGAACCCATAAAACAATTAATATCAATCCACTTAAGTAGTTCATTGTTTCAATTCACTTAAATTTTACATATCAATCCACTTAAATAGCTCATTGTTTCAATTCACTTACATTTTTCATATCAATCCACTTAAATAGCTCATTAGCTCATTGTTTCAATTCACTTAAATTTTACATAGCACAATCCTTTTAAATGAAACAAAGAAAATAAAACGAACAGCCACTAATAACTTTTTACTCTTTTATTTTTCCTGTTTATTTAAATAGGGAATCACATGATTTCCGGTTGTAGATTCGCTACTGGTCATACTCCTCTCTTTTGTGGTTGTTTTCCTATTAATTAAAATACTGATATTTCTTATAAAATAAAATTGATTTGAGATGTTTCAACTCTTTTGTATTGTTGATCTTGTGATCTTTCTATGTAATGGTCTAACTTCAAACTTTATATTCAAATTTGCTTGTAATTTTTTTGTGAAAAGTACTCAGCAAGGGTTTGGAATTTAGAAGAATATTTTTGAGTTCGTTGATGGAATTTATTAATTTGTGAATTGAATTACTAGTTTTTGCCTTTTAAGTTGTTTTTGTTAGTAAGTTAAAATGATAATTTTTTTCATTATCCGTTCAGTAAACTTACCAAACATCACCGAATCAATCAAGCATCTGAACCATTCAATACTCTTAATGGTTTAACACCGAATCATTCAATTTCCACCAAATAGCCCCTAAAATAAATTTCCTAACAGCTTCATTCTTAATGGACAAAAAACACAAATACATATACATACACAACAATATAGTACGATGCATTTAGAAGTAATTAACTATACCAGTTGAAGGTATAGGCTATTTATAAACTATTGAATCACACCAACTATTCACACACCAGCTTTCACCTTGTGTGGGTCAGTATGTGATGATTGTGATCAACGGTGGGTGGTAATGAGCACTCAAGTTAATGGTACTACTTGCTGCATTGGTAGGTCGTAAAGGTTGTTTGAATTTTGAAGAACTCACTGAAAAGTGTCTAACGATTAGTTAGGAGCATTAGAATGACAATGTGAACGACTAAAAACGTTGTTTTCCTTGGCTGATATTTTATATTTTGTATATCGTAACAACTTAATTTCTAAAATTAATAAAACTAATAACCAATTAAAATTTATAATAATTTTCACATGCAAGAAGAAAGGAGGGCAAATGGGTCATTCACTGGAAACAGTAATGCCAACTTCATGAAGTTTGACTTGTAAACATACATCACAATCCGAAGTACACAACAAGGGACCGTCCATTTCCCAATAACTTAAATCACCAAACCCAAGACGCAATGCATAACTCCCCATGCATAATTTACAAGTCAATGCAACAAAGTAACATTCTTTTTATTAATGAGAGCGTTAACCTCAAACACCTCAAACACACATTATAGTGTGTGAAAACAATATCAAGATTTAACGTCTTTCCTTCTTATTAACGGGTTCGAAACCGCCCACGATCTCTACCCCTACTACCCCTTACTCTACCATACCCCTACTCCTACCCTACCCCATAACCTTGTATATATATAATCTTCTCTATCACTTACACAAAGGCAAACTCCACATTCACTTTCTCTCTCTAGAAATGTTTGACCAAATGATGCTACACTACCCACAAAGGCCGATCGAAAATAGGTGGAAACCTAGTGTTGAAATCGCACCAAATTGTCCGAGGTGTGCCTCACCCAACACCAAGTTTTGCTACTACAATAACTACAGCTTGTCACAACCTAGATACTTCTGTAAAGGTTGTCGGAGGTATTGGACCAAAGGTGGGTCCCTTCGAAATGTTCCGGTTGGTGGTGGATGTCGAAAAAATCGACGGTCCCGACCAGCTCGATCCTCACAGACCGGAGGTGGTAGCCTGGGTTATGTTAGTAATCCGAGCTTTAGTGGTGATTCTGCCAATGAGTTACCTGAACGGGCCAATATTGACCTTGCTGATGTGTTTGCTAAGTTCTTGAATCAAAATTCAGATCAACAGAACGATGAGGTCATAGGCGAAGATTCCTCAAATGGGTCGGGGATGTTGCCATGTGAACTCACCGAGGAGGCTGAATTGCAGAACGTGGTGATTCCTCCATTTACAGGCGATGACAATGAAATTGAAGAATTTATGGTTCAAAACACGAACCTTCTTGAGCTACAAGATATACTTAATGATGAAGAAATGCCGCAAGATATTTCTTGGAGCGATGACACTACTACACTTTCGAGTTTCACATGGCAACAAGAATTTGAACCTTTCATATGCAATAACGATGATCTAAACATATCTTCGAACGTAGTTACCGAGAATTGGAGCTCAACGCCTTTGGATCTGCCATCGGTCGGAAATTTTTTTCAGAGCTTTTAATTTGATGAATTCTCTTCGTCATCATTTTTTCATAATTTTTATTAGGAAAACGTGTTTGTCTTGGAAGTTAAATGTCACATTCCAAGAGAAAACGATACATACACACTTATACATATTGGGATTGTTAAACATACTTAGATAAATACAATAAACATCAAACTTGAGTTGATTTGATTTCAATTTTCGATCTATTAGTTTACTTCAATTTAAATTTTCTTACGTTTTACGTAATTCTTGGTTACATAATCTAACAAAACCATTATTGAACTCACATATACTTTTTTGATAACTGATCATACTATTTGCGTCCTTTATCAAGTTTATCCAAATAAATAATCTTTTACGTTTGAGATATTCACATTCTTCAAACGAGACAACCTCGTTTAGTTTTCGGAGGTGGGGAGCCCCGTCCCAAATATTCGTAGAGGCACCGAATTAGTTAACATATATTTAACTATATTTATTTATAAGAAAATATTAAATTTAGAGTAGCCATAGTATAATATATGTATTGTTTTTTATTAATTAGTAAAATATATAATGTTTAACAAAATAAGCAAGTGAAAAATAGGTTAATCAGAAGTCTTCAGACCAAACAAAGATAAAGGGGGATTGCAGGACTTCGACCGATGCAAATATATTTCATATTTATGTTTTTTTCATTAATTGTTATCACTTTTTAATTCAATAATAAACCCGAGTCATTTATCTTAATATTGGTTTTACTGTTGGGATTAAGGACTTCGACCAATGCACTTTCTACATGATTTGATCATGGCAACCAAGAACAACTAGAAGATACAAACACACAAACAAATAACACAAGGATTTAAGTGGATTATTCGATCTGGACTGATCGAGCTGTGTCCACTGAAGGAACTAGAGAGTATATTATTGAGATGAATGTTAAACAATCTATATACAATATTTACAACAGTCCCTCTCTCTGTTTGGCTCACACTCTTGACATTCTCATTGTTACAAATCAAGATTACTTATATATCGGGCAAAGAAGATCTTAGTGAATGATGGCAAATCTTCTAGCACCATGCTTTTTCTAGTAGGCCAGCTGATGTGACAGATCATGATCATACAGGACAGAACACATTTTTGCTTTTGCATGCTGCATGTGTTAGACCTGGGAATTTGTGCGAGAGACACTTCTCCTGAAGTAGCTTCTCCTAAGTACCGCCATCCTTCGCTTCGTTTACCCCAATCAAAGTGAAGACTGCTAATCCGGATCGGAGCGAGACTTGCATCGGTCCTGATCTAAGTGACATCGGTTCCAACGAACTGTTGATCCATTGAAAGTAGTCTGAAAAGAAATAAAATAAGGAATCGACTTATTTCTCTTGTGGGTTGAGTGCCTATGACTCGTGATATTACTTTAACTTTGTTGATTCGCTTCGGTTCACCCAACCGAGGCGAACAACCTTCCTTGGACGAATACATTGATCCAACGAAGTGCAACCCTCAACCATACTGGCAGTCTTGCCTCGATTCCTAGTTGCTTCGATCCGCTGAATAGGTTCGGCCACAGGGACTTCATCGGTTCATATTAAGCTTCACATACATAACAGTTCGCCCGTTCCTGTCATGTCTGATAATGTTTGACTGATAAAAGTAAAAGGGTTGGTTTTGTTGATACTCCTCATGTTTCTCTTATTGATGTCTATTATATTTCCAAACTTGCGTTAAACATTTTTCTTCAGTCGTTGTTGTATATAAGATTCTCAGTCTCGAAGGGAGATTGCGATCTATTATTGGATATTGAAACTATAGGTATTGGATAAAGTCAGAGTATTAAATGTTGTTGCCTTAAGTTTTGATTTGTCTTCTTGTAGTTTGAGTCGTTCATCTTCGGTTTTTAATCTTTAGCATTCTCATTGGGCATGTATCCGCATCATATTTACAGTTTTTAGCCTCTACAAATGTTTTGGGTAAAATATATAGTTGTGATATTTCTGACTATAGTAGTTGTAAACCTGCTAAATCTCTACTTTAACTTTTAATTATAGTGTCTCATATTCTATTGTTCCTTTTGAAATTATGCATTCTAATGTATGGGGTCCATCCTTGTGTATGGGGCCATCCCTAGCTTATTCAAATAAAGGCTCCACATATTATCTCCTATTTATAGATGAGTACATTTGTTATACTTAGGTTTATCTCATGAAGAACACATATGATTTCTTGACTATCTATAAAAATTTCAAATTGGTATATTTAGGAGGGGAGATATGCCTCTGGTGACTTCACACAACTACTTGCATTTGATGGTACCATACACCAATCATCTAGTACTAACACTCCTCAACAAAATGGTGTCGTAGAAAAGAAAACATCAACACCTTGTTGAAATTGCCCGTTCTTTATTAATATCCTCAGAGGTTCTATTAAGGGAGAAGTACTCCAAATTATTTTCCATGTGATCAATGCAATACTTACTTCACATAATTCTAGGAGGCCTACTTTTAAAAAGTTATATGGCCAGTTACTTGATTATTCCTCATTACTAGTGTTTGGGTGTATGTTTTTTGTCCTCCTTCATCATGTTGAGAGAAATAAGTTATATTCTCAGTCGGTCTTATGTGTGTTTATGGGATGTGGTATTGGTCAAAAAAGGATATCGTTTCTTTGATCCGGTAAGTCATAAACTATGTCTCAAGGCATGTCACGTGTTGGAGCATATTTTATTCTTCTCCATGCTTGCTCAGTCACATGACATGATATGACATGGTCAGATCTTCAAGCTAATGATTCTTTTTACACCTTGATCCCATCATAAAGTCCTGGACAATCCTAATTCGCAAAAAGCCATATCTGATTAGTATAGCGCTATTATTACTACCGATACGTGGTTACTTATTCATATGCCTTATGTGGTTAATATTTTAAGATCTATTTGACTCTTCAAAAGGATAATGCATTCTGATGGTTCCATTGATCACTACTTGGCTGACTTTGTTGTTAACATGAACATTTAAAGATCGGGTTTGATTATTATGATATGTGCAGTCGGGTTCTTAAATCGGCCACCATTCGCATGTTATTTGCCTTGTTGTGTCTCGTAATTATTCAGCTCACCAATTAGATGTCAACAATTCATTTCCATATAGGGATCTTCATGAGACCGTCTACGTACGTCAACCACTTATCTTTTTTTATGAAACAAAGTAGAATCATGTGTGTCTTATTTTTAAATCATTATATAGGCTAAATTAAGATCTTCAAGAATGGTCTAATTGATCTTTTTATTTTGTACACTTATCTCACCATCAACTCCCACTTTAGTCAAAGACACCCAAATCCATCACCCTTATTCACTCACATTTTTTGCTTATTTGGGTGCTCCTAAACCCGAATCGCTTCACCTTATGGTCATCCCTCTAGAGTTGTCATTCACAAACCCATTCAATGCCTCAATATTCTTACTCAAACCTTATTCCTCAACACATCGATCTGATCTTGAATCCCTTACGGTCTTAATTGGTGGAAAGCCATTATTGATGAATATAATGATCTTATTACTAATGGTACACTTTTTTGTTCCTAGGCCCTATGAGGTTAATGTTTCAAAGTCTATCTAGCTCTTCAAAGAGAAATTGCATCTCGATGGCTTTCTTGATCGCTACAAGGCTTGCTTGGTTACCAATGTGAAGTGTCAATGTATGGGTATTATTGTTATGAGATGTTTAGCCTCATTGTGAAACTGACCTTCATTTGCATGGTTCTTAGACTTGTTGATTCTCATTGGTGGCTAGTTCACCACTTGGATGACTAGAAAACATGTTCACATGGCTATGTTCTTGAAATTGTCTACATACATCAACAACCTAAATTTTTTTATGCAACAAAGCCTAACCCATGTGTGTCTTCTTCGTAAATCACCATATAGCTACACAAAATTCGACATACATGTTTCTTCAATTTGTACACTTTGCCACTTGCCTTGAGTTTTGACATTGTCGATGTGATCATCTCTTTTTGTCTGCCATAATCACACTTTCATTGCTTATATCATTCTTTAGATGGATGACAACATTATTATAGCCTCATTTATTGCATTTCTACGACAAATGATTCGGTACCTCGCCGTTGAATTTTCTATTACAAATCTTAGCCCTAAACCATTTTCTATAGTTTGTTTCGCTTAAGGCATTTTTTTCTCAGAGAAAATACACTCCTGACATTCTTGATCGGGTGCATGTGACCAATTCAATCAACACTCATTTTGATTGACACTCATGTCAATCTTGACAATGATGGGCCTCCTTTTTAGGATCCCACTTTGTTTTATAGTCTTGCAGGGACACTCTAGTACCTAACCTTGATATTCTATATGTCATTTAGTAGATCCATCTCTTTATGCATTATCTGCACGAGTCTTACTTTGGTGCTTTTAAATGGATCTTGAAGTATCTTCGGGGAATCTTGGTCGTTAGATTCTTTCCCCAAATATTGATCATATTATTTCCTACTTTAATGCTGACAGGGAGGATGCCTTTCCACACGCCACACCACTTCTATTATTGTATATTTATTAGTAACAACCTCCTTTAATGGTCCTCTAAATGGCAACCCATAATTTCTTGTTCTAGGATTGAGGTTGAATATTCTACTGTTGAAAATCCTTTTTCTGAGACATTTTGGATTGGAAATCCTCTCTGCGAGCTTCTATCTCTAATTTCTAAAGTCACACTTGTTTACTATAAGAATGCTAGTGCTATTTGTATCCTTTTAGATTCAGTCCAAAATAAGATAACAAAACACATTGGTATTCACTTGACATTTGTGTGCTTCACATTCCCCTATAATCTCAATATATCGGCATATTCATCAAAGGCCTTCCGTCTCGATTGTATACTAATTTTCAGTCCAACTTTAATGTTCAGTCTTTATCCCACAATTAACAGAGAGATATTAAAATATTTACTTATATATTATCTTATGTGTTAGGTTAGATTTGGGTAACCTTGTATACATACCCCTGTTATATACATTATTGTGATTAATGGAATGGATCGCTTTTGGGAATCATTCCAAACTACATATAGCAATGCTTGTAAATATAAAAAGTCCCTTTAGTTCCTCTTTGGTAATAATTATCAGATTAGTTTTGAGGTGCTGAAAGATAAAACTTTGCTTCCTTATTTTTCCTTCGATTGTGCATGACAATCATTAACTTGGTTTTGATTTTAGGGGTTTGTTTGAAGTTGGTTTTTTATTTTTTGAAGAAACCTTTTTTATACATTAACTTACAAAGCTTGGCAATTATGTTTGACTGTACTCGTAGGATTAAACGAAGAATATCAATAGAAGCAACATGGTCATTTTTATAGATTAATAGCGTTGTTGTTAAGTTAGACGATCAAGTAACGAAAGCATGAGATACTACGTTTTAGGATCCAAAAATTAAAAGCCAAACTATTAACATATGCAATAGGACAGTCTCTCTCTCAAAAACAAGTTTCTTTTTATATAGAAATGTAAACAAAAAACTATTATATATATGATATATCTAGGGATATCAACGGGCCTAAATTGGACAGAGGAAGCCTCCCCAACGGCCAATCCCACCCACTACCTCCCTATACCTTTACTATATTTGCCCCGAAATCTCCCGTTTTGCCCCCATTAACTCTATTTACATGGAAACCGAGTTTTCTTTATTTATTATAAACTTATATCATAGATGCTTCAACGTTGACTCGTAAAATAAATGTATAGCAGGCTAAAATATAACAGGTACTTCCATGATCATGTTTACTTGAGGGAGTTTGCAATATCGATCACAAAACGATACTTGATATCCTTCTTAATTAACCTCTCAAGAGCCTCATTTGCATACTGAATCGGGACAATTTCTATGTTGGGGTAGATCTCATGGGATGCACAATAGTTCAACATTTCCTGAGTCTGTTTCGTACCACCTGTCACACTCCCGGAGATGCTTCTCATGCCTACCAATTCAATTCAACATGTTAATAGTTAGTCGACCCCAATGTACAACTCTCTCTGCACAAGGTACACGTCACTCCATCATAATTTTTCAGAAGTTGTACCTAGAATTAGGCTTGCGGGATGGAATTTGACTTCACTTGGGAACCCCACCAAGGATAGTACACCCGCGCTCTTCAATAGTGCCAAGTATCGATCAAATGGGATGTCCGCAGAAGCAGTGTTGATTAAAAAGTCGAGTGACTTCTCCATTGCCTATAACCAAAATCTCAAGCTTTCAATCACCATTCCTAACAAAAATGTAAGTACGAATGTACTATTCTGTACAGGACAAGACAAAACAGAACAGTACTGGTTGTACTTTGTTTAACTTTAGCTTGTATTGAACTGAGACTGATGTTGATGTCACTGGAACAAATTTTATATTTTCAAATTTTTGTCCCATTGACATCAGTCCCAGTCGAATGCATGCCAGACGCAGTACAACCTGTTGAGGGAAATGGAATTTACCTTCATTTCCTCATCATTGCTGGAGATGACAAAGTTATCGGCTCCTAGCAGATTGAGAGCTTCATCTTTCTTTGATAAACTAGTGCTGAGAACCGTTACCTTCAACCCAAACGACTTACCAAACTTCACAGCCATGTGTCCAAGACCACCGAGCCCGATCACTCCTAAAGACTTACCCGGCTGGTTCATGTTATGTCGGATCATGGGGGTCCAAACCGTAATTCCAGCACATAGCAAAGGAGCTGCAGATGCTAACGGGTAGTTTTCCGGTATTTTATAGCAGTATCTGTGAGTTAACGTATGATTAAGTCCACGTTCCGTTTCTTATATGGCTCATGAAGTGATAACATACTAACCTTTGGTGAACAACATAATATGATGAATACCCTCCTTTAGTTACGGTTCCATCCGTGTCAATCCCGTCAAATGTAAGCACTGCTCCTTTTGTGCATTGGACTTCAAGCCCTTCATCACAATACTCACACTCTCTGCAAGAGTTTACATAAGTACCCACTCCTACATGATCCCCGATTTTGACACGTTCAACATTTGAACCGACCGCTTTGACAATTCCAACAATCTCGTGACTGGCAAATAGGGAAGACAACAATAAATCTTTATGAAAAAGAACAAGTAGACGATATTCCATTCGAGTTATGTGAATGTGTGAAAAATGTTTAAGTTTTGGTTGGTACATACCCAGGTACAAGAGGATACTTGGAATGCCCTTGTACGTTCCTAGTCCATGCAACATCCGCATAACAGACTCCACAGTAAAGGATGGTTAGTGAAATATCATCAGCTCCAACATCCCTGTTTGGAGATGTTAAAACCTTCAGGGAATGGAAATGTTGAAAAGCGAGTTGGATTACAAATTTATTAATTTAGGAATTTATTACTGATTGGGTAATTTTGGTATAGGATATGTTAGGCAGAGGAATGAATTGCTGGTTCATTACTGAGACTCACCAGTATTGCAATTGAAATTAAGCATATTTCAAGTTAGAGATTAACCAGAATTGACTAGAATGAAACAATGAAAAATGAACCTTCGGTTAAACTCGTATGGTGATAGAAATCCAGATGGGTCCCTTGCTGCCCATCCAATGCAGTTCTCCTTAACACCATCAGAAGCCATGTGTGAGTTGTCTGTGTTACAAATTGATATCATTATGTAATTGTACAGGAAGATCATATACTTGCCGTATGTATGTAAGAAGTGACTACCAATTGAATCTTTAAGTTCGTAATAGATTAAGAATATACTATAGTTCCTTAATTTTTAAAATCCCCCCAATGAAGAGGAGACAAAATTAGGTCATATTATTTCAGCGATATCCATCGGTAAGTATTCTTGATCAGATTAATAAAACAATGATCCTGCAATGCCCAAATATTACTTATGTCATCTCGAGATTAGTGAATAATAAGATCCCAAAGTTGTATGTTAAAGAATTATACGAACGTGTGGAAGACTCCGCATTCAGGACCTGGTCACTCTACTGAGTGAATATCCATGTGCTAATTATTGAGAAAAAAAACATGATTTGAAACTGAAAAGCAAGTATTTAAGCAGCATACATAACGAAAAGCTAGGGTTCAAAGAATAACCTGTATTTCAGGGGCGAGATATAATATGAATGACGTCGATCTTCAATGGCGAAAGAGAGAGGCGCTTTATGTGTATGTATTTATATAACAGCCGTCATGCCTGCCGTCATCAGCCAATTTATACATGTATAGCAACCGTCATGCCTGCCGTCATCAGCCATGCGGGAAGTCTCCATCTCGTATAAGGATCATGGTTATTGGTTAGGGCGCGAGTCAACTTATTATGACATTTGTGCTTGACGGAGTGGTAGAGGCGTGTACCACCAACTAATGTTAAAGGGTAATTCTAAGGCCGTGGGGTATGCCGCACGCGGCCCCCCCTGCGTCCTCCACGTAGGCGACGAAGACGCGGCAAACACCGCGCCCCCCCCCGCGTCCTCCAAGGGTTGCGTCCCGGCGTCGTCGTCTGGCGAACTCATGAAGACGGAGGATTTCAAAATTGAGAGCCGTTGGGATCGAGCCGTTGACAATTAAAAAAAAAAAAAAAATTTTACATATTATAAATACAACCACACACATCTTTATATTTTACACACACAATTTATATTTTACACACACACAAACACAAAATTCTCTCAATTTTACTAACCATTTGAAGATGGAGAACGATCCGAACACCCCTCCAGCAAGCCGAGATGCCTCCGGCTCGTCTTCGAAAGACGATGTCGAGGAAAAGGTCGACCGGCTCGTTGAACAATTCTACCGCCACAACGAAATTGCGGAATCGCGGTTGGATTACGTGTTGTTTAGCCGATCCGGGACCGAAGAGGACCTCGAGGCGATCCGATTGATGACGGAACAACGACGCAAGAAATATTTTAATAAGTAGTTTTTTTTAAAAAAATTTAGGAGTTGTCGTTTTTATGTTTTTTTTTTCGTGCAATGTCGTTTTTATTTTTATTTTTATGTAATGTCTTTTATTTAATTTTAAATGTTTGGTTTTAATTAATTTTTAATGTTTGGTTTTAATTAAAAAAACGTAAAATATAAATGTGACGTGGAAATTAAAATGGTAGTCATGGGAGTCTTGCACACCCCTAGTGAAAGTCTTGGAAGTCTTTGTGACGTGGCGCTGACGTGGCGGGAGTCTTGGGTTGTCATGGGTGTCTTGCACACCCTTCAGCCTAAGGCTGCACGGTACAAGCCCCAAATGTTGCCGGTGTGCTGATGTGGAGGCACGATGGCGCCGATATCACTGTCCCGTGTTGGCGGCATTGACCGGCATTAGGGTTGAGTTGTCGCTGGAAACTAGCCGAGTGTGTGTATGAGTATGTGTATGTGTGTATGAGCATATGTATGTGTATATGAGTATGTGTATTTATGTAAAAGTATAAGTCATATATTACAATTCTTTAATTAAAAAAAGAAATATTATACATATATTTTTCAAAAACTTAAATACTATATTTATTATCATTGTTATTTCAATTATGTTCATCATTATTATTATTATTATTATTTCATTCCTTAAGTATTTTTATTCTTTTATTTTGCTATTATAGCAAATAATAAATTAATAATTCTATTTAAAAATTGAGTGTGTGTATAATATTATGTATGAGTATGAGTGTATATGTACGGATATATATATATGTGTCTGTATGAGAGAGAGAGAGAGTGTGTGTGTGTGTGTATGAGTATGTGTATAAGTGTATGTAAGTATATGTGCTTTTGTGTATGTGTATGAACTATAAGTCTGTGTGTGTATGTATGAATATGAGTGTGTGTGTGTGTGTATATATAAGTGTGTGTGTGTGTGTGTGTGTGTGTGTGGGTATGGGTATGAGCGTATATGAGTATGAGTGAGTGTGTGTGTGTGTGTATGTGCATCAATGTGTTGGTGTATTAAAACTACATGTGTTTATACACCTTAAAAGGACAAAGCTTGAAATGAGTAATGGGTTCGGAGGGTGTACATGCTTGTGTGTATGTCGAAATTACGTATAAATTGAGGAATATAACAATTATAAAGTATAATAAAAATGTGGAAAAAAATGAACCAAAAAACATTGTTTGACCTTCATAACATGAAAAATAAAAAAGTCGTCGGTATTGCGGGTCGGTCCCGGTTTTTTCCCAATCCAATTGGTACCGTTTCCCGAAATACCGAATACCGAATTTTAAGTTTTATGGGTACCGAGTACCGGACCGAATGTACCTAAACGGTACCGGTACCGGTTCGGTACCGGGTCGGGACGGGAAAAACGGGAACCTTGCTCACCCCTAATATTATCGACGGAATGTTAACTCCGTTAGAGATATGTCGGTATTCCGATGGCAAAACACCTACGCAATACCGGCATTTTTTTTCATTTTATGAAGGTCAGACAATATTTTTTTCACATTGTTATTATACTTTATAATGATTATATTCCCCAATTTATATGTAATTTTGACATACACACAAGTGTATACACCTTCCGAACCCATTACTCTTTTCAAGCTTAATCCTTTTAAGGTGTATTAACATATTTAATTTTAGTACACCAACACATTGATGCACACACCACACACACACACACACACACACACACACACACACACACACTCACTCACTCATACTCATACACACTCATACTCATACCCACCTATACACACATACGCACACTTATACGCATACTCATACACACATATTAATATTTCATACTTATACACATAAACACACATACTTACACACATATTTATAACCATACTCATACAAACACACACTCATACACATACTTCACACACATACACACACACACACACACACTCATACAGACATATATATACTCATACATGTACACTCATTCTCATACACACACACGTTCACGACCATGTTGATGGGGTTTGTGTATGTGTGTATGAGTATGTATATATGTGTGTATAAGTATAAGTCAAATGATAATAATAAAACGAAAACATAAAACGAAAAACAATATTATTATTGTGTATTAATACTAACAAGAAGAAGAAGTATAAGTGTATGTGTGTATAAGTATGTGTATATGTGTGTATAAGTATAAGTCAAATAATAATAATAATAATAATAATAATAATAATAATAATAATAATAATAATGCTTCATATGCAATACCGACACAATGGCAAGAGTGTGTGGGTATTGTGTGGGTAACTCTACTTCAAAGTATAAAACCCAATAAATAGAGAGGAATGTTGGATGAGGCTTACAACCAATGTGGTAGTTGTCCCCTCACATTGGAAACTTGGGTACGAACCCCATCTCTACCTTTTTTGGAAATTCTATTTCCTATGTAATGACGACGCATTCTTTCTGTGTGTATGTATTGCGTGGGTAAGTTGCATCGATATTACGTGAGCATATATTATTTTCCAAAAACTTATATTCTCTAATATATATATATATATATATATATATATATATATATATATATATATATATATATATATATATATATATATATATATATATATATATATATATATATATATATATATATATTATACACTTAAATATTCCCCAATGTGACACCCGTGTCCCGGGAGGGACTATAGATCAAAAGTAAGAGCGTTTTAACCTTTAGTGTGGCCAAATAACGATGTTAAGGTCATTATGAGATAAGAAAAATATAACGAGCAAAGCCTAGGAGTCAAAACGTAGCAAAAAGCGGGAAAAAGTGACACTTTTAGTGTCGGCGCCTCGCGACGCGACGAACATGTTGGTCGCGACGCGACGGCTGTCGCCAGATCCGTAAATCGCGCCGTAAATTGCGCAATCAGGCAATCATTCGAGGTGAGTCATCACGACGCGAGCCCTGCTTTGGTCGCGACGCGAAGGAGGTCCAGAGGCCTATAAATACGAGGCACAAGCCTCATTTTGAGGCAGAACACACACCAAACACATATGATATATATACGAGTGTTCTGGTAAGGAGTATACGCTGAGAGATGATGGTGAGAAGTAAGGAGTCAGCGGTAGCTAGCGTCGAGATGCTCGGGAGCTATCGGGAGCCTAGAACAAGAAACGTGCCAGGACTCCGAGGAAGCACCAAACTAAAGTGAGTAATCGCTACAGTATCTCCCTAGTAGTTTATACGTGTTAAACTATAGTAAAAAGCAATTATTGAAGGAAATGTAAAGTAGTACAGTTATGATTTTTATTAGTAGTTATATGGAAGGTAGGAATGTTATGGACCCGTTTGACGAGTCCGTCTCATGAATAGTAGAGTGTCACGGAATGATACTAAGTAGTGTGATTAACCAATAGTGTAGTGTCCATGCAGAAGGATGATATATGACATAGAAAGAAGATTAAGTAGATGTTGTGTGCCAACACTATATGTTGCACCAGTATTAGTCTAGTAAGTTAGAGGGGATATGGATATCCCATAAAGCAAGCATAGGAAATCATGTAGACAGTTACCAAATGATGAATTTGGTAAAGAGCGATAGTGCCAAGAGAAACCCGGTGCGGAACCGGTAAATATTTTAACATAGTAAGAACGAACGAGTTGTCACGGTATGTGATACCGTAAGTGAGAAATAATAGGTAGTAGTGAATGAGTTACCGTATAATAGAAGTAGGTAACATCACGATATGAGATACTGAAAATGAGTAACGTCAGACAGTATGGTAACATTATAAGTTACCAAGTAATAGAAGAAAGTTCAGACAGTACGGTAACGTCTTAAGTTACCAGACAGTAGAAGAAAAATAGCAAGAGAGTAACATTATATGTTACCAGATAGTAGAAGAAAGTGTAGTAAGAGTGTACGAGGTATGAGTTCCATCGGGTAATACGGTAGTTTCACAGTATGATATACGAGTAAGGAAAGGGATCGTATGACGGTCAAGTGTAGTAAAATGATTCTGTGAAACGAGTGTGGCTATTTAGGCCATACTGTGATTCGATTACTCACTAAGCTTTATAGCTTACCCTTTTATTATATGTGGTTTTGCAGGTTTAGGTAACGCTCGGCTTGGATCATGGGACGATCCCTGGTAATATTATCTTGTAAAGTCTCAGGCTTTGGAGGGCCGGGTCGTTACACCCAAAAAGTTAAATAATATATTTATTATCATTATTATTTATATCATTGATTATTATTATTATTATCATTTCAATTATATTTATTATGTTATTATTCTTTCAATATTTAAGTATTTTTATTATTTTATAGCATATAATCAATTGATAGCTCTATTTAAAAATTGATTGTGTGTATAATATTATGCATACAAATTTAAAAAAAGAGATATTATACATACACTCATTTTTAAATATAAATAAATATTATTCTTAATACTTTATATATATATATATATATATATATATATATATATATATATATATATATATATATATATATTACATTAAAAAAGAAATATTAAACATACGCTCATATTTAAAAGTAAAAGAAAACGAAAAATTATACATGCACTCTTATATTTGCATACGCCTAATAATAATAATAATCTTCTTAATAATTCTTATAATAGATCGACATAATAATATTACTAAAAAGTATAACGATAACAATAATAATAATAATGATAATAAAAGAAATATTTTTTCTATGTGAGTAATGCGTCATATACCGACACGATACCGACACTCTTATTGCGAATGTAATATTAGGGTTTAAGGTTCTGTGACTATCCGTCGGTAATGCCGTCGGACGTCGGTGATTAGCGACAAATTTTTTGCATAGATAATATTTACCCGGTTTTCTAGTATATATGACCATTTTGTCTCCTCTTTGCCAGTCGTGAAGTAGTTGTGTCGCGAAGATGTGGTCTTTTCTTCTGAATATATGAAAATGTTGTTATTTTCTAATATAAGCTTTAAAGGTTTATTATTATTATTATTTTGATATTATAATGAATAGCTCATTATAAGCACACTTAATCGCATCCAAAATACCCTCAAAACTAAGTTGATAAACAATCGGCAATTTTTATATGGTGAAGACTTATGTAAGCAATGACTTAAAGAGCTCAGGGAATCTTCTGAAGATAATACATTAAATGACATCCCGTCAGGTTAGGAGGTTGGCTTACCCCTTACATTAATAGTTTAGTAGGATTGGTAAAATGACCCCTAAACAATTGTCATTTTACAGTACGGTCTACTCAGTTTAAACTTTAAAAACTTATTATCCCTAGACGAAAATGTTTGCTTCTAAGGGTGCAAATGAGTCAAGCCGGCTTGTGAGCTACCCGGGACCGGCTTGTTAAAAGTTCGGCTAGAGACCGATTTTAAACGAGCCCAAGCCGAGTTTGAGCTTAATATAAGGCTCGTTTGTTACACGAGCTCGAGCCGAGCCTAGCCTGTGTCACCAAGCTCGATTATGCTTGCGAGCCCTAAATGAGCCTATATATAATATAAATTTTATTTTATTTTTATATAAATTAAAATTAAAACATATTTAGTCATATATTAAGTAAGTTGTTATTTTCCTATATTAGAGTAAACGAGCTCGAGTCAAGCTTAAGCGTGTTTAGGCTTGTCAGGAAATAAACGAGTCGAGCCCAAGCCCGAGCCGAGCCTACATATTTCTTAACGAGCCCGAGTCGAACTTGAGACCATAAAGCTCGTAATCAGCCGAGCCCGAGCCGAGCCCTGTATATTTTTTAACGAGCCCGAGCCGAGCTTGATCAGGCTCAGGCTCAGGCTCAGGCTCAGGCTCAGGCTCAGGCTCAGGCTCAGGCTCAGGCTCAGGCTCAGCTCAGGCTCAGTCTGAGCTCAGGCTCAGGCTCAGGCTCAGGCTCAAACTCGGCTTGGTTGCATGTTCCTATCTAAATCCTCTACGCATTGTTGGAGCTAAGATAAAGATGTTAATTGTGTCTCACTAGCATAGTCATCCTATCAAATATAACCACAACATGACGTCTATGGTATATGCATTTGAGTATTTATGCAAGTCACATATGAATATGGTAATATAGATGAGCGCGAAAATAAAATGATTATCCTTTTAACTTTTATTTCTAGGTAACACACACACACACACACACACACACACACATATATATATATATATATATATATATATATATATATATATATATATATATATAGCGTCCCGTTCCGGTGAGAACTATTTTTTTCGGTGAGGACTCGTAAGGACACCTTAAAAAATTGAAAAAAAATATAAAAAAATACAAATCATAAAATCGAGAATAGTATTATA
The DNA here is from genome assembly GCA_023525715.1 of Cichorium intybus. Lineage (NCBI taxonomy): Eukaryota > Viridiplantae > Streptophyta > Magnoliopsida > Asterales > Asteraceae > Cichorium > Cichorium intybus. The sequence continues at coordinate 4,648,640 of CM042013.1, forward strand.
TCATTATCAAAAAAAATTTGGATCATTGAAAAACAGTAATGATCCAATTTTTTTTATTTTGTGGATCATTGTTTCATTATAAAAAAATTAATGATCCAAAAGTTTTTTTTCGAATTCTTTTTCTCCAATATAGTACTATGATCCATTTTATTATTTATATTTCTTGTTTATTTTTTTCAATTTTTTAAGGTGTCCTCACGAGTCCTCACCCGATCACTTATATATATATATATATATATATATATATATATATATATATATATATATATATATATATATATATATATATATATATATATATATATATATATATATATATATATATATTAATTTGTAATAAGAAACAAAAGGGGAAACTTCATAGATGTAGAACCCTAGGCTATAGGGTATGCTATTCGATGCATGGTGCATCCCCCCTAGTCAGTACCCCCTAGGTGCATCCCTCATCTTGGTGTCCTTCGGCGTCTACCTAAAAACGCATTGAACGCTGATTTGGTTGCTGAAGTTGAAGTTTAGCTAATTAAAAACAATTTTTTTAATTAGCAAATATATGATGTGGAAATTAAAAAAAAAAAGAGGCCTAGGACTGTCGGGCATGTCATTGGGTGTGTCCTGATGACGGTGGTTTTGGTTGTCTTGTGGTTATCCCAATATCCCATAGTCTTATCCTTTTGAAGAATGTCTAAAGATGATTCTATTAGTATATATATATATATATATATATATATATATATATATATATATATATATATATATATATATATATATATATATATATATATATATATATATATATATATATATATATATATATATATATATATATATATATATATATATATATATATATATATATATATAACCGATGGGGTGAGGATTTTTCTTAAAGTGAGAACTCGTGAGAACACCTTAATGAGACCATGTAAATTTTGTGAGACGGGGAGACGCAATCCTAGCCACTCATTTTGGAGATCAAAAAATAAAAAAATTTAAAATAGCCTAAAATAATGAGAATTTTTTTAAAAAAAAAATTTCTACTAGTTTTCGCTATTTATTCTATCTGAAAAAAATAAAAAAAAATTAGAAAAAAAACCTGGAAAAATCAAAAAAAATATTCTATTAGAATGTTGTTGGATGTTGCATATTCTAATAGAATATTACACAAACTAGTGTAATATTCTACTAGAATATGAAAAAACGCTAATTTTTTATTTTTTTTAATAAAAAAATGACGAAAATAATAAATAAATATATTTTTTCAATTTTTTTCATTTATTTTGCATTTTTTAATATTTTTTTGTTTTACACACAAAATGAGTGGCTAGGAATGCGTCTCCCGGTATATATATATATATATATATATATATATATAAAATAAGTAATTAAAAAATAGAAAACATAAAAATGGAGGACGAATTGGCCTTTTTTACAATGACCAAACGGATTAAACTCAAAGTATATTACTATTTCACTTTTTGCAAAAAAACATTTTCTCTCTCTTTCTCCCTAACATAGTCTATTTTCACAAAAGACATAGTAAACTCTAACCGTGTAGACTTAGAACCCTTGTAAAAGATAATAGACATTTTTACAGTTTCGAATTTACTAGTTAGACCAACCAACAAGGACGCATTACTATTTGAGTTTTTGCAACAAACATTCTATCTCTCTTTTTGTCCCCAACATAGTCTATTTTCACAAAAGATATTGTTTAAATTCTTACCGTAACATGCAGACTTACAGCCTTTATAAAAGATAAATGGACATTTTTTTCATAACAGTTTCAAATTTACTAGTCAGAAACAAACATCAACTTATTATATATGTATTGGTATTAGTGATAGGGAAATATTTAGATGATAACGATAATGTGAACGGTAATGGATCATTAGATTCTTTCACTCCCCAGTTTTTAAAATAAGCTATATAAGGCCCGAAGATTAATAAATATTGAAGACATAAATAAATTGCTAGTTTTTGCACTTATCTTCTTGGATACCAGTTTATGTATTGTTTTCACACCATTAATTACTTATTTATATAAATTGCATAGTGATCAATTCCCTATTATAGAACAATATTATAATATTTGAAAACTTACACAACAAATTGCTGATTATATGGAGTAGTTTATTATCGTTCCCCGTCATTAACTAATATTTATTTATTTTTATAAATAAATATAATGATATTGTTACATATACATTAAATTCATAACAGTTATATTTCAACTATGTTTTTAAAGAAAACCGTTTATTTTATTTTACATATCATTAATTTCGTTCAAACCTCTTTTGTTACTCATTGCATTTCAAATCAATTTTTCTATAACAAATGTTTTAAATTAATTTATACAGATATGATAAAGTACTTTTAAAGAGTTCTTTTATAAGTCGGTATATAAAAAATTAATATTTTCATCTTAAACTTTGTTAAATAAAAATAGGGTAAATTCCAAAAAAATACTAACTTTTTAAAAAAATTTGATTTTGACACTCAGATTTTTTCAATTTAGTCACTAGGTTTTTTATTTATTCCATTAAAGTCACTAGCTTTTTAATTTAGTTTCAATTTTGACTATTTTACCTTCTTAGCAGGTTTCTCCGGTTACCATATGCCAAGTAACTAGTTTTCACTTAAACCTTATGCCAAATCATTCACACTGTGATTCAAAGCGACGGGTTAGGTTTTTTAAAAAGCGAATACCTTCATCCCCACAGTTTCTATGATTGAGTATGGTTTTAGATATACTGATTCAAACCGATTGAACGTATTTGTAGAAATGGACGTCGATACAAGGTTTGTTTTCTGATTATATTCTCCTCAGTCCTCCCTCTGTCCCTGTCTCTGTCCCTGTCCCTGTCCCTGTCCATGTCCATGTCCATGTCCATGTCCATGTCCATGTCCATGTCCATGTCCATGTCCATGTCCCTGTCCCTGCCCCTGCCCCTGCCCCTGCCCCTGCCCCTGCCCCTGTCTCTGTCTCTGTCTCTGTCTCTGTCTCTGTCTCTGTCTCTGTCTCCCTATCTCTGTCTTTGTCTCTCTCTTGCATTCTATGATGCTCGTAGTCTCCTTTGAATATGATCAGAACGGATTAGCAAATACCATAAGAGTAAGTGACTCACTCAATTGTTATACTTGTTTCATATAGAAAACGTTTAATTAATTTATGGGTATGATTTTCTATTTATCAGTTGTTTTTTGGGTATAGCTTAGCTTACTCAACAAGACATGGTTCTTACACTTTGCATATAAATTGTATGAATACATCAAACTGAGATGCCATCATCAAAATTGTGTTTCAATTCCCCCATTGGCTAGCAACTCAAAAGAAATCATTTATACCATTAGGTGCAAGTCAAATGTCTATGTCTTAATATCAATGATTATAATGTCTATGTCTGAATATCAATGATTGTAATGTCTATGTATGAATATCAATAATTCTAATGTCTATGTCGGAATATCAATAATCAAAATTGCCTTTCAATACCCCTGATTAGCTAGCAATGACTTTATGTTAACGATTCAAAGTTTACATTCTTTTAAATTTGTTAATTGTATGAAAACATGCTTTATTGTGTGAAAACAGTGTGCTTATCAATTATCTGTGCTTATACAGTGTGCTTATCAGTTATTTGTTTCAGAGTCTGAATAATGAACTTATCAGTTTTTTATGCTTAAATCCATAGAATAATTCAATAAAATTATGTATACAAAATAGTCATTTTCAATTGCCATCTCAAATTCCATATCTATAACAGACCTTCTAATGTGCACCTAAATTAGTGTAACAAAATATCAGTATTTATCAACTTCAATATAAAAAGTTTAAAAGGAAAATTTATGGGAAATAGTAACGTACTTTACTCTTATTGCCAATATGGGCAATGTACTTCAATTTTTACCAATAATAGTAGCACACATACATTTCTTTACCGGTAATAGCAGCATACTTGCATTTCTTTACTTTGTTTTTTTACCAGAAATGTAAGTATGTTGCTATTATGGCTAAGGAATGAAAGTAGATTGTATTACGGGTAAAAAATAAAGTACGTTGTGTATATTGGTTTAAGAGTAAACTAGGTTGTTATTTCTGCAAAAGGTATAGAAACATCACCAGTTTTCGATCTTTAACTATTGAAATGTTATCATTTATTGGATTTAGGAGGTCTTGGATTGTCTCCATGTAAAGCTACATGTATTTCATAAAACAAATAATTTGATCAAAAGTGGAAAGTATGTTCATTGGTGTCTATTAGGCACAACTAGTGATGTATTTTTATGTTGCAATCAGAGTGAAGAATGGCAAAGTTAACAAGTAGGATGCTATTACAAGTGCTAATTAAATAAGTAAGATGAAATTTTCGAGTATGTTATGTTAGGATACCAACTGTTAGAAAACGAATATGAATACTAAAGCTAACAACATTATTGACTTTCTTTTTATTCGATAGAATGATAAAGGAAAATATTATGCTTCTGACTTTGAAGAGTGTGAGTGGGAGGGAAAAACAGAAAGCAAATCCGACGAGCATGCGTTCGTGGTTGATTAGGAATTAGGTGACAGTGATGAGGAAGAATGTAGTTCCTAGAAAAAAATGTTGTCTTTGATGCTTTTCTGTATGATTTCTACCATGTCCCTTAAAGAAAGGATAAAGTTGAAGACGAAGCAATTAAAGAAGACGAAACATCTAACAATGAAGGAATCTTTGATAGGGACACAGATGATGAGTCAGCTGAAACAATATGCATGACCCTAATATTGATTAGAAGAATATGAAGCCACACCTTGGGGAAATGTTTGCTAACCAAGAGCAATTCCGGTATTGCATGACTAGTTATGCAGTAGCGATCGAGTATCCAATGAGGGTGGTGAAATCCTCTGGTGAAAGGCTTCAAGCTAAGTGTGGTACAAATAGGAAAGGTAAAAGTTGTCATTTCAAAATGTGGGCTTCATGGATGAACAAAGAAAAGTCCTTTCAAATTAAGGGATTTAATGAGACACACACACACACTTGTTTTAAGGAGTTTCGGAATGCTACGTTGGTCAATCCTGATTGGATTTCCCAACAATTTCTTAAAGAATTATGTAAGAGGCAAAGAATGAAAGGTAGAGAGATTAAAGAAGCTGTGAGGAAAAAGTTTCTATGTGAAGTTGTATAAGGACAATGCTACAGGGTAAAAAAAGCATTGGAATTTATAAATGGGAAGCTCACAGAACATTATTCTTGTAACACCCCAATCTCACACAATTTTTTTTTTAAAAAAACTTTATAATACAAAATATTTGGTTATACACACGGGGTATTACTCTTCTGTATCATTGCCACACTTCAAGCAGCACATACTTTGCACAACGAAAGCTACCGTCCCACACTCGACTCTTCTAATCCCTTGTTTGATTACCTGAGTACATAGCATTTTAAAAACATACGTAAGACATACGTCTCGTGAGTAATATGGGTTTTAGACCCAAAACAGTTTTCCATATTTTAAACATTTCCAAATTTCCATATTATTTAACTTCCTATGAGCGCACCCATAAGTTTTCCTTTTCATTTGTGAGCACAATCCTACGAGCGCACCCGTAGGTTTTATACGAGACGCACCCGTATAGCTACTTCCTCAATAGCATGAAACGAATTCATCTAACAAGGTAATTAGACAACTACTTCGCGACGGGAGGTACCATCCCAGTAGTGTCTTTTTGCCACCCCTACCGCAGCAGGCCGTGGTCTTTATCCGGATACTTCTTAACTCATCAACAGGGCTCAACACTTTATTAATTCTTTGTATTTCTCATTTATCTTTTGTACACATTGTACGTATCATTTCACAAGATCATTTTCAGTTTCACAAAACATTTTGGTTCCATAGAACCATTTCAATTACCATAAAACCATTTTGTCCCACAAACCATTTTATATAAAAATTCATTTCTTTTATATAAAATCCATTTGCTATGTACTCGAAAAATCCACACATTACTCACCTCAACTAGTTAGAGAAGTCTAACTAGAACTTTCCCCTTCCTCGTCCCTCCTATTCATTGATCTTTTATTCAACCAACCGTATTTGAACCACCGCCTATATACGCATTTAATTCACATACTTGGTTAACACATATTTATACATTACAACTAATTCCACAGTGCTAAAGTCTAATATTATACAGTTATGGGTCATAACCAAACTATAACCCTTAATAACTAACTTCTTTTAATTTATAAACTTTCCCAAAAATACACGTATTTTGCTACAGTACACTCGGGAGGTCGTATTCGGGATTTAAAAATTTTCCACGTAGTTTCACACTATTTTAAACCTATGTCCAAAGTTTCAGGTCAAACGGACAAGCCTAGCATCGATTTCATACTTCAAAATTTTAACAGGGAACTACTTTGCTTCTGCCTCGGCCTCGCGTCGCGACCCAGGGCCTGGTCGCGTCGCGATCGCTGCTGGTGCAGACCAGAATGTCCGATTTTTATGCTACAAATTCCTATTTTTCTCATTTTAAGCCCTTAATACTCAACTTAATCACTAGGGTTTATTCCAAGACCAAAATCATTCATTTACTTCAGGTTTTTAACCATAGAAATCATAAATTTCAATTATTTTCCAAACATTTCGTTTTTGCATTTTTGATTCAAAAACCGAAATTATCCAATATTAAGCTCTTCTACTGATTTATTTTAACAATTACCTCACATGGAACTTATTAAAACCCCTTAGAACCAATTTGATCATGTTAATATGAATTATAGGGTTCTTGAACAAAATTCCAATTTTTCAACAATAGCAACATACTTTTGTGATTTTAAGATATGTTCTTAATACACAACTTAATTGATTTAGAATCATTTCATGACTAAAACTTTCAGTTTGTATCAGGTTTTAACTCAATGGAATCACTGATTCCCTTCCTTTATCAAAAATTTCAGTTTTTTCATTTTTACCCCAAAACCTTAGTTTCAATTCAATTAACGATTACTACTAGTCTCTTTTATCTATTTCAGCATATTAGACTCATTAAAACCCTTTTAAATCAACTTGGTCATATAAACCCGTGATTTAGGGTTCTTGAACCAAAAACCCAATTTTTACCAATTTCAACTAACCCTTTGCTTTACAATCGTTTTCTCAATACTTAGAACATGTTTGATGTTAGAAATTACTTAAACCACTTGGACCTTAACCGGAATTTCAGTTTCCAGTTTCATCCCGTGAAGAACACATAAGAAATTAGGTTAGGAACTTGATTACTAACCTTGGTTTAGCTTGAAAATCTTAAATTCTTAGCAAAATATTGAAATCTCCGCTTCTTTCTTCGTGAATTAAAGTACCAGTGTTCCCTCGTGGCTCTCTCTCACTCTCTAGAACTCTCTAACATCTTTTGTAAATTATAAGAAGATATTTTTTATATTTATAGTTCCATATTTTCAATTCTACCCCTCAAGTCTTGCTTCTTGCATTATGACACAAAAATCCAGATTTTATTACACAAAGTTCATTTTATCACATATTTGCCCCACATCACAAAAATTATTTTACATTTTTGGTCTATAATGCAACAAAAGACCATTTTACCCTTTTTATACAAAATTCTATTATTTCCCAAAATGGCACAAGAATTCATTTTTATTACATTATGAGTTTTGTTTTCTTTCATTTTGACCCCAACATTATATTTTCTTTACATTAAAGTCATTTGCATGCCAAATGACCATTTTGCCCTTTTTACCAATTTTTACTATTACACCGTTGTTCAACCCAACTTTTACATATGTTTATTTTATGACTCTTACCAAAATTTTAGGGTTCTTACAATCTCCCCTCCTTAAAAGGATTCCGTCCCCGGAATCTTTTCGTCTTTTGCATAGTACGATTATTTTTTCTTTACTTTCACTTTTATCTTTGAGGAAATAATCTTTTACTACCTCAACTTTTCAATCTTTTATTTAAGATGCGTAACTTTCGGAATAGTTTTTAGGAATTTGTGTTGTAAAGATTATCACACTTCTAATTTTCTTCTTATAATAGGTATATTCATCTGAATATCCTTCTAGTAATTTACATTTATACACCTAACCAAAATCATTTTTGGTTATTTTACCCTCTTTTCCTTATAATATTCAGAATTCTTATCATAATATATATAATACTTTTATAAATGACCAAAATACCCTTTTAGTCATTTTATCCATTTTCTCAACTTTTTAGTCGCTCACTCGTACTTCATACTCTATGCTTTAATTACATTCTTTTTTTTTCCTCATTTCATTCTTATGCAAATCTCTTAGTGAGACTTACTTTACAAAGTAGTTTCATACTTTTCACACTTTTATCAAAAATAACAGTTTACTTTGTAATTCTTCTCATATCTTTACCAGAAACACATGAGGTTATACTAATCATATTCTTTACTTATAAAACTTTTTCCAAAATACAATCAAGCAGAATTTGTATTTATATAAAATTCATAAATACACTAAATCTTTTCTTGTAAAATTTTGTCCCTTAGTGGACATTTTACTTAAGCAAATTTGTTTTACAACCCTCATTCATTTCACTCTTACTCATAATATTATTCATTTATTTTCACTCTTCTCGTTTCCTCATTCCGCTACTTATTCATTATTACATAGATAATTTATTGATATTTCCTCCTTCCAGAAATTTTACAACTTCTTATCTTTTATTTATATTTTATTCTTTAAATCTTTTGAACTTCAAGTTCGTTCTTCTTTTTCTCTACTAATGATTTCCGGTTTATTACCATTTATAAGGTAAGTATTTTCTTTCTTTCGTTACTCTTTACATCCGCACTTTTCTGTTTGGGACAGAATTTATCGAAACAGTACACCTCACACGAGAATTTACATATCTCACTCCAGAAAAATCAAAATAACTTACCGCTTTTTGTTTTAGAAACTAGACATCCGTAGGTTTCTTTCTATGTATGATACATGCTTTTTGGCCCAGTAGATTTGTACAGTTTTACTGTTGAAGTTGACTTATTGTTGCTGTCAAACTTTACTACTCTTATTTTCATCACTTTTACTATGTAACTATAGGATTTATTTAACTTTATACTATCGTACATACATTCTCACCATATTGTTATCTTCCTCCCCTTATAATTCACATGGGTTACTCCCATGAATACAAATCTTGTATCCCATGATATTTGTAGTACTTTTGTATCTTGAGTTATTAATAATTCAAACGTTACTCTCATTCTTATTTCATAATTTATGAATTCTCACTTTCACATACTTCTTACTCGTTTCACTACTATAAAGTGACTTCATTTTTCTCACGTAAATTATATATATTACTTTCATTAATACATGTATTATATCACATTTACTTACAATACTTTCATATCTTGACATGTTTGTAACCTCAATACTTCTTTCATCCTCGTTTATTAACTATGAGATCTCGGTCTCACTCACTCGTTTTACTTACTAATATAATAATGTCCTTTTCATGTTTCAGCTTCCTTACAATACTTTTATAAATAAGCTTTTCATCTTTATAGGTACCCCGTGTACCATTCTCACGATATTGCTTACCATGATTAATTCAAATTTTTAAACGACTTATAAAATCTCATACTTATTACACTTTTCACAAATCATATTTATTAACTTCTTAATTACACATATAAATTCTCAAGCTTTTGTCCCACTTTAGACTTTTACAAATAAATTTTGTCTTTCTTTTACCTCTTAATTACTACTTGATAACCCGACTCTACTATGTTGATTCTTTGATGCTTCTAGTTTATCGCATATAATATTTCATAATTCCAAACTCAGTTTCAGCATACCTTATACATACTTCAAATAGTTTCGTGATTACATTCTAAGTTTGACTCTTATAAAAAGTCAAAGCTGTCAAGAATTTAATTACCAACTTTATATGCTTTTGGTCATATTATGATTCCAACTTAACAATGAGACGCAAACCATGGTCTCAAACCCCTTCTTAACCCATATTTACAAGTTTTTTTTATCTCACATACTTTTACTTATAACTTCCTAGGCTTTAGGCCCAAATTTTATTCCATTATATCTTTTACCATCTTTTCTATGTGTTACAAGGCCACATGCCTAACACATTACATTATTCTTTCATATTTCATTTAAGACTTATTTATTATATACCTTTAGGTGGTACTTAACTCCCGTTCGTTTTCGCATTATCTTTCACTCTTTCGTATTTCAAGGCTATATGCCAAATACATTATCTCACTCTTTTACTTCATACTTTTATATATACCCCTAAACTTACTCATTCTTTTATATTTATAAGCTCATCTACACATATACACTCTTCCTTATATTTCATCATTACTAACCATGTACTGACCATTTCTCACAATCTTTGAATACTTTTACTAATTATATTCATTCATATTCGGAAGTGGTAACCTTCCTGTCTGTTTATTATCGTTCTTTTCTTATCTTTGATTATTTGTCTTTACCATCTTTTCTCATCACCATTTTCTTTATTAACTTTCTTTATGTTCCTCTCATTATCTTCATAGTTCGTCTTATCTTTAATTTCTCACCTAACACTTGTTTAGGCATTTCATCTTTTTTTTTTTCAATTCATGTTCTTATAATCACATTATCATTATGCAAAATACTTAAAATATCATAATCCTTAACAGTCTTCCATTTTTCATTTCTTTCTCATTCGGGTATCTTACTTTATCATATTACCCGTTATAGCACCATACTTACGACTTAGTTATTTACTCCAACCATTGGATGTCTTTACTTGTTATATTTCCTTCAGGTTTGGAAGTCACGACTTCCCATTTCTTAAATTTTTATTTTTTTTCCAATCTTTCTTTCTTTGGTCACCGTAGTGACATTACATCTATTTTCATTCCAAAATCATACTTCGTTCCGTTAGACAACGGAACTTTTCAACTATACATTTTCTTTTCATTTCTCTTTTATTATTCTCTCAAGTTTCAATTACATATAATTTACGTCATTTCTCACATTATACGGTGATTATCACAACCATATATGTAAACTTTCCTCACTTATTACCTTTCTCATACTCGTCATCTTATTTTCAATACTCTTCATTCATACTTTCTTATGCTTTATTACATATACTTTATACTGATTTATATAGGGTATGGGGTTTTCCCCACTACATACCTCATATTATTTATTCCATCTTTAACACCCTTCCATTAGACTTTAACATTTTCAGTCATACTTGATTTTATTACATAGGTATACCGAACCTATGCCTCTCAAACCTCCTAAACTCGTTCCTTACAGCTTCACATGATTCCTGTGTGGTTCCACCAAACTCAAATATATATCCTGTGATTATGATAGTACGGGCCCATATTGTTATAACCACCTATACATATTTGCTTCCGGCTTCACCACCAAGACTCATGTTCCACTGTTTCAGGTTAACCCTCAATTCTTTTTACTTCCAACCTTATATTAAAGTAGGTATCCTACTTAACTCTTACACAGTTTAAGTCTAGGTTCAAGTATTGACACCTAGTTCGCTTAAACTATGGCTCTGATTCCAAATTGTAACACCCCAATCTCACACAAATTTTTTTTTAAAAAACTTTATAATACAATATATTTGGTTATACACATGGGGTATTACTCTTCTGTATCATTGCCACACTTCAAGCAGCACATACTTTGCACAACGAAAGCAACCATCCCACACTCGACTCTTCTAATCCCTTGTTTGATTACCTGAGTACATAGCATTTTAAAAACATACGTAAGACATACGTCTCGTGAGTAATATGGGTTTTAGACCCAAAACAGTTTTCCATATTTTAAACATTTCCAAATTTCCATATTATTTAACTTCCTATGAGCGCACCCATAGGCTTTCCTTTTCATTTGTGAGCACAATCCTACGAGCGCACCCGTAGGTTTTATACGAGACGCACCCGTATAGCTACTTCCTCAATAGCATGAAACGAATTCATCTACCAAGGTAATTAGACAACTACTTCGCGATGGGAGGTACCATCCCAGTAGTGTCTTTTTGCCACCCCTACCGCAGCAGGCCGTGGTCTTTATCCGGATACTTCTTAACTCATCAACAGGGCTCAACACTTTTTTAATTCTTTGTATTTCTCATTTATCTTTTGTACACATTGTACTTATCATTTCACAAGATCATTTTCAGTTTCACAAAACATTTTGGTTCCATAGAACCATTTCAATTACCATAAAACCATTTTGTCCCACAAACCATTTTATATAAAAATTCATTTCTTTTATATAAAATCCATTTGCTATGTACTCGAAAAATCCACACATTACTCACCTCAACTAGTTAGAGAAGTCTAACTAGAACTATCCCCTTCCTCGTCCCTCCTATTCATTGATCTTTTACTCAACCAACCGTATTTGAACCACCGCCTATATACGCATTTAATTCACATACTTGGTTAACACATATTTATACATTACAACTAATTCCACAGTGCTAAATTCTAATATTATACAGTTATGGGTCATAACCAAACTATAACCCTTAATAACTAACTTCTTTTAATTTATAAACTTTCCCAAAAATACACGTATTTTGCTACAGTACCCTCGGGAGGTCGTATTCGGGATTTAAAAATTTTCCACGTAGTTTCACACTATTTTAAACCTATGTCCAAAGTTTCAGGTCAAACGGACAAGCCTAGCATCGGTTTCATACTTCAAAATTTTAATAGGGAACTACTTTGCTTCTGCCTCGGCCTCGCGTCGCGACCCAGGGCCTGGTCGCGTCGCGATCGCTGCTGGTGCAGACCAGAATGTCCGATTTTTATGCTACAAATTCCTATTTTTCTCATTTTAAGCCCTTAATACTCAACTTAATCACTAGGGTTTATTCCAAGACCAAAATCATTCATTTACTTCAGGTTTTTAACCATAGAAATCATAAATTTCAATTATTATCCAAACATTTCGTTTTTGCATTTTTGATTCAAAAACCGAAATTATCCAATATTAAGCTCTTCTACTGATTTATTTTAACAATTACCACACATGGAACTTATTAAAACCCCTTAGAACCAATTTGATCATGTTAATATGAATTATAGGGTTCTTGAACAAAATTCCAATTTTTCAACAATAGCAACATACTTTTGTGATTTTAAGATATGTTCTTAATACACAACTTAATTGATTTAGAATCATTTCATGACTAAAACTTTCAGTTTGTATCAGGTTTTAACTCAATGGAATCACTGATTCCCTTCCTTTATCAAAAATTTCAGTTTTTTCATTTTTACCCCAAAACCTTAGTTTCAATTCAATTAACGATTACTACTAGTCTCTTTTATCTATTTCAGCATATTAGACTCATTAAAACCCTTTTAAATCAACTTGGTCATATAAACCCGTGATTTAGGGTTCTTGAACCAAAAACCCAATTTTTACCAATTTCAACTAACCCTTTGCTTTACAATCGTTTTCTCAATACTTAGAACATGTTTGATGTTAGAAATTACTTAAACCACTTGGACCTTAACCGGAATTTCAGTTTCCAGTTTCATCCCGTGAAGAACACATAAGAAATTAGGTTAGGAACTTGATTACTAACCTTGGTTTAGCTTGAAAATCTTAAATTCTTAGCAAAATATTGAAATCTCCGCTTCTTTCTTCGTGAATTAAAGTACCAGTGTTCCCTCGTGGCTCTCTCTCACTCTCTAGAACTCTCCAACATCTTTTGTAAATTATAAGAAGATATTTTTTATATTTATAGTTTCATATTTTCAATTCTACCCCTCAAGTCTTGCTTCTTGCATTATGACACAAAAATCCAGATTTTATTACACAAAGTTCATTTTATCACATATTTGCCCCACATCACAAAAATTATTTTACATTTTTGGTTTATAATGCAACAAAAGACCATTTTACCCTTTTTATACAAAATTCTATTATTTCCCAAAATGGCACAAGAATTCATTTTTATTACATTATGAGTTTTGTTTTCTTTCATTTTGACCCCAACATTATATTTTCTTTACATTAAAGTCATTTGCATGCCAAATGACCATTTTGCCCTTTTTACCAATTTTTACTATTACACCCTTGTTCAACCCAACTTTTACATATGTTTATTTTATGACTCTTACCAAAATTTTAGGGTTCTTACAATTCTTGTATATGGGACTATGGTGAAGAGATCCTAAGATCTAACCAAAGGAGTACAACCAAAGTGGGTGTGATAGTCAATCCAGCTAGAAGCACTTGCTTTCATTGGTTTTATGTTTGTTCCAAAGCAATGAAAGAAGGGTGGAACTGGGTTGTAAAAAAGTCATTGGCTTGGACAGGCGTGTTTCCTTAAAGGCCAATATAAAGGAGAGTTGCTTACTGTAATTGGAAGAGATGAGAACAAGTAGGTATACATAATTTTATGGGCCGTGGTTGATATTGAGAACAAAGAAAACTGGGAGTGGTTCTTGAAGTTGCTAGTAGATGACATTAGGCTAATATATGGTGGCGGACTGACTATTATATCTGATTAGCATAAGGTAATGCAATGTGATTTATTTATGTGTATTTTTGTACATATTAACCTACTAATGCAAATATTTTTTTTAATTTTTAGGTATTATTAGTGGCTTCAAAGGTTGTTTTACCCTTTAGTGGAGCACAAACAATGTGCTAGACATGTGTTTGCGAATTTCAAAAAGTCATACACACACACACACACACACACACACACACATATATATATATATATATATATATATATATATATATATATATATATATATATATATATATATAAAGTGGGATTAAATAAGAAGGAAATTTTTTGGTAGGAAGCTTAATCGTGGCTTTGATATCATGATTAGGTTTTTATAACAATAATAATAACAATAATGGCAATGAAAGCATAATCATACGAGCAAAATCAAAACTCAAACAATGGTCCAAGTGATGCAACAAAATTAGCCCTAAAGCAAAGTTAGGATTTTATACATTTTTCTATCTTGGATGAACAAGGTCCAAAATAGCACCACTCTTATGAAGTCAGACACCAATGCAAGATCAAGGACACAATACAATCAACTCCAAACTTCTAGCCAAAGCCTCCAAAACCATGGCCAATATACCACCAAAGTGGTATTCTTTTTCTAGGTTTTTGCAACCATAGACTAAGGATGAAGCACTAAGAGAATGAGGGATCAAACCTAAACCATGCTTTTTTCTAGAATTTCATCAAATCCTAATTATGAATTTTCTTTAGCTTACTTGCTTCCTAAGTTGCTTCACCTCCTATATTTATACTTGTCGTAAACCTTAATTATTTTGGGCTTCCTCCAGGGATTTTTTTTCTAGGCTTTCATCAAACCCAAACAACTTTGGATTTATTCTTGTTAGCCCTCCTTAGTTTCTAGTTTATATATTTAATGACAATTAACAAACTAGTCTCATATAATTCCACCTTTGATTATTTTATCCTTTTAACCATGTCTTTTGTAACCCAAAAGAACCATACTAGTAATAGAAATATCTTGTACTTGTTTGACTAGACATTTTCGAATAGTCTTGCCAACCCTAAGAAACTTCTAATATTGGTTAGGCTTTTTGGTGAAACTTTGATTTCATATTTATTTACAAAATGTCAAAGGAATTGTACTTCTCATATATAAAATTCACACTTGAAATATTTCGCATTAAGTTAATCGTCTCTTCAATGTTTAACGTAAGTGTCTAGAATGCTCTTTGAGTTCCTCAATGGTCTTAAAATATATAATAATCTCATCAATGAACACGATGACTAACTTACTGAATAATAGCTTACTCACTTGATTCATGAGATCCAAGAAAGCTGCCACTGTGTTGGTTAATCTGAATGGCATAACCAAAAACTCAAAATGACCATGCATCATTCTATGAGTCGTCTTCTTAATATCTTCATCTTCCACATTTAATTGATGATAATGAAACCTAAAATCAATTTTCGAAAATCAAACTATTACTAAACCCAGGTAATGGATATCAGTTCTTGATGGTCATTTTGTTGACGACATGATAATCAATACGCATTCGCACCAAACTGTCCTTCTTCTTAATGAACCATATTAGAGTTCCTCAAGGTGAAGTACATTTCTCACAAATCACTTATCTAATAATTTTTGAAATTGAGTAATTAATCCCTTCAATTCGATTGGTGCCAATTGGTTTGGTGATTTTGCAAGTGGTGTGGTTCTCCACATAAAGTCAATACAAAACTCAACTTGACGATCCGACAGTAGTCTAGGTAAATCGTCGAGAAACACTTCAGGAATACCCATACAACATCAATATTTTTCATAGTATTTTTTTATTTTATTACATCCACAATATATGCCAAGTAGAAATTTAAGTAACATTCTTTATAAACAAACTCATAAAAATAAAACAAAAGGCCGAAAAAGAAAATTTAACAACGAAAAATCAAAACCAAAAAACCGATAGTTTTGTGTTTAAGAAGTTAAAAAGGGAAATGTTTGGTTCGTTTTATTTTAATAAAACAATCAAGCTATTATTACTCCAAGTCACAAACTCTATTCCATGATCGAAAATAATATTATATTTAAGTTTTTTGAAATTAACTTTTTTGTTATCAATAGTTTTTTTACAAAACTTTTAAAATATCAGTTGTTTTCTTAAAAAACAATTTTAAAAATACTTTTTTCATAAAATAATAAAAATTTAGTGACATATTTTAAAACTACTTCTAAAAGTTGCATCTATTTATTTGGAAATCATATAAGTGAAAATTTAAAAATAACTACTTTTAATGACATCTATTTATTGAAAATCTAAAATGAACCTGATTATGTGAAAAAAAAATATCTCTATGCAAATTTAACAACTTAACGGATTTAGGATTATAATAGGAATAGAATAATAGATTGCATAAAACAACATTCCGCTTTTATCTAGTTTTAGGTCCTAAATAATTTATTTATCCTTTTTATCTAGTTTGAGATTTTATTTTATCGTGAGTTGTGCTAAAAAGATAAGAATAGAGGATGCTAAAGATCATGCTGTTTTATCTAAATGTAGAATCTTTCGTTGAGGGGAACTTGTCAACGATATGAACTCTATGTTATTAATTAATTTTATTCTTTTTATTTTAATTACTTATTGGAACGACAATAATTTATTCAAAACACTAGCAGAGAGCTAAAGCAAGAGACATTACAACACGTTAGAAACTTAAATCATAATTGACAGCTTACTATTTCTCACACCCTATTTACAAAATAATTTAATTTTAACTGATAAAGCTTTTCAAGTTTTATTGTATCAAAAATATTTTATGTAATAATTAGTAAAAAAGACTTTATGACATGACTGATTTTGACGGATAAGTCTTTACAGAGAATATAATGAAAAATCAGGAATTTTAACATTATTTATGAAAATCCATAATTTTATTGTTTTAACAGAAATTTTGATATATTAAGATTGGGTATTGGTAAATAAACCCCCTCATTATTATTTAATGATGTCCCATCAATTAGGGTTACTTTTAATATATATATATATATATATATATATATATATATATATATATATATATATATATATATATATATATATATATAAAATAGGCGTGTTATTTGGTCGATTAAATCGTTTTTTTTTTAATTTTTCCAAATTAATCGTATCCAAACCAAATAAAGTTTGGTTAAATAGATTTCGGTTTAATTTAACCAAACCAAATAATGTTCGGTTAAATCGATTTCAGTTTAATTTGTTTCGATTTATTCGGTTTGGTTAAGCGGTTTCAGTTTAATTTAACCAAACCAAATAATGTTCGGTTAAATCGGTTTCGGTTTATTCGGTTTGGTTAATCGATTTAGGTTTATTCGATTTGGTTAATCGGTTTCGGTTTATAAATATATAAATCCGTTTCGGTTTATTCAGTTTGGTTAATCAGTTTAGGTTTATTCGATTTGGTTAATTGGTTTCGGTTTATTCGGTTTGGTTAATTGGTTTAGGTTATTCGATTTGGTTAATTGGTCTCATGATTTCCTCCTTTTATAATGTGCCACTACACATATTAAGCCCGGCTGACATACTTACCGCTTCGATCAAATCCTCCATCATTGCATCAACACACCCATATTGCAATTGCAATTGCTCGCGGTTGCCATTACGTAAAAGTTACATTGTAATAATTAGAACAACACTATATTACAACATTTGATAATATAAACGAACAAAACATTTAAAAATGTATTCAAACAAAACGTCAAAAATTAGAAAATTAGTATGTCAAAAATTAAAAAAATTAGTAAATTACAACGTTAAATAATGTAAACAAGCAAAACGTAAAAAAACATATTAGAAAATATATTCGAACTAAACGTCAAAAAGTTAGAAAATTATTTAAATTATAAATACTAAAACAAATAAATAAATTAAATAAAAACAATTATTACTAATTATTAAATTATATATATATATATATATATATATATATATATATATATATATATATATATATATATATATATATATATATATATATATATATATATATATATATATTAAAAAGAAAACCCTAATTGATGTGACATTAAAAGATAATCATGAGGGGGTTTTTTTAAGATGACCCATTAAGATTCCAACCAGGTTTGACAATCATGTCGTGTCGTGTTTGTGTCAGGTTGACTGGTTAAGATAGCTTGACTCAAACCCGACCCGTTTAATAATCATGTCGTGTCGTATCAACATGTTTATTTTTGTGTCGGGTTGGCGTGTCAACCAATTTAGTTTGTAAATGTATCGTAGCATGCTAGATTGAAACACTGAATACATTGAAAATATAAGAGTTGAGGAGACGAAAAAAATAAAAAATGAATAACTGGAAAGAGTAATAGTTTGGGAGTCATTTAGACGAAATTCACAATAACATAAGAAATAATTTATTATAAATGTATATTTGTTTTTTATTGACAATGCATCATTAGTTCACGGGTTGACGAACCTGCATAGGCGTACATTGCCTATCTATCGCCATATTTTGATGGCCAGAACTCTCAAACAGGAGGGCATGACGGTGTTGGCGGTAGGGATGAGCACGGGTCGGTTTGGGTCGGTTTTAGACCCAAAACCGAAACCAAACCGTTCAATTCGGTTTCTGGTTTTTAGAAACCGTCGGTTTCGGTTTCTAGTCGGTTTCGGTTTCGGTTTTTCCATCGGTTTTGGGTCGGTTTCGGTTTGAACCCACGGTTTCGTGGGTTTTGGGTTTAAACCCGTGGGTCGGTTTTGAACCCATTTTCCAGCAACTCTTATAAAATACATGAAAATCAAATACACTAATTTTAACATCAAACCAACCCACAATTCAAAAGTACATTGCTAAAAGTTTGAAAACAACCAATTTTAAAGTTTAAACCACCTAGTTTAGAGCACCAAATCAAGTTTAACGACAAAACAACCAAGTAAACTACAACAAACGAGTTACAGATTGCGTACCGTGAAACTGTAAGAGACTAAGAGTGAAACACAGAAGGCATAATCGCGTAGCTTATTTGGGATATTTTAGATTATCGTGAAACTGTAAGAGACTAAGAGTGAAACACAGAAGGCGTAGTCGCGTAGCTTATTTGGGATATTTTAGATTATTAATTATTAAATCAGTAAATAATAAATAAATAGTAAATAGGTTAATATTTTGGGTCGGGTCGGTTTATTGGGTCGGTTTTCGCGTAATTGGGTCGGTTCGGTTCCTGTGGGTCGGTTTGGACAAGACAAACCGAAACCGAACCGCCAGTTTCGGTTTTTAAAAAATCAAAACCGCACCACTGGTTTCCGCTTCGGTTTCGGTTTTTCGGTTTCGGTTTTGTCGGTTTTTTTCGGTTTCTCGGTTTCAGGGTTCGGTTTTGCTCATCCCTAGTTGGCGGCTAACCCTCGCCATCTTTGGTCCAATCTTCCAGCGACTCCAACCGTTATAACAACAAAATAGTTATAGTAACGATTAGATTGAGAACTATTTGAAAACTATGATTTTTCATTTCCTTTACCTCTAACTCGGGAGTACAAAAGCCGATAAATTTTGTTCATTTTGTCTCCATATTAAAATCACCATATAACAACTTTCTAATTTCTTTTCAATCCCTTTCTTTCAAAAGAAAAGACCAGATTTTTTATAAGTTTAAAATCATATATATAGATACAGATGTTTCAAGTCATAGATATTTTCATATAAATATGTCATACTTTAATGGAAACGAATCTATATGGATATTCTAAAAAACGAATTTGCTTTGTACATTGAAATTATATTATGCAAGATTTATTCCTTGATTTTTATGTAACTAGGTATCTTATTCACGTACGTTGCGCGTAAGTAAATTTACAATAAATGTATAGTGACCGATAAAATATAAACATAATCATTTTTAAATTTAACTAATATATGTAAAACTAAATATAAATTGACCAACATATGTATCAATATTAATTTTTTCATCCAAACATCGAACAAATATGTACAACAGAAAATAAACCAACATGTTATTAACCAAACCAATAAAATTGGTAACCAACATTTTTTGTTGATAGTACCGTACCAGTTAGACCTGGTAATTTGAGACACGAATACACGAGTCTGTGAGAGACACGACCCGACACGAATACACGACACGAATACATTTTAAAAATAGAGATAAAGCTTATTTCTCTTTGTGTATTCGTATTGTGTGAAATACGTGTGTGACACGAATTTATGACACGAATACACGAATCGCCATGTCTAGTACCAGTTAGTAATCATGGTATGATAACGGTATAAAATTTGAAATACCACGGTGGTACTGTATCAACCAATTCATTATATATATATATATATATATATATATATATATATATATATATATATATATATATATATATATATATATATATATATATATATATATATATATATATATATATATATATATATAAAAGCGATCGGGTGAGGACTCGTGAGGACGCCTTAAAAATTGAAAAAAATAAACAAAAAATATAAATAATAAAATGGATCATAGTACTATATTGGAGAAAAAAAATTCGAAAAAAAACTTTTGGATCATTATTTTTTTTTATAATGAAACAATGATCCACAAAATAAAAAAATTTGTGGATCATTGCTGTTTTTCAATGATTCAAATTTTTTTTTTCAATTTTTTTATAATGATACAGTACTATTCTTGATTTTATAATTTGTAATTTTTTATATTTTTTTTTTCATTTTTTTAAGGTGTCCTTACGAGTTCTTACCGAAAAAAGAGTCTTCACCGGAACGGAACCCTATATATATATATATATATATATATATATATATATATATATATATATATATATATATATATATATATATATATATATATATATATATATATATATATATATATATATATATATATATATATATATATATATATATATATATATATATATATATAGAACAACATATTATGCATAGAACCACAGAACCAACTTATTAGCCTTTGGATCAAGCAATCAATGGATTAGATTAAGAAGGGTGTAACAAAAATAATATATACCTTATATAGAGAATCACTTCCAACCAAGGACATAATGGGAATCGAAGAAGGGAAAGCCACAACGTAAATCTCATGAGATCATTCTTCTTCAAATCAACAGCGTAAATCTCATGATCTGATATCAAGCTCTGATTCATCGAATCAAGATATTGTCATTCCTCAGGTATCAGGTATCAGAAGCATATTGTTTATCGATGCAAAAAAAACTTTCACGTAAATATGAATTTACTGTAAATCTGTAATGTGAACTTATGTTCATTTATGAACCTATGTAGTTAATCGCGCCGGTATTGCGCCGGTATAGCGGTTCGCGGTGGTCAGCATAATCGCGGTTCAGTTTAGCGGTGGAAAATAGCGGTACAGGTATAGCACCGCGATTTACCGCGATTCACCGCGATTTACCGCGATTATCCGGGTGGAGGAAATTTTTTTTTTGATACTTTGACATTTTCTATATTAGAATGTTATATTATGTGACTTATTTTTTAAATTAAACATTATGTGATGTTTTTTGAATGACTTTTATGATATTAATTCTACTAGTAATAGTCTAATATATAAATTCTACATATTACTAAAAAACCGCTATATCACCGCGAGAACCGCAAAATTAAATATCGGTAGGTTACCGCGATTACGGTTTTGACCGCGATAACTGCATAGTTATGAACATATATTCATATACGAACATATGATCATATTAAGGTGAATCTGAATATGCTCTGTTTTCATGATTTTTCAATTTTAGTACAATGTATGTTGTATCAATTATTGATTTTTACAAAGTTCTTACATCTCATTCCCCAAAATCATTGTACTCAGAATGAATATATGTTTATTCATGAACATATGTTCATCTAGGAACATATGTTCATCTATGAACATACGTTTATTCAAGAACATATGATGCTTATATCGATGTTGAAATATGAATCTACACATTTTAATATGCTTCTTTATGTTTAATTAAATAATGTATTCGATTTCTTCATCTACGTTTTAGTTTGGATAGTTATTACATAATTCCAATTTCATTCGGTCTATTGCTTTTCTCATATCCTCATACTGTCACGTAAACTCAGAAACTGGTATGATCCTTCTATGATATGTTCATCAATGAACATATGTTCATTGATGAATATATGTTACCAATACGCTATACAAAATTGGGTTGTTCAGCTTTTGAGAAGCAACAAAATCATTTTGTCTGTTCATCATATTTGTGAAAATCAATTTTGAAATCCTTTAGCTTGATCTCCTATATAACGTTGTGATTTGTGGTTGCAATTTCTAGAAATCATTTTTGGTTTGATGCGCACCTATTTTCTTGGACATTTGATTTAATTGGACTATCGTACCTTTTAGCCCTCAATCTAATCCTACGGTCATAAAAAGAAGTACCAATTATATATATATATATATATATATATATATATATATATATATATATATATATATATATATATATATATATATATATATATATATATATATATATATATATATATATATATATTTATTTATTTATACACACACACACACACACACACACACATATATATATATATATATATATATATATATATATATATATATATATATATATATATATATATATATATATATATATATATATATATATATATATATATATATATATATATATATATATATATATATATATATAAGTTCAAATGAAAAGATGCAAATTTTGTGAGACCATGAGACGCAATTCTAGACACTAATTTTGGAGACAAAAAAAAAGTTAAAATAGGCAAAAATAATGAGGAGTAAATTTTGTTTTTTCATAATTTTCGCTACTTATTCTATCTAAAAAACATATAAAAATAAAAAAAAACCTGGAAAAATTAAAAAAATATTCTAATGGAACGTTGCATATTCTATTAGAATATTACACATATGTGTAATATTGTCTTGTCCTATTTTATATTATCCACTATATGTGTAATATTGTATTAAAATATGCAACATTTCATTGAAATATTTTTTGTTTTTTCCAGTTTTTTTATTTTCTTTTTTATTTTTAAATTTTTTTGAGAGAATAAGTAGCGAAAATAACTAGAAACTTTTTTTTAAATTCTTATTATTTTTGCCTATTTTATTTATTTATTTATTGATCTTCAAAATGAGTGGCTAGGATTGCATCTTCACGTCTCAAAAAATTTGCACCGTCTAATTTGAACATATATATATATATATATATATATATATATATATATATATATATATATATATATATATATATATATATATATATATATATATATATATATATATATATATATATATATATATATATATATATATATATATATATATATATATATATATATATATATATATATATATATATCTGAATGATCAAATAAGAAGTAAAAATTATGGTAAGAATGTAATAATTTTTTATTTACACGGTTTTTCGACAAACCACCAAAATGAATCACTAGATGAATCAAAAATAACATGATTCATAGATAAAACAATTGCTGAAAAAAAAAATATATTGATAAATCATTTTTTGTAAACCAAGTTTTTATTTACGTTATAGACAATTTTAGTGAATAACAACAAAATCATTGTAAAATTGAATCATCAAGTTGTTTTTTCGAGTATTGTCTTTTGAATCATGTTATTTTTGCGTTATATATTGATTCATTTTGTTGCTTCGCCGAAAAACATGAAATAAAAAACTCTTTACATTCCTACCAAAAATTTAATTATTATCGGATCTCAATTATATATATATATATATATATATATATATATATATATATATATATATATATATATATATATATATATATATATATATATATATATATATATATATATATATATATATATATATATATATAAGGATGTAAAATATCGATGGCCAGCGATAAGGATGTTAAATTCTTAATTGGACGCGCATGTAGCGGATCATAGCAAAAAAACCCACTTCGTTTCTTATGTTTTTTTTTATTTTTAAGCTTATTCTTTTTTCGAAAAAAAACTAATTATACCAAAATTCATAATTTTTCATCCTCTATAAATAGAGATCCATATTGATATACAAAATTTTTTTGTTTTTTTTACTTCAAGTTCGTCCAGTTTCACATTGTGAACCTAAACTGAAATGCATTGTTTTAAATATATTTATTCACATTTAAATGACAAATATATCCAATTTTTTCAATAATTTTTTACCAATCACATGTGAATTTTAAGTAAATCATTTATGAATCTCAGTTAATTCAATTGTATATGATATTAATACATTGAAATTGTAAAAACATAAGTGATTTTTCTTGAAATCACATCTGAATTTAAAAATATTTTTAAGTTTACATAAGTATTTATTAAATGATTAAAAATTATTGAAAAACTGAATTTATTGATCATTTACATATGAAATATCTTCCATACAAATTTAATACAGTTTATATTCACATTGCGAATCTTAACTGCTTCTTGTTTTATATATGTTAATTCACATATAAATGGTAACTGTACCTGACTTTTTCAAAAAAAACTTATCATCCACATGTGAATTTTAAGCAAATTAATTTGTGAATCTAAATTAATTCATTTGTGTATGAACAAAAGGTTAAAAATAGTATGCATCTAGTTTTCGATATATTAATTCACATATAAATGATAATTGTACCCCATTTTTTTAGCAATTTTGTGTTCATTCGTGTATAAGTTTAAGTTAATTAATTTGTGAATCTTAGTTAATTCAATTGTATATTACAAAATGTTGAAATTATAAAGAAGATAAACCAATTTACTTTAATTCAATATGAAAATTTAGTGAGATTCACGTCTGAATCTAAAAATTTATTTAAATTCACATAAGTTTTTATTGAATGATTAAAGATTGTTAAAAAAATAATTTCAATGATCATTCACATGTGAATAATATTCTGTAAAACTTGTTATAGTTCAGATTCACATTGATTAAGTGTTGTGAATCTGAACAAGATTTTTGAAATTTTTTTTCTTTTTTACTATATTGATATGGATGTCTATTGAAAGAGAATAAAAAATTATGAATTTTGATATATTCGATTTTTTTATTTCGATAAAAAATAAGCTCTAAAAATAAAAAATAAATAAAAAACGAAGTGAGTTTTTTGAAATTATCCGCTACATGCGCGTTCAATTAAGAAATTTACAACATTATCTACGGCCGTCGATTATTTGAATTCCGACGTCGAGATTTTCCCGCTTCTTTTTTGCACCGTCGGATCACACATTTCGTGGACGGTTTGGATTAAACATCACACGGATCGCCGAATACTCAATACCGGCGTCACCTTTACCGGCGACATCCGGTATTAGCGGCGACACCAAACGCGTGTTTTGGGTGTCGCCGCTAATACCGGCTGTCGCCGGTAAAGGTGACGCCGGTATTGACGACATTTCTTGTAGTGGTATATATATATATATATATATATATATATATATATATATATATATATATATATATATATATATATATATATATATATATATATATATAGGGTCCGGTTCCGGTGAGGACTCTCTTTTCGGTGAGGACTCACGAGGACACCTTAAAAAATTGAAAAAAAATATAAAAAAATACAAATTATAAAATCGAGAATAGTACTATATCGTTATCAAAAAAAAAATTTGAAAAAAAAATTTGCATCATTGCAAAACGTAATGATGCAATTTTTCTGTTTTTATTTTGGATCATTATTTCATTATAAAAAAATAATGATCGAAAAGTTTTTTTTTTGAATTTTTTTTTCTCCGATATAGTACTATGATCCATTTATTATTTATATTTTTTTAATATTTTTTTTCAATTTTTTTAAGGTGTTCTCGTAAGTCCTCACTTTAAGAAGAGTCCTCACCCGATCCTGATATATATATATATATATATATATATATATATATATATATATATATATATATATATATATATATATATATATATATATATATATATATATATATATATATATATATATATATATATATATATATATATATATATATATATATATATATATATATATATATATATATATATATATATATATATATATATACATCAAGGCTCAAGCTACGATACCATAGATAAGTCAAAACAGAGAGAGAGAGAGAGAGAGAGAGAGAGAGAGAGAGAGAGATATGAAAAGAAGAAGAGAAATGGAGAAACAATGCTCATCAGAGTTAAGATCCACCATCAATGAGCTTTCGTTGTTAGCTGTCATGAAGCTTAAACATCATCATCATCATGATCCTGTTGTTAACGAGGATCTGCCAAATGACACTCATATCCCTACCAAGCCCTTCCTTTCTGTCTGCAATTTCCTTGTCCATCTTCTTGGTCTCTCTCTCTCTCTCTCTCTCTCTCCTCTCTCTCTCTCTCTCTCTCTCTCTCTCTTTCTCTCTCTCTCTCTCTCTGTGTGTGTGTGTGTATGTGTCTTTTAGTTGTAGATTTCTTGATGCGGAACTCTTGAAATAAATGTTTGATGGGTGTATTGGGAATCTGAATTATCTGATAAAAGGTCATAAAAATTGTTTTCTTGTTGATTGCAGATAAGATAGGGCCAACCATGGCAGTTTTGAGGCAAGACATCCATCGGAATATACTGGTAAGCTTTGTAGGCTACGATTCATTCAGGGTATTCGTCTTATGCTCAATCCATATTATTTGTTCGTCTTATGCTCAACCCATATTATTTGTTTATTCTAAGTAAATTGTTCAAAAGTTAAAAAGTAATAATGGCATTAATATATTAATGATAAATATTCTTGTTTCGGTATTTACATTATAGAAATAAGCTACAATGGCAAAAGGACACATATAAATATTGATAACACTTATTTTAGGATGCTTAGACAAATAATTTAACAACTTAATATTAAAAATTAATTCATGGTAACCCTAAGTGGACAAGCATCTTTATTTTCTTTTGATAGATTAATTTATAAAACACTCTATTTGACCATTTTTAAATGAAATTTCCTGGCTACCTATTTTCTTTTTACCATAATATATATCAAGAGTTGAGAATTTACAAGAAATTTTTTTATGCATGCAATTTAGTATTTAATCACACTGATACCAAGTTATAAGAGACCATTTACTTCTAGAGCATTGAAATTGTGTGCCTCATAAAATGCCATGTACATGTCTAAGATTTGAATCCGACCAAATGATCATAAATGGTTTTTTTAGTATGGGGTTAAAATTTGCTCGGGCCATGTCGAAAGTTGATGTGCATGGATCTCATGTTAGTTTATGAAAAGCGTCATACACCACATCTTAAGAGATTACTAGTTAGAATAATTAATGGTTAAAGTTCAATAAACTTTATAAATTATCAAATTAATGTGTATATTGATAATAGAAATAACAACAACGTGGACGTTTTTGGTTAATTAAAGGGTTATCCCAACTTTTGGTTATATAACCCCTTCTTTTTCAAACATGGAATTTCTATGTAATTTTGTGTAGTGTTATCTTGGACTTGAAAATGAATTGGAGAATATGATTTGGCTTGCCAATATCACCCTTGTGTTTGTTTCCATTATTCGCATATACGTAAGGGCAACTTAGTAATTTGGAGCAATGGATGTTTATTTTTCATATTTGGCCCTTAGAGACTGGAGAAGATGGAAGAATCAGACCCCGCAATTTATTCAAATGTTGTGGAGATACTAAAGAAAGAGGCAAGTGAAGGCACATCAAGAAAGGTTGCTAGTTCTAGCAAAGCCTTTGTTTGGCTTACTAGGTAATTATTCCCTCTCTATAAATCTTAACTTCAACATATTTGAATTGGCATATTACCCTTACTGAAAGTTATCTGGGCTTTTGTAGATCCTTGGACTTCACAATGAATCTATTGGGATTAATTGGAAAAGATCTTGAGGTGGACATGGAACAAGCTGTCGAAGAAGCATACGAAGCCACTCTAAAACCATGGCATGGATGGATCTCGTCCACGGCTTACAGAGTACCGCTTAACTATATATAGCATTCATCTCTACAAATTGCTTTTATGCTATAAGTATGAATGGTATATATATATATATATATATATATATATATATATATATATATATATATATATATATATATATATATATATATATATATATATATATATATATATATATATATATATATATATATATATATATATATATATATATATATATATATATATATATATATATATATATATATATATATATATATATATATATATATATATATATATATATATATATATATATATATATATATATATATATATATATATATATATATATATATATATATATATATATATATATATATATATATATATATATATATATATATATATATATATATATATATATATATATATATATATATATATATATATATAAGCGATCGGATGAGGACTCTTCTTAAAATGAGGACCCGTGAGGACACCTTAAAAAAATTGAAAAAAAATAAACAAAAAATATAAATAATAAAATGGATCATAGTACTATATTGGAGAGAAAAAAAATCCGAAAAAAAACTTTTGGATCATTAATTTTTTTATAATGAAACAATGATCCACAAAATAAAATTTTTTTTGGATCATTACTGTTTTTCAATGATCCAAATTTTTTTTCCAATTTTTTTATAATGATATAAAACTATTCTCGATTTTATGATTTGTATTTTTTTTTTTTCAATTTTTTTAAGGTGTCCTTACGAGTTCTCACCGGAACGGGACCTTATATATATATATATATATATATATATATATATATATATATATATATATATATATATATATATATATATATATATATATATATATATATATATATATATATATATATATATATATATATATATATATATATATATATATATATATATTACTGACACAGCCCAATCAACGACAGTCACATTCGACAAGAAGAGTAAATTTTATGTTTTTGATTTATGCATCTTAAAACTAAGACGCAACTATTTGTGTTACAGGTAGCACTTAAACTAATTCCTGATAACAAAACATTGATCGACATTCTCATATTAGAAGCTGAAGATCGAGAAAACCTCAAAGATGAACTAAAATTGTTCTCATCATTGCTTGCATCATTTTTAAATGAAATACATTCAATTTTGGTGAGCTCTTTTTTAGTTTTCAATGATCCCCTACTAACTTAGGGAAATTTATGAAATTTCAATATTTAATTGTCGATCACCATATTCTTATATACTTTGTAGGAAACCTATGAGTTGCACAAGCTAAAAGCGACCTAAAGAATGAAGAGTGCAAAGAGAATATTTAAAAAGAAAATACTCTATGTAATGTACATGTATATAATAGTTCATAGGATATGGTATAATGTAGTTTGAAAAGGGTATATCTATGACCCTAACTCTAATATTTTGGTGATAATGTTGTCACATACGTGTGTTTCTCTACGGGTGAAACACAATGCTTATGTGTATGTTTACATATATGTGTATATACATGAATATATTTTTGTCTAATTTTAAGACCATCTTTACAGAGTGTAAGTTGCATCACATTAAAATTCACTTCACTTGATTTGTATTTTGTTCCTATACTTGAGTGTCTCAAAATTAGATGTAAGATAATCTACAATAGTAACACTCCAAGTCTTAGGCTCATGAACAAGAAAGTGAATACCTAGTCGGAGATTTCTTTACCACAAAGTTTGGACACAAAACTAGTGTGCGTTCTAGCTGATATTCTAACTTCCCAACTATCTTAAAAATCTATTCTAATGGGGTTGTCCCAACAGCTTTATGGGTATTATGGCAATTCCGTAGCGATATCGTTTTTAATGACACAAAACCTATATGTATGTATGTGTATTAATATATTTTTGCCTAATTTTAAAACCATCTTTAGAAAATGTAAGTTGCATCGCATTAAAAATATTCATTCTATTGTAGCAATTATGTAGCATAATTGGCTGTGATGAGAATCAAGTTCATGGATTTCATTAAGGAAGATGTAAAATTCACTTAACTTAATCTGTATTTTGTCCCTATACTTGAGTGTCTCAAAATTAGATGTAAGATAATCTACAATAATAACACTCCAAGTCCTAAGCTCATGAACAAGAAAGTGAATACCTGGTCGGAGATTTCTTTACCGCAAAGTTTGGACGCAAAACTAGTGTGTGTTGTGGCTGATTTGCTAACTTCCCAACTGTCTCAAAAATCTGTTCTGATGGGGTTATCCTAATAGCTGCTTTTATGGGTATTATGGTGATTCTGTAACGATGCAATTTTTAATGACACAAAACCTAGCAGGGAGGCTTTGTCTAAATCAGTGGTGCAACATATTTTGAGAGGGCATCTAGCAGATGTAGAGGGTAAAACTTCGGTTATTCTCTTAGAGGATTTGCCCATACATGGATATCTCCAAATTGTAGTTCTTCATCTTTTATACTCACTACTAAAAAAGTCCCTTTCCGACAGACTTGTGCATCGTTAATCTGTCGCTAAACCAGTTTTCTGACGCAATACTGACGCAAATTGGGTTGTCAGAAAACCCTCGTGGGTAAATGGCACTGACGCATTACTGATGCAACGTACCTACGCATTACCGGGGCATGCCTGTTGACCACAGTTGACCAGATCACCGACACAATACTGAAGCAAATATTAGTGACACATTACTAACACACGTATTAGTGACACGGTATCAATGCATGCTTGTTGACCACAGTAGACCATATCACCAATGCAATACCGACCCAAACTGAATTATTTAGTGACAGACTGATGCGTCGGTAATGTGTCACTAACATTTAAATAACAAAGATTTTTTTTATTATAAAAATTCATATTTTTTGCCCGGAAATTTAAACAAAATCTTAATACATTTAAATTATAATAATTCTTATATTAAAACAAAATTAATTAATTAAAATTACGATAAATATGTTTAATACATTAAAAAAGTCAATTATAAATTGAAATTTATCTAAGTTCTTCAAAAACATATAACTAAGATGGAGGATCATCGGGTCATCTCATTTCTCTCTTTAATGCATCCATTTGTTTTAGAAATACTCTTTGAACTTGTTGTAATTTTTATAGGAAATCATGCCGCATGTTAAGTTGATTTTCTTATATAGTTTGTTGCATGATTTTCATTTCTTCACGTATCGTTTGAACCTACAAAATGGTAAAACAAATAGGTTTAGTTAGTAATTGTACTTCATTTTAATATCTGAATAGCAATGTACTTTACTGTTTTTATAAGAACATATTATCAATTTAATCCATAATAACAACATACAATCAGTTTTACATACAACAACATACTTTACATTGACAATCCATAAAAGCAACCTACTTTTTATCAACCATAGCATTTTACTTTACAATTAGAATCCATAAAAGCATTGTACTAAAAAATACATTAATTTTCATCCATAATAGCATTGAACTTTACATTTGTTATTCGTAATAGCAACAAGCTTTTTTTTCAACCATAATAAAAATGTACTAACCCTTACTTTAACTTTCAACCATAATGGCAATATACTAAACTATCCATAGCAACATACTTTAATTATCAGCCATAATAGCAACGTACTTTAATCATCAACACATAATAAAAACATACTTTAATTTTCAACCATAATCTCAATATAATAAACTATACATAGCAACATACTTTAATTATCAATATTAATAGCAACATACTTTAATTTTTATCTATAATAACATTATACTTTACCTTTAGTATACATAATAGCAACAACTTTATTTCTCATCCATAATAGCAATGTACTTTACCTTTCCTATCCATAATACCAATATATTTTAATTTTCATACATAATAGCATTGTGCTTTTCCTTTACTATCTATAATAGCAACAAACTTTATTTTGCATCCATAATAGCAACATACCTTATTCTTTTCTATATTAAACATAATGCCTTCAATGAATAAGTGTACCTCCTGCTACGGCTGTGCATAGTCAAAGGATCATCCAGTCCCGAATGAATATGTCCCCATCATGACATGATGGAAATCAAAGTGTCCTACTCCATAAATAACACCTTTTCATCTATTTGATTATGATGTATTCTCCTTTCATCTATATATGTACACTTTGGCATTGAAACTCATATCTTTGATTATGATGTTCTTATCTGCATTGCTAAACTATGTTATGGACTCAACAAGAGGACATTCGCAGGAGGAACGCATGAGAGTGGTCTAGCAGTTTGCTAAGCATAAAGGAAAGAGGAAGAAAGACCAATTGAGGCATAAGTGTTGGTAGAGGAAAAAGAAATTAAGGAGAAAAGAAAATTCCAGTGGCAAGAAAGACATCACCTGTTGGAACTACAAAGAAAGTGACCACTTTATAAACCAGTACCTGAGGCATTCCGTAGATAAGGCAAGGAAAGAGATGAGCATGGTAGAACTGTGGTGACGTACTTATTTGTTGTGTAGAGAGTTCCGTTGAGTCCTGGATAATAAAATTGGGTGCTTTGTTCCATGCAAGCCATTGTCGGGACGTAATGCAAAACTTCAAGCATTACAATGGCAAGGTCCGACTTGCAGGCTATAAGAGTCTAGATATCACCAGAGTAGGGGATGTTGTCCTCCAGATGAGTTTAGGAATAAAGTGGACCTTGAAGAATATCAACTTCATTCCAAACCTTAAGCGGATGTTGCTGTTAGGAGTTGGTCTGCCACAGCATGTTCCACTGCCTTGTTTCATCAGCTAGCCTAGTGCAGAAAGTCAATGGCTAGAAGATTTACCATCATTGCTCTTAGATTTTGTCCCTTCGATATATATACATCTCAGTGTAACTGTGAGTGTATGTGCAGAAATTATTTGAGTGTAGTTTATACTTGTAAATGTTGTATAACATTCAGATATTAAAATTTTCTCTAGTTCCCAATGGACGTAGCTTGATCTCGAGATCAAGTGAACCACTTAAATTTTCTGTGTTGATCTTTGTTTGTTTGTTCTTCTTGTATTTCTTGCTGCAACAATTTCTTTGGTCAAGTGCTTTTTTGTCGAGAGTTAATTTGGTTGTTCTTGATCTTGGGAGATTTGAAGTTATCAATCTCGACTTGTTGTGTCCCCAACCCAACAAACTAGTATTAGAGTTATGGATGAAGAAGGGAAAATCAAGATCGACAAGTTTGACGGCCATGATTTTAGGTTTTGGAGTATGCAGATAGAAGACTTTCTTTACCAGAAAAAGCTCCATCTCTCGTTGACCGGAAGGAAACCAGAGGGTATGTCGTTAAAGGAGTGTGAATTGTTGGACCGTCAGGCATTGGGTGTTGTCAGGTTGTCATTGTCGAAGTCTGTTGCTTACAACATTGTTAACGAGAAAACCACGCATGGCTTATTTAGAGCGCTGTCCAATATGTACGAGAAACCTTTAGCTGCAAAAAAGGTTTTACTGATTAGACAGCTTGTAAATACGTAAATGAAGAGCACAAGGTTGAGTTTGGCATCCATTAGTGGAAAGAAACGAAATGGAGCATGGTTATTGCTTGCGGTCAGAAGCGAATATCCCTGTACATTGTGGAGGATTCTTCGGACAGATCAATATCACAGAAGAATATCAGAAGACCTCTACTCTGTGGCAGCAAAGGCTTGGTCACATGAGCGAAAAATGGATGAAGATGTTGGTGGCGAAGGGAAAGATTTCAGATGTTAAGGTTGTTGCCGAAGAATTCTGTGAGCCCTGCGTACTTGGAAAACAGAAGAAGGTCACCTTCTCTAAGGTGGGCCAAGCTAAACTCGAGTTTGTGCATTCTGATGTTTATGGACCTAACTCTATATCTTTGGTTGGAGGATCTCATTACTATGTTACTTTCATTGATAACTCAACCAGGAAGGTACGAGTTTACTTCCTGAAGAATAAATCGGAAGTGTTTGCCACTTTCAAGAAGTAGAGAGCTGCTACCGATACCGAGAGGGGTCTCAAGGTCAAATGCCTTAAGTCCGAGAATGAGGGAGAATACAAAAGCATATAATTCATTGATTATTGCACTCAGCACGACATCCAGATGTTGAAGGCGGTCCCAGAAACCCCTCAGCAAAATGACATAGCAAAATGGATGAACAGAACTCTGAATGAGAGAGCGAAGAGCATGAGGTTGCATGCTGGGATGCCCAAGATGTTCTGGGCAGATGTCGTGAATACCCCAACCTACTTAATCAACCGAGGCTCCTCAGTCCCCCTGGGGTTCAAGATTACTGAAGAGGAATGACCAGGTCATGAGATTTCCCTCAAACACTTAAGAGTATTCAGATGCATCTCATATGTCAAAGTAAAGGACAGTGAGAGAGACAAGCTAGATGCCAAGTTGAATAAGTGCTCCTTTATTGGGTATGGTGTGGATAACATGGGATACCGATGCTGGGATAGCCAGAGCGGAAGGGATATCAGAAGTCGGGACGTGATATTCAACGAGAATGTCATGTATAAAGACACTCTCTTAGGTACTGACCGAAGCAAACCATCCGAAGAAAAGGAGCAAGTTGTGTTTTGAAGGGTCATCCGAAGATGATCATGCAAAGCCTCCCGGAGAAGAGTCAAGCAGGGACTCCGGAAGCAGTGGGAGCAACGAAGAAGCTGTTGGAAATCCATGTTCATGTTACGAGTTTCATAACTTGAAGTTGCAACGGAAGCAAAAATCATGAACACAAATTTCATTCCAAGAGGATCATGCTACATGCATGTAAAGATAAGATGAAGAAGAAGCATAGATTAAGTTCAAGATCATAACCTTTCT
The DNA here is from genome assembly GCA_023525715.1 of Cichorium intybus. Taxonomy (NCBI): domain Eukaryota; kingdom Viridiplantae; phylum Streptophyta; class Magnoliopsida; order Asterales; family Asteraceae; genus Cichorium; species Cichorium intybus. The sequence goes on from CM042013.1 coordinate 4,684,016, forward strand.
TCTTGAGCTTGGTTTGGACGATTTTGATAGCTAGGAATCAAGTTAGAATCCCTCTATAGTTGATCCACCACAAGCTTGAACACTCTTGAATGCTAGTTCCACATCTTGCAATAAGAACACCTTTAAACCTTGATGCTTCAAACGATTTTTCGCATGCAAGATGGAGAAGTTCTTGGCTGATTTTTGGAGTAAGAAGATGGTCTCTATCTCCCTTGCTATGTTCGGCCACACTCAACAAAAGGAAGAGAAAACAATTGCCTTATATTTAAAAGAAAGACCACTTGTCTTTTCTATGGTCAAACCTAGAAGACATAAAGCATCTTACTCCACTTTTAAGACTTATTCCCATGCTTTGTCTCTCCATGATGGCCGAACATATACTAGTCAAAAGGAGAGTTAGTTTGAATTTTATTATTTATAAAACTTTGACAATTAAAAGCTTATAAATAATACATCTTCATTTTCTTTAATGGGATAACATTTAACCCAAAATCATATATATAAATAAACCATTTGAACACATACAATCTTAATTGTATAATTATATACATACATATATATATATATATATATATAATATATATATATATATATATATATATATATATATATATATATATATATATATATATATATATATATATATATATAACAATATGTATATTTTATTTAATTTACCAATTAAATTAAATAAAAGGCTTACTTATAAGTCAATTAAATCATTTAACAATTTAAACAATTTAATTGTTATATATATATATATATATATATATATATATATATATATATATATATATATATATATATATATATATATATATATATATATATATATATATATATATATATATATATATATATATATATATATATATATGATTAATTCATCACATATGAATTATTAGTCAACCTTTAATTTTGGAGTTATTATTATTTATCTCAAATAACAATAACTCATAAGATTAAATTGCAAGTTTAGTATCATTTGATGTTAAATCAAATTTAACATTCTAAACGATTAATTGGTGTGAAACTTGTTGTTGGTGTGACCCTATAGGATCATGTATTATTAGTAATATCATTTTATGATCATCCTTGGGCATATAGAACTAACAATCTCCCACTTGCACAAGGTTGCATCATAGAATGATACAGACAGTGATAAACGTCTAGCAACATTTCACTGCCCCCAATAATGCATGACATAATGCCATTCAACAACATCCAATTCTTCATAAGCACGAGGCTCTAAATGATGTACAAGGTTATCTATCAATTATCCCTTTGTCACAGACATCATGTTGAATCATGAGACATGGATCTTAATCATTCTCATTTTATGTTCAACTTTCAATCAGGCGCCTTAGATGTCTAACCCTCAACACATAAGAGGAACAAATCCCGTCTTGACTATATACGCCCCTCATATAGTTAGTACTATACATGAGTATGGTCTGTATGATTGTCTATTTTTCAAGAACAATGATGAACCATATCAAAGCATAGCACTTCCTATACTTGAGTCCCAAATATGTATCTCAGGTCTAAGGATACAATGATAATACCTTTATTCAAGAATCACTTATGACGATGATCCATGGAGTGATCTTGAAACGGGTCAAGTCCAATACTCGTTCACTAACAAGTACTTATGAATTTGGTTGCAACCTTTTGCTACTTTTACCCATAAAAGTCAACCAATCCAATTCATATTAGTCTTACTTCATAATTGCTCCCACAACTATGATCGACTATGGACGTTTAGAATAACTAAATTATTCAAGGATTAAACATGCTAATAAAACACAAAATTATGAATGAAACATCACGTCACATATATCACATAATTATTGTTGTTTACATAGTTTCATATTCATAAAACACTAAACACAAATCAAATCCATTCATTAGAAAAACGAAGTCCTATACCCTTAGCGTGACTTTCATGCTTAGCTTGAGGTAAAGGCTTCGTGAATGGGTTTGCCAAATTCTGATCTGTATGAACCTTGTGAATACTTATTTCACCATTCTTAACTTCATGTCGTATGTAGTTATACCTTCGGTGAATGTGTTTGGTCTTTTGATGCGATCTAGGTTCCTTTGCCTGAGCTATAGCACCTAGATTATCATAGAAGATTTCTATAGGGTCCCGAATGGAAGGAACAACCCCTAGATCTTCAATGAACTTTCTCATCTAGACAGCTTCTTGAGCAGCTTCCGAAGCAGCAACATATTCTGATTCTGTAGTGGATTGTGCAATCACTTCTTGTTTGGAACTCTTCCAAGACACGGCTCCTCCATTTAAAATAAAGACATACCCAGATTGAGATCTCGAATCATCCCTATCTGTTTGGAAGCTTGCGTCAGTGTAACCCTTTACCTCTAAGCTTTCTTCCAAACCACCGTAAACTAAAAACATGTCTCTAGTTCTTCTTAAGTACTTAAGAATGTTCTTTACAGCAGTCCAGTGTGCTTCACCTGTGTTCTGTTGATATCTACTAGTCATGCTTAAGGCACATGAGACGTCGGGCCTAGTGCATAACATAACATATATGATGGACCCAATTGCCGAAGCATATGGGACATGTTTCATCCTTTCAAGTTTAGTCCTAGTGCTTGGGCACTAAGACTTACTTAGGATGGTGCCATGTGGTATTGGCAAGAATCCTCTTTTGGAGTCTTGCATCTTGAACCTTTTCAAGATTTTATCAATATATACACTTTGGCTTAGACCAATAAGTCTCTTAGATCTATCTCTATAGATCTTTATGCCTAATACATAAGCAGCTTCTCATAAGTCCTTCATTGAGAAACAGTTCTCAAGGAATGTTTTGACACCTTTCAAGGTTGGGATGTCATTTCCAAATAAAAGTATGTCATCTACATACAATACTAGGAATATGACTATGCTCCCACTAGCTTTCTTGTAAACACAGGAGTCATCCTCATTTTTAATGAATCCAAAATTCGTAATCTTTTCATCAAAGCGGATGTTCCATGTTCGAGACGCTTGCTTCAATCCATAAATAGATCTTTTAAGCTTGCACACTTCGTTTGGATGCTTAGGATCGACAAAACCTTCAGGTTGATCCATATAGACATCTTCCAATAAGTGTCCATTAAGGAAAGCGGTCTTGACATCCATTTGCCATATCTCATAATCATAATATGCGGCTATGGCAAAAAGTATCCTAATTGACTTGATCATTGCCACTGCTGAAAAGGTCTCATCATAGTCTATACCATGAGTTTGTGAGTATCCTTTAGCGACAAGTCTAGCCTTAAAAGTGTGAACATTTCCATCCACGTCGGTTTTCTTCTTGAAAACCCATTTGTTCCCAACAGTCTTACAATTGGTGGGAAGATTAACCAAGTCCCATACTTGGTTATCGTGCATGGATTGCATCTCAGTGTTCATGGCTTCAAGCCATTTATCAGATTCAGGATCTGACATTGCACTCTAGTAGTTGACGGGTTCATCAGAATCTATCGTATAACATTCCTCTTCAATCATTAGGTAACCATACCTTTCAGGTTCAAATCGAACCCTACCAGATCTGCGAACATCTTGTGTTACAATTTGTTCCTGATCAATTGTTTGTTCAGGTTCAACAATTCCTTCTTGAATGCTAGATCCAATTTCTTGTGTATCAGGCTGTGGTTCCTGAAGTTTTTCAAGTTCCACAAACCTCCCACTAGCCTCTTCCGTCAGAAACTTGTTTTCTAGGAATTTAGCTTTTCGAGAAATAAATATCTTATTCTCTATGGGATTGTAGAAGTAGTATTCAAGACAATCTTTCGGATACCCTACAAAGATACACTTAGTTGAACGGGGTTCTAGTTTGTTTGAAGCTTCTTGTCTAACATAAGCTTCACAACCCCATACCTTGAGATAGGATAAAGATGGAACCCTTCCATGCCAAATCTCATAAGGCGTTTTATCTACCTTCTTAGTAGGTGCCATGTTTAGGAGACGAGCAGCTGTTTGTAAAGCATAACCCCAAAATGATAAAGGTAGAGTACTTCTACTCATCATGGATCGAACCATATCCAATAGTGTTCGGTTCCGCCTCTCAGATACACCATTATGTTGTGGTGTTCCAGGTGGAGTAAGTTGTGAAACAATTCCACAAGTCTTAAGATGATCCATAAAGTTTGTACTTAAGTACTCACCTCCTCTATCAGAACGAAGAACTTTAATTGTTTTGTTGAGTTGATTTTCCACTTCACTTTGAAACGTTTTGAACATTTCAAACGCCTCATGTTTATGTTTAATTAAATAAACATATCCAAAACGACTAAAGTCATCAGTGAAGGTGATGAAATATCTTTCACCATATCTAGTCATTGGCTTGAAAGGACCACATACATCCGTATGTATGATTCCTAACAAGACATTTGCCCTCTCATTAGTTCCCGAGAAAGGAGCTTTAGTCATCTTGCCATGCAAACAAGATTCGCATATGTCAAATGAGTCATTCTCATTTGCCTTCAAAAGTCCACTCTTTTGAAGTTGGGATATGCGTTTCTTGTTTATATGCCCAAGGCGACAATGCCATAGATAAATTTGACTCAAATCACATTTGGGTCTTTTGGTGAAAGTGTGGTATAAAGAGCCATGGTTAGTCTTTTCATTAAGGTTTACTTCATAAATTCCATTTAAAGGCCTAGCCTCGAAATAGAATACATTGTTTTTAGAAACACAAATGTCATCATTTATAAAGCATAGATCAAAACCACATTGTCTCAACTTAGCAACCAAAATAATATTCCTAGTCAAGCTAGGAACATAATAAACATTCAACAATGTCAAATACAAGCCACTAGGTAGTAATAAATCAAAACTTCCAATTGAATCCACCGCAACCCTTGCACTGTTTCCAACCTGGAGTACTACCTCGTTTGCCTTCAGTCGCCTACTCCTTTTGAACCCCTGCAACATATTACAAATGTGAGTTCCACAACCAGTATCAAATACCCATGTGTTAGGAGATAAATTATAATGTTCTAGGTCTATCACATAGATACCTGAAGTGCCCTCACCGGCCTTCTTCTTCTTCAACTCCGCAAGATAGGTAGGGCAATTTCTCTTCCAATGCCCAACTTTGCCACATTCGAAGCACGCGTCTTCTTTGGCAACTTTTGCCTTCTTCTTAGGTGGACGGGATGGTTGGACAACTTTCTTGCCCTTTCCTTTGACAACCTTTGCCTTCCCCTTGCCCTTGGAGTTGGTGGGGTGTTCGGGTCTAGTTCTCTTTGTGCCACCTTCCTTGATCATGAGAACTTGAGTGGTTTTCTTAGGCAGATTCCTTTCCGCGGTAATTAGCATCCCATGCAATTCCGGGATAGTCTTGTTCAAACCATTCATGTTATAATTCATGACGAAGGGATCAAAAGACTTTGTCAAGGAGTTAAGGATCATATCCGTTGCTAGCTCTTCGGGCATCACAACTCCAAGACGTGCCAAATGATCAATGTGACTCTTCATTTTGAGCACATAAGAGCTAACCGTCTGCCCATCCTCCATCTTGCAAGCATGGAAAGCCCGAACAGTTTCGAACCTTTCCGTTCTTGCAAGTTGTTGGAACAATTCCTTCAATTGATTAACCATGTCATAGGCTGAATGATTCTCTAAATCCTTCTGAAGGTCGGGAATCATGGTTGCCAACATGAGGCATGATGCATCAATGGAATCATCCATCTTTTTAAGCCATGCATCGTGTGCAGGCTTAGGAATGGCAGGGGGCTCTTTAGGAAGTGGTTCATTGAGAACATATTCTTTCTTTTCTTATTTGAGAACTATTCTCACACTACGGTACCAATCCAAGAAGTTGGTGTGGTTAAGTTTTTCTCCCTCAAGGAGAGACCGTAGTGAAGTTTTGTTAGGAGCCGGGTTTGTTGTGTTTGGTGTCATCTACAAAATTTTAACAAGGTTCAATTTAGTAAATTATGATATTAAATCCTTAATAATTAATACCCTTTCTTGTTTCACAAACTTTAATTGATTAAGGTCTAGAATCCAAGTTGCAATACGAATAAGTGGTTAGGTATCCTTTATCCCGCCTATTCGAATCAACAAGGTAGGTAACGGTTTACCAATTATATCCAAATATAATTTCTAGAGGTATGGGATCCGATTATAACATTTATAAGTTTGGCATGTGTGATCCCATCTATGCCTTGGATTTCTAATGCTTAGGTGACCTTTATCACAAAAGATTTCCAAAAAAATCATCCCACTTAAACGGACGTGTAGTTTTGACAACTATTGATGGTTAGGTGTCCTTTATACCATCAATATTGCAAAACTACCTCTTGTATCACAAGAAGACTCCAAGTGGTTAGGTAACCTTTATCCCACAAGGATATGCAAGTGGTACATGAGTGTCTTTAAGAGGGATGGCATTGATTTGTATTTCGAAAGGGATTTGTATGTTTTACAATTATAATTTTGAAAACATATGGTATCATGTAAATTGCATGCATCCAATGAACATGGTACCATTCTTAATTTTGTTAATTGGTTCCTTCATTCATAAAATCTCCATTTTATTAATTCTTTGTTTGTGGTCAAAATTACAATTAATATCCAATATTAAGTTTGAGTTTGATCACATACATAAGAACCAATTTTAATCCTAAATAATTACCATTATTACTTAGGGTTGGAGTTTGTAAGAATTCATAAAATCTCCATTTTATTTGTTTCATTTATTTTCAAAACTTGACTTTATAGGTTTTATAACAAAACCCATTTTAATAAAACCAATTGTATTATATCTTATGTTTTATATGTCAATTTTAAAATTACAATCTCCTTGATGATTATGTTTAATTATCTAGGTTGTCTAGCATGCAAAATCTTATTTTCATCCACAACATAAAATAATAAAACATTCAATCATCACATGCATGCATGGGTGCATAAACACAAGCCAACTAGTTTGATATTTCATGTGAGCCATACATGAAATATCAAGTCCAAACCTAGGGACAAAAGGGTGAGAAAAACTCAACCAAATGATCTTCGATTTGGCTACAATTTTGCCAAGCTTCTTATATCATCAAATGACATTTGAACCACCATTTCTTGACACCATGGAAGAGCTTGTGAATTTTATTTTGGCCTCCTAAAACTTGCGACAGGAACAGCCTCTAATAGGAGGGTTTTTGTGATTTTTGTTGCTTTCTTCACTTCATTCTTGGCCATATTGATGCTAATACCTGTTAAAACTTAATGTATATACTAGATATTAAAGTTACCAACAAGTATATCACTAAATAACCAAGATATGAATTTTTTAAGTCCTTCCTTAACAGATTCGAAATCTAGACAGCAGCTATCCAGAAAGTGTTGTTGTTGGGTGCAATCTTCTCTTGGTCTTTTACTTCCTTCTCTTGTTATATTTTGTGAAAAATATAAAATACAAATATTCTAATAATTACAAAATGAATAAAAGAAGGAAATAACTAATTATTATTAAAAACCATTTGAATAAAAGAATATATTACAACCAAATTGAATTTAAACACAAAACATGCAACACATAGTCACATAGTCCTTGGCTTGTTTATGCACCATTTTATCACATAAAATCATAAGAAAATCAACACTTTTTTTTCTAAGGCAACAATTATATAACCAAATGCATGCAAACATAAAATATAGTTGGTTACATAAAATCATAGATTATATACTTGCATGTTGCCAAAGAAGCCATGCATGAACATTGCATTCAAGAAGATGAACATTCATGGCTTCCAAAAACCAAGTTCATCCAAATAAACTTATTATCTAAACATGCAATATAGCCTGGCTCTGATTGACAACGCCTAGTGATATCAAGTATTTTAGGCGTTGTTGAGCCCTGTTCTTGATAAAATTATATCAAATATGTCTGGGTATTCTCACTTTTCGTGCCAGGACTTGTTTGGAGAAAAAGAATAGAAACAGGGACTAAAAGCGTGCAAAAGGAAGAAGTTGGGAAGGAATGAAAAATCAAGAGAACTCGTACGCACGCCGCGGGAATTAACCATGCGCGACGCGGACTTAAGGCGGTGGAACACATTCAAATGCCGAAGAAACGGGGAAAAGATAAGTACGTGCGCCGCGGATTTCACTTCTGCGCGGCGCGGCTGCGGGAAATTTGCAAGTATAAATAGATGCATTTCCAGCCAAAAACCCTAGCAAAGACCGGGTGTAAAATCGACCTTGAAGCTCTTTGACTCCAGGATTTCATTTCAGCAAGCTCACAATTGGTATTTTATGTTTTTGGATTTAATTTCCTTTTAGTAACAAGTAGTTTTGTAGCTAAAGTCTTTGGGAGTGACAACCACTGACTTTGAGTACTTAGGTTTCTGTTTTAGAAACATTTGGTTACTGTTTTTGTGATTGGAATTCAGTTTTGGTGAATGAAATCATTTGGTTACATTTAATGTTGGTGTTTCGGTGTTTTTGGATGTTTGTGTTTGGTTTTGATTGTTGAATTGTGTTTGGACCTTGTTAGGACTGTTTTCCTTAGCTGAAATCAGTAGCTAATTAGTTTATGCTTTGCTTGGTTTTGCTAGTTTGGATGCCTTTGATTGCTTCTGATTCAGATATGTACTTCTGATTTCAGAAAGTGACTAGGTTCATTTGAGCATAGCTTAGCTTGGCTTTGGTGTGTTTGATCATTGTCTCATTTGCTAGTGATTAGGAAAATAGAAACCAAATCCTCCGACTATAGCTGTGACACTATTAGTTGGTAATCTCTCATCTAGTCTAACCACGAAGCTCCTGTGGATCGACCCTGACTACCGCTATACTAGTGTGTGTGTTAGGTTTTCTCTTATTTTTGACCGCACGACGACCTCTGCGCGTGTCAAATTTTGGCGCCGTTGCCGGGGAGCTGTGCGCTTAGATTAGGTGATTTGTAGGATTAGTTTCTGATTTTTGATGTTTGAATTTAGTTTGCTGATTTTTGGTATGTGTACATCCTTATAATGGGTGATTACATGTACCCGGATCAGTATGATTATTATGAAAATCCGGCCGACACCTATTACAAGGATGATTGTTATAATGGATCATTCGATGACAATGGATGGCGGACCGAAGAGTCATCTCAGCCTGAGAATTCTGTAACTTGGGCCCAACTTTGGGTATTTATGTATAACAACTACCACGAGCAGAAGGACCAGGCTGAAGCTCTTGAAAAATTGCAAGCTTCTTTAAATAAGATAGAGGAAAGTTGGAAATGTTCACCACCTTTGCCAGAACCGGAGGTGAGTGATTTTTATACCAATAATAATGTGTGTGAACTTGCATCACCTGAATATGTGATGGAAGGGAATACACCGTGGGAAAGTCAAGAGACCACTGAGATGGTCGAAAATGTTGTTGAGGAAGAGGTTGTAGGTGACAATGCTATCTCTGACTCAACAGCATTTGATGATTTTAATGTTTTTGAAAATGTTAATAATGTTGATCTGGTGATGTGTGAATCTGTACCATCACCAGACGATTTGGTTGATGAGGATGTTGTGGAGGAGGCTGTAAGTGACAGTACAGACCTCAGCCCAACGATCCCCGAAATTGTTGAAGTTTTCGATATTATTGAGGAAGGGGGTGTAGATGACAATATTACCCCCGACCCTGTAATTTTTGAAAATTTTGAGAAATTTGGAAGTAAGGATCTGATGATGGGTGACTTTGTACCACCATCAGATCAAACTAGTCGCTCACTTTTGGTCCCGATCCACCTGTTGGATGAGGACCAAGAAGTTGATGCTGACGACTTAACTTTTGAAAATAATAAAAAACATTATTTTATCACCACTCATGATCCATTCGTGATTGGAAAATTAGATGTGATAAATACAATCGATGAGGACATATGGAAGCATCCTGATATGTTGCCTTTCAATCCTAGTCGATTGGAAAATCTTTACTGGCATTGCAAGCCAAAATTGCAAACTGAAGATAGCACGTGGTACACTGGCAAAATGAAATCTCCAAGACAACTACTGGGAGCAGCGCTAGGCGCGCTTCGCGTCAAGCCCTTGACTTTGAAGAGGTGCAGAAGAAAGGACCGAGCTTGGAGGTTCAAAGCTACTTTCAAGCACTCACGGGAAATCATCGGGAGACGGCAACTGTGCAGCAGCAGGAGAACTGACAAGCCATTCGACCCAGGAAAGTTTGAGGAGCAGTGGGTCAACAAAGGGACGGTGGTGACTGAAAATCAGCGAAGGAAGAAGGTATACGATCCACCGTAGTTGTAGCAGGAACAAAACGTCTGGCTGAAGACGTTAAACTTAGCGCTTGTTGGGAGGCAACCCATCGTGTCATAAGTTAGGATATATTTCTAGAAATAAAATACAAAAATACATCAATCTTTTTGCAGGTACTAGTGGCTTGAAATAAGTGTGGGGTCATTTGAGAAGTTTTGAAATTTTTGAAGTCCGCGCCGCGGGTATTTGAATTACGCGACGCGGGATCGTAAACCAACCCGATGCGCAGGGGTTGATTTGGTGACACGCGCGACGCGCAAAGTTCAAACCCGCGACGCAGTAAACGATCAGTCGGTTTTCTCCTTTATAAGGTAAGCCGCGGCTCACACGACCCACACGCGACTCGGAGCTCTGGTTATCGAAATTTTCTTGCACTTTTTCTTGCTCATTTTGTTCCCACTGCTAAGGTACGCCATTCTAACTATCTATTACTCGTTAAAACTAGCGATTAGGTAGTTAATTTTAGTGATTTGCCCAAAATAGTTCAAAACTTAGAATCACTAATGCTAGCTTATAGGGTGTTTGTTTTGCCAAATGGAGACCCTAGATGAGCTAGTCGGCACCTAGGATACCTTGTGGCATGATTATATAGAGATTTAGCAGGTTAAATCAGGAAATTGATTCGGGGTTTGGAAACAGCCGCACGCCGCGCCGCGCCCTTGCTCTTGGGCCGCGCCGCGGTGCGGTGGGGAAGAAAAGGACTAATTTTGCAAATTTTTTTTGTTTTGTGCTATGTGTTTTCTTTTGCAGATGATGTTCAGATTGGACCACCCCTTCCTCCAGTTCCCCGCAGAGCTTGCCAGTTCAGTGGAGTATACCTCACGGAGGGACGCATTGAGGAGTCGCCGGGTGCTAGAGGCGACGGTCATTGATAGAGATATTCTGAGAGACGCCAGATTATGGGGTGCGATCGAGCCGTTCTTACATCGCACCTGGACCCATGAGGAGGCATCATTCACGTGCCGTGGATGGGACAGGATCATGGCCACGGACGAGGACATGGTCTATACAGAGCTTCTCCTGGAGTTCCTGTCTACGATCCATTTCGCTCCCAGGGCATCGGATCCACGATCCAGGCTAGTACGCTTTCGTTTGGGAGGTGAGCACAGGGAGTGCAACCTCCGAGAGTTTGGGAGGCGCACAGGCCTATACACTCCGGCAGATTTGCAGCACTGCTATTTCACCCGGTTCTTCGGGTCCTGTATTCAGGGGGAGCCGGACAGGGCTCCCAACATGGAGATATGGACACCATTGTCCAACTTCAGGTACGAGGCAGGGACCTCGAGGGAGAGCCATCTACGCGATCCACTTCACCGTCTCATGCACCGGATCGTCTCCACCTCCATCATGCAGCGGGAGGGAGGCGAGAAGGTGTCGGGCGATGACATCACATTTTTGTGGGTTCTCCTCGACCCGTCCCGATTCCTCCACCTCCCCTACGCCCTTGCAGTTGCCCTCTCCACCCACTCTACCGGCGCCTCCTCCAGCAGCCCACTAGCCAGGGGTATTTCATTACCCGCCTGGCCCGTTCCTATGGCATCCTTACTGCCCCCGTGGCAGCCTCTTTGACTGCTCTGCCTCCATCGCGCACTACAGCACGCACCTTGGAGAGGATGCGGATCATTGAGCTGCAGCGCCCGGGCCAGTACATCCGGGCCCCGACCGAGCCTCTTCAGGCACCTCAGCCCGCGTATGCCCAGCCTGGCAGGAGACGCAGGAGGCCAGAGCCAGCACCAGAGCCCGCAGCCCCGACACAGCCGCAGGAGGACTCAGCGGCCATCCATCGATTGGAGGCCCGGGTGGCGAGGATGGAGGACCAGCTTGAGTGGATCGGGGAGGTACTTTTGGAGTTGGCCGCTCAGCAGGGCCGACATCCCCGACCATTCCCAGCCAGAGCCCACGATCATGAGGCCGGACCCTCCAGGCCGCCTGGCAGCGATTGATGTACTTTTCTTTCTTTCTTTCTTTTTATAGTTTTTGGGATGTATGTACAAACTTATGACACATCTATCTGTATATTTCTGTATATTTTATTTCTGTCATGTGTGTTTTTAATTTGTTTGTTAAGTTATGCATGTTATACCAATTTGAGAAGGAGTTGTCTCAGACAAGTGTGGGGTCACCATGCCCCCTCCACTTGTCTCAACCACCGGCGTGTTCACTGTAGCGCTACAACTCCAGAATACGAAATCAAGGATCCTTCTGTACGCAATTATACCTGTGATATTGAGCACCAAGCAGTCTATCGTCCAAAAAGGGGTAACTCTTTCTCCCTTGTTTTGAACTAATTTTGTACAACGGGGACGTTGTACGGTTTTAAGTGTGGGGTGTGGACGGTCGAAACAGAATTTTTGAAATTTTTGCAGAAATGATCAATTTTTCATTTTTTTTGCAATATTTTTCAAAATTTTTAATGAATTGCAATTTTGAAATGAATGGTTTGTGATTGTGATAGCATTAGTATTTTTCAAGAAATACTGTTTATTTGTGATCATGCTATTAGTTAGTCAAATAAGTTGAGTTTTTATGAGTTTAGAAGATTGAGCTGTTTTAGGATTGGAATTTAGGAAGGAAAAGTCAATCTGTGGCCTTTGTTGTTCGAGCCAGTAGGTCTAAAATGGGTGGACCTTATGCACCTTACCACCTAAGATCGTCTGGTCTGGGATGGTATTTCTGAAAGCTCGCTACACGGACAACATCGAAAGTCATGGACAATTCCTTAATTGCCTTTAGAATCTGAATGAGTAAGTACACTTCATTGTGGACAGAAAGTTTGTAATCAAGGGTTCTCTAGAAAGCCATGAATTCCAAAGAACAATTCAATTATGTTTTCACGAACTATTCCACTCTAACTCAAAGAGCAGTAAACTTTGAAACTAAACACAGTCAAAAATTGTTTGATTCTTTATTATAATTTGTTAAAAACTCTATTGCTTGGGGACAAGCAAGGCACAAGTGTGGGGTGTTTGACAACGCCTAGTGATATCAAGTATTTTAGGCGTTGTTGAGCCCTGTTCTTGATAAAATTATATCAAATATGTCTGGGTATTCTCACTTTTCGTGCTAGGACTTGTTTGGAGAAAAAGAATAGAAACAGGGACTAAAAGCGTGCAAAAGGAAGAAGTTGGGAAGGAATGAAAAATCAAGAGAACTCGTACGCGCGCCGCGGGAATTAACCATGCGCGACGCGGACTTAAGGCGGTGGAACACATTCAAATGCCGAAGAAACGGGGAAAAGATAAGTACGCGCGCCGCGGATTTCACTTCTGCGCGGCGCGGCTGCGGGAAATTTGCAAGTATAAATAGATGCATTTCCAGCCGAAAACCCTAGCAAATACCGGGTGTAAAATCGACCTTGAAGCTCTTTGACTCCAGGATTTCATTTCAGCAAGCTCACAATTGGTATTTTATGTTTTTGGATTTAATTTCCTTTTAGTAACAAGTAGTTTTGTAGCTAAAGTCTTTGGGAGTGACAACCACTGACTTTGATGTAATACCGTAATTTTAATTTATGGTAGAGTTATTTTAACTTTTGATATAAACGAGATTAGATGAACTAAAACACGAGTTAAGACGTTTAGAAACCCATCTAAGAGAAATAGGATGTTAAAAAGAGTAAAAGAAACAGCTTTGGTTCCTACGAGGTCAACCCGGGTCGTGTTTAATAACACGGGTCGAGTTTGGGTTGCAAAGGTTTGGAAAAAGAGGAACCCGGGTCGTGTAGATGAACCCGGGTCGTGTCCGACAGGAACCCGGATCGTGTAGATGAACCCGGACCGTGCTGCACCTAAAGAGAAAAAGGATTGATTTTTCGTAAATGGACCCGGGTCGGGTTCTGTAACCCGGGTCGGGTTACGGGTCCTGTGCAGCTTTTAAATGTGCGAAAATTCATTCATTTTGGGTAAAACCCATTTCGAGTTAAACCCTTTGAAACCCTAGAAATCGATTTTTAACCCTTCCAAGTCAAGATTAAAGCCGATTAATCACGAATTGAAGCTAGAGATCAATACTTGGAGCTTGAAAGGTAAACCTCTTCGATTTTGGTTTCGTTTCAACCGTTAGATGGTTTAATTTGGAGTAGTTTCATGTGGTCTTGATGAACCACCGGTGAACCACTGATGTTAGAGTGAAATTGTTTGATTATTAGGTGTATAAAGGGTTCAAATCTTAGACCCAAGTTAAGATTTTGCTTATTGTTGTGTTCATAAGCTTAAATGGGTCGAGGTGGTGAAGTGAAGAGATATAGCTAGAGGATTATTATTGATTTTTGATTATAACTTCACCATGTGATTCAAATTCCTGATTTTGTTGATATAAATTGTAAATGGGACTATTATGAGATTTGAGTATTGAGATTTAGCTGTTGTGTTACAGCTAATGCTAGACAGGATCATACGCGAGGTTCAAGAGTTCCACATATTGATTCAACCTCAGGTGAGTAGTTAATTGTTAGAAGAATCATGCTTGTTGATATGTTTAATACAGACAAGAAGTATGCTATGTTTTGATTGGTTGAGTATAACCAAATTTGAGTATATGGAGTAAAGAGTTATAGTGTGTATATCACACTCGGGACTGAGATAGTCCGTTAAGTTTAATTAAAATGAGAATTTGTTTTAGACTATGGTGATACAACCAAGTCTAGCGATCAGGAGTCTGGTATGCGTATGTTGGGAGTTTCACTTACTAAACCAATATCAGGTGAATACGTTTTAGTATTTGAGTTGAGTTATACTTGTTTATGCAAAGCGTATATGTTTTTACAAGAATATCTATGTATTGTGCTGTTATTATGAAGATTGAATAATAGAGAAATATCGTTATCCGTGAATAACAAACAATGAGTTTGATATAAATACTGAGTAATAAAGATGTGTAGATGTTAGAGTGGCTGTGGTTAAGTGTCCTTGTATGGATTGTTATAACCATAAAAATTACTATGATTAAGTGTAACTTGTTTGTGATCATGAGTAAATACGAGAAAGTGATCGAGATTATGAGTAGTACCGATTGTGGTATGTATTGAGGAGTTGATGTATGTTAATTATAAATTGTCAAAGTAAGTTAATGTGTTGCAGGTTTCAGATAACGAGAGGAGATGGTTACTTGCTAGTGAGAATAGCAAGAGAGGAAGATAAGGATATTCATTGAGAATGATTCGTGGAGTATGATTAAGATTTACTCACTAAGCTTTTTATAAGCTTACACTTGAGTGTTATGCTGTTTTGCAGGTATCTATAGCTGTGATAGGGGAAGGCATGTGATAAGAAAAGACGGACAAGTTTAGAGCCTGTCCTTAGCCGAAATAGATTTAATTGTAACACTTGGTCATATATTTTGTAAGGACCTTTTTGTGTAATTATTGTAATGATAACAGCTTGATCCTTGGTTTGAATGCAAATATACCCAATTAAATGTGTAATTGTTTTAAAATAATTGGGTGTACTTTGTATGAGAAACTGGGTGTTACAAGTTGGTATCAGAGCATGGTTTAAGCGAACTAGGTCTTTGAGTGTAGAGTCCTAGACTTGAACCGAGAAGAGAGAGAGCCCCTATCACATGCTTGGAAAAAGATACTGCTGCAGATTTTAGTTTATGATTTAAGTATAACTTATATGTTATATTTGTTATTGTTGTTCTCTGTGTATAAATACAGATATGGAGTCAGATGAAGGATGAGTTGAGAAATTGGTCAGAGCCGGTTGGACCAATAGTGGATGGTGAGACGAGATTTTGGCTGATATGAGATATCAACCAACGAAGAGAAAAGAAATTCAGCTAATTATGAGATGTTAACTGAATATGAGATGAGATTCTGATGATGGCGAATTTCCAGATGATGATGAGATGTTAAGATGAGATCCCGGTCGAGGCAAAATTCTAACTGATAATGAGAAAGAGTTTGAGTATATGTTGAGCATGAGCTAAGAGTTGAGATATGTGAGTGTAGCCGAGTACACTCAAGATTTGAGAACCGCGGTACGCAAGGTTCAACTAATGAGGAGACAAGATTTTGTTGCTATGAGGTATGTAAGTAATTTTACTTAACATGTTAGCTGTAACGTGTCGCGTGTGTTTAATTGTTGATAATACATGTAATAAAATATGTAGACATGTAAAAGATCAATTGAGATTACATGTATTAGAGAATTGTGGTTATAAAATGTAGTAATCAGCATTGAGATGAGAATCTCATGTCCATTTGAGGTAATGTTTACATATCACATAACGAGTGCTTTGTGATTGTATATAACTGAGATTATAAGTGGTTGCTTGATGAGTACTTAACAACCTTATAGAAGTGTGTATAAAGAGTATATACATGGTAAATATATATATAAATTTTGATATTGTATATATAGTGTTTGTTGTTTCACAGATGTGACGAGACTTTTATGTACAAGTACTTTGTGGTTGAGACCACATGTTTTGTGGGGCCACATGACTAGTACTTGTGATTGATCAAAATAAATGGCTGAGATAGCCAAAAGAGTATGAGTTGAGAAAGACGGTGAGTGTGTAGTTGATTGCACACGATAACTGATTATGAGTTGACATACTGAGAATTGAACTGTGTGGTTTGGAGTTGTCACAAAATGAGATATTTGTGACAGCGTTATCAGAGGACACTTGAGTAACCACATAAAGAGTACCTTGTGGTTATAATTTGAGAGAACATAAAGTGATTCATCTAGGCCTTATTGGCTTAGAGATTGAGTTAGTTACTGAGTAAATATGGTTGAGACCACATAATTGTGGGACCATATATTGAGTAAATATGGTTGAGACCACATAATTGTGGGACCATATATCGAGTAAATATGGTTGAGACCACATAATTGTGGGACCATATATCGAGTAAATATGGTTGAGACCACATAATTATGGGACCATATATCGAGTAAATATGGTTGAGACCACATAATTGTGGGACCATATATCGAGTAAATGTGATTGAGACCACATATTTCGTGGGGATACATATTGAGTAGCTGAGGTTGAGGCCACATATTTCTGTAGAACCACAAGACGAGTATCTTGTGGTTAGAGCAGTGAGGATCTTTGTGACTCAAACGAAAGGAGGAGTGACGATGAGTCTATATGGCTTGAGACCGTAAGGGAGAATTCCTAGAGTAAAAGAGGAGATGGATTGAAATCAGAAAATTGTACGAGGTACCATGATTTGATCAGAGGACGGTATGAGATACCGTAACACAGCGTTGAGTGCTGAGAACAGAGAACGGTACAAGGTACCGTGAAAGAGTGTTGAGCAATAAAGTCGACAAACGATATGAGGTACCGTGAGATTTTGTTGAGTAGTACGTTTTGAGGATAGTACGGGATGCTATAAAATAGTGTGAGTAACGAGACAGGAGGATGGTACGGGGTACCATAAGTTGAGCTAGAGTAGTATTGCATTGTTATGCTTGTGTGTAGACAAGCATACATTTTATGATAATGCAGAGTAATGAGAAATGTACTATCTTTGCGTATGGATAGATATGAACATAGCGGTAAGCTTGTGTGGCTTGAAACCTTGTGAGTTAAGAAAGGGATGAATCAAAGACTGAGTAACAATACGGGAGTACTATGAGATGATATAGTGAATAATACGGTTGAGAAGTGTTGTTGTGAGTAAATATGTTTATTATGTGGTCGTGTTGAGAATGTGTGATATTTCTTACATGTTGAACGAGATAGAATTTTATAAATATATAATGAGAAGATATTAGTTTAAAAGAGGAGGAAAGTAATTGTGGTTGTGATTGATAGGATTTGTTCCTTAGCAATCAAACCAATTACTGCCAATGAAATAAATACGTGGGTGTGAAGATAACAAAACTATTTATTCGTATGAGACGATAAATAATAGATTTTGTTATAATAATTTTGAATTATTTCTTGAGATTAACGAGATAGCCGGATGATGAGATATGATCTCACCATAGAGATTGCAGTGACAGATGTTATTATTTGAGTCGTGTATAGAGATTACGGTGAGCCATACGTATGACCTATTGGTGTCATACGGATGAATTAGAGATTGCGGTGATAATGGCGGAGAAGTGGCGAGAGGAAAAGTCCTTACTGATTGTATGTCAGGAGGAATATATGCGGTTGTGTTGATAAATTATTTGAAAATAAATTATTGAGTTTGATATAGATCTAATGATTATCGATTGAGTGAGAACGTGATGTGGATTGTCCACATAAGAGATGATATAATAAGCGAGTACATTGTGAGAAACAACATGAGGTATGCTGTTGAACTGAGATAAAAAGGAGTTAATTGGTGGAAGATTGTTAGTTGTATATTGGGTAAAAACCTAATATGTGTGATGAGGAGGGAACAGAGATGAATGTGTTTTCAGAGAAGTTGAAGTCGGTTGTGGTGATGAGACAACTGAAACGGATTTTGTGTGATTAAAGTGTCGAGAGTTAAATAACAAATTCAGAGGAGGCGTGAGTGAAACTTGAGATAGTTTCTAATATTTTGTTATTTCTGGATTTTTATCCTAGTATTTACGAGTTATGTTGATGAGAAATTAATTATTCACATGTTACGATATGAGAAATAAATTAAGAGAGAATGTGAGCTTGGAATCGGTGAGACCGTTTTCTTTATTGAGTTAGAGTAAACCATTTAAGGAGATTGGAAATGAAAGTTGAATCTCAAATAGTTATTGAAATTAGTGTTATAGAAAGAGTGGATGGTACGCTGAGAATATGGCTCGATGTGAACTATAGATATAGGTGTGTGTAAGTGATGATAGTGATTGGAGTATCACTTGAAGAGTGAGGTGAGATACCTTCGTATCGGCAAAGCTATAACAAGGGAGTGCCCTGAAAGAGTGAGTGGTTGTCCATGTGAAATGGTAACAACCAATGTGGTTATAGAGATCATATTACGAGAATAATGGTGGGTGTAAAGATTTTGCAGAAAGAAAAGTAGAGTAGGGAAGTTTCTGACTGTAATGTTAATCGAGGAAGCTTGAGTTTTATAGCTATATTATGAGTAAGTAACGTGTGACAGTATATATATGTCATGTGAGATGACGAGATGATAATGTCATTATCATACGCAATGCATGATTACGGTGGTGAGATGGTTGTATCAGCCATGCCTAATCTAAGAGATTCCGAGGACGGAATCTTTTGAAGGGGGTAAGAACTTGTAATACCGTAATTTTAATTTATGGTAGAGTTATTTTAACTTTTGATATAAACGAGATTAGATGAACTAAAACACGAGTTAAGACGTTTAGAAACCCATCTAAGAGAAATAGGATGTTAAAAAGAGTAAAAGAAACAGCTTTGGTTCCTACGAGGTCAACCCGGGTCGTGTTTAATAACACGGGTCGAGTTTGGGTTGCAAAGGTTTGGAAAAAGAGGAACCCGGGTCGTGTCCGACAGGAACCCGGATCGTGTAGATGAACCCGGACCGTGCTGCACCTAAAGAGAAAAAGGATTGATTTTTCGTAAATGGACCCGGGTCGGGTTCTGTAACCCGGGTCGGGTTACGGGTCCTGTGCAGCTTTTAAATGTGCGAAAATTCATTCATTTTGGGTAAAACCCATTTCGAGTTAAACCCTTTGAAACCCTAGAAATCGATTTTTAACCCTTCCAAGTCAAGATTAAAGCCGATTGATCACGAATTGAAGCTAGAGATCAATACTTGGAGCTTGAAAGGTAAACCTCTTCGATTTTGGTTTCGTTTCAACCGTTAGATGGTTTAATTTGGAGTAGTTTCATGTGGTCTTGATGAACCACCGGTGAACCACTGATGTTAGAGTGAAATTGTTTGATTATTAGGTGTATAAAGGGTTCAAATCTTAGACCCAAGTTAAGATTTTGCTTAATGTTGTGTTCATAAGCTTAAATGGGTCGAGGTGGTGAAGTGAAGAGATATAGCTAGAGGATTATTATTGATTTTTGATTATAACTTCACCATGTGATTCAAATTCCTGATTTTGTTGATATAAATTGTAAATGGGACTATTATGAGATTTGAGTATTGAGATTTAGCTGTTGTGTTACAGCTAATGCTAGACAGGATCATACGCGAGGTTCAGGAGTTCCACATATTGATTCAACCTCAGGTGAGTAGTTAATTGTTAGAAGAATCATGCTTGTTGATATGTTTAATACAGACAAGAAGTATGCTATGTTTTGATTGGTTGAGTATAACCAAATTTGAGTATATGGAGTAAAGAGTTATAGTGTGTATATCACACTCGGGACTGAGATAGTCCGTTAAGTTTAATTAAAATGAGAATTTGTTTTAGACTATGGTGATACAACCAAGTCTAGCGATCAGGAGTCTGGTATGCGTATGTTGGGAGTTTCACTTACTAAACCAATATCAGGTGAATACGTTTTAGTATTTGAGTTGAGTTATACTTGTTTATGCAAAGCGTATATGTTTTTACAAGAATATCTATGTATTGTGTTGTTATTATGAAGATTGAATAATAGAGAAATATCGTTATCCGTGAATAACAAACAATGAGTTTGATATAAATACTGAGTAATAAAGATGTGTAGATGTTAGAGTGGCTGTGGTTAAGTGTCCTTGTATGGATTGTTATAACCATAAAAATTACTATGATTAAGTGTAACTTGTTTGTGATCATGAGTAAATACGAGAAAGTGATCGAGATTATGAGTAGTACCGATTGTGGTATGTATTGAGGAGTTGATGTATGTTAATTATAAATTGTCAAAGTAAGTTAATGTGTTGCAGGTTTCAGATAACGAGAGGAGATGGTTACTTGCTAGTGAGAATAGCAAGAGAGGAAGATAAGGATATTCATTGAGAATGATTCGTGGAGTATGATTAAGATTTACTCACTAAGCTTTTTATAAGCTTACACTTGAGTGTTATGCTGTTTTGCAGGTATCTATAGTTGTGATAGGGGAAGGCATGTGATAAGAAAAGACGGACAAGTTTAGAGCCTGTCCTTAGCCGAAATAGATTTAATTGTAACACTTGGTCATATATTTTGTAAGGTCCTTTTTGTGTAATTATTGTAATGATAACAGCTTGATCCTTGGTTTGAGTGCAAATATACCCAATTAAATGTGTAATTGTTTTAAAATAATTGGGTGTACTTTGTATGAGAAACTGGGTGTTACATTTGAGTACTTAGGTTTCTGTTTTAGAAACATTTGGTTACTGTTTTTGTGATTGGAATTCAGTTTTGGTGAATGAAATCATTTGGTTACATTTAATGTTGGTGTTTCGGTGTTTTTGGATGTTTGTGTTTGGTTTTGATTGTTGAATTGTGTTTGGACCTTGTTAGGACTGTTTTCCTTAGCTGAAATCAGTAGCTAATTAGGTTAGTTTGTAAGCATTAAACCTTGGCTAGTAACTGTTCAGTAGAACTTTAGCTAGTGGCTAGTTTATGCTTTGCTTGGTTTTGCTAGTTTGGATGCCTTTGATTGCTTCTGATTCAGAGATGTACTTCTGATTTCAGAAAGTGACTAGGTTCATTTGAGCATAGCTTAGCTTGGCTTTGGTGTGTTTGATCATTGTCTCATTTGCTAGTGATTAGGAAAATAGAAACCAGATCCTCCGACTATAGCTGTGACACTATTAGTTGGTAATCTCTCATCTAGTCTAACCACGAAGCTCCTGTGGATCGACCCTGACTACCGCTATACTAGTGTGTGTGTTAGGTTTTCTCTTATTTTTGACCGCACGACGACCTCTGCGTGTGTCACTGATACCAATTGTTGGAAATCCAACTTCAAGTTATGAAACTCATAACATGAACATGGATTTCCAACAGAAGCATCTGGGAGAACCGAAGATAATCGGAGCTCGTTCGAGGAGGGTAACACCATGGACCGAAGCGAAGTTGATGAATAAGCAGTTGCAGCTCCATGTATTCTTAGAAGATCCACTAGAAAGAAGACCTCCGGTTCGCTACCTGCATTGGCAAGTTACCTACTGCTAACCAGAATCTTATCCTGAAGCCTTAAGGATGAAAGACTTCGTATAATGGAAGAATGCGACGGAGGATAATATACCCTCACTTGACAAGAATGAGATATGGTCTCTTGTCAAGTTACTAGCAAAGAAGAAGGCATTTTCCAACAAGTGGGTGTTTCGGGTCAAGGACGAAGCTGATAGGAGTAAGAGATACAAAGCACGATTGGTGGTCAAGGAGTTCCAACAAAAGGATGGTGTTAACTACAACAAGATTTTCTCTCTGGTTGTGAAGATGACCATAATCAGGACTTTGCTTGGCATCGTTGCATCCGAAGATCTCTACCTAGAACAGCTAGATGTCAAGATTGCGTTCTTTCATGGCGACCTGGAAGAAGATATCTACATGGCACAACAAGAAGATAGCTGGGAAATAAAACTTGGTGTGCCCACTAAAGAAAAGCTTGTACAGATTGAAGCAAGCTCCAAGGCTGTGATACTTGAAGTTTAATGACATCATGAGGAGAAACGGGTTCCGGAGGAGTGATAGTGACCACTGTTGTTACCCGAAGTAACTTAAGACCTCATACATCATCCAGCTTCTCTATGTTGATGATATGTTAATGGCGGGTGCTAACATACAGGAAATAAACATGTTGAAACAGCAGTTGTCCAAAGACTTCGAGATGAAGGACCTCGGACCTGCTAAGTAGGTATTAGGCATGGGCATTGTCAGGAATCGAACTTAGGGCGAGATCAAAATTTCTCAGGAGAAGTACATGATGAAAGTTTTGGAGAAGTTCAACATGGCAAGTGCTAAGTTCTGAAGCACCCTGCTATGAAGCTATTCAAAGCTTTCAAAAGAAGAATGCCCAAAGACAGATAAAGACAATGTTCCTTATACATCTGCAGTTAGCAGTCTGATGTATGCAATGGTGTGCACAAGGCTAGACATTGCACATGCAGTGAGATTCGTCAGCATGTTTATGTCAAATCCGGGGAAAGAGCAGTAGGAAGGTATCAAGTGGCTGCTCAGCTACTTGAAAGGAACCTTGGACACAACCTTAGTTTTCAAAAGTCAGAAGGTGGTCCATGAGGGTTTTATCGATACGCATCTGGGGGTTGTGCGGATTCAGGGAAGAGCACGACCGGTTATGTTTTCACAATCGGAGGAACCATAGTCAGTTGGATGTCTAGATTATAGAAAATTGTAGCTCTTTCAACCACTGAAGCAGAGCACATGCCAGTAGCAGAAGCTAGTAAGGAGTTGTTGTAGTTGAAGAACTTCTTATCAGAACTTGGGCAAAAGCAGAAGGATTGTGTATTGCATTGTGACAATCAACGTACGATTCACCTGGCAAAGAATCTGATGTTTGACAGCAGGACGAAACACATCAAGACGAGGTATCATTTCATTCAAGAGCAGATAGCCGAGGGTAACTTTATCTTGAAGAAAATCCGTGGTGCGAAGAATCCTGCAGATATGTTCACCAAGGTGGTCCCATTCGATAAGCTGAAGTTGTGCATGACTTCAACTAGTCTACCGCAGAAGTAGGCAAAAGACGAGGAACTAGATAGAGTTAAGAGAGAAAGAAAGTCTCACGGGTTACGACTTGGTAGACAGACGAATCAAATTCTGATTAGTCTCCAAGTGGGAGATTGTTAAGTATATGGAGCCTAATCCGAACTGAGGAGTCACTACGACCGAATAAGATTAGCTATCCAAAGCAACCAAACTGAGGTGAGGAATGCCAGTATTGTTGGAGGTTGTGCTTCGTCCGGATCAGTTTCTTCGTCCGAGATTGTGAGCTCCATTTTAGATGATCATGCAAAGCGAAGCAAAGATCGATCCGTTGTAAAGTAGGTATCACGAGTCTGGAGTATTCCCCATTATCTTACCCTACTTTAAGATCGTCTGCAGAAGGAGTCATCCAATGTGAGGAAGCAGCCTTTGCTCCTAGAAGATTTTGCAGTAGATACTTCTCATGGATCAGATGTGTAGAATCGAGATGTCGGTAAAAGGGTTAAGCTACTTCAGAAGCGAAGTGTACCCTTGGCACAAGTTTCGAGAACTGTTGTTGTCAAGAGTTGGTCTGCCACAACATGTTCCACTACCTTGTTTCATCAGCTGGCCTAGTGCACAACGTCAATGGCTAGAAGATTTACCATCATTACTCTCAGATTCTGTCCCTCCATTATATATACATCTCAGTGTAACTGTGGGTGTGTGTGCAGAAATTATTAGAGTGTAGTTTATACTTGTAAATTTTGTATAGCATTCAGATAATAAAATTCTCTCTAGTTCCCAATGATGTAGCTTGATTTCGAGATCGAGTGAACCGCTTAAATTTCTTTATGTTGATCTTTGCTTGTTTGTTTTACTAGTATTTTTGCTGCAACAATTTCTTTGGTCGAGTGCTTTTCTGTCGAGAGTTAGTTTGGCTGTTCTTGATCTTGTGAGATATAAAGTTATCAATCTCGACTTGTTGTGTCCCCAACCCAAAAAGAGGAGCATGAATGAGAGCTTTCGAAGGGTGAGACGGTTCGGGGAGAGATTTGAAAGAGAGAGTTTGAAGGAAGAGATGGCGAGAATAGGGGATTTCAGTTTTATAAATAGAAGGGATAATATTTTTGTGATTGGCATTTACTGAATAGAAAGGATAACATGCTTCAAAACTTGTATTATATGCATATATATATATATATATATATATATATATATATATATATATATATATATATATATATATATATATATATATATATATATATATATATATATATATATATATATATATATATATATATATATATATATATATATATATCATTATTATATATAATCATGGGTATACTTGGATTTTTAGCAGATGGACTTAAGAAATTGGAGAGGTGCGCTCTTAGGAAAGCGCGTGATCTTTTCTTTAAGCGCGTGTTGAACGTGTTTACCAAGAAAGTCCGTATTCAGTAAGAGAATTAAATGCCACGTTTTGGACACGCGTGTTCAACCGCTACCACCGTCAACCTGATGTCTTTCTCTCTTTCTCGTTTTCGCCATCACTGCATCGATTACATCTTCACTCCTTCCCACCACAACTCCATTTTTCCTTCTTTCATCTTTGTCTACCACCATTGCTCCATTACTCTTTCCATTTTCATACTCTATTTACGCCCGAATGACATCGAAAGCTTCTGCCACCTCTCTCCATCTTCATCTGTTTCAAGTACTGCCCTTCCCAAGCTTTCTTCTCTACCGCTTCATAAATCGCGAAGGTGGATCTGCTGGTTGTTTCAATGTGATCGAAGGAGAAGAATCTACTAAGGATTTTTCAAACCTTAATTGGTCAAGTCATGCTTATTCTTCCTTGCGGTTCAGCATAGATGGTTGCAGAGGAAGGAAGACCCGATAATGGTCATCGATTACAGTTTTGATTTTTAAATTGCTCACGATATTCTGTCGCTTGAAGTAACTAGAGACCAGAGATTTGGTAATCGACATTCTATCATTTAACCATGTACGCAAAGGTATTCTACTCTTTATTTGGGTAACCTAAATACAAGTCATGGGTGTTTTTGATTAACTGAGTGTAATTTTTGCATTGATTTTGGAGGCCATTATCCAGGTTAGGAGACAAAGGACCGGAGAGAGAATGAAATTTGCTTCAAGAAAATGGGATTACGCCACCGCTCCACTATCTTCTCTTATACACTTCTCTGTCTTGTCTTCCACAAGACGTTCCTTCAACCACAGGACTTTTATCACCTGGTTTTTCTCTTCCTCTTGCTTCTCCAAAACGATTACACCCTCTCAAGAAACTCAACCAAAAAATGATTTTTGATAAAGAATAAAGGAGGATTTTTTAGAGTACGAAATAATGGTGAATATGGTTTAATTTTTTGCAAATCTTAAAAGCTCAAATTTCTACACTTCTGTTCTGGGATTTTGGAAAATTAAACCCTCTTTGCATTTGTGATTTGGCAGTTTTTACTCGATTGCCTGTCTACTTCTATATGATGTTCTAATGCTCATCAAGATGATGTGGGATACAAGTGTGTAACGAATCTGGATAAAAAGCAAGGGAAATTAATCGTTAGCTTCTTTTACCCTGCTTCGATTATTTGGTTTTCTGCGATTTTAGCGTGAATAACATAAAAATAGAGATTGTTAGCAATTTCAATTTTGCGGTTTCTCATTTTAGTCCTTGGTATGGTCGAGTTAATTAGTGATTTTTGTAATAACTAATCGATTTTGATTATCCGATGTTTGCTGGAGATTACAGAAATAGAAGTCGAGTGTATTATCAATTGAATCGTATCTTATTTCAGTCATGGTTGATTTTATAGGTGATTTTTTAATAACTATTCAATTTTGTTTCTATAACCTTGCTTGTGTGGTTGGATCTCAAGGATATTATTTACCAACGAATTTCTCTTTTTGGTCTCCAGGTATTATCCTTTCCATCACCACCAGAAAAGCTCTATGACAGATCTAATTCAAGGTCCATATCCGCCTCAAGAATTCGGTGACTGCCTCTTCAAACCAAATTGGTAAAAAGCACAAAGAATTTTGGTCAAATTAGGTACGACATACAATGATCTTTTTTATTTCGTTTTCTAAGTAAATTCTTTTTTAAACTACGCTAATCTTGGAACATGTTGTTTTCCTTTACATTCAGTATCATTTTTGATAACTTTCTTTGGAATTGCCCTGTGGCATCACATTTAGCTCATTAAAGATAGTGGCATCTCCTAAAGTTGGAGTGCGAATAAGAAGTGAAGTTGATCCATTGGATGAATGGGCTCAATTACCACAAATATGAACAGAAAGTGGTCAAAGGGAATACTAATGATCTAAGGTGATCTTTATATGTCAATATACTTTGATTCTTTAATATTTATGGTTACAACAGGGGAGATTGCAACAGATAACTTATGTTGGTGGTTATGGCCGTTAACGTGCTATTATTTTTTTGGTTAAAAAAACAATCATATAAATGATATGATATCCATAAATTTGATAACAAGTATAAATATGTCATGATGCAACTCTTTTTTCTAAATTTAAATAGTCAATATGAAGAATTTTGTTTATTTATAGATTACTTTATTAATTGCTTTTTAAGTAATTTCCATTTATTATAGATTTTGTATAATATTAGAACATGATTCAGGTTGTAGTGTTGTTTTCATCTTTCTATGTTTTGTTTTTGGGGCTCGTTTAACTCGGTCTCGAGTCAAGTTTAGTTTAGGAAGTCGATCCTGAGTAGCTTATGAACCCGATGAGACTAGGACATTTAACTACAAAATTCTATTCAAGTATTGTTTTACATGAACACAGAACTAGATTTGGTTGCAATTCATATCGATTACCACTCAGTTTGGGCCTCCCCGTCCTTTTTATAAAAAATCAGTTTTTCTCAAATTGTCCAAATGCAGTATATCAAGAATCCACCATTACTCTACCTCCTGACCTCCATCCGTTCACCACTCCCTATCCTTCTCTCTCACTTATATGTTTACACCATATATTGTTAAAATTCATTGTATCTACGAACATTTGATCTTGTATTGAATGCCCATAATGTGAAATTTAAGTCGGGGGTATTTGCGTCATTATATTTTCAGCCTGCAGGAGGTGTGTGGAAGTTCGATTGAGCTTCTAGATGTTTATCCTTATATTTCTCCATCCATTGGATTCATCGACTATATTATCATCCAAATGTGGATGAAATGTAAGTGTCTGGTCTTAAACTCGTTAGTTTGATGACTGAACAACTTGGTCTTAAACTCGTTAGTTTGATGACTGAACAACTTAGGCACTAACACTGAAAACACTTCTTTTATCTTTAGATTTGGAACCTTTTAAATATTTAAAAGGTTTTATTTTTTATTTGTAATGCTGGAACTTTGAGGAGTTGTGTTAGTGGTGATTACAATATCTTGATGCTGAAACTCAGATTATTTCTTATATTTTATGGTTTTATTCGTAGATTATATGAATATAGAACAAAATTACGATCTTGACATTTTTGCCTTATACAAAAAGGCATTGTTCGTGCTAGCTGATGTTCACTATGGGGGATAAGTATAACATCAAATAAAGTTGAGCCGTGTATTAAACCATTGTTCTTCCATTTCTTTCTTCTTATTAAGACATTGCATATTGAAAATATACCCAATTATAGCATTCTACTTTCAGTTTTGTGTTATTTAAACAATATACTTTACGTAACACTAGAAGAAATGCCTAACTACCCTTCACGGGCCGTGATCATCACGGCCCCAAGACATACCTAGTATATATATATATATATATATATATATATATATATATATATATATATATATATATATATATATATATATATATATATATATATATATATATATATATATATATATATATATATATATATATATAGGGCTAGGTTATATATAGGGTTAGGTTATATATATATATATATATATATATATATATATATATATATATATATATATATATATATATATATATATATATATATATATATATATATATATATATATATATATATATATATATATATATATATATATATATATATATATGTTTTCATTATGCGACTACTACTCTCGTTCATTTACGTTCTTATGCTCATTTGTTAATTCTTTTTACGAATTTAGTTTATACTCTTTTATTCGTTTATTTAATAGACATGAATGATGAGGTGATTTATTTACGTTCATTTGTATTTATCCGTGAGTTCTGATTTACGAATTGTTTAAATTCGTTTGTTTTCATTTATTATTCGTTTATTTAATAAACACGAATGATAGACTAACTCTTTTATTTATGTTTGTTAATGCTCACTTTTTCTTATTCATTAATTCTCATTCACCTGTTGTATATATCTATTTATTTATGTTTTTATATTCTTTTATTTAAATATTTAATAAACACGAAGGATGGACTAACCCTTTCATTATCGTTCATTTATGCTCGTTCATCAATTTCGTTTATAAGTTGTTTATATTCGTTTGTTTACTTTTGCGTTTGCTTATACCCGTTTGGTATCTCTCGTTTATGTTCAACTATATAGTAAAGATCTTTTATTACGTAAACAACCCTTTGATAAGTTATCAATAAAACCTAATTTATGAAACATAAATTAAACCTTGACAATATTCGGAACTTTGAGATTAGAAAGTTTTTATATATGTATTTCAAATAAACAATAAAGTTAGAAGTATTTAGATAAAAAATCAAAAGACTAGGTATGTTTACAAACTTTTTTCTTTACAGTAGGATGTGAAATAAAAAGAGCTTATATCATGAAATAAAAACAGTGAGGTGATGGCATATGTTTATAAAGTTAAATATTATGACTAGTAATGAAAGCAATTTCTCATTTCCCATCACATGTACATTACGAACCAATTGTGCACTCAACAAAACATCATCATTTTACATCTCTGTCGCGAGTTAAAATGTTTGTAATACGTTGTTTAAACATGATCATTTTTCATCACGTCTTTAAACCAATTTTTTATGTTAAGGATTAGAAAAAAAAAATTGTATGATTAATTAATAGAATAATTATAATCGGGGACGAACCTGGTATAAAACCCCAAGATAACACGGCTTATCTCTCAAATTTAAAATATATGATTAATTAATAGAATTAATAGAATAATTATAATCAAGGACCGGCGTATGAATCCCAAGATAGCGTGACTTATCCCTCAAAATTTTCCGTCAAATGTAAATTTTATTGAAAATCCATTAATAATTCATCGATAACGATTTTAGTAATAAATTTGACACCAACCGATATCTATAAACCTTGTTAAAATGCTTACGGAGTTGAATATCCATTAAAGTACGGTTTCTGGAATTTTTTTTTCTTAATCCACATTTGATTTGAGTTTGGGGTTTAGACCTTAACACTAAGTATGTTGAAAGAGTATGAGTTTAGGAGGCAAAAAAGAAAACATGAAACTAGGAGTAGACAGAATAACAAGGTTGCGAAGAGGAGGGAGAGGTTGAGTGAGACTGTGGAGTATGAGTGAGAAGGGAAAAAAATGAAAATAAATTCATGATCTAAGATGGCTAAGCGACTTCCACATTATAAAACACGTCAATCAGAAGCTTTCTTTTAAATATGGTATTGGTTTTTGACATGTCCAGTTTACATAAGAATTAGAAAAAAACTTGAATATATATAAACGGATCATTTTGAAGTTGAAAGTTTCGACCCTGATTTTACTCGTTTAATTTTCATGTCATGTCGTGTCAACCCGTTTAATTAAACATGTTGAAATCTCTTACTCAAACCCGTTTATTTCGTGTCGAGTTGTCGTGTTGTGTCAGTTTTTGCTACCTCTATATGATAGGTTCAAAGTAAGTTGATCAAAATGGAAATTAGAGAAAAGAAAAAAAATTAATACGACATTATAGAAATTAGGAGTACCCATTTGGGTTTACTCTTTCCATGGTGACATTCGGTTTTTTATTTGTGGTTGCTTAGAATCTTTCCCTTTTTTGTTCTTTTTTCCTCACCATTGTTATATACAAACGATCAAAAAAACATGATATTACAATAGAAAGTGGGATCATTAACGAGGTTATTTAATGAATATTATGAAAAATGCCAACATTATCTATACCTAATAAACCTGCATCATTCGGCTTCAACGACGAACGGGAAGGATCATGGAGTGCAATGAGTGCTGCAACTAGACCAGCATTGCTTGAAATGGTAGGTTCAGTAAAACATGGTTTATGCCTGTCATCTAAGAACATATCATTTTGGTCGGGTCCCCGTACCATAGCTCCCAAAAGTTCATTTGGATTCGAAGTTTCTGAGTTCAACCAGGTGCTCCCTTCGGCACAAGAATGCCACTGATTATCCCACGGGATCGATGCACCCCTATGGTGGACATGCTTGGGATAGTTGTTTCCAAATCCCACCACATAGCTCATGCCCACCGGATTGTCTCCAAGTATGTAATTAACCTATAACAAGATCATAGACAAACAAAAGGTTAATATATAATAGGGGTCAATGATCAAAAGATTCGTTGATACGAAGAGGGCAAGAAATATCATCAGCACCAGATCTGTCGAGTACTCTCACTTCGCATACGTGTCTATCTTTTCTTTACTGAAAAACTTTGTTAGAAAAGTTGAATTATATATATTTTCTTACTTGCCTGAGATAAGGAGAAATCCCGCAAGTGCGCAAGAGAAAAACTAGTACCATCAATGCAACCGCTACCAGATCTATGCAGAAGATCAAGATAGTCGCTATACAGTTTGCTAAGAAAGGAAGCCGTGGCGGCATACTCAAGTGGTCCATCATGATTTGGGTTTAAGAATAGCAGTCCACCTATTCGTATGAAAACAAAATGGTAAAGAGCGGCTACACATTTTGAGCTTCATCATTCTCAAAATACAGATGATATGTGCGTACCTTGTGTTTTATGTGTAGCAGGAGACAAATACGAACACATAAGCAAGTCTACGTTATTCGTCGATAATATGAAGGATTCTTCATATGGGTATCCAAGATCAAAGAAGAATCTTAGCCTTGTTAACAAAACCTATGGATAAAAGGTATTTTTAAAACCAGTACCAAGGAAAACTCTAACTGAAGTTTGACCATTTAAGGTCAAACAGCTAAATCCCAACTGTAACATTGATTCTAAAAGCACAAAGCACAAGATAGGATTACATACCGCGATTGCAGTGAGCTTATTATTCCAATAGAAAATGCCTTTATCGGCTGATTGTTCCTCTTTTTGGGCTGAAACAAGATGTTGGGTAGCATATGTAAGATAGCTCGTATTCCCCGTAGCAAAAAACAACCAAGTCCCTCCCCATACTAACTCGTCTATATATCCCGTTGAGTTATAGAAACGTCTTGCTTCTCCCCCACACTCATCTTTCGTCGTATACGTACCCTGAACAGACCCAGGCTCGTCGTCTGTAACAACCTTGAATAACTCTATCGCCGTTTTGGTTAAACTCGTTGAATATTTTTCGTCTTCCTTAAACACTAATGATGCTGCTGAAAGTGCTGCAATAATCTCTCCGGCCAAATCGGATGCCGTCTTATCACAACTAAAAACTGGCCTTTCGTATCTCATATCCTCCGGTCTTTGCCAACAGTTGAGATCGTTTTCGGATGATGTGCCGTTTCCTGTACTCCCGACCTTAAAATAATAAAAAAAACAGAAGTCATCAATATAACGTTTGCAATATCAACTTTTCAGGTCGCTTATATCTTGTTGCAGTTGTTGATTTTTGGGTACCTGCGAAACCAAAGTACTTGAACCAGGAGAAGTTTGATTTGGAGGGATGAAAAGCTTGAGCAAATAGTCACTTCCCCATTTGATTATGTTCTTGATGTGATCAAGTTCTCCGATATCTTCGTATTTATGATGATATTCGATCACAGACCAACTCAACAGAGTGATTGTATAAGCGGTAGGAAAGCTAAATTTGATGTTGTTCCCAGAGTCGTAAAATCCGCCAACTAGAGTTCTATTCCCGTCTTCTAATCCAGAATCACCTCGAAACTTCACTATATCGTCTTTCTGCAATACTCCGGCTGCCAAAACAAAAACCCAACAAAAGTAAGAAAAAACGTGAGTCTAATGATGGTGATGACTTTCCAGTGGTAATGTGAACTCAAAATTATCGGTTAAAGGGTGGTATCGTTTACATTTCTGAGCATCAAAGAAAACCAGAGCGTTTTTAAGCGCTACTGTTAGGTCTTTTGAGGAGCCATGGTGATGTTTGTTATTCGCTAGGAAATGTAGCAACAACCATAGAAGTACGATAAGCAAAACGAAGGCGGACGCCGCGTAAATAAAGCGTTTAAAGTGGCTTTTATTGACGATGGTTAGTTTGAAATCGACGGATTTGGAGTATCGTGAAGGTAGTGATCCGTAGCCCGAAGGGTCCCGAGGTTGAGGGAAAAGGTTGAAGTCGACTTCGATGGAATTCCAACGGCTCGACGACGGAAGAAGGCGGCCGGCTTGAGAGATCGAGTGGACGTAAAGCACGCTATTTTCAGTATCGGATGCTGCGCCGGTGTCCATCGGAGATCCAATGTAGAAGGACGGTTCAGTCATGGTGTTTTATGAGCGAAAGGAAATATGCTTTCGGTGATGCTTCGAATTCATCGTCGAGGCATTGGAAGCTGCTCCTCTTACTTGGGAACATTTGTCCCATCTGCATAGCCATCTTTTAAAAGAAATTTAATGGTCATATGTTTATTTTGCAAGGACGACGTGGAGGTCTCACTTTCTCTGTTTTTACCAAAGTTTATTGTGAGATGGTGACGGAGCAGAAAGGGATAGAGCTCGACGAGAGCCCGGCTCCCACTTCCTCCGGTCTTACGTCCGATAAAAACAAATAACAGTTTTATTCCTATAATCTTCCATACGTATTAATTCTTTTTATTAAATTAAATACTATATACTATAGTTATATATTATTTTATAATTTTATTTATATAATCTTTTGCTACACATCAACCTTCAGTCACATATTTTAGACAATGGGTAATGTGGGAAAATCAATAAATAAAGAGAATTTAGTAGTGAAGGGGTAATTTCGATATTTCGCTTAACATAGTTTGTTATGTCAGATTATATATGAGGGTAGTGGGGGAGGTGAGGGGATCATCTATTTTGTGAAATTTGGAATCAGCTCCTTTTGGAGAGGCTAGGCTCTCGAATCTCTAGCAAAATCATTAGGTTTTCCTTGTTATTTTGAGTATTATCAACACGTCCAGTGAAGCTTTGATTTCTGTTCTTTGTGATTTTTAATATTAAAGTCAGTTCTTAGCAATTGGTATCAGAGCAATGACCCTGAGAACTCTGGATCAAAGGGTGGATACAGTAGAAGAAGGGTTGAAGGAAATGCGTTCTTCCTTGGCTGGACTGCAACAACAAATCAATAGTCAGTTGTCATCATTGATCGAGAAAATGACAGAGATGGCTACGGAGCGAAAGAAGTTGCACTCTACCGTGAAAGGGACGATTTGCTCAACTATCTCAAAGGAAACCATCCAAGGTAGCGGTATCAAACTGCAACCATCACCGCCACCGTCTCTAAGTTTCGAAAACAGTAGCGTGGGTGCAATTCTGAACAGAGGAGACCCAGATCCGATTTTAAGAGAGCTTCAAATGCCCTTATTTGATGGTAACAACTCTATGGGTTGGATCCTTGAGATTGAACGATGTTTTTCTTTTTACCGTCTGAGAGAAGAAGACTGGTTGGAAGTAGCAGTGATGACTCTTAAAGGTGATGCGCTATTGTGGTATGAATGGGAGAATCGAAGACGACCCATACGTGACTGGGAAGAATTAAGAGGTTTGATTCGTCGTCAATACAGATCATCGATGGTAGGAGTGTTATATGAACTTCATACGAAGATGTTCCAGGTCTGGAAGAAGACGGAGCGGAAGACGACACCGTTAACTGAGGTGATAAATGACAAGTTAGAAGAGATGTGTTCTACTATTGCAGAGGAAATCAGCCAGATTAGCAGTGAGAGACCACCACCACCGCCGGAATCTGAAGCAAAGAACGGGGGGAAGATGGATTCGATTCCAACGCTCCAACTAGTGCCGTTGCCACCATCTCTACAGGTCAATCGTGCTTATGAACCACCACCACGGCCGTTGCCATCACGGCTGCCACCGCCATTATCGGAAATTAAATCAAAAGGCGAAAGAGCGAGGGAATCCAATCCTAACCAGCGAGAATCAAAGGAGGATGTTACGTTGACGGCTCTGTTAAAAGACGTAACAGAAGAGGTATCTCTAGGTTATATTCTAAATGGGTTTAATAAAGTTATCATGGTGGAATTTAAACTGTGGGGCCCACGAGATCTGTATCAGGCCCAAGTCACGAACTAGGTATTTAAATTAGAGAAAAAGGAAAGCCCAGGTCTAGTAAAGGCCAAGACTAAAAACCATTCAATCAAAGCGATTACACTGGCAAATGCGGAAACTGATTTCCCTCTTTGTCTTTGCATCCTCCTATCTTCCATTGACTTCCCTAATCCCGACTGTTTATTAGATGTTCTCAAGATTGATTCAAGCTCCAATCCTAGCGTTCCCAAATCTGATTCTCTTATTTAGACGGTCACTTCACGAACAAGAAATAATGAGATCAAATCAGATTACAACCATGAAAAATTCCAACCAGGGCTACTGCCATTTTTGTTCCGGAACAGTCATAGTGCACAGAAAGATCATCGAGAGGTAGCATTGATATTGTTCAACTCCTTAACAGAGTCAATTAAGGATGTAGTTCGACCATATTTTCTTGATTTTCAAGCACTTATGTTCGAACTTCTACAAGAGGAAACCAATAACAGTGATAGAGCAGCTGCTCTCACCGTAGTTCAATTTTTTATTGAGTTCACTCCTGATGCGTCTCAAGTGATTAAATATTGGAAATTTTTCCTCAACATCTTAAAGCTTTCAAGACAATGCTTAGCTTTGGCCAAAGTCATAGTCCAGTTCTCGCTTGAAGTTTACTCAAGTCTAAAATTGGATTCCGGCACACATCATCAGACTATTCAAATCATTCCGGGATACGCTAAATACAAAATCAGTTCCATCAAGAAACACAAGTTAGTCATCCTAATCCTTCAAGTTACATGTCCATTGATTACAAAGGCAAACAATAAGGAAGATGATGATGATGACTGGGCATCAGATCCTACTATTGCTACTGAAGTTATTGATACCATGCCCTTAAAGTTACCAAAACATGGAATTCCAGGTGTCTTTGAATTTGCTACTTTGAGCAGTCAAAGTGTTGACCAGAAGTTTTGTGGAAGCCCCTGTCATTATTTTAGGCGTTGTTTCAGACGGGTGTTGGGAATTAATGGAAGATTTCAGTATCTTCCACGTGTTGTCCTTCCGACATTTTCTTCATGCAATCGTGATGATAGGCTTGCTGCTGATCACGATGATGGAAATGTGAATGGGTTAGATGGAGTTTTAACTGATGGGGAAGCTCAGGATGAACCTGGAGTCAGAAAAATTAGCATAAAAATAGGTGTTTTAGATGAAATGGTTGGCGAGGAAGCTGTTATGATTATCCAGGATGCACCGGAGCAAGTGGGTGAAATGACCATGGCGATTGCAGATCACGGTAAGATCAAGGATAAAGGAGTCTTTCAGGGAGGGATATTTGTTGTGATTGTCGTGGTGACTGCATATCAAGGTAAGGCAGGGGGCAAGAAGATGAGTTCACCTGGAAAATTTTGGATGCTATGCACCATTTTTTTTATCTACCTTGAGGACAAGGTGAATCTTTGGGGGTGGGGTATTGCTACACATCAACCTTCAGTCACATATTTTAGACAATGGGTAATGTGGGAAAATCAATAAATAAAGAGAATTTAGTAGTGAAGGGGTAATTTCGGTATTTCGCTTAACATAGTTTGTTATGTCAGATTATATATGAGGGTAGTGGGGGGAGGTGAGGGGGATCATCTATTTTGTGAAATTTGGAATCAGTTCCTTTTGGAGAGGCTAGGCTCTCGAATCTCTAGCAAAATCATTAGGTTTTCCTTGTTATTTTGAGTATTATCAACACGTCCAGTGAAGCTTTGATTTCTGTTCTTTGTGATTCTTAATATTAAAGTCAGTTCTTAGCATCTTTCAATACATATTAATTCTTTTAAAATTTTAATAATTTTAAGTATATATATTTCATTTCTAAAAAGACAAATAAAAATATTTCTTATCATAGTTATATGTTTTATAGTATCGGTTATTTTTATATTGGATTTTTTAGATCATATATAATGTTTTTAAATTATTTACAATATTCTTTTTTATTTATTTAACTTATTTAAAAAAATTATTAGCAATAAACAACAAATCTAAATAATTTATTTCATTCTTTCAAGTTAACCGAACATGACAAAACAATATAATAATTTATTCTATTACCTTACTTATTTAACTATATTACTTATTCCATATCTTCATGATATATCTATTTCATCATAACAAAGGCTCATAGTTTTAACTTATTTTAATAATTATATTTTCATATTCGTTCTTGGTTCAATGTATTTTCAGTAATCGGTTTTGGTTTGATTTGATATAGTTCAAATGGATACCGAAAAGGTTTCTCAAGATTTTAGATTGTGAATAATGTGATTTAATATCCATTTTGTCAAATTGAATCAAACCTAAATATGCATCTCCTTCATGATTTGATTATTTTTGGCTTGTCTAGGTATGGTTTCATCCCTATACACAAATGCACAATATAACAAATAACAAATTTCGGGTCCACGACATACGTATGAATGACTTTTTTTGGTCATGCATTGTGAATGGGCTTTTATAAACGTTAACAAAATAGTTGCTTGAGATATTGGTTTAAAACTGATAGGAACTTTAGAGATGAAATTCACAAACAGTTAATAACTTATATCTTGAGGAAGCACCAAAAAACAAACAGTTTAGAAACAGTTTATTCTTTGAGATATTGGTTTCAATCCATTAGAACCATGCATATATATATATATATATATATATATATATATATATATATATATATATATATATATATATATATATATATATATATATATA
Organism: Cichorium intybus; assembly: GCA_023525715.1. Classification (NCBI taxonomy): domain Eukaryota; kingdom Viridiplantae; phylum Streptophyta; class Magnoliopsida; order Asterales; family Asteraceae; genus Cichorium; species Cichorium intybus. Next base: position 4,721,838 of record CM042013.1, read on the forward strand.
TATATATATAAATATATATATATATATATATATATATATATATATATATATATATATATATATATATATATATATATATATATATATATGTCATGTCTACATTTAATGTTATTACTAGAAAAATTACATTTATTGACAACAAATACCAGCGTTAAAAGGGGAAAAGTCAGGTTATGGATCTACAGTGATGACATTCGTGGTTTAGTGTTGTCGTAGTAGCCTCATCGGTGGATGTACCTATTGTTATGACAACAACATCATAACTAGAATCTCGTCGTTATAACCTATTGTAACGATCTTTATGTTGTAATAGATATTAAATTGAAAAAGCTAAATAATCAAAATACTAAAAAATGATTGACAAAGGTTGTATAGTAGATACTTAAAACAACACCATATCGTCGCAGTTTGTATTATATGATTTTTAGGAAAAGTTGCCGTTTTAATAAATTTCCAAAAAACTTGAACGAGACAACAAAAACAGTAAAAATTCCATGATTACAAAAAAAATATGAGCAAGTACAAATTCCGGTGAATTATATAAAATAGTAAACATGTAGAAGTCCAATAATGTTTAAAGTCTATAAACTAGCTAATCTTCGTCCAAATTTTTCTCGTCATCATCATTCTCATACATTAGACCGTTGATCTTGTGGTTGTGAAAATTTTACATCTTTCTCATCATCACCACAATGCACTCGAGAGCGTTTCAATCAAAATTAAGGCCTCATCTTTGTTGTTGTTAATCATAAAACTTCGTTATTTCTTGTTGAATACCTTGTACACCATTTCGTTCATCATGTTCGAAGGTGGCGTTAGCGTTGTGGAGGATTATGGAAAATTCAAAAAACGTTTTAACTTTTGTCCCCATCTTGTTCGACAATACTTTTTAGCTTTATAATTTTTTGAAACTTGTTTGCACCTCATACATTATAAGTTAGCTAGGATGTCTGAACCACCCCTTTATAGGTGCTGTATGAAATATTGTTTACTCAACTTAAAAAAATGAATCATTAGTACTTCTAAAAAAGGTAAAAACAATATGAGAAACTTGGGAACCATATTTGTAATTTACTCCTAGATTCATTAGTACTTCTATAGAAAAGAAAAAAAAAATTGAGGGTGTACTTGATAGTTTTAATAATATTGTGTTTCTTATTGGCATATTCTCACAATGTTGGGGGTTTAAGTGATAATTTCTCCACAAATGAAGTAAACCCAATGCCAAATCTTCCCGTATTTCAAACTCAATATAGCAGAATTATGATCTGAAGTTCTAAATTGCGTCAATCTGATGCATTTGCTCTCTAAGATTCCAAAATCTGCATTATGACCTGCTGATAGGTAAATTCAGATCTTAATTTTCGAAATCCTCATCCATGATTGACTACAAGTTCTTCTTTTTGGGAGATCATGGTGGGCTAGATTTCTCGTGATGCCCAGTGAATTCGGTTCTGTTAGAATGTCCCCTTAAATTTCTAACTTTCGTCATTCAGATCTCCATTCTAATTTGGTCACCGACGACTGTTCTCGATTTCGTCCTATAATTTTTTGAACTAGCGGTATGCATCGAGATCCCAATTTGTGAACCTAATTTAATATTATCCGTCGTCGTTTAGGTATGCTTTGATTGACATCGATAATGATAAATTATCAATTTGCCTCAGATAGTCCGAAGTCCTTCAATGCGTACCCTAGAGGTGATTTTGATTTAGAGTCGAGTACCGTTAGAAAAGCTAGAAAACCCAAACATTCATCATTTCATCCCGTTATAATGATTAAATCTTTAGGAAATCGAATTATGTACTACTACAAGCTACACCCTGTGATGGTTTTCTTGATCTTCTTGACATTTGGGGTCGCCACTCTCATAGTTCTTTCACTCTATACTAGCCATTTTCAGACGATGAGTAATTATAGGAAGTATGACACTGGTATGGATAATGCTTATCCATTTCCAAAGCTTCGTAACCTTGTGATGGTTGCTGGGCATTCTATATATACGAGTAGTAGTTGTGAGAAAATTGATCAGGAGAATTCGTGGTTTTTGGAATCATATCAGAAGAATCCAGGACAAGCTTCTACTTTTGTTGCACATATTAAGGAGGGAATTGAGAGTGCAGCTAGAGATGATGAGGCTTTGTTGTTGTTCAGTGGTGGAGAGACTCGTAAAGATGCAGGTCCACGAAGTGAGGCACAAAGTTATTGGATAGTTGCTGAATCAAAAGGATGGTTTGGTGAGTTTTTATAGCTTTTTTCTCTTAATGTATTATCTAATATGGCATGTAGGTGATAAATTAAGATTGGAAGTTATACTAGCTTAAAATTTGTATGGCAATGAAAGATAAGTAGATAACTACTAGTTAGTTTAGTGCATTATCTAATATGGCATATTGGCATATGATCTTTTCTTTTTTATGGATCAAATTATTCAATGAATTCATGTTGATGTTGATGCCATAGATTTGTACTTACTCTAGAATTGTGGATTTAGGCAACCAAGAGAAGGTGAGATGGAAAGCACTCACAGAAGAACACGCAAGAGACAGCTTTGAGAATCTTACTCACAGAAGAACACGCAAGAGACAGCTTTGAGAATCTTCTCTTCAGTGTATGCCGGTTCCGAGAACTTACCGGCTCGTATCCCCAAAATATCACCGTATGTTCATTTATCTGTGTTTCTTTTTGACTTAATGGACTTAATGGGTACATGACTTAATAATCTGGTAAATGGAAATGTAGGTTGTGGGTTATGATTTCAAGAAAGAACGGTTTGTTAATTTGCACCGTTCTGCAATTGGGTTCCCAGAGACCCGATTCTTCTATGTGGGCACTCCAGCAGCAATAACATCAAAAGAAGCAGCATTAAAAGGGGAGGCATTAGTCAGGACACAATTTCAACATGATCCTTATTCCTGTGTAAGCTCACTTCGTCGCAAAAAGATTGGGCGGGACCCGTTTCACAGGTCTATACCTTACCCGAATGGCTGCCCGGAAATTGAAGGCTTGTTCAGATACTGTGGACCTTCCTTCTATCCAGGTTACGTCCCTTGGGCTTGAGAAAATCGAGTATATTTTCTTTATTTTTGTTTCATATTTTTAGGATTGTATGATTATGGAACAATATGAAATAGATGCATTCGGTATATTATTATATATAGATATATGAGAAACTTAGTCGTAAAATAAATTCCCTTGATTGAAATCTCACATTTAGCACATTTGACAAACGATTTTTTTTTTTTTTGTTTGTTTTCGAATATGTTGGTTGTTAAAAACGGAGCGTTAAGTACCTTTTGATATTGTATGATTGTTTGTTATATAGCGGTTTTTGGGTAAAAGCCGTGAAGTAACCTCTATGCCTTTGTTGTTATAATCTTAGGGGGCGTTTGGTTCGCAAATTGATTTTGGCTTAGAATAAAAAGATACATACAAGAAGTACAAATAAACATAATTTTGCTTATTCTTCAATCGTATAAAATCATACCTAACCATCCAAAGTACAATTTAAAGAAGAAACCCACAAATGGATTCTCTACGACCTTTAGGCCATTAAAAAAGGGGTACAAAACTTAGAAGGATTTAAAACATTTGTTCTTTTGGCTTAAAAGGGCTTGTTAACCAAATCAAAGTTAAGGGGTACACCCAACTTCCAAGTACTTGTCTACATCTGAACCTTTATATTGATCCATTGCTGCGATTAGTTGCTAACGGAATAACAAAATGATGGTATAGTTTTATATAGGGAAAATGACTTATAAGGGTAATTATGTTTCAAAACTATTCAAAAAACATCATCCAAGTTTGGTCTGTTCAAGAAACATCATCCAAGTAAGACCTTTGTACAAAAAACACCATCCAAGTAAGGCTTTTGTACAAAAAACACCAACGAACTACATGTTTTGTTCAAATTTTACCCGATGGTAACCGGCTCTTGCAGGTTAAAGGATGACTTGGCCTAATATTTAGTGACATGGCATAATAACAGATAAACAGTTTAACATGCAAGAGCCGGTTACCATCGGGTAAAATTTAAACAAAACATGTAGTTCGTTGGTGTTTTTTGTACAAAGGCCTTACTTGGATGGTGTTTTTTGTACAAAGGTTTTACTTGGATGGTGTTTTTTGAACAGACCAAACTTGGATGGTGTTTTTTGAACATTTTTTAAACATAATTACCTTTATAAGTCATTTTTTCTTTTGTATAGCAAGTGGAAAAGAGGCCTTTGGAGGGAGATAGTGATGGCTATGGGTGTTTGGTACGAGGTCCCTTATCAACTTCTAGAAATTATTTCTTTATTGTTTCTTCAATCATGGTACGAAAGTAAAAACGAATACAATGTTATTATCAATGCCATCTTAGACTGTTTGTGTTTTCGTACCATGATTAAAAGCTGTTATTTTACAACGGTCGGAGTGGGTTAGTTCGGCTTGGTTACCCATCAACACAGTTTTTGTCCAATTTTATTAATTTCATAAATAATTAACCTATCAAATATTCAAATATGCGTATAAGCTATTACTAAAATAATGATTAACTATTTGTAAATAAAATAGTCTAAGATGTAAGTATTTAAATGTGTATCAGTTGACTTTTAAACTATTTGAGTCATCTTTGATAAAATTCATTGTATCTGATTATTAAAAGTTAAAGTTATCTGAGCAGCCATACAACTTGTACTACTAAATTCTTGTAGACTATTTTATATAAATTTTTTATTCCTGTATGGTCGCTATAGGCCAGTTTGGTTCTTTTTTGACCATTTCGCCCCTCTAGTATTTGTCGAAATATGAATGGGTTGGTTTCAACTTGCATACAAGTCAAGAATAGGAGCAATATTGAGTTTTGATGTTAGGAATCGGACAGGGTACACGCAGCGGAAACACACTATCACACACACACAAACTCACGAAAATAAAGCAAAAGATAACACAAGGATTTTACGTGGTTCGGATTCAGTGTCAATCCTACATCCACGGGCAACAACTAGATTTTATTTGACTGAGGAGATTACAAGAGATACACACTCAATCCTTTACATGTATTGTGTGTTGTGGTGCATATTGTTCTTCAACTTAATGGTCTATTTATACATATCATGAGGTGCATTATTCACAATGGGAACATAAGAAGTTTCCTTCAAGAATAGGGGCTGCACCAAACTTCTTCACCAACCTTTGAAAAAGCAACTTCAAAATGTTCACATTCACCTAACAATCTCCCACTTGAAGATTTTGAACATCTCTCATTAATCTCCTAACATAACCAGTCTTCCAAGCTTCCAGTTCCAAAGAACAAGCTAAGACTCAGTCAATTTCCTAGTTGCAGCCGCCCCTCATCATCAAGTACTAGAAGGGCCAGTTGAAGCTCCTACAAGCTCCAACTCAGTCGTGGTCAATACCGCCACCGACTCATCCCCTGTCTCAACCGGCTTGGACACTCCACCAGCTCCAGAGATACACCGAGGACCACTAACACTCTCCAAACTTTGCAAACTTCCAACAGGAGAGAATTTTTCAGTCTTAGTCTTCAAAACCCAACGGCTCTTTGTAACTGTACCCGGAACACACCTCGTGCTCCCACTGTCACAAAATCCCCTGAATGGTTTAGACTTTCCGACTCGTTCAGCTAACATCTCTTTGACTCCAGACTTCATGTTTGCAAAATGAACTCTCTTAGCACTAGATTTAGCGAACCAGATTTTGTTATGCTTAACAGGGACGGTCATACTTCCCTCAGCAGGTACCTCAACCATATATAATGACCCACGCTTCATACCTTGAGCAATCACCGAATTTCCATTGACCACCCTCCATTTACCACCACCAAACCTTACTTCCAGTCCTTGTTTATCCAGCTGACCAACAGAAATCAATTTCTTCTTCAGCTCCGGAATCACCCTGACATTCTTCAGGTTCCATGTAGTTCCCAATGAAGTAACCAGATCAATATCTCCCATGCCCGTTACTTGAAGCATCTCGTCATTTGCTAACCGTACCTTCCCAAAATCTCCTTCTTTTAGATTCACCATCGTTTCTCCGTTGTCCATGGCGTGAAACGAAACTCCTGAATCCATGACCCAAGAGTCTACAGAACTTTCCATACTTAGTATCAGTGCATCATCCTCAGACACACCCTCAGCACCAGCAATGTTCAATTCTTTCTTTGGACATTGACTCTTAACAAGTCCCACCTCTTGGCAGTTCCAGCACTTCACATTCTTCCAAGTTCTAGATGAACTTCTTCCCCGACTCCCACTGCTCCCACTATTCCTGCTATTCCCTCTACCTCTTCCGATATTTAATAACTCAGAAGAAGAAGATCCACCTTGATTCTTGCGTCTGACATCCTCGCCAAAAACCAAATCTCTAACCCCTTCAAAAGTCATACCACTGGTCCCCACTGAACTTGTAACAGCGGTTACTGTTCCAGACCAGCTATCAGGTAGTGAAGCTAGTAGCAGTGAAGCTTGAGTCTCGTTATCAAATTTAATTCCCACAGATGATAATCTGGACAGAATTGAATTTAGATTGTTAATGTGAACTGTAATTGAGCTGTCTTCATTCATCCTTGTCGTGAACAACTCCCTCATCAAGAACACCTTGTTAGCCGCCGACGGTTTCTCATACATGTTCGTCAGAGCATCCATCATACCACGTGCCGTGGTTTCCTTCATGATGTTGAAAGCAACGCTCCTTTCCAACGACAACGTAATAACCGCCTTAGCTTTCTTGTCCTTTGAGTTCCATGCATCTTCAGCAGCTTTTTCCATTTTCTCCGGTTTGTCTCCAAGTACCACGTCCAAATCTTTCTGACATAGCAATGCTTCTATTTGCATTTTCCACCAGCTAAAGTCAGAACCGTTGAACTTCTCGATTACAACCTTGTCTTCAGCTATTACGACAAACAAGAGACAAATATTTTATAGTACTTTTGTGTGACAGAACAGTACCCTTCAAAGTACCAAGATACCTTTTAATACGATTAATAGAAATTAGTTTCTGATGTGGAAGATCAGACAAAACTGCAACCACAGAGCATACTCTAATTTCTAAAACCGAGACCTCTTCCAAAACCCGAAGCTCTGATACCAGTTGTTAGGAATCGGACATGGTACACGCAGCGGAAACACACTATCACACACACACAAACTCACGAAAATAAAGCAAAAGATAACACAAGGATTTTACGTGGTTCGGATTCAGTGTCAATCCTACATCCACGGGCAACAACTAGATTTTATTTGACTGAGGAGATTACAAGAGATACACACTCAATCCTTTACATGTATTGTGTGTTGTGGTGCATATTGTTCTTCAACTTAATGGTCTATTTATACATATCATGAGGTGCATTATTCACAATGGGAACATAAGAAGTTTCCTTCAAGAATAGGGGCTGCACCAAACTTCTTCACCAACCTTTGAAAAAGCAACTTCAAAATGTTCACATTCACCTAACATTTGATACACCATTGACATTACTTTTGGAGGGGTAAAACGTAAAGTTTTCATTATTGTTTATGAACATGAATTACCCAGAAAAATGCCAACATGCATACAAAACACAATTATAAAAGAAAAAAGAAAATATGATTTAGCTTAATTATTCCAACCCTATTAAATCATGCCAAGGTATCACCGTTTCATATGGCTAGCAAATGAACCCATGTTGCTTCCTTTAAGAAAAAGGGCAACTTGAAGACCCCTCAATGGTGGTGGAATTATCTCCGATGGCAGCACCTTTAGTGAGACCTGCAAGCAACTCTCCTCTGTCGTAGAAGAACTCCACTTTCATGACCTTGAAATCTTCATCCAACTGTTAAAAACATTTCCAAAGTCAATCACTCAAGAATCCTAAATAAGAGACTTAACCTATTAGTTTCACCAGAACAAACCTATTATAGAAAACATTTTTAATAGATTAACATTTTCAAAAGTTTTTTTTTATCCTCGTCTACTTCAAATATTTTATAAGATTACCCTAAAAAAACCAAATTTCTCTACTGGTAAAAACTTTTATTTTGATAGTAAAAACAAATTTTACAAAAACAGACTATTTGAAGATACTCTAATACACAAAAAAAACGAGACTTAACCTTGAAAGTGATGAAAGCTAGACTTTCTGTTAAGTCAAACATATTTTTATAAAATTGACCTTGGTTATTTTACCTTCCATTCTTTAAACATGATTTATGTAGACGTTTTGATGAAATAGACAAACCGTGAATATTATGATACACAGATTAGATCAGTATTCTTCACCTCCATAGTGGAGAGACCAAACATTTCCACTAATTCTCCGGTAGGTTGGTGACCTTTGAATGGACCTTCCATGTAACCCCAATGCCTGAATTTATACGCAATCACCGGAGGACCGGAGTAAACCTGTAGAATCTCCACCGCAAAGCCACGAGGAAACGTGGTGGTGAAGAGCTTGTGAGCCGTATCCACAGTTTCGTCAGTAGGATTATACAAACGTAGCTTTTCAGGTAACGAAGTTTGAAGAAACATATTGTACCCTCCACCTATCTTAGCTACATCTTTAGGTGTCATAGGTTTCCTACCTGGAAATAGAGTAACAGACAACAGTTTCTAGGATATATATCAGCACTTGTTTATATAAACACGGTATAAAAGTAAAGACAATAAAAACTTGAGGTTTTTCTATTGAGTTTACCATTAACAGAAGTTGTTAACTTTGTAACATCACAAGTTTTGAAATCCTGGGGATTCAGTTTGTGGAATATCTCCATTTCCCATGTTTTCACAAGATTTTGGACTTGCTCTTCCAATGAACCAGTGGGCCATATCTAACCATCCAAAGTACACATCATCAATAAAGAAGAAACCCAAATGGATCTTCTACAACCTTTAGGCTCCATTTAAAAGTATGAGATAACAAAACTGGGTATACCACGGGTTTGGACTTATTAGTCTGGTGTTAACGAAACAGATATCGTAATTTTTGTCTCACCCAAAAAAAGTAGAACAAAGATTGACACAACTAGGTTCGTCTCTCATATGCGCAAAAGACATAAATATCCTTCTCATCATCATCATCATCATAAAACAGTCCGGTCATGTTCCGTGTAACAAATAGATTACTTTTTAACTTAACGAGCTATAGTTATAGAAATATGATCAGGTACAAGAGCAATAATCCAAATTGTTGAAACTGGAAGAAGGTAAAAAGGTAGGGGTAGAAGGATTCAAAACCTTGGTTCTGCCTTCTTCAAAGAGCTTATTGACCACATCAAAGTTAGGGGGTACACCCAATTTCCATGTGGTGTTCTTCTCACCTTCTCCACTCATAAAGCATCTGTACTTGTCTACATCTGAACCTTTGTATTGATCCATTCTTGTGTTTAGTTGTTGATGGAACAACTTATGATCTTGCTATATATAGCAAGTGGAAAGGAGGCCAATGGAGGATGACGGGGATGGCTATGTGGGTTTGGGGAAGAGGTCCCATATCTACTCCTAGGAATGATTTGTTTATTGCTTCTTTAGTTATGGTAGGAAATAAAAGCAAATATACTGTTATCAATCTACGTTCTTATGAAACTTATCATGGATTTTGTTATAGGCTGTAAAAAGATAGATCGGACAGGTTGGGTAATGATAAATATGATGATTGGAGGTTTTAAGGTATCTCTTTTTCCTTTTCCCTATCACGTGTATTTCGTAACATATTTATAGATGATAAGAGATCTTTTTTTATACATTTCAAATGTCCAGTCATATAATTAGATTAGACATAAAAGTGGGGTAATAATTTATTGTATCCTTTTTTAAAAGAATTACGGTGTCTATATGTTTAACACTTTTTTATATCATTTTTTAAAATAATTACGGTGACTATATGTTTAACGTTGAAACACCTCAAGGAAATTAGGAAGTTTTTGTTTTTGTTTTTCTTTTAAGTTCTTGTTTTTCCTTATCATGTGTAGATATAAATTCAAAAACAAATGATCTCTTTTTTTTTTTTTTTACTATGTTGATTCCATAAATCAATGATATTAAATTCTTTATCTCTCTCTCTCTCTCTCTCTATATATATATATATATATATATATATATATATATATATATATATATATATATATATATATATATATATATATATATATATATATATATATATATATATATATATATATATATATATATATATATGACAAAAGTTCAACAATGGACTAATATAAACCATGGTACCAAGGGACTAATATCATCCACACGATTATAAACTTTACAGTGGACGTGCATCTACAGGATTATAAAAAACTCACTTCGTTTTTTTCGTTTTTTTTAATTTTTAAGGCTTATTTTTAATCGAAAAAAAAATCTGAATATATAGAAATTTATAACTTTTTATCCTCTACAAATAGAGATCTATATTGATATACAAAAAATGATTTTTTTTTTCCAAATTTCTGCTAGTTGAGATTCACATATGAATCTGAACTGTTATTCTGTTCACTGTTGACATACACAATGACATATGATATTGTCATGTGAATTTGAATAAATTTTTGTGTGAATGTGAATGTAATTAACTTATGAATCATCGTATATTTATTATAAATGATTAAAATGTTGAATTGTTAAAAGTTTTCTAACTAAATTAATCATATTCATATTTCGGAGTATATTTAAAATACTATATGATGTTGATATGTGAATATGAGTAAATTGTTGTGTGAATGTAAATAATTTATATTCTGAATGAGAGTAACATCATTATAAATGATTAAAATGTTGAAGTAGTACAAAATTGTTAAGTAACTTCTCAATACTATATGATTTTGATATGTGAATATGAATAAGTTTTCGTGTAAATATGAGTAAATCCACTTGTGAATCAAGTATATTACTTATAAATGGTTATAATATTGAAATAGTAAAAGTTTTAAAAGTAAAATAATTACTCATATTCAAATTTTTACAGTTCAGATTTATATGTGAATCTGAACTGTTATTATGTTATTCTCTGTTGACATTCACAATGACATATGATATTGTCAAGTGAATCTGAATAATTTTTTGTGTGAATATGAATGAATTAACTTATGAATCATAGTAAATTCATTATAAATGATTAAAATGTTGAAGTGTTAAAAATTTCCCAAGTAAATTAATCATATTCATATTACAAATTATATTTAAAATACCATATGATATTGATATGTGCATCTGAGTAAATTGTTGTGTGAATGTACGTAAATTCAATAGTGAATCAGAGTAAATTCATTATAAATGGTTAAAATGTTGAAGTAGTAAAAAACGTATAATTAAATTTTCAATAGTATATGATATTGATATGTGACTATAAGTAAATTTTGGTGTAAAAATGAGTAAATCCACTTGTGAATCAAGTACATTACTTATAAATGATTATAATATTGAAGTAATAAAAGTTTTAAAAGTAAAACAATTATTCATATTCAAATTTTTACAGTTTAGATTCACATTATGAATCTAGACGAGCTGTACTTATAAAAAATATTATTTTTTATATATCAATATGGATGTCTATTTGTAGAGGACAAAAAAATAAGAATTTTGGTATATTCAGTTTTTATTTTTGAAAAAGAATAATGTCAAAAAATAAAAAAATAACAAAAAATAAAGTGAGTTTTTTAATATAATCCTCTACATGTGCGTCGCAGTAAAAATTTACAACATATTTTTTTGGCCGTTGATGCTTTTGATTCCGACGATCGAGATTAGTCCCTCGGTACCATGGATAATTTTAGTCCTTTATTGAACCCAACTCATATATATATATATATATATATATATATATATATATATATATATATATATATATATATATATATATATATATATATATATATATATATATATATATATATATATATATATATATATATATATATATATATATATATATATATATATATATATATATATATATATATATATATATATATAATACTTGTATAATTTAATTAATATTATTTTTTACACATTTCAAGAAAATAATTCATCAAACAATTTACCATTTGCAAATATGATAGACAAATCTATCATTTTATCAGAAAGTTGTACACATTTCAAAAAATCTATCTTCTTTTGTAACGTGTAACTAACATTATCTTTTACACATATTAAGAAAATAATTCATCAAATAATTTACCACTTGCAAATATGATAATCCAATCTATCATTTTATTAGAAAGTTGTACACATTTCAAAAAATAATTCTATCTTCTTTTGTAACTTGTAACTAACATTATTTTTTACACGTTTCAAGAAAATAATTCATCAAATAATTTACCACTTGCAAATATGATAGACCAATCTACCATTTTATTAGAAAGTTGTACACATTTCAAAAAAAATAATAATAAATTATATCTTCTTCTGTAACTTGCAATTATAAAAACTATATTATCCATTATAAATACTCAATACCAGTCATTTACAAATAGTATTATTATCAACTTATAAATATTAATTGCTACTCATTCACCATCGCTAGTATCCATCTCTTGAAATAGTTTCAAGTATTAATCTAGCTATAATATATTTAATCCACATATAATGGCGAGTTTTCATCCAAATGAAGCAACTGAAGTTGTTGACAGCACATCGACCTTTTACACGAACATGTTATGATGTTTAAGTTTATTACTACATATTTTATTTTGTTATATAATATCGTATAATATTGCCACATATTAATAATAAAGTCATTTTAAGTGTTTGAATCTTGCCAAGATTTGATAAATTGGACGCTCTCTTGGCTATATTATTATTATCAAACAAACAAAGATAAGAGAAAGTGGGCTCTGAACAAAAATTTTACTTATATTTGATTGTTGTAGTATTTACAAAAGTAATAAAATTTCCAATAGACATACCGGGACAATTGTCCATTCGAGTTAAAGGGTAAATTTTGAAAGTCTATAACTTTTGGACCTTGAGTGTGGTATGTAAAATACATAACCATGAACCTACAGATCATTTGGAGGGCCATCCATTTGTAATGCAATTGTCCAGTAAGAAACTCGTTTACTGACGTATTTGACACGATTGAATGTGAAGCCACGCAATATTTTAACGACGCTGAAGGAGCAAAATCCAGAAAATGTATCCACGCGAAAAACCATATACAATGCATGAGATAAAATCAAAATGAACGAGAAAGCAGGCAAAACAGACATGCAAGTTATTTTGCCATTTTTGCAAGAAGGGGTTATGCTTATTTTTATCGTGCAAACAATATATCAAATGCATTGAAAGATTTATTCTTCATGCATCCAACATCGTTGCATTTATGACATGCATTTTCATACGTGATGTTGATGGATGCCACATATAAGAAAATAAGTGTAATATGCCTTTTTGAGAGATTGTTGGAGTAAGTCTAACTAATTTGACATTTTACATAGCATTTGTGTTCCTGCATAAAGAAAAAGAATTCAACTATACATGGGCATTAAATTGTCTAAAGTCAATTATAGACAAATATGTTTGCCTTCAATGTCACACCCCGATCCTTGGCGGAATCGATCAAGGCGTGATATATTGTTCAAAGTCTCATGACAACTATGTTATAATATGATAAGATTCAATTAAGTACTAAGTATGCAAACAAGATCCACAACATACAAATACAAATCAAAATACCATAACATTTATTACATCAAATTTAAATAGTCTTGTGGGTTTCTAAGGTACACCCTACTTTTCATCAACTTCATTCTTCAAATCTGCATCATGGGTAAAAACAGGTCAACTACGAGAGTTGGTGAGTAATCTAGTTTTATTAAAGAAAATTGTGAGTTTGAATAATTTGAAATTTGTTTTCTTTTGAAGTTGGCAAGCAACTGTTATTGAGATAACAGTTTATAAATCAAAAATTGATTAACAAATGATAACAACAACAATAAGTCCTCACCCTATATATACATATAGGATGGAGCATCTAATCATCATACACACACAACCACGTGCGATCAATCACCTTAGCGTCCCAAGGCGGGGTGGTCAACCCAATAGCGCTATTATTTTCCATAACGTACCTCAAGAATACGGGCATAGTCATGGAGATTAGACTAAAATGATAATGCACTACAAGTACATGTAGCGTAAACAAACAATAATCATACAAATAATGATTCAAGTATAAATGTCCCCAACAATGTCTCAATTGTGATAAAATAATAAAATGAAGTTGAAAACATATTAGAACCACATGATACACCCCAAAAGTATTGAAAATTATAAAATATGGGGTAGATTACTCACATTAGTCCAAACGGAATACGCGTGTTGTACGATAGACGGCTCGGGTCAAAACGACGTGGAACCTATTATAATTAATAGTTTTGGTTTAGGAACTACTAAACGGGAATGGAGTATTAATAAAAATAATTAGACACATATTCTTATATTAGATAAATTAACAATAATCCAAATTTTGTTTTGAATATTAATGTATTCATATGTTAAATGAATTTTAAATTGAATTAATTACTTTGCTTAATTAATTTATATTTTCACTTTAGGCAAGATTTTAATAATTTCTTATTAAAATAATAACTAGTCAAATTATAAGTATTTACAGATTTTATATATTATAAACAATTATTTATATGAAATAATCATTAAAAATGCATTTTTACATGCATAGATATTTAGGAAAATGGTTTTAAATACTAAACAGTAATGAAACATTCTGAAATTATCAGAAAATCATTATTTCATAAAATAGTAATTACTGTAAAATTTTCATATTTTTCTTAACTGCTTTAGTATTTATTTAGTATTTTAATAATTAAACCACAACAAAATTCGGGATAAATAATAAATGATTCCCAAAAATTCTGAAATTTTAACCATAGTTTTCTAACATTATATTGAGCCTACTGTAAATGTTTTGGATATTTTTTACTATGGGAAGTATTTATTATGTTTTTCATTATTAACTAATCAATAAAATCATAAATAATAGGAAACTATTAAGAGAAATTCATTAGACTTTTTATTTATGATTAACATGTTATATATGATATTCTGATAAGGTTTTATAATTTTTGGACATGTGTAGCTATTTATTATCAATTTAAACCATTAAATAATGATTAAATCAGGAAAAATAAGCAAACATTCTTACAAAAATCTGTAAATTTTTTCATGGAGTCTTTAAAATTTTAATAAGGTGCGAAAAATATAAAATCTAGTTTTTAACATACATAACTATATTTTGCAATTTATTTATCTACAACAAAATAAAATACAAAATAAGCATCAAACAGTAATATAAATGCATGAAACATCATAAATCCACTTTACGCAATATATGGGTTGTTCCAAAATTTTCCCATAATTTATTGACTGCAAAAGGTATTTTATGTGAATTATTGCCCTATTTTATTGCAATAATTATAGTAATTCAATAAAAATAAGTTATTTTCTGAAAATTTCCAGAACTTCTTATTTTATTGATGGGATCCTGAGAAAAATCAGGTTTATGCATAAAATGAGTTTTAGATAGTTTGGTGGATTTAATTTGTTTCATTCATGAATTTGAGACTTTTAACAACATACCTTGATGAATGCTTCAAGAGGGATGAAGATTTAAGTATATTGGAGTGTTCTTGGCTGAAAAATGAAGATTTCTAGGAGGAATTTCAAGATTGAGAGTGAGAGGAAGAATAAATATGATTTGAGTGGTGATGAGAATAATGTGTTGGGAGAAAAATGAAAGGAAATATGATGGGAGGTGTGAGTGGGAGACAATGAGAATAACCTTTTGCTTTTGGTGGTCTTCATAATTTTCCACTAACACAAGCATCTTTTATATAATATATTAATTAATATAAGAGTTTTATAAAATTTAATGTAGAGTTTATAAAAATAGAGTTTTATAAAAGATAGGTTATTATTTGATTATAACAATCTACTTTGATTTGAAGTTTAATTATAGCGTTCAAGTTTGATTCTTTTAATTTAATTAGAACATCATACTTTGATTTAATTTTAATATGGTATCATAATTTAATTTGATTATAGTTATAAAGTTATACTATGCCATATTGCTATTAACGTCAATTTATATCGTAGTGTATGGGTTTTGATCCTATTAGCGTCAAGTAATCTTGAGTAGGGTTTATTAAATTTCCAATTGGGTTGGGTTGACCCGAATCCATTTTAGGCGGATGTCACATTCAAGTCGTCCTCACAGATAGAGAATTGGCACTGATAAAAGCATGCAAAAATGTATTCCCAGATGCTAAACACTTACTTTGTAGATGGTATATATCTGAAAGTATTAAAACAAAGTGTAGAAATACAATAAGGCCACCAAACACTTGGTATTCCTTTACCAAATGTTGGGCATCATTAGTCTCAAATCCCAACAGAGGAAGCATATGACTATAGTTTGGCATAACTCGAAACAATCTTGCCCGAGTATAAAGGTAATGTTATTATTAATATGCTTAATATTCAACAATCATTGTGATTTTAATTAATCTAAGCCTTGACTTAATTTCCAGGCGTCATGGATTATTTGAACAACGTATGGTTGAATTCGTATAAGCATATGTTTGTATTGTATTGGACTGACATATTTCTTTATTTTGAAAATCACACAACTAATAGAGTTGAAAGTCAGCATTCAAACTTAAAAAAAACATGGATACAACACAATCAGATTTATGGACGTGTGCAACTTTTATTCATAATGTTGTCGAACTGTTGTGGCGCTCTGTTCCGATACATGTTTTGAACATCCTTTTTCAATGAACTAGGTGATGGAAATTGTGTATCCCGAGCGATAACTGCTTGTAACGGTCTTCATGAAAATGAGTGGTCCCAAATTCGGGCTGATTTAATAGAGGCGCATCGGACCAAATATAATGATATGTTTCGGAGTCAATCTTGATTTGAACTTTTTAACTCATTAAATTTCTTTCGTTCAGATATAGATGCACAGTATAAGAATTGGTTGACTTTGCGTGAGACTGGTATCCTTATTGATTCAAGGTATAATCTCATATTGCTTTCTATAAGCAATTATGTCAGTACAACATACTTCCCGCTTTGGTCTACTCCGCCACCAATGCATGAACATGTTGTTATTACAATTGGGTTCGTAAATAACAACCATTATGTTAAAGTTGTATTAAGAGAAGAATATACGATGCCTTCAGTTATTTTTACAATGAAATCATTATAGAATACCGTTTGCATTGCATAGATCACTCCATACATAGATCGAATAAATTTTTATGCACAATATTTAAATTTTAATCGTAATTTTTATAGTTCCGAGATGTAATAATGTTTGATTGATGTTTTGTTTTTATTTATTGAAGTTTTAAAAACTACTTTTATATTATTAAAAACTACAAATTTGAAAATTTAAATTCATTTGATGTATTCGTTTGTTTACATTCTATTATTCGTTTATTTAATAAACATGAATAATAAATACAAATGATAGACCGAGATTTATTCATTTACGTTCATTTAAATTTACATCAGAGTGATATTAAGAATATAATATAGTCTCTATATAAAACTACAAAGTTGAAAAGTTAAATTCATTTGATGTATTCGTTTGTTTACATTTTATTATCCGTCTATATAATAAACATGCATAATAAATACGAATGATGGATCGAGACTTATTCATTTATGTTTATTTTTTCTACATCACAGTGATATTAAGAATGTAATATATTATCTATTTATATTTATATTTATTAATAAATTAAATAATAGTTTAATATAATAATAATATATAATGTATAAAAAGTAAAAAATTATAAGAGAAATTTGATCTCCAACATGTTACTGTTTAAACAACAGTTTTATATAATAATAATAATATGTATTATATTAAAAATGAAATTGTTTAAAAGAAATTTGAATGTTTGAGGTCTCGTTGCATCTTCCATCACATCATCATCAAATAATCATTTACATTATAATATTTATTTACATTATAATAGTATATAGATGTTGGTAAGGAGGGAAGATAACAAATAGATATAAGATAAGATTTTATATAGTACATTAACAACTCCATTGGAATAACAAGAAAACAAGTACACCGTCTCTATCCTATAGAATAAGACATTTATTAATTTTGAACTATTTAAAAATGTTATATATTTAGAAAAAGTATGTTTTTATTTATTTATTTTTATTACCAACAGTTGTAAAACACTAATAGCATCTAAAATAGGAGCTTTTTCAAACTAAAAAACTATTGAAAATGAAAAAACTATTGGATGAGCTTTTTCAAACCAAAACTTTTTTAAATTGCTTGTTAATTAACATGCTCATTGCAAGATATTTCCCGGTTATCATGTATGTCTCATATATTTTAAACCAAATATAACCAAACAACATATACATCATAGTGAAGAAACCCTCGATAATTCTCCAAGTTCACACTCCTCTCAAATTGATCAACTATGACAATGACGGCAACAAATGCCTTTTATACCTATCGCTAAAACCCTAAGCCCACCTAATTAGGCCAACCGAAAACGTAAGCCCAACCTGCCGAAATCACCACTGATTTCGGTCATGACCACCGAGAACCAGGGGGTTTTCAGTCCAGACTGAAAACGCCCAAATAGACCCAATAAAATCCTAATTTAGCCCAGAAATGCAAAGATTAAACCACATTAAATTATGACCCAACATTTAATTGGGCTAAAATAGAGTTTATTGCGCTTAATTTGGAATTTATGTAGGCTTGATTGGAGTTTTCGGTCTGGATCAAAAATCCCTGGGTTCTCGGTGGTGATGACCGAAATCACCATGGGATTTCGGTTGGGCCTTGGCTGATTTCGGTGGGCTTGCTGTAATGGGCTGTGAGCTCTAGGTCTTAGGTGTATAAGCTATTATAGCTGCCACATTCTAGGCTGACGAGTGAGAGAATCAACATTGAAGAGTGTGCACTAGAGAGAGAGAATCTTTGTGTTCTTTGTTGATCATGGGAATCTTATGTACCCGACTTTGGATTAAATACAAAGTGTGCATTGAAGATTAATCTCCTCGTTCTTATTGTTCTTGATTGATTACACGTTTGGGATTCCGCACCAAACGTGTATTTGGATTGATACCTGTTAGATGTAGTGAGTTTTGGGACTTACATATGGAGATGGACCAGATTTCACTATCGAGTTGCATGATGCGAGAATCTTTGTTGTCATGAAAACGTTTTTCGATATTCAACCAATGTTGTCGGGTCGGGACATTAGATTTGACGACCGTATTGACGAGATTTTAAGAGAGGTCATGTAAAGCCATGTTTTGACAATCGCATCAACTTTTGTCCACTCGGCTTCAGTCGCTTTTTGAGCGGGTTCATTATATGTTGAATCAATATGGTCAAGGGCATTATATGCTTCACAATGGGTGGAAAAGAACTCTAAAAAATCGGCATAGTTATGGTGATCTAGATTGAGAAGAACAAGAATGTGAGATGTTATGTTGGTGACTGCAAATGCTTTGTGAGTAGGGATTGATCTTGCATCACCCATTTGCAAGGAGGAGGAGAGGTGAGTGGCCGGCAGTGGATTAGGGTTGGGAAGAGGAGCCGCTGGTGGTGGTGGAAGGAAGAAGAAGAAGGAAAGTGAAGGAAAGATGGTGAGAGATTAGGAAAGTTCGGCAATTGGCTCTAATACCATATCATGCCAAATAAGTTTATTGAATCTCCTAATGGAGTACAACACGAATAAATACAAATACAAAGAGAATGACACCAATTTGGCCTAACCTAATACATACAATGATGGGCTAAAATACACCATGGGTAATATACACTAACACCCCAACCTTATCGTGTGATAACATTGATCCTAAATATCAATCTTTTTCATCGGTGCACTAACATACTGAGGTTGATGTACATTTTTTTCGTGATATGATACTCCCTAAATCCTTACACGTCAATTATGCTCCTACAACTTCTCAACTAGCTGATATTTTTACGAAGGGTCTCTGAGGTTCCAAACACTATGCAACAAGCTTCACATGAACCTACCTTTTCGCTTGCAGGGGGATCATAAAGTACATGATCTAGTCTTTACTTACACAAGTTAGAGTCTGCCAAGGAGTCTTTATCATGGCAACATATTAGTATTAGATACAGTTTAGGTTTTCTTTAGCTTTCTCATGATGTATCTAGTTATTTCAATATAAAGAATATATGGAATATGATTAACACAATCAATCTTATTCTCTTCTATTTTTTTGGTTTTTTTGTTGAGCTCATGAGCCATATGGTATTTTGTAAGGCCTTAGAATTGGTTGAGCTCTTGCGCATTTAGATTTTGTAATTGACGAGTGTGTTAAATGTGTCTCTAGCGTTAGTTGTTAGTTGTGTGTAGAGCATCCTTACTTATATAACAATTTATATTTGGCATTAATCAAGTATGTTTATCTACTTAATTAGCCTATCAAGAGTATCGGAAAATGAATGTAAGACAAGTTGCCGAACCATGACAAGTCAGGGTGCAAATTAATTTCTATTTTGTAACTCCTTATGTTTATGTATGATTAATTACATAGTAGTTGAGTATCGAAGACTTATTATTTTAAAATAAAAAAACCCTCCAAAATCGAAAAAAGTAAATTCTTATTTATTTTACAAGACCATAACATTTGAAGGTTTCCACTTTCCAACATACAAACAAGAAAGACATGTAAAAAACTAAAAACACAATTTGTTTATTTTAACCCTGTAAATCATGGCATATTATCCCATGTTCATATGGCTAACAGATGAAACCACGTTGCCCTCTTTAAGAAAACGGGCACCTTGAAGACCCTACATCAATGGTGGAATCTCCGGTGGCCACGGTCACACTCCCACCCTTGATCAAACTCGCAAGAAACTCTCCTCTATCATAGAAGAACTGAATCTTCACGATCTTGAATTGTTCATCCAACTGTTAAAAAAAAATCTTAAATTTCAGAACAGAAAACACTCGAGTCATGAGACCTTTCATAACCAACAAGAACATAGAGCTTCGTATCATTGTTTTGAATGAAAAAACAAGTATAGAATTTGAACTAGTGACTTCCACCTTTTTATCACTTATTATCATAGCCAAAAAAAGACGTGGATCTTGTTTCTTCCTTTTCATTTTGTGTTGTCTAAGTAAACAATGTTCAAATATATTTAAGAAAATGAAGGCAATGGAAATAAGAGGAAAGAATTTATGAAGACAAATTGTAGAAAAGTTAGGATTTAATGAAAAAAAAAAAGGTTACTCTATCTTTCTTTATATAGTTGTTCTTTATGAATTAAGTAAAAAAGAAGGACTTTAATGAATGTGATTGTGAATTAATTACAAGTCTAGTATTATTCACCTCGAATGTGGAGATACCAATCAATTCGACAACTTCTCCGGTAGGCGGTTGACCTTTGAACGGACCTTCCATGTAACCCCAATGCCTGAACTTATATGTAATCACCGGAGGACCTGAATAAACCTCAAGAACCTCCAATACAAAACCACGAGGAAATGTGGTTGTGAAGATTGTCTGAGCAGTATCCACAGTTTCATCAGTAGGATTATACAATCGTAGCTCTTCTGGCAATGAAGTTTGAAGAAACATATTGTACCCTCCACCTATCTTACCTACATCTTCCAATGTCAAGGGTTTCCTGCCTGAAAATAATAAGTTTGTAGGATATCAGCAGTTGTTTAGTTTGTGCATGAAGCTATGGTCCACTTTGAGCTCTTTATTTATCTTTTAATGAAATTAGAAATAACAGAAGTTAAGGTTTCTACTGAGTTTACCGTTAACAGAAATCGTCAACTTTTTGACATCAACAGATTTAAAATCTTGGGGATTCACTTTATTGAACATCTCCATTTCCCATGTTTTCACAAGATTCTGAACTTGCTCTCCCAATGAACCTGTCGGCCATATCTTACCATCCAAAATAAACATTAGTTTAAAGATGATGCGGGCCATGTAGCCTTTAATCTAATGATATTAGCTTGTTAATACTGGAGTTTTGACACATCAGTATATCAGTAAACTTAGTTAACCCTTGTCTTTATACAATCTTCTCTTTACATTATATAAAGATTACATTTCTGTAACTTATGGGTGAGCCTTGAAACAATCGTTACAGAAACAAGATCATGTACAAAGTCATTTACGTCCCTTCTTAATGCTAATAAAGCCAAGGAGTCTAATTGGTACACCGGGATCAATAATTTTTTAGAACGGTGGGCCACCCCAATATTGGGATCAATATTATGCTCCAAGTCTAAGATGAGAAGGAATAAATAAAAGTAAGGGTAGAAGGATTTAAAACCTTGGTTCTGCCTTCTTCAAAGAGTTTATTGACTGCATCATAGTTAGGAGGTGCACCGTACTTCCATGTGGTATTCTTCTCACCTTCTCCACTTATGAAACTTCTGTACTTGTCTACATCTGAACCTTTGTATTGATCCATCGGTGGGTTTAGATCTTAATTATACAACATATGATCTTTCCTTATATATATAGCATGTGGAAGAATTACGAGATGTACGAAAAATCTTCATTTGATGAAGTTAATTGGATAAATTTTTAGCGGATGCTAAGTTACGTATTTGATATGATAGGGACTATTCTTTATATGCCGCCGTTCAAAAAAAAAAAAAAAAAAAAAAAAAAAAAAAAAAGGGACTATTCTTTATGGCCTTTGTATTCTAGTGTATGTTTTGACTTTCAATTGTGGTGCACCTAAAATTAGAGATTTTTAATTAAAAAATATAATTATTTTAATTTTAGGCTATTTCCTAAAAAATACAACGTTTTTTTGTTAAGTTATAGGTCTTATTTACAACCTGTGTGCTAACAAATACTACTATAAAATATTAATGTTGTTGATTATACACATGTTTTTATTTTTATAAATTATCATTTTGCCCTATATATCAGGGTGTATATTAGGTATTTTATACGCTTAATATTTTCATTAAAGTATATATCATATATACATTAATGCATTTGAATATATACAACAATCCAAATTTGGAAAAGGTAGATTTTCCAAGATATTGGCATAAATTATTTCTCCTTAACTCCAATTAAACTGGAAATGACAATAACATATACCAAAATGGGGCCTCGATTGAATATTCCAAACGCCAATTTGTTGAAACTTTCTATACATAGCTATGGTCAAAATTGGAAAAGAAAAAAATAATAATCACTAGAAGAAGAATCATGTTTAAAGACGGAAGCTTTAGGGTCGCTGATCTCCGGCGCTCGCCATCGTTACTGGTTTTCTGAAACAATTTAAGAAGTTATCACTTTCAATGGCGACTTGTAGTTATTGGCCTTATAATGGCGAAGTCATCGTAAAAAACTGTTTGTCGCTTAAAAACGTTCAATTACAAGAAAAATCCTTCATTCCAACTTAAAGAAAAATTCCACAAATAATCTACACTCAACAAGAAAATCGTTCAATTGCAACATATAATGCTGTAATTGTCGTTTAATGTACCGGAAACAGGAGATTACGACGATTAATAGGAAAATGTTGGATTACTACGTCTAATTTAAAGACTTCTAAAGTTCACAAAACCTGCTGCTTCTATATATTTCAAAGTTCACTTAAACTACCAATTCAAAGATTTTCAATATTCAAACGATCCATAGTATATTATGATACTACATCTGACTCAAAGAGTTTCGAAATTTACGTAACCTACCGGTTTAACTTGTCGATGCTCAAGTAACTCGAATGAGTAAACTCGATCGTTATCTTATTTCGGAGGAGTTGTTGGGAAGAGTTCCTAATTTGGCGTCAGTGGCTTTAGAGAGAGTTGTCTCTGATCATCGTCCAATCATGTTGAAGCAGAATTTTGATGACTTTGACCTCGTTCCTTTTAAAAATTTTTACTTGTGGTTTGAAGAAGAAAGTTTTGATGCTTTGGTGAGGTTTGGTTGGTCGAATTGTGGAGGGGTGAGGGGATTTAATGCGTTTGTGACATTTAAAGATAATCTTAAAGCTTTAAAAAAAAATTATCCAGAATTGGTCTTAGGTTCCAAAAAAGGAGGAGGGGAAAAAACGAGGTTTGGTTCTTGAGCTCTTAGAAAGCGAGAAGAAGCTGGAGGTTGGAATCAGCTTTCGTTAGTGATTCAATTACGTGAGATTGAGATTGAAAAAGTTGAGCTCTTAGATGTTGCCCAGAAAGTTAAGGCGAAATGGGGAGTTAAAGCGGATGAGAGTACTAAGTTCTTTCACAGGCTTCTCAATAACGTTCACAATTTGCTATCCAATGGATGAAATCCGATAGTGGATGGATCATGGAACTCGAGAGGGTGCGTAAGGTTTTCTTCGATTTCTATAAATAGAAATTCAAGTCATTTGTCAGGGTAGATTTCTAAACAGAAGTTCTCGGTTTAAAAAAATTTCTTTCAATCAGTAGGGTGTCATCCAAAGAAGGGGTGAACGCAAGGATGTAGGCTTGCTATTCAGATAAATCATCGAGTCAAGATGGGTTTACATTCATGTTTTTCAAAAAAGTATCGGGAGTTGTTGAAGACAAAAAAGTATCGAGTCAAGATGGGTTTACATCCTCCACGCCTCCGAT
Source organism: Cichorium intybus (assembly GCA_023525715.1). Lineage (NCBI taxonomy): Eukaryota > Viridiplantae > Streptophyta > Magnoliopsida > Asterales > Asteraceae > Cichorium > Cichorium intybus. The sequence continues at coordinate 4,746,443 of CM042013.1, forward strand.
CGGGAACCACAGGTACGATCTCGTTCACGCATCTGATCTCCTTCCTCCGTTTTTTCTGTCGTTCACGCCTCATTTTTCTGAGATACATCTCGATTTCAGATTTGGGTAATCACAAGATCTGATTTTTCTGAGATGTATTTCATGGATCAATTGAAAGATCTATGAAGATCAGATTTTTCTGCTTATTGTTACGATTTCTGTCTCATCGGGATCCACAAGATCTGATTTTTCTGCTGAATTTGCTTTCAGGATCGTTTTCTTTGTTGGCTTGGAGATCGATTTCTGCTTCTTAAGGTATGAAACTGACTTTCATCAGCTTTATGTTTCTATTTTTTCTAGTTTCAAGTGTTTTCTGGTTTGAACCTTTGCTGAGTTTTGCTATGTTTCAATTGTTTGTGAAATTACTTGAAGTTGCTGATTTATGTTTCAATTGTTTGTGAAATTGTGATAGCATCAATGGCGATCCACAACTATATTAGAAAGGCTGGTACTTTTGATGAAGCGTTTGACAAAGCTGAACAAGAATCTTACACTCCTAATGTCGGTGGTACGAATAATGAAACCAATGAAGAAGGTCCAAGTGGGAGTCGTAGGAACGGCGATGATATGTATATGGCAGCGATACAAGATATTATCGCACAAGACATAATGGCATTACGGAGATAAATGTAATATGACTTTATGGCAACCCTTTTTAGGAGTTTGTTTACAAGTTGTGTTCTAGTTTTTTGTATAAACTTAACTTTAAATATTATTATGGCGTAATAAAAAAATCTAAACAAAAATTATATTTTTAAATATTTTGTAAAAAAAAATGTAACATAAATATAAATTTTGTAAAAAAAAAGGTTCAGCATAAATAATATTTATGAAAGTGGTAAATAGTTATGAATATGTAAAAATGCCCTTATTGGTCATTTTATATCTATAACAGCTAAGTCAAACACTTTTTAAACCTCATTATCAACTTATTAACTTTTCTCACTATATAAGCTTATCCAAACATTTTTTTAAAAACTCCTTTTTGAAAAGTTACAAGCCAATAAGCACTTTTGCCTAAAAGTGCTTATGGAGTCAAATAAACACAACCAAACAGACCTTTAGCCTTATAGGGGCTCAATATAAATACATGTGTAGGTGTTGGCTTTTTTGATTGACACGTGTGGTAGATTATGTGGTTAGTTGTGAGCAGACGACGTTTGTAGGGTGGGGGCAAATCTTGGATGGGCATCTACTGCTAGTAAATGAGACAGTTGATTATTATAAAAAACCTAAGAAGAAGCTTTTGGTGTTTATGATAGAATTTAAAAAGGCTTATGACTCATTGAGTTGGGATTATTTGGGATTAAGTTATGTAGTTTATCGGTTTGAGTGAAGTGGCGAAATTGGATACACGGGTGCGTGCTTCGGCTAGGGATTCTGTTTTGATTTATGGTAGTCCTACTTTAGAATTTCAATTGGAGTGTGGCTTACGGTAAGGAGAGCTGACACCATTGAGTGTCTTTGTGGTACCAAACTCGGGAGTATGTTTGTTTCTCATCCTTTTTACATGAATGATGTTTTCTTCTTATGTGAATGGTCTCATTCAAATATTTTGAACTTGGTGAGACTTCTTACTATTTTTAGGTTGAAGATTAAATTGAAGAATCTTATTCATATGGAGTGGGGTGCCATTGAGGATGCCTAGTTATGTGCAAATTTGACATGGTGTATGCTAGATAAATTGCCTTTTGTTTATCTAGGTATACTGGTTGGTTCTAATATGGGTAAGATACAAGGGTGGAAGACAGTGATGGATAAATTTCAAAAAAAAAAAAGTTTCTAAATGGAAAGTGAAGATGTTGTCTATCGGTGGTCGATCGATGTTGCTTACGTTTGTTCTTGTAGCCTTATTAACTTATTACATGTCTATCTTATGACTCTGTTACACGCCCCGGAAGATAGGGTATCAATGCTTAGTTTTTTCTGTTTCATCATAATGATGCAATTTGTCCCGTTTTTTTAAAAAAATTCATAACTCATTCGTTTGAATCGGAATGGGTTTTTTTTTCATCATGTAATTTAGTGTTTTTAGTTAAGTTTAGACTATAAAATACGTATTTTGGTTACATATTGACTCTATGATACACTCTGGAAGACAGTGCATCAATGCAATTATTGTTTTTTTTTTTTTTTTTTGTATTGTATATTGAAGCTTAATTGTTTTATTATTTTTAATAGAAAACCCGTATGAAAAGGATCTAGGAAGAGTACCGGAGCGTTTGGACTTTGAGGCGATAAGTGATATGATGGAATTTCTTGAAAATTTTAAGACAAAAACGGATAACGTATCAGCTTCAACAAAACCTTTAGTTTAAGACAAAACATTGCATCTAAGAAATTGGTCAAAGAAAGCCAACTTTGCTATATGACAAAAGAAATGAAGGAAAAATATAACAAGTATTGGGTTGACTACTAGAAGCAAAGTGATTTTGTGTACTATGGGATTTTGCTAGATCCTACCATGAAGTCGTCTTTATTGTTACATTCTTTTAAAGCAATGATCAAGAACAAGAAAGACTTGTTGACAAAGTCGACCATAGAGTTGAAAGTGCGACAAATGCTTCGGGAGGTCGAGATGAGGATGGAAAAACTGTTTAAGACATATTTGGAAAGATTCAACAATGACAAGTCTACTCAACAAGAAAGTTCTCAAAAAATCGTTTATTATGAAGATGATAACGACTTTTTTGGCAATTTCCATAGTGTGGGAGATGGCAACTCGGATGCATCGAAGAATGAGTTAGTGGTTATTTGAAATATCCTCAAGTGAAGTACAAAAAAGATTTCAATATCCTCGATTGGTGGAATTGAACGCATTAAGGTTTCCAATAGTTTCTCGAATGACAAAAGGTAATGACTTCTTTTGTTAGACTTTCATTTTTCTTTTAAATATTAATATCGTTATATCATACAATAATTTTGTTGTAACAGACATATTGGCGATACAAATCTCAGTCGTGGCATCCAAGTCCACGTTTAGCACTGGTCATAGAGTTTTAACTGACTGTCGGGCTAACTTGTCAACGTTGATAGTTGAAGCTTTGCCCAAGGTTGGGTTAGAAAGACCAGAAATCCTATGATATACAACGTCGACGATATATTGAATGGCGATGATGTAGCTTTTGGTATTTTTATTTTCAATTTTTGTTTTATTTTGACACAATTTTTACATTTTATTAAATACTAACAAACTTTTCATTTTGTGTTTTATATAGAGATTGAGGAAGCTATGAACAAAGTAGATGACAAAGCAATAGGGAAAAGACCGAGATTTCCAATCAAGGTGTAGAACAAAAATAATTCATTTGAGCAAAATAAAAAGCTCACAGCATTGCATTGAAGTATAGTATCCATTGCATTGAAGTATAGTATCCGATCTCAAAAGGTGTAAGATAAAAATCATCATAAATATTTCCAATCAAACATAAAACTTGATTAACCCTTATATAAAATCGTAAATTTAGTTCAAATGATTTTGACTTTGTATGAGCAATTGATTGCCAAAAAAGATTTTCCATCTCCAAAACAACGCTAAGATTATAAACACAAAGAAACAAATGACTTGAACACCTACTGAAAATTTTTGTGACCACATAAAAGAAAGGTTTAAGATTTTTGACCCAAATTTCTAACTTTAACCTTTCTAATCTAAACAGAAAATAAATGACTACAAATTTAAGATTTAAACCTAAAAGAGTAAAAAAATAATAATAATAAAAGAAAGAAGCATATGATGGGATTTATTCACACAATTGGCATATAGAAGATTCGTATTAACTCTAGCCAAAAGAAATGCCATATTGTTTTTACTCAATAGTACAAATTGCAAATTCATGTTTTTTTACTGGTACGAGGATAAATCCCAGCCGAAACATATTCACAACTCCCCAAACATATTGATTCAAAAATCATAGCTATATACAATCTTTCATTGTATCACCAATAACTTCCACCACATATACACATATCAAGATCAGTGGTTAGTAGATACCTGTATTATGAGCTGCAACCATATACCCATGGCAAAAATGTTGACGAATTTCTATACTTGCTAGTTTGCGTGCACGTATTCCTGATATATTTATACAGTGGCTTTGAATCAAGATATTAATCAACCTGGAAAAGAAAGAAAGACCTTTAAAATTTTATATATATGTTGTTTGATTTTATTTTATTTTTTTTGTCCCATTAAGTGGAAAAGAAACAGTACCTAAGATAAGAGAACTATCTGTTTTTAAATTGAGAAAAGGAGTTCTTTGATCGCCTTGCATTAGAGAGCGTGCTGTCGCTGAAACTTCCTTTTTCTACATCTTGACGAAGTTGAGAGAATTCATTGGACCAGGAACTCAAAGGAATTAGAAAACTGTCATCTTTCGGGCGTTTTCTCTCTTCATGTCGTTTTACATTTTCTGATATCTCGTGAAACGTTCTATTTATCTTTGCTATTCCCCTTTCAACCGGTTCTACCACATGGGAAACCGTGTACTTCATGTCATCAACGATCTGTAACACCAAAAATCTTAGAACCAACACGGATTTAAGAAGCGAAATTTGAACAACTCACAATTTCACCACTTCCGAAGACGACATCGCGAACGCTCTGATGTAACTTGGGACGTTTTGGGATGTCGTCATGGAGGCCGAGGCGTAATCTGGGGGTTCTCTCAGAGTCGCGAACCTCTTCTGGATCGGGCGGTGCTCCTAACGACGCGTAGTCGGTCATCACGGAAACATCGCGTACACATCGCTCTCCGCGTTTGTAAGGTGCTGCTGGGAAAACGTATAGATGCACCACCGCAGCAACACCCATCTGCTATGTTTTGGGTGTCAAGCATAAGAGACAATGAGCAATAATCAAATAACAGGAAACGAAAAACGCACCTCAATACAGATAATATAATCTTGTATACGTGTTTGTAGCTGATTGGCCAAAGATCCTTTGAAGGCTCCCATGGAAAACAGAATGGCTACACCAACACCTTGCCACCATGTCAAGAATACTATGGACTTAAATGTCAAGAACTTGGCCAAAGGTTTGATGGGTGCTAGCTTATCCTTGGTTACTGAATAGAACTGCACAAGGCAATACAAGGCCCAGCTCTGGCTGAAGTTAAGAACAACAGCCATGTACGGGTACCTGCATACAACGAGTGTTAACAGACCCTTATCCCACGGTCATTTTACATGCATTTAACGTCCATCTTCAGGGGCTAAAAAATTACGGATCAGTGATATAGGGACCAAAAAGGAATAAAGATCAATTTATACCTTTTTGGACCAAATCCCAAAAATGTAAAAGTATCTTACGCATATGTCAACTCGAACTTCCCTTCCCCATAAACACCAAGAAACTGAAAAATCATTGCTAACGGCGCACAGATCAGCTTCAATATCATCTGAAATCAGGAAGCTTTGTTCAGATTAAGATATGGATCAATCCCCGTGAGGAAATACGCTATTAATATATTGATTAATTGCAATGTACTTTCACTTATTTGTTTACTATAGCAACTTTTTATTTACAGCATTTTACTAAAAAATTTCTTATTAACGAATTGTACTTTTATAAATCCAACAAACTATAGGCATTACACTTTCGGGTTTTTTTATCTTATTAGAAGTTTAGAACATTAACTTTGGAAAATGTACTGTATTATAGCAATGAAAATTGCTTTGTATTAGGATGACATTGCTATAAGTGGGTAGATTTTTCAAAGTACAATGTTGTTTTAGAAAGTATAGAAGTAGGATGGTTTAAATTTTAATAAACAAATCAATGGAAGTATGTTGCTATATATATTATAGAAGTACATACATATTGTACGATGCCAATTTTGACTGCCTGATAGAAGTCAGGACCAAGATACCACTCCTTAAGGATGCAATTGAGAGGGAAAGGGTGTTCCACAACTCCATAAGTATATGATTCTTCTATAAGGGGTATGCTGTAGCTGATGCGGCTTTTACTTTCCATGAACTCAATAGTACTTTGCTCCCCACCTTTAAATTCAATCGCCATATTCTTAGTCAATAACAGGTCAAGATACTTTGATACAAAATTTACCAGAATAAGGATCACAAGAACAGTGCATAGAGACCATTTAACAGATGGCAACATGAGAGCCCAAACGTTGAATGTTCTTTTTCACATCTTAGACATATACTGTTTTACGATTTTATATTTGGTAATTTCAAAATAAATAGCTGCAGTGCCTGATTCATTATTTTCATCACCAAGTACAAGCAGAAAGGGTGAATGGTCAACTACTTAGGTTAGAGGAAAATACAATCTTTTAATAGAAGATTTAATATGAATAACTCAAATAGACTACATTAAATGTAGCACAAAATACATAAAAGCACAGCCATGTAACTATTTTATGTAATGATTAGACCATTATAACTTTTTAACCATTTTGTACGGTTACGCGCTTTTGATATCAGAACAAACTACATAAAAGCACAGTGTATGTTCACCATCTTATTGATCTTGCAGCTAAAACTTTATTTTTTATCGATGTAGTCACTGACCTATTATTACAATAATAATAATAATAATAATAATACTAGTTCCGAGGCCAGATGGATAAAATGATGAAACTACATTGTGTATTTCTGTATTTTTCTCGTAATCGAAACCAGGTAACTGGGTAAAATAGTTCTTTTAAACTGTCAAAAAAGTATAATGGTTTATTGATAAAATGGTGAAAGTACAAGTGTTGGTCTGTATTTTTGCCTTGAATGAATTTTAGTGAATTTAACACATTGGTATATAACGAGATGTGCGTCACTGGAAATTAGGAAACAATAACATTAATAACGTAAATTCCAAAACGAAAAGTATCTGCAGCTCACTCACGAAAATATCTCAAAGCTAACTTCAAATGTACAATTAAAAGTTTATTTTTCAAATGATCAAATCATTTTTCTATGAATGCATTGATTTCTACAAAGCTAATCATGTAATGAACATTTGGTATCAGCTTTTGAACTTTCTTAAGCAACTTACTAATATCTCTGGAAGTATAGCGTGTATATATGGAAGTGTGATACTAGAAATCTTAACATAATTGAAAAGATCTTTGAGCGGGATTCTCAATTATTACTTTTGAACCATATTGTTTTGGTATACTTATAACTATTGGTACAAGTTCTGTGTTTGTTGGATTATACTGGTAAATGGTCGATATATAACTTTCAGATCCATATCTATATGTTCTTTAATTGGCATGATGCAAATTCATACAATTAGAAGAAAAAAACACTTAAATCCAAAATTGAAAGCAAAAACGTCATATTCAAAACTCAAGTAACCATGATGAAGATCGTTTAGGAACACACCTAAGCAGGCTATGAGATATCTCCCAAAGCAATATAAAGCAAAAGCTTCATACCAGTCCCTGATTATTTCATAGTTGAATGCAGCATCTGCATCCAGCAGTGACAAATACTGTATAATTTGGAAAAACAGAAAGTTAGACATGATCATTGCATGACATTTGAACTGAAAATCAGTTGCAAACAAATTCAAAAGGGATAAGCTCACAATATAGAAATGTACTTTTTGATTTGTCACACTTAGGTTACTGTTCTTTTTTTCATACATACCTACTTATTTTACCCTCAAAAAATGTCCCACTTAAGTCATTCGGTAAATAATAGCTAGACGTTCTTGATTCATCTCTCAACATTTTGGTTTAATACAACAATACTAAACCATTTGCAGAGTATGTCGGTTAAAGAAATCAACAAAATACAACAATCATCTCACACATTTGCAAATATACTTTGTTAAATTGTAACTAATATACTTTGCAAATGGTTAGTTGTATTTTGTTGATTTTAATATGCCTTGAAAAAATGGTTTAGAATTGTTTTATTAGACCAAAAACTGTTGATGAGATAACTCAAGAAAGTCAAACTGTTTTTAACGAAGGGGCTGCTTCGTTTTTACATAATGGAATTAATCCAAACAGATAATGACCTAAGTGAGACCATGGCTAGGTATGCACGGAAAAAAGAACAGTAACCAAAGCGAGAGAAATCAAAAGTATGTTGCTAATCTAAATGACTGAAACTAACAATAACTGTTTATAAGCAGAATCCAAAGTGTTACATCAGTAATCAATGATAATGAACAAACGAGCACATATGAGAACGCGTATCATAAAATAAAATAAAAAAAAATACTCCAAGAACCGTGTCTAGAAGAGAATAAAAGCAACCACTTAAAATTTCTATTTTCAGTAAAATTTACTACAACAAGTTAGACTGCAATTATATATACAAATGAAGTGTATTTCTCCCAAAATAAATTTACTGATTGAGAAACGTCTAAGCATTATTGGATTTTGTCCCCTAGTGATCATCAGTTAAAATAGTAACTTCCATTGTGGTCCACAAGTTTCTTTTTTTATTTTGTCCTTATTAAGGAGCATTTTAAGACATTGGATATACAGTCAAACTTTTTATTAAACTACGTGTCTCCATCACAAGTCAAATGTTGCATTTTTGTGGGACAAAAGGAGTATGGATGAGTTATATAAGGAATCATATGATCTTTCTAAACTAAATATAGATAGGTAATAAATTTTATGCTGGTTCACGAAAAGATTGTGTTCTCAAGACTTCTGACTTCCCCAACAAACATAAATCATCAGCTTGCTTGTAAGTAGTTTCTATATTAAGAAAAAAATAAAGGTTGTTTCTTAGGTTGACTTGCCAATATATGAACAGAACCATCAGAAACATATATATATATATATATATATATATATATATATATATATATATATATATATATATATATATATATATATATATATATATATAAATATAACAAGAGATCCTCGTACCGATTCCAATGCATAAACAGGAACCATCAGAATGACTCCAATTAAGAACTTCTGCTCCTGAAATCAAATTAATTATTTCTGCCATCAGCTAGAGATTATAACAAATAACAAGATCATCTTAACATGACTTGCATGTTAAATGAAATTACAGTATGTAGAAGGCTGCTAGAGAAAATCATATTGAATATACAAAGCAGAAATAACTGATGTAAAAAGGTTTAAAAGATATATGTGATATCAAACCTCGGGCTGATTGTAAGCAGCTAAATGCTCAAAGATAAGATATGTGGAAAGAAAAAGAGCCACAAGTACACAAGAGCTTGCACTGAAGATTGTAAATCTGTAAAGTAATGTTTGCTCAGCACCGAGGTTGGTTGACCACATTGACCATGGTGTGCTTGAGGACTCTGCCAAAGTGAGAATGAGAGATAGAAAAAGAAGCACTACTCTCCATTCTATCAGAAACATTTGATGAGGTCTCTTCTACTATGACAACAAATCTTGTGTGTTACATTAATCAAGAACACATTGACATTGAAATTTGGCAGGTTTGACTTGTGTTTTAGGGCCTTTGACTAATTTCTGTAGACCAATATTGATGTCCTGGTATAAGAGGATAGGCTACTTGAAATAAGATGATGAAACCGTCTACACCAGGACAAGGAAGCCTGCAAAGATTTCATACTATTAAAACAAGGATAATAAAGTACATGAATATGCACACTTTGGTAATTCTGAAAATACAAGATTTCTTAATTAAAAGTTTATCTTCAAAAAATCTATTGTTCTTACTGGGGTTGACCAGGATTCTCATATGGATAGATAGAAACATGATCATGTGATTAGACACGTTTTCAGTTTCAATAATACTTCAACTGTGAATCAAAAGATCATATTCATAATCAACAGGGCTATTTAAGTATAAAATGTTTTAAATATGCAGCAATCATATCATAAATAATAACAATGTTTCCTTATGACCGTAGCAATCCAAAATTTCCTTAACAGTTGCATATTTGACAGGTTCACAGCAAAAGGGTGGATGTCATAATATTTTAGAACAATTCCCCTTTGGTCAAGATATGTGCACCCCAGCACAGGTACAAAAACAACAACAGAAACTACAAGCAGCAGTTTCTGGCCCTAAATATCAAAAATTCCATTCCATTTATATCATATATAACGTAAGAGAAACTGAAGCACTGCAGCTCTGATTCTTCCGTTTGACATGCTCCTGTTAATAAATAAGTTACTAACTGCCACCTAATTAAAGTACATTCTACCCAAATTCAGCAGTAAACTACTGGAGTGCAGGTGATAGGCACTAGCCATTAGTTTGTTTCCGGTCCCAACATTCAAAGCATTCTACACTCGGATAAGAAAAGCATACGAACTCACCTACGTCCGCCAATTGGGAGCCACGTAAACCCTAGACGAAAATATACCCTATAGGTGACTCAGCATTCTACAATCCAAAATATAATCCAAAACTGACATATTTCCTAATAAACCCCAGTTCCCCAAAACCCGGCAAACTTAGGGAAAGTTGACCGGATTGATTCAAGCAACGCTTAAAGTTAAATACGAAAAGTATCGGAAACGAAAACGGACGATTCCTTACAAACATAGACGGTCGATTACAATCACCAACAGGCAACAACGAAAACAATAGTCAACAACAAAGAAATGCCAACTGTGATGACTAGAATGCGCACAAAAACAGGAATGTATACGAACTGGTTTTAAGAATAGAACCCTATAGATAAATGATTTTACTTACAGAAAAATATGTCACAACTCTCGTTACATAAACGGTTCAACATTCTTATCGAATGCGTTTTGAAGAAATTCGCGATGAATATGCCTTCAAATGCAGAGGAATCTCGTCGGAATAATTTTCAGAGCTTTTTGTGAAATTTTTTGCAGAACTCCGCCTACGATTTTTGCCTTGGCGGTTGGGAAAGAGGGTTGGTGGGGCTTTGCGATGCCTTGTGGGGTTCCTCGAGAAATAGAGTCACGGCGCTCGCTCTTTTTTCCCCGTAACTGTGCCGTTGATTGATTAAATAAGTTGATGACGTGGAGATGTATGAGTTTTGGAGCTTTTTTATTGGTCTGTAGGACTCGTTAACCTGTTATTCATCGTGACCGAATTTCTGATGTGAGATTTGTGATATGATTTTATGACTTTTATCTGATAATTAATTCTTTAAATGCATGAATGATTTCCATGCAAACAAGCAAATCGCACGAAAAAAATTAGATATGCACTTATCTAAATTAATTACACGTTCTTTTTCTTCGATTTCTTTTTCATTAGTTTTTGTTTAACATGTTAATTTATTATTTTGTTTTCCTATCATAAACAAATCCAATTTCACTGTTACGTATCTTTATATAATATTTTTTGACACAAAATTCGCAACAATGTATACTGTTACAAACATAATGTATTTTCTCTTCTTTTTTTTTAGGGTAAATTGCATAAAAGTCACTAAGTTTTACAATTTTCTCGATTTTGACACAACATTTTTAGTTTTTGTAATTAAGTCATTATGTTTTCAGAAAAGTTACAATTAAATCATTATGTTTTCCAAAAAATTGCAAAAATGACCATATGACCGGATTACCAGGTCATATGGTCAGATTTGCAATTTTTCAGAAAACCTAATGACTTAATAACAAAAATAAAACATAGTGTCAAATTCAAGAAATTTGAAAAAGTTAGCGACTTTTAGGGTTTATTTCATAAAAAACCCTAAATTTTCAACTTTTTTCTGTTTAAACCTAAAACTTTATTTTTTTTTCAAAAAAAAACCTAAATTTTGGAGAAACTTTTTAATTTATCCCCTTAACCGGTTTTACAGGTTATACATACTTTTTTTTTCAGAAAAAACCCTAATTTCTTTTTTTTTCCGGAAAAAACCTTCAATTTCAGTTATTTTTTCACCAAAAAAAATGTTTCTTCGTTTTTGTAATTGACATAACTTTCATATACGATGTCCAAATTCTACGAACTATATATCCCTGGAAAAATCGTAAGTAATACTACAACTTTGCTTTACTGACTTTTGTTTGAATATGTTCAGATATTTCGCTACACTGGCTTGTTTTTTTATAATAGCTGTATATTTTGCATACGAGCTTTGTTTTCGACGTTCTATAAGTCGACAGATTCGTAAACACGAATACATCGTGTAATGAATATTATTCAAGTTAATTTAGGCATTTACGAGTTTATCCGCAAGTTAAACGATTTTTCAGGGATTTTTTTACAAAGAAAATTATTTTTCTTCGTTTTTGTAGTTGGCATATCTTTCTTGCGACCCCGTCTGTAACATCCGTCAAATTTGGTCAACAAAGGTCAACCAGAGCGCAAATTAGGATAATACGTTGAAATATAATTTTCATAACTTTCCTAATGTATTATTGGAAATTATAATACTACAATACGCTATTTCGAATCAATTATCGAGTAAACGTTATAATTTCGAATAATAGACTATAGTAGCATAAAATTCGATAAATCATACAAATAATATTTTGGTTTAAATAATATTCATTACACGATGTATTCGTGTTTACGAATCCGTCGACTTATAGAACGTCGAAAACAAAGCTCGTATGCAAAAGATACAGCTATTATAAAAAAACAAGCCAGTGTAGCGAAATATCTAAACATATTCAAACAAAAGTCAGTAAAGCAAAGTTGTAGTATTACTTACGACCTTTCCGGTGATATAAAATTCGTAAAATTTGGACATCGTATATAAAAGTTATGTCAATTACAAAAACGAAGAAACATTTTTTTTTTTGTGAAAATATCACTGAAATTGAGGTTTTTTTTCGGAAAAAAAAAAAAAGAAATTAGGGTTTTTTCTGAAAAAAAAAGTATGTATAACCTGTAAAACCGGTTAGGGGGATATATTAAAAAGTTTCTCCAAAATTTAGGTTTTTTTTGAAAAAAATAAAGTTTTAGGTTTAAACAGAAAAAAGTTGAAAATTTAGGGTTTTTTATGAAATAAACCCTAAAAGTCGCTAACTTTTTCAGATTTCTTGATTTTGACACTATGTTTTATTTTTGTTATTAAGTCATTAGGTTTTCTGAAAAATTGCAAATCTGACCATATGACCTGGTAATCCGGTCATATGGTCATTTTTGCAACTTTTTGGAAAACATAATGACTTAATTGCAACTTTTCTGAAAACATAATGACTTAATTGCAAAAACTAAAAATGCAGTGTCAAAATCGAGAAAATTGGAAAACTTAATGACTTTTATGCAATTTACCCTTTTTTTTAAGTCACAGAACCTATGCTTTTTATATCCTTGAACAGCACATCTTTTTTTGTCATTTTCTTCATATATGGGATACGAAAATTAAAAAATAGACCCTTAAATATTGTTGTTTTATATATAAACAAATTTCATTAATACTACGATAAGATTTAACACTTAATAAACCATTGTAAATAATAAGCGACGAATTAAAAACAGAAAAATTGTACTAATTAGCGATGGAATAGATTAGTGACGTATTAGTGACGGTTAGTGAAAAAATCACGACAAAATGAAATTTTGGGCCTCCTTTACAACATCGGCCATGATCGTCTGCACCTCCCGCGCCCCCTCCGGGTCGGCCTTGTATGGGAATCTTTTTACATTCATAGCAATGAACTAGAAATAAATGTGAATCACAACTATAGTGAGAATATTTGATCAATTTTGAAACATTAGATTAAAAAATGAATGGTTAAGATGGACGATGGCACGATGATAATTAATTGGAAAAAAAATTACAAATATACTTGCAATCAAACATTGCAAAGGTAAAATAATGATCGATTGATGAAATGATGATTAAAACTAAGCTAGAAAGACATTTGAAACCTTTGTTACAACAAGAATTTTGGATTTTGGGAAATTTTGAAACCCTATGTTGAACTATACACGAAAAGGGCTGGATATTATACCTTCAAATGCTTCTGCATGATAATCCTAACTTTAATTCTTCAAATCCACACCAAAATGACTTCCTGTCATATTTCTTAGCATAAAATCAACATTATCTAGCCTCCTCAAAGATCCATAACTATTCAAATGAGGAAGAAATAGGAAGGGAGGTGTTCATACTTTAAACTAACATCTATTTGTCCCACAATTTATAATTAATCAAATAGGGACTTACGATTCCTTACAATTTAATCCTCAAAACATAGTTTATCAAGTAAAATCCAAGTTATGCCAAAGTTTTGCAAACTTGGTAAAATTAATCTATCGTTACTAAAAGGGCAAATTTCATAAAACACACTAACTTTTCAAAAAATTTCGATTTTGACACTGTGTTATTTTTTTTCAATTAAGTCACTAAGTTTTCAATTTTTTTCAATTAAGTCACTATGTTTTCAATTTGGTTTCAATTTTGACCATTTGACCGGTCAACCCGGTAGTCAGCTGACGTGGCATGATGGCGTGTCAGTCTTTGATGATGTGACGCTGACGTGGCATGCTGACGTGGCACTCGAGTGTCAAAATTGAAACAAAATTGAAAACATAGTGACTTAATTGGAAAAAATTGAAAACTTAGTGTTTTAATTGAAAAAAAATAACACAGTGTCAAAATTATTTTTTTTTTTTAAATGATAAATTTGTCTTTTTATGTTTTTAGAACGTATAAATATATTTTTTTACAAGTATAAATACGTATCTTTATATTTTTAGAAACATAGATACATTGTCATAAGTATATATAAAACAAACGTATTTTATATTTTTACAAAATTGATACGATATGTGATTATATGCAAAACAAACGTATTTTATATTTCTAAAAACGTAAAAATAAGTATTTATTCGTTAATTTCTGTTTTTTCATTGAGAAGTATAAATACATATTTTTATGTTGGTTTACGTTCGTTCGGTTAGAATTATAATCATTTTAGTTGTATAAATAAGTTTTTACGTCTTTAGAAGTATAAATACATATTTTTATGTTTATAGAAATATAAATATATTTTTATGTTGGTTTAAGTTTGTTCGGTTAGAAGTATAATACATTTTAAGACGTATAAATATGTTTTTTACGTCTTTAGAAGTATAAATGCATATTATTATATTTTAGAAGATACGTATTTATACTTCTAAAGACGTAAAAACTTATTTATACAACTAAAATGTATTATATACTTCTAAAGACGTAAAAACTTATTTATACAACTAAAATATATTATATACTTCTAAAATACATATTTTTATGTTTATAGAAACATAAAAATATGTATTTATACTTCTAAAGACGTAAAAACTTATTTATACAACTAAAATGTATTATAATTCTAACCGAACGAACGTAAACCAACATAAAAATATGTATTTATACTTCTCAATGAAAAATAGAAATTAACGAATAAATACTTATTTTTACGTTTTTAGAAATATAAAATACGTTTGTTTTGCATATAATCACATATCGTATCAATTTTGTAAAAATATAAAATACGTTTGTTTTATATATACTTATGACAATGTATCTATGTTTCTAAAAATATAAAGATACGTATTTATACTTGTAAAAAAATATATTTATACGTTCTAAAAACATAAAAATACAAATTTATCATTTTAAAAAATGTAGAAAAAATTCCACTAA
The DNA here is from genome assembly GCA_023525715.1 of Cichorium intybus. Taxonomy (NCBI): domain Eukaryota; kingdom Viridiplantae; phylum Streptophyta; class Magnoliopsida; order Asterales; family Asteraceae; genus Cichorium; species Cichorium intybus. The sequence goes on from CM042013.1 coordinate 4,761,987, forward strand.
AAAGACACTAACTTTTCAAAAAAAATTGATTTTGACACTGTGTTATTTTTTTTCAATTAAAACACTAAGTTTTCAATTTTTTCCAATTAAGTCACTATGTTTTCAATTTTGTTTCAATTTTGACACTCGGGTGCCACGTCAGCGTCGCATCATCAAAGACTGACACGTCATCATGCCACGTCAGCTGACTACCGGGTTGACCGGTCAAATGGTCAAAATTGAAACCAAATTGAAAACATAGTGACTTAATTGAAAAAAATTGAAAACTTAGTGACTTAATTAAAAAAAAATAACACAGTGTCAAAATCGAATTTTTTTTAAAAGTTAGTGTCTTTTATGAAATTTGCTCTTACTAAAACCTTAACTTAACCCCAATTAAACATTCTAACAAGATTAGAACACTTGGATTCATCAATATTAATTAACGTCATTAATTTATGTAACTTACTTTTATTTATTTTAATTTAACTAACTTGTTTTTATTTTATTAAAAAAATTCAAAATAAATATTCCCAAAATGACCAAAATTCTAGCTTCAAAATACATATGTCACAATAGAATGATGAACTAATGGTTGAAATCAATCTAGAAACTTACTTTAGATCCTAATTAACAGACATTTTTGGACGTCAAGTAAACTCGAAAGCTTAGATTTCATGGATGAAGAAGATAGCTATAAAGTGTTGCCTTCTATGGCTTTTAGTGATAATTCAAGAATAAATCCTTCAAGTGGCCTTCAAGTTAAGTGTGAAACACTCTTTAAACATCTGAAATAACCTCTCAAACCTTTGAAGTCATTCAAATGAAGGGAAATGGAGGGAAGTTTAAGTTCTAATCTTTGGTCACTATTTACATTTAGTCTCCTAATTTCACTTTTTTATGCATTTGCCCATAAAAGTCCCACCACTTAAACAACTTGTAGATTTTATAAACTAACCCATACTAATTAATTTCATTACTAATTAGTCCAATTAAGAGTTATCTAAATTTAGCCAAGGTTAAAATTAAGTTCTCAAATTTTGACAAGTTTAGTCCTTCAAACTTAATTTTTCTCATTAACCCCAATTTAACCTTCCACCACCCTTAAAACTTTTAAACCCACTCATATTTATTTATATAGTTTGTTTTATTTATCTATATTTAACTAAATTATTGTTTTTATTGAGTCTTCAAATTTTTCTATCTACTAAAAAGAACAAAATTCTAGCCCAAAAATATGGTTATTACAGTTAGGTGCATTAATTAATAAACCACTTAGGTGTGAGAATTAATATCAGTATTAAGTGGTAATTCATAAATAGATGAGTTAGGTGGGATGTTAGTTGGGAGAAACGACGTCGTTTCATGGTTTCGTAAGGAATCCATTTTTGAGGGGGCATCATATAGGGTTTATTTTGTATGTTTCAAAGGGCTTACTACAAAATGGCAATCCATATTTCACAATGTCTTATCTGAAAGGAGTGGTTAGTAGGAGGATTTTCTTTCATGTTTAGCTATTTTTTGTAGAAAAGATTAAAAAACGTAATCGTTTTGTCTTTTTTTTCTTTTTTCTTAATTTACATATTTGCATTTGAATTAAAAAATTTTAATAAATATTTAATGTATTATGTATTCGGTTATTTGTTAATTCTTATACAATTATATGACAAATCCAATGCTTTTAAAGTTGGAAGGAACATATATTATCACGTTAAAAGACACATAGCATTTGTTTATATTTTTTGCGTAAGTCTGAGCGAATGTAAATGTGAATCTTATATATAGGGTATGTTTAATAATACTACTAGTTAGTTGAAAATGGGTGGCCGGTAGTTATTTGTGTAATAGGGTTTGCAAAAAAAGCTATAAGATTTTGAAATGTATAAAATAACATAAAAATTAAAAGCTAAGAGTTTATAAAAGCTACTTGAAGTAGCTTTTTAGATTAGGTATGTTCGACGGTAAGCTTTTTATAGTTTTATGAAAAACTCAAATTAAGGAAAAAACTTTGTTCGATAGTGTGAACCTTGACTTTTATTTTAAACAAAAAACTCGTAAGACGTATTTGGCAAAGCTAGTTGATAGCTGAAAGTCGGTAGCTAAAAACTGATAGTTGGTAATTGGAAACTAGAAGCCGGAAATTGTCACTTTTATTTGTGTAGAAGTATCTGGAGAAAGTAGTTAGATTTAAAATTTGTAAAAATATACTAAGACAAACATTAAAAGATCCTAGAAGTTAAAAGCTCTTAAAAGCTAAAATTCCTCAAAAAATGCTTGAAATAACTTCTGAATTATGAGCTTTTTGTTTACATAAAAAGCTTTTATGCCCGTACCGAATGAATGTTTTTTTTATATTGAATTTTAAAAGCTCCTAAAATCTTTTAAAAGCTTGCGATCAAACACACCCCTATGTTTTTTAGGAGCTTTTTATCTTTTTATTTTAATGTAATAATACAACGTTAAAGCTAATAACTACTACTTTCAAACACCTCTACACAAATAAAAGTTATAGCTTTTAATTCTAGCTACGGCTACTTCCGCTAACACGTCCTAAAACTTTTTTATTTAAAGCAAACACTTTAAACACGTATTCATAACTAAAATCGTTCTTTACTTCGATTTCTTTTTAAATCTAACATCTTGTTTGTCTCTCCACCAACCGATCCTACATTCATTAGGGATCATGAAAAAATGAGGTAAACTTTACCATACTTTAATCTAAGTTACTAACTTCATACTCCTAAAGCATGTTAGGAATCGGACCGGGTACACGCAGCGGAAACACACTATCACACACACACACAAACTCACGAAAATAAAGCAAGAAGAACACAAGGATTTTTACGTGGTTCAGATTCGGTTCAAATCCTACGTCCACGGGCCGCAACTAGAGAAATCTTATTAATACTCACAAGATTACAATTTATAACTCTTGTTTTGAGCTCAAGTGGTGCAATTTTTCCTTGAACATATGAAGGCTATTTATACATATGAGAAGGTAATGTGAATGTAGAGTTGTGTTTCAACACATTCACCAACCTTTGAAAATTGTTTCACCAAACTTTGAAAAAAACAACTTCAAAATGTTCACATTCACCTAACAATCTCCCACTTGAAGATTTTGAACATCTCTCATTAATCTCCTAACATAACAAGTCTTCCAAGCTTCCAGTTCCAAAGAACAAGCTAAGACTCAGCCAATTTCCTAGTTGCAGCCGCCCCTCATCATCAAGTACTAGAAGGGCCAGTTGAAGCTCCTACAAGCTCCAACACAGTCGTGGTCAATACCGCCACCGACTCATCCCCTGTCTCAACCGGCTTGGACACTCCACCGGATCCAGAGATACACCGAGGACCACTAACACTCTCCAAACTTTGCAAACTTCCAACAGGAGAGAATTTTTCAGTCTTAGTCTTCAAAACCCAACGGCTCTTTGTAACTATACCCGGAACACACCTCGTGCTCCCACTGTCACAAAATCCCCTGAATGGTTTAGACTTTCCGACTCGTTCAGCTAACATCCCCTTGGCTCCAGAATTCATGTTTGCAAAATGAACTCTCTTAGCACTAGATTTAGCGAACCAGATTTTGCCATGCTTAACTGGGACGGTCATACTTCCCTCAGCAGGTACCTCAACCATATACAATGACCCACGCTTCATACCTTGAGCAATCACCGAATTTCCATTGACCACCCTCCATTTACCACCACCAAACCTTACTTCCAGTCCTTGTTTATCCAGCTGACCAACAGAAATCAATTTCTTCTTCAGCTCCGGAATCACCCTGACATTCTTCAGGTTCCATGTAGTTCCCAATGAAGTAACCAGATCAATATCTCCAATGCCCGTTACTTGAAGCATCTCGTCATTTGCTAACCGTACCTTCCCAAAATCTCCTTCTTTTAGATTCACCATCGTTTCTCCGTTGTCCATGGCGTGAAACGAAGCCCCTGAATCCATGACCCAAGAGTCTACAGAACTTTCCATACTTAGTATCAGTGCATCATCCTCAGACACACTCTCAGCACCAGCAATGTTCAATTCTTTCTTTGGACATTGACTCTTAACATGTCCCACCTCTTGGCAGTTCCAGCACTTCACATTCTTCCAAGTTCTAGATGAACTTCTTCCCCGACTCCCACTACTCCCACTATTCCTACTATTCCCTCTACCTCTTCCGATATTTAATAACTCAGAAGAAGAAGATCCACCTTGATTCTTGCGTCTGATATCCTCGCCAAGAACCAAATCTCTAACCCCTTCAAAAGTCATACCACTGGTCCCCACTAAACTTGTAACAGCGGTTACTGTTCCAGACCAGCTATCAGGTAGTGAAGCTAGTAGCAGTGAAGCTTGAGTCTCGTTATCAAATTTAATTCCCACAGATGACAATCTGGACAGAATTGAATTTAGATTGTTAATGTGAACAGTAACTGAGCCTTCCTCATTCATCCTTGTAGTGAACAACTCCCTCATCAAGAACACCTTGTTAGCCGCCGACGGTTTCTCATACATGTTCGTCAGAGCATCCATCATACCACGCGCCGTGGTTTCCTTCATGATGTTGAAAGCGACGCTCCTTTCCAACGACAATGTAATAACCGCCTTAGCTTTCTTGTCCTTTGAGTTCCACGCATCTTCAGCAGCTTTTTCCATTTTCTCCGGTTTGTCTCCAAGTACCACGTCCAAATCTTTCTGACATAGCAATGCTTCTAATTGCATTTTCCACCAGCTAAAGTCAGAACCGTTGAACTTCTCGATTACAACCTTGTCTTCAGCCATTACGACAAACAAGAGACAAATATTTTATAGTACTTTTGTGTGACAGAACAGTACCCTTCAAAGTACCGAGATACCTTTAATACGATTAATAGAAATTAGTTTATGATGTGGAAGATCAGACAAAACTGCAACCACAGAGCATACTCTAATTTCTAAAACCGAGACCTCCTTCGAAACCCGAAGCTCTGATACCAGTTGTTAGGAATCGGACCGGGTACACGCAGCGGAAACACACTATCACACACACACAAACTCACGAAAATAAAGCAAGAAGAACACAAGGATTTTTACGTGGTTCAGATTCGGTTCAAATCCTACGTCCACGGGCCGCAACTAGAGAAATCTTATTAATACTCACAAGATTACAATTTATAACTCTTGTTTTGAGCTCAAGTGGTGCAATTTTTCCTTGAACATATGAAGGCTATTTATACATATGAGAAGGTAATGTGAATGTAGAGTTGTGTTTCAACACATTCACCAACTTTTGAAAATTGTTTCACCAAACTTTGAAAAAAACAACTTCAAAATGTTCACATTCACCTAACAAAGCAATCATGTGGTATGCAATTTAACCGATGCATTTCCATTATTTTTACGGAAATGCCTATCTTTTCGTTTCTAAAAGAATAATATATGCTGTTTAGAGGTCGACCAAATTAAAACACTGTCTAAAATTTTAGAAAAACACACCTTATTGTATAAAATGACAATCGACCAAAAATACGTTCATATTTTATAAATTTGGCCTTTTTTATTTGAATAATGTTATATTATCCTATCTCTCATTCTAAATTTCTCTTATTCCAAAATTATGATAAATTTCTCGTCCATTCGTTCTAACCCCAACTTCAACGGCCATAAACTGCCGCCCGCCAACACCAAAACCAACCAATCAAAACTAATATCCCAAGCAGATAAAATTCAATAATGCCACTCCACCACCCTAAATTAAAACACACACCACAACACCACTGTGTGCAACATATTGGTTTTCATGGCAGACACCAAGAGATATGAAGGCATCGTTAAGTGGTTCAGTGGGAAAAAGGGTTTCGGGTTCATTGCTCCTGCCGAAGATAGTGGTGAAGATCTTTTTGTCCACCAGTCTGAGATCAAGGCAGAAGGATTTCGGTTTCTCAGAGATGGAGAAAGGGTTGAATTTTCGGTGGATTCCAGTGGAGATGGGCGGAAGAAGGCGGTGGACGTGGTGGGTCTTGGTAGGACTAGAGCATATCAGCCGGAGCTGAGGCGTGGGGGGCGTGGGAGGAGGGGTAGTTATGGAGGTTACCGAGGAGGAACTGGCAGTGGAGAGGATAGTGTAAGAGGTGGGAGGTTTGGACGTGGTGGGCGCGGTGGTGGAAGAAGAAGTGCTGATCCAGAGTGTTACAGTTGTGGGCGTGTTGGCCATTTTGCAAGGGATTGTGACCAGGGTAACGATCATGGTGGTGGTAATGAAGGCTATGACAATGGACGTAGCGGTGGTCGAGGCGGTGGTGGTGGCCGGGTTGGCCGGAGTGGAGCATGCTATCATTGTGGAGAAGAAGGACATTTTGCAAGAGAATGTCCTAATGACCAAGATTAGTACTTTTAACATTAATTGTATACTTTTTCCTTTACGTGCATTTTTATACAACAAAAGAAAGCTTTTAAGCAAAATAAACCGTAAAGAATCACCAAGGTGGTCAATATCCATTCATTTATATGTAAACGACATGATTTTAGTTATAATTTATTCTAATGGGTCAAATTGTTGTAAATTGAAAATATTTAATTGACAAAGAAATGAACTAAATAATTTGAAAATCATGTCAAATGTATTTACATGCATCCAACACTATCTATTGGTTTTCGTAAAATAATCATTTAATTATTATGATAATACAAGTATTCAACACACTATCCTATATAAATTTAAAAATATGTATAGGAGCTTCTATATCAGTCTTTCAAGGCCATTTCAATTGTCCTTAAAAGACATATAGCAAGATTCTTGGACAATATTTTTACGAACAACCGGATCAATAACTGTAGTTGATGATGGTGCAAATATACCTTTTAGTAGTCTCTTAAATGTGGCCTTCCATTCAGTAGTCTGTTTAGCAAAGCTTTTTTTTTTTTTTAATTTCCAATTCATCTTCACAACATAGTTCATCATCTTCGGTAGTTGGCAATACTGTGTTTAAATCAAGCTTCCTCCAAAATTTGTCAATAGACACCAAAGGTATTGGTTGGCATACATCGGAATAAATTGTAATTTCATGGGCACATGGTAAACCACAACTATGACGTAGTTGACACCCACAATCAGCCTCAATTATTCTTTTGGCTTCGTTTCGATCAAATTCTTGTCTTATTTTGTCTAAAGCATGATGTGAAACAAAACCTAACAACTTTTTGAAATGGTCTATATTGTATTGATGCTTTGTAACAATTTTGCTTTTTTCAAGATTGGCTTTTATGGCTATATATTGTGATTCAATTGTATGTTGAATATGGTCAAAAAAACTATCTAACTTAAATTGATGTGAATCCAAATACTTTTTTAATTTGGAATGCCGACTCTCAACCTTGTTATTAGTGTGGTTATTGAAGTGTAAAAGTATGTTGGTCCATAATGATACAAAAATTTCCTTGTGTTTTTCCAACCAGATTCGATTGAGATAATCCAAAACAGCTGAAAAATAAAACAAGTAATTGGTTAGCATCAAAAAAGGTAACAATATACAAATTTATATTTGAAAGTAAATGATACCTGCATAATTTATCAATATTGATTCAAGTTGAGCATAATTTTTCAAATATGCAATCCTTGTTGATGACTCAAGCAGATTCTCCCAAGCTTTCTAAAATGATGCCCACATGTGCATAGACTTTATATGTTGCTTGCAGCGATTCGTTATACTTTGGATATCTGCCATCTACAAAGTAACCGGTTGGATGTCAGAAATACATTTGCACATGCATTCATTAAGTCCAAATATATATCTGTGACAATCACATATGGCCCATCATATCCATCCAATCGAACTTAAGGCAATTTAATGCCCAAGTATAATTTGATTCTTTTTCTTCGTCCATAAACACGAAAGCTATGGTAAATGTCGTGTTTGTTGAAGTAACACCGACAATTTCAAGAAGAGGCATGTTAGACTTGTTTGTCTTATATGTTGCATCCATAATCAACACTTGTGGAAATGCACGCCATATCTTCAATGACGTCGTATGCACGAAAAACAAATCTTCCAATTTATTGGTCGTGTCATTTGTTCGAAACTCATACACATATCCCTTTGACTGCAAAATTTCAAATATATTTTGCATTTGACTGGGACCTGCACTCTTTTACTGATCGATATTTGTTTCGCCGGTTATATATGGTTTTAATTACAGATACGTTATATTCATTTCGACTTTTTATTGTCGATAGAATATCACGTGGAGGGACATTATTATCCGTCAGTTCTGCCACTATACAAGTCTCTTCTTTTGTCAATCGATTTGCAAATGAATGACCCTCCATATGCATTGCAGGTTCATAATTATGATTATCATTTACAACCTTCAAGGTCCAAAAATCATAAGTCTTATAATAATTTGCAGCCAATTCGAAGGGACAAATTGTTTTTTTGTTCTCGTATCTCTGTTGGATGTATTTGTACCTTTATATACACCACTTCGATCACAAACTAAAATGATTTTGGAAATATATCCACTTTCTTTCATTTTTTATCTTTTTATAACAACGACGTACCCAATAGACAGTGCGACATTTTGGACCCACTCCATTAAAAATTCACAAGTGTTGAACACCTGTTGATTATATAAATAAATATTATAACCTTGTAATAGTTACAAAATTACAAAAACATACAAATATATTAAAACTATCCACAATAATACACCTGCTCGGTATGAAAATTCGTCATGAGAATATTTGACGTAGCCGCTCACCAACCCTAGTATGACACTAAAAGCAATTTAAGTCATGGGTGATTCAGTAACGTACTCGCTTAAAAGATCATGTAGCTTATCGAACCGTAATCGAAGGTTTGAAGTCCGAATGTCCGATTGATGGTGGTGGTTCACCGATTTGAAGCTGCAATCGAAGGTTTGAAGTCAGATGATACCGTAATAGAAGGTTCGGTGGTTCACTGGTTTGAAGGTGATCGATGTTGGCACGCCGATTCGGTGGTTCACTAGTTCGAAGTCGTTTGCTCGTTGCTATGTGGTTGTGGTATAATAACTAGTGTTGTAATCGAAGGTTTGAAGAGGATCAATTTTGGCTCGCCGATTTGTGATATAATAAAAGGTTAAAAATATTGAACTTTCAAGTGGAATACTAGCTACTGCTAGTACTCGCCGCTTGGTATGAGTAATTAGTCGAATAATGACTAAAGAGTGCTACCATAGCAAAAGCCATGTTGTGTGGCAGACAATGGGATATGCATGACATGCGTATCACAACTTGAGTGGTAAGCATCAACTGTATAAGTAAATGTGATTAGTTTAATATAAAAAATAATATGATAATATCTAATAATGATAATAATAATAATTAATTTTGATGATTAATATGTAATTAAAATAATAATAGAAAATACATCAATCATAAACATGTGCGATAAAATGACTAAACGTGTGATTTTTTAATTACATTAACAAATTGTAAACATAACTAATTAAATGCGTAACTTTTCGTAAATCACATTGACCAATCGTAAACGTGAACAATAATATGATAATATCTAATAATAAATAATAATAATAGAAGAAAAGAAAAGACATCAATCGTAAACATACGAGATAAAGGATTAAACATGTGATTTTTAATAAATCACATTAACAAGTCGTAAACGTAACTAATTAAATGCGTGACTTTTCGTAAATCACATCAACAAATAAAAAATCTTGGGAATAAATAAATATACACACTGTATCTTTAGTAGCACCCAAAATCTTTTATCAGATAATAATAATAATAATAATAATAATAATAATAATAATAATAATAATAAATTTGATAATCCAGTAATAATAATAATAACAATAAAAAACAACAAAAAATCAAATCAATAGTATATTTTATGAAAAAAAAACTTTATATCAAGAAGATTCATAAAACAATTTTAAAAATATAAGGATTTGCGTATAGCAGCATCTTTAAAATTTCCCGTTGTCAAAGAAAGTAATTGAGTGATGTCAGAGTGATTAGATGGAAGAATTTTTTTGGTCGTTACCGATAACTAGATCCGTGCTAATGGTAGCCCATGACGCTGCAAGTACATTTTCTTCCTTAATAGACCAATGAGATCTCTTTTTTTTACCGGTACCATGACTTGCTATGTCGGCTTCATCTACGTCGAGACCAACATTTAGATCAATAGATTCCAACCCTTTTTGCGTTGAATGAGGTGGAAACTAATCACCATCGATATGTCTATATTTTCAGAAATATTGACACTAACCTTTCTTGATTCTTCGGAAGACATAAACAACGTTGGTTGTGCATGAACATGGATATTAGTCGATGTGCCATAGTTAGATATTTCAACCCATTTATCACCGGGGATTGGAAAATTCGGATAACAATTTGGTTGAGGAATATAGTTATGAAAATTTTGACTGGGATATGGAATATACGGATAATACGGACGAGGTTGAATATTAGAGGATTTTTGATTGGTAGTTAAATCTTTATCCATGGTTATCTTGAGAATTTGGTTACAAACGTATTCACTTGATAAATATCACAAATCCAAGTTTTATCTCTAAATGCATACACCAACCCTAACTAATGTTTCCATTTATTGACGTAATTAATGTCCCCATTGTTTACGTAATTAATTTATTGTATGAAGTGATCATTCTTAATTACATAATAAAACTGATCAAAATCAAATATGCATTATTGTAGCATAAAAACATTAAGGGTCTGTTTCGTTCGTAGGATTTCGATGGGATTTGAGGAAATTGGAATCCAATTCCTTCGAAATACTGTGTTTGGTTCAACTTTTGGTTGATGGAATTGGAATCCAATTCCATTAAAATGAAGGAATTTAAATTCCTTTGGTTGTTGGAAGGAATTGAATTCATTGGATGAGGGAATTCGCATGATTACAATTATACCCTTATATTACCTTTCGAAGTGAAACCTGCTACCACCACCCACCACCGCCCACCACTGCCCACCACTATCACCCAACACCACCACCCACTGCCGCCACCGCCTACCACAATCACCCACCACCACCACTATCAGCGCCAACATTAACACCACCACTGCTGCCCACCCCACCACCACTATTACTGTCACACTGACCACCATCATCGCCGCCACCACCACCACCATCGTCACCCATCGCCACGACTACCCGCCACTACCACCAACACTGCTACCAACCATCATCCTTACCGTCACCGACCACCACCGTCACCCACCGCCACGACTACCCACCACCACTACCACCACCACTGCTACCAACCACCATCCTTACCGTCATCGACCACCACCGCCACCAACCACCATCACCGTAGCCACCACCACTACCACCACCGTCACCCATCGCCACGACTACCCGCCACTACCACCACCACTGCTACCAACCACCATCCTTACCGTCACCGACCACCACGGCCACCAACCACCATCCCTGCTGCCACCACCACCACCGTCACCCCCCGCCACCACTACCACCACCAGCACCACTACTGTTATCGACCACCACCACCACTAACCACCATAACTGCCGTCACCACCAAAGTAAATTTAAGCAAAAAACAATAAGGGCAGATATGTCATTTTACATTGGATTCCAATTTCTGACAAATTTCAATTCATTGACAGATTTCAATTTCTTTAAAAAACTTTCTGTGAACCAAACATCACCACATCACCTAAGTCTTTTTTTTTGTAAATATACACATTCAAATATTATATATATATATATATATATATATATATATATATATATATATATATATATATATATATATATATATATATATATATATATATATATATATATATATATATATATATATATATATATATATATATATATATATATATATATATATATATATATATATATATATATATATATAGAGAGAGAATAAAAGGTTAAATAGAATAATATTATTTTTGAAAAAGCTTTAACTATAGAACTTGCTAATCAGCAAGCTCTTTGAAAAACCATGGTTTTAAAAAAATCCTGACTATAACTTATTAAAAATAAGTGAAATTTTCATCACACCACATTATCTTTTTAATTAAAAAAAATTCAAAAATAAATTAGAACATAATTTTTAAATTAAAAACCATTTCATTAAAAATAAAAATTACAAAAAAAAAAAAAACAAACTTAGAAAATAAAAATTACACTAAAAATAAAAATAAACGTAAACTAGTTGTCGTCATCGGTGTCGGTGTCGTTGTCGTTGTTGTTCGCGGGGCGATATTTAGCGCGTACACTTTCCCGCATCGCCAAGAAAATTTTCAAATCCTCGCCCTCGAAGTCGGATGGTTTTTTTGTCAAGAAGTCGATATCGGCGTTTCGTTGTAACTCCTGTTGCGTTTGGACAATTTGCCGTTGCGTTTTGACAATTTTTTTCCACCCGACCCATAATCCCGACCTTTTCGCTTTGTAATTGGACGTATCGGTCGAATTTGTCGCCAAACAATTCCATAACGCTCGACTCCGAACCGGAACCCGAACGGATCATACTCGCGGTTTTGGTTTGAAGGTGGGGTGTTTGGGTTTTGTTCCATTGCAAAAGAATTTTAAAATTTTTATGTTTGAGAGGTTAAAAGATGAAGAATGTGTGTGTAAAATGTTAAAAGGATGTATATATATATGTGTATATGGGTAATTTTTAAAAAAAGTAATTTTTTTTTTTAAGATTCTAGCCGTTGACAACGGCTACCTTCTTCTCCCTTCCTCTCATTGGCCGTGATCAAGCGTGAAATGGAACACGGGACACCACGATCACGCCCCATCACGGTAGCACGGGGCGGTGTGCACACCGTGATGGGTGCCACCGTGGCCATCACTCCACCTCTTCACGGTGTACTCCGGTTGGTCTAACTTGTTAAAAATAAGTGAAATTTTTTAAAGAAAAAACTTTTGAAAAACTTTTAAAAAACTCGTATTCAGCACCAAAAAATATTTTTCGGTGGTCTAACAATATCATTACGGTCTACCGATTGGACATAGCAGCCGTTTCTAATCTAGTCACCGATGACAGAGATCGCGCCAAGCACATCATTTAAACTTCGAAATCTTCTCTCACAAGTCACAAGGTGCAAGGCAATCAAATTCTGCTTTCTGGGTTGCAGAATTCCATTAATGGCGTTTTCTTAGGGCAATACATCTTTAACTCAGTTTGTAGCTGCGTTTTTTCGAGCTATATGCAACAGAAATGCCTCTGAGGTATGTCGATTGATAGAAGAGAGGCTGATCTACCGGCGGAAAAATCAGATTCAAATTTCCACCGCTCATATAATGTAACAACGTCTTCTTCATCATTATCTTCTCCTCCAGACTTCCTCCGCGGCGTACAAGCCGCCTTCAAGCGCCATCGTAAGCAGAATCCCTAGAAATATGGATACATTTGTTCCTTTAATTTGTATTCCTTGTTATTCTAACATTGATTGCCAATCCAGTTTTGTTTTTATCTTACGATTTTTATTTTGTGAAAATTAGGGTTTCTTCGACTTAGCTGTAAGATTAGACTCCACTTCTAGTTCAGCAATGACGGACTGAATACAATGATAAAATCATATTTACTGTACATCGATGGGGACATGGATTTAACAACATAGGGTACTTTAGAGCTTCACTGCCACCATAGAGATCACTAGGTCATGGTTGCTGCTTTTATGAGTTTGCGTTTCAGTTATAATGAGATATATTAGTACTGATTATATATGTTCCATATACATGGTATATTATGCTAATAAACTGTCAATATCTTTGTATGCCTCCTCAGAGATATCAGACAGGAATTGTAAAATACACAAATTTGATTGCCCTTTACATTGTACTGCTTAATTTCTTCCAGGAATAATACAAGATCATCTAATTATCTTAAGTCATGGTTTGTTTAGTTGACTGCTTTCCGAAAAATGAGAAAGAAATAAAAAGTCAATGAACAATCTGCTCATTGGTTTTTATCAACTTTGACTTTTCAACAGCTGCAGGTGTAGTGCCAAAGCTGAAGCCAAGACGTTTAGTGGCTCGAGGGGAAGCAAGAAATAGCTCAGATCCAGCAGTCCAGTCCAAAATGATAGCTGAGTCTCCTAATCCTATTTTAAGTAAAAGAGTACAAGATTACATATTAACCAAGAATATGCCATCTTCTAATCTTGATGATCATGAGAATGCTTCAATCATGCTACCCACTGTATCAGATAAAATGAATGATGAAGGAAATCCGATATCAATAGATGTTGAGAGAGGTCAATCCAGCTTTGCTACTGGTTCTACAAGCAACATTACAGCTTGTTCCTCAGTTGTAGAACATGAAAATGGCCCATTGGTTGATGGCCCAAAGAAAGTTCAGTTTGCATTGCAAAAGAATACGAGGTTTCATGGTAATTCTTTGCTAGCCTTTGTCTAATTTGTTGTCCTAAGCTATTTCTTTTATTTTTCATAAGATTGTGATGCTTAAGGTAAAAAAAACATAATTGGATTGTATGTGATATTGTGATGTGATGTAGCACACAAAAGCATAGTTATTACATAATCTTATGAAGCAGGAACAGACAAGTTATTGACTCATATGGGTTCACTTGCATTGACAGAAACGGAACCAGGTGGAAGTAATCAGTTGGATGGCTCAACTGCTCACCAGAATTTTCAAAACATGAATGTTGATCTTTGTTTGAAAACTTATGATGAAATACCTTCTTCACATTTAAAGAGCACAATAGGAGTTCAAGATCAGATTAGCTCTTTTAGAAACTTCCTACAGAGTGACTTTCGCCATAACATGACCCAATCATCAGTTGTTGGCTCATCTTGTGCCACCACAACACTAGTCAATTCACAAAATGCTCCCATGCTTAACTCGACTACCAACTGTTCCCACCCTCAACAAAATACCATTCAGACTGGTGAACATTCTCATGTACAGTCAAAAATTTTGCCTTCTGATCATCTTGGATCCCTAGTTCCCTCTGCTGATGTGGGCTCAAATCTTGAAAAGAAGCATGGATTTTCTAAGGACCAACAAGGAAAAGAAGAAGGTTATTCTGGTATGACAAAAGACCGTCCTCTCCCTGCTGATATATCAACTAAAAGAAACACATTTGCTGCTGATATGACTGATATACAATCTCAAGCTCCCGTATCAGATGACCAATTTTCCAATGTGAAAACAGAACCTTCCAAATCTGAAAAGAAGGAAAAACCTGATGTCAATAAAAGTACACGTAAGAGAAATTATGATCCAGACTTGTTTTTCAAGGTTAATGGGAAGCTCTATCAAAGGCTTGGAAAGATAGGTAGTGGAGGAAGTAGCGAGGTCCACAAAGTCATTTCTCAAGACTGCACAATTTATGCCTTGAAAAAAATAAAGCTTAAAGGCCGTGACTATGCCACTGCATTCGGATTTTGTCAGGAAATTGAATATTTGAACAAACTCAAGGGAAAGGACCACATTATCCAACTCATTGATTACGAGGTATGTTCTCTAGACATGTAACCACTTATGAAATATAACAAGGTTGGCAATTTTACTAGGTGACTTTTAGAGACTAGTTAATAGGCTAGTGGTCATATTTGAATATGGAAATGTGGCTGATGAGTGGGATGGAGTAACAGTTTCTAAAATGCAACTTGTTGTTAGGTGACAGATAAGGCTTTGCTGAAGGAAGTATTGAGTGGTTCTGTGAATAACAAGAATGGCAAAGTGAAGGATGATGGGCACATATACATGGTACTTGAATATGGTGAAATTGATTTGGCTCACATGTTGTCACATAAATGGAAGGAGCTCGATAACTCCAACTCAACCATAGATGAGAACTGGCTTCGTTTCTACTGGCAGGTTATTTCAAGTCATTTCCCTTTGTTAAATTTTTGACTCTGCAAAAGACGTGAATGTCCTGACCTTCAAAACTAGCCCTAGAAAGGTTGTTTAGTCCAGTCTCGTGTAACAAATGCAGCCTTATGCTGTAAGACAGGGCCCTGATCTGAAAATGCTGTTTTTATGCAATGCTGACCACTTTGTGCTCTGTTAACACAATGGACTTGTAAATTAGCAGGCAAAAATAATATACTATGGAGATTATCTTTGCAAAGAATCTAATATGTAATATATATATTTTGTAATGAATGGCAGCAAATACTTTTGGCTGTGAAAACCATACATGAGGAACGCATCGTGCACTCAGACTTGAAGCCAGCTAATTTTCTCCTAGTCAGAGGCTCATTGAAGCTAATTGATTTTGGTATTGCAAAAGCTATCATGAGTGATACAACAAATATTCAACGAGATTCTCAGGTTAGTTGATTTACACACAGCCTGACTTTTTGCCTAAAATTTCAGTTTCTAGCCCCAAAAAACCATTTTGTTCATGATTTTCGTTCAACCAAATTGGTTTTCAACTGCATCAAGCAATACAAATAGCAATAGGATACATGGATCTTGTATAATTTAATCAAGTAAACAACTTATATATGTTATAAAAATGTGCTGTATCTTAGCCCTTTTATTAACATTACATGAGTATTTGCTTGTATATCGCATCTAGTAAAAACTTGGTGTTGGCAAGATACCGTTATACTGGCCATATATTTATATTCGAGTATATAAAGATTGTGTAACTACTTGGTAATAACTTTACTATTATATTTGGCAATACCGATTATAAAAAAAACTTGTGCTTTCACCCTTATATCGCTTTAGCCTCTTAACTATTATTTTTCATGATTAAATCATTATAATACTCTTTATGACTGTTAGAAAAATCATTTTTCCCAGTTACCTTGGGCAACTTACACCAGTTTATTGATTTAGCCATTGAACTATTTCTTATATCGATTTAGCCATTGAACTATAGTTATAATAAGGGTTAAATCCAATGAATAACAACATCCTTCTGTCAATTTGTTTATTATAGCATTCTACATTGATTTGTTCCTATTCCAGGTTTGTCTTCAAAAAATATACCCAATTATAGCAATGCCATTCAAATATAAAACAATTCTCATTGCTTTAATTGGATAGATTTTTCAAAGTATAATTATCCTAATAAGAAAAAAATAAAAGTACAATGATATGACCCGGTAGATTTTTCAAAGTACAATACTATAATTGGGTAGATATTCCAAAGTACAATGCTGTAATAAAAAGAAATGAAAGTAGGATGCTATAATACACAGATATTGAAAGTACATTGTGCTTTTTCAGTAATGTTATGGCTACTATATTAATCGTGAAACTCGGGACCACAGGTGGGTACACTGAGTTACATGTCTCCAGAGGCATTCATGTGCAACGAGACGGACGCACACGGCAACATAATAAAATGCGGTCGTCCATCAGACATTTGGTCACTCGGTTGCATCCTTTACCAAATGGTATACGGAAGAACACCATTTTCAGATTACAAAACATTCTGGGCTAAATTCAAAGTCGTCACCGATCCAGCCCACCAAATCCAATACGAACCTGTATCAAATCCATGGCTTCTCGATCTCATGAAGAAATGTCTCGCATGGGATCGAAATGAAAGATGGAGAATTCCCGAACTCCTTCAACACCCGTTCCTCGTTCCTCCAATCCCGTCAACTGAATACAAAAAGTGTAATTTTGTTCAGTTGGTTTCGGACTCTTGTATAAATAATCCAAAGGCATTGATGATATGTGATCGGCTTCAAGAACTGCTGCGGGACCCGAGAACCGAGGAGTCGAGAGGTATATCGCAATTGTTATATGAAATGTCTAAACTTTGCGTTCAGCTTAAGGAGGAGTTGTCGGAATGAGATTGGCAGAGATGATCGCTTAGTTTTTTTGTATTATTTTATGATTTATTGAATACAAAAGGTGTGGATCAGATGATTAGGCCAAATTACTTGCGGGTAGTGTTCGTAAAAGAAGATTGAATGGGAGAATAATGGTGGTTGTTAGAGTTATTAGGATGTGTGTAAAATGTGGTTATGCCGGTTTAATTTTTTCGACCATCGCGTGTTGATGTACATTGTTTTTGTTCAGTTTAGTAAAATTTCTCCATGATTGTTGGTGAAAGTTTCGTTTAATCTCATTTAAAAGTGGATCGTTCTCTTTTGTTGTTCTCGTGTTTCGTGGATCATTTCCATTTCATAAGTGATTGCAGACTTGCATTTGTATAGGACCTCCAAATCCAATGCTTCTATACTCATCCCACAATTCCCTTGGTTTTCGATAATAGGACAATGTATTTTATTTTTTATCAACAATAGCAACATACCTATATTTTTTATTCATTATAGCAAGCTACTTACAATTTTCTTTTATCGATAATAGCAATGTGTTTTTGGTCCCCTTATGAGTGACTTAACAATAAGGATGTAAAATCCATATGAGAGGTCTTATGTTCAAAACCTGGGCATCATGTTGCTCATGATTTGAGGACGTCATGATTTACAATCTCATATTGGTCGTGAGACTGGTAAGTGAGGCGTCCAAAGGTGGCACATGCCCTCTTACTTATATACTTTTATCTATAATATCAATGTAATTACATATCAACACAAGCTTTATATTGCTAGGATTGATAAATATATAGTATGTTTCTATTAGGGGTAAATATTAAGAAAGCCGGTGTAGTTTCACTTCTCTAGAAAACCCATTATTTATTTTTGTCTAAATTACATAGATGGTGCTTGTGGGTCGGTAGATAAGACAACACGAGTCCAACTTTTTTCTTGCATTACTAGTCATTTGGATTTGTTTTTTTTCGTGCACGTTTAGTCTTTTGGGCAGACGACATTAAAGATGTGTCATTAACCCTCTTGACATTTCGTGTATGTTAGGGAATTTTAGTCTTTCTCTTTCTACCCATCGAGATTCTGTGAATTGCCGCTGGTTACAAGTTTCCATTATGGCCTATACGATCAAATCACATCCCTTGATATATTAATGGTTTCAAGAAACCACATTTTCGTCTTCATCTTCAACATTGTGATCTTTCTTATCAAACACCTGTTAAACTTCAACAATCTCTTGTAAGAAATCAAACAACCAACAACTAATCACATACATGAACAATGATTGTAACGATGTAGGCAATTCGTGGAAGAAATACAGACTTTGGCGTTAGCACCGTGTGTGGTTAGTCTAATTGTTGCTAGCTCATTCCTTGTATTTGATTTGTATGCCGTCACGTTCCTCATTTTCTTACTTTCTTCATTTGTTTAACTTTACAAAAGGTTTCGATAACTTGTTTACTATGTGTATTCAATATGGTGGTGTATTCACAAGATCTCTAACTGGAAGATACATAGACAGGAGATTGAACTTCTTCGATTATGTGGACCTCAAGGAGTTTTTAGTTCACGAGTTGTATACCATGTTGCTTTAGCTATGGGAATTAGGGTATGATCCAATACTTACAAATAAGCCTATATTATACTATTTTCTAATATTAGATGCAAACTTGGATTATGATCTCCTACCGCTTAAGATGATCAAGATGTTTTAGCATTGTCAAAGTACGTTGCTAAGAGCAAATAAATCTATCTTTACACAGATCACAAAATAATAAGATTGATTATTATTTTTTTAGTCACCATTGAAGGCAATAATGGAGGTAATAGATGACGCCATTTCACCCAAGTACACTAGGAAAATACATTTCTTAAAAAATATTGGTTCATGTAGTAAACAAAGAAAACTTAAAGTATAAGTTGATGAATCAATATCCATGTCCAAGGTGATTGTCCCATTTGTCGCTAATAGTAGTACATGTGATGACACCCAATGATCTTGTATTGAGAATGGACACATTGAAGTTCAAGTACAAAAACAAAATTTAGTTAAACCAACATGAGAGCCAAGTCAAATGGACGATTTCTATGGTTTAATAATAAAAAATATGTATTTAATATGCTCTTTTGTATATAAATACGTATAATATGTTTTTATTTATATATTTATATGTATAATTAAAAAAATGTATTTTTACATATACATAAGCATAAGCAAAAAATGTACTTGTACATATAATAAGCAAAAAATGTATAAAAATATACTTTTATATATTAATGTGTATTTTATACTTAAAATACACACATACACACGAAACGAATGTTACAAATTAGAATATGATTGTTTGATTTAGTGGGGATACTCTTACCAAACCCTTAAAAAGGTCAGGATTCGATTTATCCTTACTTCACTTTTAAGAATTTTGCCTCTAACATTGAGTAGCTCAAGTCGACATTATAATTAAATCAAAAAATATTAAAATGAAAAGCGTAGCTTGGTTCAATGGTTAAGACGATTGTCGTGTAAGAGAGAGGTCTTTTGTTCGAATATAAAAAGCTTTTTTTGTTCCGTTTTATTTAATGCATTGACGTGGTTTAGTTAACGCCACGTTAGCAATAGGCTCCATTTCATTTAATGCACTGACGTGGTCTAGTCAACGCCACATTAGCAATTGGGTTACGCCTAATAAACACCAAAAGGGGAAAAAAGTTTCACTAATATGAAGATTTTGCACACAGAAAAATAAGAGTAAATTACAATTTTGCCCAGTGCTTGTCCCAAAATTGCGGTATTAGTCATCCTTTTCAAATATCACGATGATGGTCCCTGTGGTAGCCAAAATCTTGCAATTTTGGTCCCTTGGCCAGGTAAAAAGACTAAAATACCATTTTTAATTTATTTTCCCTTTTTCTTTTAAGTTATTATTTTCAGTAATTAAAAATAAAGAAAAATTCACCCCCCACCCCCACCCCTTACCCCATTACCGGAAGTTTTCACTTGCAACCTCAACTCCGGCAAACTCAACCAAAGCTTTCACTTGCAACCTCACATCCCGCAAACTCAACAACTTCACCATTTTTGGAATAACGTCACCACTATCCAACACCTTACTACCTTTCTGCAATTGCTCACCATTGATTAAAGTGAAAAACGCATCAAGTGAAGCATTACAGGCTCCAACATCTGCTTCATCAAGCACTTTCGAAAGTGGATTTACAACGTTAGCCTCGAGAAGACAAAACGATGACTCGATTGCCTATCGGAAAACTACCGGAGTGAAATCGCGATGTCTTTTTTCGTCAAAGAACTTCCGAAATCGAGCAAGTGTATGAGAATCGTGATAATCTTGGTTTCCGCCACTTTTTTGTGCAGATCTTGTTTAGTTGAAACGGTGAAGCGACAAAGAGCTCTGGAAGCACTTTCGATAATGATTTCGGGTTTTTGGAAGCGATTAGAGAGAATAGAGACGATTAATTCGAGTTCTAGCGTCACTGTCCTCCGGCGTGGCCTCGATGCCTCCTTCCTCAGAACTTCACCGGTCATACAATTCGAGACAAAAGACTTCAAAAGATGACCATCGGCGTGAAATTTGAAAATGATGACTAATACCGCAAATTTGGGACAACCACAGGGACCAAAATTGTAATTTGTTGGGATAAAATCTTAAAAATGACAAACTTATGGGTTATGTGTAATTTTTCCTTCGTGTCTTTTATGAAATCAAATAAACTAAAAGAAAAAGATAAAAATAGTTTAATCCTATAAGGTTTTGTCAAAAAATAATCAAAAATTAGTCAAATAATCAAAATAGTAAGTGTTTTCGCAGGTGGGCTATGCCACATACGAAAATGATGACATGGTTACCCTCCACTTGCAAAAACGATTGCGTGGCAAGCAAAAATTGTTTTTTTAATATATGTGTATATTTGTTATTCAAAAAATTTAAAATTTTTTCGTTTAAACTTTAAACATAAGTTTCTAGCTAGTCTAATGGTATGCTGCACTGTACATGTATCTAATGTCCCAAGTATCCGAAGAATGTACATGTATCTAATGTCCTAAGTATCCAAATTTCTTCGAAATATTTTTTTATTTCAAAAGAAAAAAAACATTTCACTAAGAATTGAATCAGCGCCCACCTTACCACTACATCAACTTCGATGTTAAAAAAATCTAATTCAAAAGAAAATTTAAGGGTGCGTTTAGTTGCGGAAAACTGCTCTGTTTTCCGGAAAAATTTTCCAAGAAAAATGAGAAATCGGAAAACGCGTTTAGTTCGTCAATTTTTCCAAAGTTTTCCAAGAAAATGAAAATTTTTTCATTTTCCAAAAATTACAAAGAATTTGGAAAATTTTGGAAAACCCAAATTTATTGTTTTCTAAATTTTTCTATTTCCAAAATTTTTCTAAACTATACAAAAACACACACACACACACTCATTCTCACCTACACCCCCTAAAATTACATCTACACCCACCCCCACACCACCACCTACCCCACCCTACCCTACACCCACGCACCCCCACCCCACCTACCACCACCCACCTCCACCCACACCCACCTCCCACCCCTACCCCCACCCAACCCATCTCCACCTACCCCCCACCACCCCCACCCCACCCAACCCTCACCCACCACCACCTCGACCTCCTACCCCCACCCCACCCACCTCCACCTCACTCCCACCCCACCCACCCACCTCCGCCTACCCCCACCCACCACCAACCCTACCCAACCCTCACTCACCACCACCCACCCCAACCTCACTCCACTTCCACCTCCTACCCCCACCCTACCCACCTCCACCTCACTCCAACCCCACCCACCTCCACCCACCCCCACCACCCACCCTACCCAACCCTCACTCACCACCACCCACCCCAACCTCACTCCACCTCCACCTCCTACCCCCACCCCACCCACCCCACCCCACCTCCACCTACCCCACCACCACGCACCCCCACCCCACCCCACCCAACCCCACCCACCACCCACCCTACCCAACCCTCACCCACCACCACCCACCACTACCTCACTCCACCTCCACCTACCCCCACCCCACCCACCTCCACCCCACCCCACCTCCACCCAAACCTCACCCACCCCCACCTCACTCCACCTCCACCTCCACCTACCCCCACCCCACCCTACCCCACCCCACACCCATACACCCACCCTACCCACTTACCCGCACAACCCCAAATCAAAAATTGGAAAATGAAAATTGATGGAAAATAGATATCTAAACACGTTTTCTGTTTTTCTAAAATAGAAAATGAAAACGGAATTGGTTTTATCTAAACGCGTTTTCTAAATTTTCAATAGAAAACTGAAAATGAAAACTCATTTCGTTTTCCTGAAAATGAAAAATGGAAAACGGAAAACAGTTTTCCGCAACTAAACGCACCCTAAAATTTTTTCGCATGCCTCGTTATTTTCGCAGGTAGCGTAGCGTATTCCATCTGTGAAAACAAATCTAACCCTTTTTACAAAAAGACAGAGATTTCGGTAAAAATAAATTACGGTCGATTCAAGTTCGCAGAGTCGTTACCCGGTCAAAAGTTCAAAACCCTGGACAGGGATGGCAAAGGACGACGATTTATGAAAAAGGCGCCAACACGAGCATCTATTCAACTCCGCAGTAAGCGAAGTAGATCAGTGGAAACTAGAAATGGCAGCTATTGGATGGTATGGACCTCTAATCGATCTCTCCGAAGCCGCTTCTCACAGTGGTCATTTTGTTCAACTTCTTGTGCTTGTTCATAAGACCATTCCTGTTCAGGTTCTGGATAGTTTTCAAACCCTAGAGTTTTTTCCGTATGTTAATTAGTAACCTGGTTTCATCAAATCTGATAATTGGGCAGTATAAAACTTCAGGAGGCGGAAAAGTAATCAGGACAGACATTCAAGTCGGCGACGATACACGTCCGTATTTCCCTGTTTCCATTTGGCAAAAGAACATGGACACCATGTTAAAGGCGGGGAATATTATTCTGTTACAGAGTGAGTTTCAGTCAACCGCAATCCCTTTTTCTTTAGTTTATGTTACCTTACCAGCACTGAGTTACAAGTTTTTGATTGACAATTGATATTTACTATCGTGTGTGATATGTCTATCTACCCTAGATATGCCATTTTAAGGATTTGATGCATCAATAGAATCGATCTCCAATGCGTGGATATAAGCAATTACTCGTTAAGCATATTGGCATATCCATATAACATGGGTCGTTTTTGTTATTACATTTCATTTGACAGTTATAATGATAATGAAAGTGAAATTGCTTACATGATTACCGCTAATGGTACTGAAGAATTATATGAACCTTGACTTGTCTTTTGCTTTATAGATGTCAAAGTGACCCAATTTGGAGATGTTGTTGAGGCCAGAACAGTTCAGCAATCATCCATACAATGCTTGGTGGACAGTTACGAGACAATAATACATTCTAAAGGTTTTGACCCTTCCCTTTTCTTTTCTTGTATCTCAAGTTTATTTTTCTATTTTCACTTAAAAACATATCGTGTTACTTGACAATATTCTACATCAACATGTATTAAAGTTCGTGCTGGAGCCTACTAAACTTAACCTTCACCCTGTTTATATAGGCACAAACAACTTGAAGAAGGTTAATCATATTGGAATTGCAACAGAAGAAAAGCTTAAAAAGGTTGTTGCTTGGGTGGTGCGTGTGGAACCTATTCCCAATCACCATGTGTTGCGCAACTACAAGGTAGTGTCTATTACATTATTGATAAAAAAACGATAATAATTCAGTGACTAAATAGATAAATTGGTAAAAAGTACATTGTGATTTTTTGTATTTTGAAAAGGATAGAACTTTCTAACCATGTTAACTTTCTATGCAGAGGAATCAAAATACAGCAAACTGGAAATTCCATGAGGAGACACAAAATAAGGAGTGTTTATCTGTATTGGATGTATCTAATCTAAATGATTCATGCAATGCAACCTTTTTTGCTTCTATCAGTGAAATGTTTGTGCCTATTACCAGTGAGTTTGAGGAGGAAAGGATGTTTATAAGAAGTAGAATATGCTCATCTGCTTACCAGAACCTAACTCAAGATCTCATTTGTACTGGCTGTCGGTTATGTGGTTCTCCTTTAAATTCTGAATTTGGGTATGCGTAAACTTTGCTTGTTTTTTTGTGTATAATGCTTGTGATAATACTAAATTTAATTTAATTCCATATTTTGTAAAGGCAGATCGAGAATTGAACAAGAAACTGTTCCACTCTATTGTCAAAAAAGCTCTAATCGTCTCCATGTTGTAAGCTTGATATACAGACCTTTTCTGGTATGTCTACTTTGTATTATCAAGTACAGTTTACCTCGAATATAACCGTCTTGTAAGCTTGATATACTTATTTAAATTTTACATATTCTAGTGATGTTGATATGCAGTTATACGTATGGGATGAGTCAGCATATATTCCTGTTGTGGTTAAAAACAAGGCTGCTGAAATCTTGCTTGGGAACATTAAAGCAGAGAGTGTACAGTCCACCTACCAAAAGCAAGCATGTGGTGAATTAAGGGCAAATGAAGAAACCATGGAAGGTTTGAACTTTTACTCACTTTGGTTAATACTACTGAAAGCATTATTGCAACCTGGCAAGAACAGCCCTTTGAAATTCAAAGTTAGAGTTGATGTGACCAAGAATTGGGAAAATGGGAGGTTTGAGATGTTGTCTGTCTCACTTCCTCTGCTGTTAAGCAATTCTACTTAATTTTGCATATATTTCTAGTTATAGTTTGCAAACATTCTACTTTTAACATTATAATGTATCAATCACATACGTGTACTAGAACATCATATCAGATACATTGTTTTCATGAATTGATCAACTTTGGGCACGGGGAATTCCAAAAGATAATTTGAGAACTAGAACATCATATCAGATGCATTGTTTTCATACATTGTATAAAGTTATGTGAACATGATCCAATTGGACACACGTTTGAGGATATAAATGTGTAATTAATTGATCTTTTTTGTTTAATAAAATATGAAAGCACAATAGTGTTTTTATCTAGTTTGGCTATCTAAGTTCATTTCGGTCCTCGAGGATAGAAATTTTTTTTATGAACGACTCCTTGATTGTGATTTGGGAGTGCAACAAATGTTTCTTTTGATTGATTACAAAATGCATTTAGTTGCAAGTATGATCTTTGGAACAAATGGCTGCCCTTGAAATGATTATTATTATTATTATTTTTTTTTTTGTGGAATTCAAACTTATACTAATTTTGTATTAATAATATAACCCTTACAATTAGCAAAGTTTCATGATTCATGAACATTAACTTCCATAGAATAATGATATGAACAATTAAGTGTATAATGTAAGATCTAACTATATAGATATTCCCATCTATGTCTACAAAGCTAGCAAAATCTGCTCAAAATATCTAAGAATCGCATTGATAGAGTCGACTGATTATCAATTGTTTATATCTCATTTTGCAAGTGATTGAATTTGGGTAAGTAATCCAGTAGCTTCGAGAAATCATATTGCACATTGTATCTTTTTTAGTTTTGTGAACTGTTGAAGTTTGTTAAACTAAAATATGAGGACTGTGATGGCAAGAGGAAAAGTGAAAGGGTCTAAAAGAACTTTAAGGCGTTAGAGTAAAAGTTTCCAATCAAATATACTTTAATTATTTGATTCTTTTTTTTTTTTAAACTTTAGAAAGGGCTATAATTTAGATGGTGGCTTGAGAGATTAGTCTTGTAATAATTTATCATATAGTGGATTTTTTTTCTTTGAAGGATTATAGTTTTTCCTCGATTTTTGGAGTATTTCATATTTTTTTTCTTCTTATTTCTCTTTTAATTTCACTGGGCGGGGTTGTTTAGGATGTTTGAGACCATTTCCCCGATAAGTGTTATTGGAGCTTTGAATCTAGGAGAGGCCTCTATTTAAGGTTCATAGTGTGTTAAATTGGTTTATTAGATTTTTTTCACACTTGAAAGATGAAAGTTTGAAATATTTACCTATGTCATGGAAAGTATAGTGAGAAGACTCACCTGAACTGAAAAGTTGAATACATACACCGGGTCCTCGACTATTCAACAACACGAACCTTCTAAATCATCATTAGACATAACTTAGTGACCCAAACCAATAAAAGATCAATTCCCTTAGTCAAATTCTTAAATCCACCTAAATTTGACCAAAAGTCAAATTTGTCAAAGAGTCAACGATCGGCGGTCAAAGTCAACAGCCACACTACGAATCGTGTAAGGGGTCCTACGCGCTGCATAGCAGACGGGACCAGAAAACAGTTTTCTCTACCCTATGCGCTGCGTACGTTGGGGATACTTAATCCTTCTTTTAAGTGCTTAATCTATTAAGTCAGTGGCTAATACTCTCTAGAAACCATCTCTTAAGGCTTCTAATGGATAAAAATGCAAACTTTATGGACATGCATGTCCAATACATGTCCAACACAAACCCTAGGTCAAAATGGTCTGGAGTTTCCCCAACTCCAAGAACAACAAGCAAAATGGACCAAATATGCCATAAAATACCTCTAGCTACTAGATCTATGCATAGAACACATAAAGTTTGGAACTTTAACACTTACAAAGGCCCAAAACATGGATGAAGGGCTAGATCTAATATGGAGCTTGCTTCCTTGCACCACCACCTTTCTTCTTCTTCTTTAAACAACACTTTAAAGGCAAGAAATAGAGCTTAGAACACAAATGGAGGCTAGGGTTTCGCTCTAAGGTTTTTTTGAGGGTGGAAGCTGATGAGGGGGACAATACATGGAAGTTGGTGCCCTTAAATAGGGCTAAAAGCCCAAACAATTAGGGTTTTGCGATTTAGCGTCTCTACATCGCGTAGGATGTGCTACGCATCGAGTAGAGGCACGATCTACATGCATATAATAAACCTACCTACGCGTCGTGTATGGCCAAAATCCTCGAAAATACTTAGTATTTAACTCTTTAAACTTTAAATTTATACGTAAAAACGAGCATTACACTGTTACTTGTATATTAGTCTTTATCTGCTTTACAAACCATTCATGTAACAACATGAACAATCTAAAGTTTATATATAAACGTTTTTTTGTAATAATTTTGGAATCTTTGATTTTTTAAGAGTTATGATTACCAAAAGCTTAGGTAATAAATAAATTATCATATATACTTTGATTTTTCGGTTTTTTTCCAAATCCTAGCAACACCAAACTCAACATTATTTCTTTCTTATATTCAAAAAATGTACACGCCACCCTTCGACGTTCACAACAACTCATATTATAGCCAATATCGGAAAGATACATGCTAATATATTTAGATAACAAGAAATTGTGATGCCCAAAATTGAACATGAAATTCCCTTTATGTATTCTAACCTCGTTACTACTTCATAGATATTGATTTCTCTCCTTGTTTTTCTCTTTATATTTTTATTTACTTTTGTTGCGATAACCCATAACCTATAAAGTTTGACTGCATATACACTATATATGCATATAATTATAGGCATTACTTAACAGGGGCAGGATCAACATAGAACCACTTTTTATCCATAGAACCATAGAACCACTATGTTCAGTACTGAACATGCATATGTTCAGTACCGAACATACATATGTTCAGAGCTGAACATACGTATATGTTCATTAGTGAACATATATTATATATGTTCACTAATGAACATATATGTATGTTCAGCTCTGAACATATGTATGTTCGGTACTGAACATATGCATGTTCAGTACTGAACATAGTGGTTCTATGGTTCTATGTCTAATTTTGGTTCTATGTTGATCCCACCCCTTACTTAACAATATAAAAAGTATATATATATATATATATATATATATATATATATATATATATATATATATATATATATATATATATATATATATATATATATATATATATATATGCTATTTCCAATTCTTTTTTGCCCACTTGATGAATAGAGTTAATAATTTTGTAGCAAAAAGTATGAGTAATATAAGTATTATAGTGAAAATTCAAAATATAAACAAATTTAATAAATCGGAGACAACACATGTAACCCTAAATACTTCAGAAACAAACGGTAAATTAATGTTTCATATACACAACGTGGGTCGTACAACATGTGCATTAACTTAAAGAAATATCAACATCATTCAAGACTTCTAGAGTAACGTAGATGCACCTAATCCTATATATAGTAAAAAAAGGAAACCTAAATAAATATTCAAGATATATTCACTCATAACTTCCATAAGAAAAATGAAAATATTATATACTTTTCCAATCCATCATCAATTATTAAGAAGGATTTTCGAATGAGAATCATTCATAAGTCTATGTTCGCTATGATATAATATTAAACTTTAAAAATCCTTAATGTAGTTTATTAGTGTACTATCATAACACGCATAATGAATGCAAATAGTGATTGTTACCTATGTTGAGAAGAATATGTTAGTGTAGTCTTAATTAGCAATCATATATAGTTTTTTGATATACAATTTAGTTGTATATAATTGTAAGCAACCACTAAGCTATTATTGTATTTGTAACACCCCAACTTTTACACAAATTTTTTTTTTTAACTTATATTACAAATATTTAATCATACAAACCATTTAAGTTTTTACAAACGGGGTATCACAAATTTGCATCATAACCACAGTTCAAACCTGTTATTTTACATTTTGTACAACAGAAGCTACGGTCCCACACCCGACCCTTCTAATGTCCTTCCTGCTTACCTGAGTACATAGCATTTTAAAAACAATACGTGAGACATAATGTCTCGTGAGCATTATGGGTTTAGACCCAAAACAGTTTTCCAATAATGATTTTACTCTTGAAATTCTTTTCCAATATTTTATTTCCTATGAGCGCACCCATAGGTATTACTTATTTTGTGATGGTACATTCCTACGAGCGCACCCGTAGGTTTTATACGAGACGCACCCGTATAACTACTTCCCCAATAGTATGAAACGAATTCATCTATCAAGGTAAGACAACTACTTCGCGACGGGAGGTACCATCCCAGTAGTGTCTTATTGCCACCCCTACCGCAGCAGGCAGTGGTCTTTATTAGGATACTAAGCAACTTATCGTCATGGGCCAATCACATTATTAGTTCACTGTATTTCTGATTTTCTTTCTTTACACATTATAATCATATTTTTCATAAAATACTTTTAAGTCATAAAACCACTTTGACTCCAAAACATTTTAAATAAAATTCATTTTTGCTATGTACCCGAAAATCCACATAACACTCACCTCGAGTCACCTAGGAGTTATTTAGCTTCTTGAACTCCTTTTCCTTTCACTTGGTTATTCGTATTTGAACCACCACCTATTATTTGAAAAATATACATTTATATTCAATTCATATATATATATAACAATTAATTTTACAGCACAAGAGTGCCATACTATGCAACTACTGATTATAATTAGGCTACAACGCTCATTACCATAACTTCCTTTAATTTATAAATTTTCCCGAAATACGCGTATTTTACTACAGTACCCTCGGGAAGTCGTATTTTGGTTCCGACAATTTTCTACAAAGTTTTGGGCCATAATAAACCTATATTTAAAATTTGAGGTCAAACGCACAAGTTTTGGTCGAAATCTAAAAACTCAAAATCTCACTGCATGGTCTGCTGGCGCCGCCTCGCGACGCCACCAAGGGTGTGGTCGCGACTCGAAGACTGCATGCTTCGCGACGCGACCAAGTGTCTGGTCACGACTCGAAGACTGCAACCTTCGCGACTCGACCAAGGTGGTCGTCGTGGCGCGAGCGCTGCTGATACAGACCAGAATGTCCGATTTTTTTGTGCTGCAGTCCCCTGTTTTGGTCCATTAAGTTCTTAATACTTATCCTAACCAATTTATATCATTCTATGACTAAAACCTTCAGTTTACATCAGGTTTTAACCCATAGAAACAACTAATTCCTACTTCAATTCCATAGAATCCCGTTTTTAGCATTTTATACAAAAAACACCAATTTTCGAAATTAATCACTTGGGGATGTCTTAATACATCTCAAGTGATTCCTAAGACATAATGAAAACACTGAAATCAGTTTTGAATCTCTTGAACCCGTGGGTAGAGTTCTTAAGCTCAAAACCCCCAATTTGACAATTCCTCAACACCCTTAAGATTTGTGTGTTTACTTAGTTGTTTAAACTTGTTTAGATGGAGGAAATCATAGGAACAACCTGAACCATGACTATGAATTCAGATTTCAGTTTGTCCCGGGATGAACACACATGCTTATGGTTCAAGAATTTGATCACTAACCTTGTTTTTAGCTTGATATCTTCAATTCTTCAACCAAAATTCTCCGATTCTTGCTTCACTTCTACCAATCCTCAAGTTCCCGTGCCTTCAAGCTCCCTCTCGCTCTCTCCCGATACTTCTGAAATCTTCTGGGAAGTGGGAGATTTTTCCCACTATTTATAGTTCCAAATTTTCAGTTTTAACCCTCTAGTTCCTTTTCTCCCAATTTGGCACCATACTCAAATTTTTATTACACCATACTTTAATTTCTTACATTAATACACATAATTACAAAATATTTTACATTAAAGTTCAAAATATGGCAAAAGACTAATTTGCCCTTTCTCATAACTTTACTATTACTCATAATTATTTTACACATATATATATATATATATATATATATATATATATATATATATATATATATATATATATATATATATATATATATATATATTACAATTTTTCTCGGGTCCTTACGGTATTTGTCTTACGTAACTCATTCCATCCATATACTTAATGCATTGGTACAACTCAAAACTCCGAATAAAATAAAATTAACAAGCTCCTTCTTCAAATATTACATTATAGTAGTTTGTTAACATGAATCAAGTGGATATACCCATATATGTTGAGTAAAATGATGTTTTTGTTAGTAAAATATAATAGTCTAACTAGCATTAATCAAATCCTTTCAACATGTGCCAATCAAACTTCATAGGATGTTGTCTTTTGGTTAAGTCTTCTTGTGTTCAACCCTATACGTCGATATATAATCAACTATCTTAATATGATTACTTGAACTTCGATTGGATTTTTATTGTTCCTTTAAAAGTTAATTGCTTTATGTGGAGATTTGTTCAAAATAGGAATCATGTTGCTTCTAATCTAATCAAGAGAGGAGTTGTCATTCCAAGTTCCAGTTGCATTTTTTGCGGTGAATAGGAAGAAGACATAGATCATCTTTTTTCTCATGTGTAAATTCTCGGCAGATTTGGTCCAGGTTCCTATTATGGTCGGAAGTTTTGCCCACTCCCCCTTTGAGTTTGCATGACCTGCTAATCAAGATGGATTGTAAAGCTTTGAGTAACAAATTCAAGAAGGTGAAGTTTGGATTGTTGTATTCCTTGATTTGGTTCATTTGGAAGGCGAGAATCGACAACATTTTAAAAAATATCAAGGCTTCTCCTTACGGAACGTCGGATGATGTTCAAGTTGCCTCTTTTGATTGATTTAAGTTTAGGGCGAATTCCAACTGCTTAGATTGGAATCATTGGTGTACTTCTCATTTTGATGCATTTTGTAAGCAGTATGTAATTGTCTAGCGCCTTGCGGTATATTGTTTCCATATATGCTAAAAACTATCTAATATTATTTAAAAACCTAATATAATTAATATGTTGGTAAAAGCAAGACGGTATATTGTTTCCATATATGCTAAAAACTAATATGTAACAATATCTAGAAATATTCTAAAAAGAAGGAATTTACACAAAAACATATATTTAGTAAAATTTTATTTTAAAAAATATAATTTATCAACAATTAAAAGTCAATGATACAGCTTATGAAAAATAAGGGACCAAATGCTTGAATATAAATTAATTTATTGATAAATACTATATGTCTTGGAAAAATATTATAAATAAAAGAGTAAATTACACGGATGGTCCCTGTGGTTTGGGGTAATTTACGCGCTTGGTCCCTAAATGTTTTTTTTTTAACTCGGACAGTCCCTATTTTCCGTTTTTGTTACGCGCTTGGTCCCTAACGAATATCAAAAGACTGATTTACCCTTAATGATTTATTTTTTAATTTTCTTTATATTATTTATTATTTATAATTTAAAAACCCTAAAGAATCTAAGCTATCGTCACCCTCCTACCGTCAATATCTCTTTTCCTCTTTCTCATTTTCTCTCTCATTGTAAAATTGATGTATATATCTAACATCTCTTATGGAAACCCTAATCTGGAACCACAAAGATGAAATTCGATCGGCCAACAAGCCACACTCCGACCTCCGCCTAATCTGCTACCCACCTACTCCCCCACTGCTGCCCCCTCTTGTTGCTCCTCCACAATGTTCACGAAGACACGAACCCTATCCACGATAA
Source organism: Cichorium intybus (assembly GCA_023525715.1). Lineage (NCBI taxonomy): Eukaryota > Viridiplantae > Streptophyta > Magnoliopsida > Asterales > Asteraceae > Cichorium > Cichorium intybus. Next base: position 4,795,140 of record CM042013.1, read on the forward strand.
CTGCCAAAATAGAAGCAGCCACATACCACTTTATCTCGATGCCTGCTGTGGTTTTTTCCGTATCGATCAGTAGAGATGACGCAACATCCATTACATCCTTCGATAGAGAATTTCGTTCCCTCTTTCTACCATGTGTTGGCATGAGTATCGTGTTCCTCTACTACATTTGCTTGATCTGCTATGCTGCCCCCTACCATCACGATGATGCAGTAAATCCAGACTGCCGACCACCATAGGGAAAGACCTTGGTTATTTCTTGGTTGCAGTAATGGTTTTCATGTAAATTGTGCTGATACATGGCTTTGGAATTAAAGAAAAACGTTTTGCCCTGTTCGTGGAACAAACCCAACACGATTTCTGGGTTAAATGATTTTTGGGTTTATCAGTTTTAATTTTTCTTTCACTTGTTCTGCTATTTTCAAACTTTGACGATTTTTAGGTTTGAATTTATTTGATTTATAGGTTAGAATGTATTCCGATTCTGATGTATTTTTTGATTTGATTTCTTTGTATTTGAGTGCCCGATCTTTTTCATTTTTTTACTGTTGTAGGTGGGGTATTTCTGATGGCAAAGATATTGGTCGGAGAAAGTTGCCGGTAATATTGGCCGGAGATGGAGGCCAGGGACGGAGAGATAGAGAATATGGGTGGGGTAGAGGGATTTCCCTCTTTTTATTAAATAAAAATAATAATAAATAATATAAAGAAAATTAAAAAAGAAATCATTAAGGGTAAATCAGTCTTTTTACATCCGTCAGGGACCAAGCGTGTAACAAAAACAGAAAATAGGGCTGTCCGAGTTGATTTATATTAGACTTGTGTCAAAATTCTAATTAGCCCCGAAAAGAAGTCAATAGTCATAAAAGGTGACGGTAACACTGTCCCGGGCCTTTAATTTTGTTAGCTGTGTTTGGGCGTTTGACCAGAGAGAGCACAAGGGAGATGGCGTCTTTGGGTTTGGGCTATCGTATGGTGGGACACTTGGTACTCCCTCGAATGTAGCGTCACCGATTGAGAGACTTCTGATACCGAGGGGCACCGCAACCGAGCAATACCATCATAGTATGCTCCACTATTCCGATCATCTGCAAGTTCAGTCCCAGTCAAATCAATCTCACAAGTCTTATCCAATTTTTGGTTTTACTTGTGTATGATTGCTGCTCTACTTGGCTTCTTGCCCTTTTTGCTTGCTTCAAATTTGTATGTGTTTTGACATTTTTTCGTTGAATTCTTCGTTGCGTTGGTATGCTTTTTGTTTCTATTTTCGTTATAAGTTCGTATGCCTAAAGTATTTGGTTTGTGGTTGCAGTTTGCTATGACGAAATGAACTCGGGTTGCACTGCGCGTAATTAACTGTTTAGGGGGACTTGCTGAAACATTAGCGAGGTATTCGAGTTGTTGGGGGCGTTTCTGTATGAGAAGTTTGCGAGTTGAAGTCAACTCTTAGACGGTCTTGATTGATCGAGAATATGGGTGGGTTATGCTCAAGGAGATCCACCCAAGACAGCCTAGATAATGGAAGCTTTCCTCACGTTAATGGACTAAATTATGGTTCTGGAATGGTTTATCAATCTCGAGGAATGCCTGCACAAAAGGCAACCGAGGAATCTGCCCCTTCTGTCGATAGGGAAGGCATGGATGACAAGAGGACTTTAAGAGATCCATTTTCTTTTCCAGAAATGAATGCTGCTCCATATGCAATGTCCGATGCTGAAGATGGGATCCCTCGTTTGTCTAGGGCTCTATCACATAAATCAAGATCAACAAAGTCAAACTTGGCTGCAGTTGCAAAGGTATGTCTTGTCGAGGCATTGTCTAGTAATGTGAATTTGTTGACATTTGGGATCATACATTTTACCAAACATGAGACTTCAAGATGTATGAATTACCAAGTAGCCTTTTGACAGCTATACATGCTTTTCAGGCATAAAAAATAACTTTGCATTATTACCAGGCCATAAAAGATTGTCCCAAGCTGAATGAAAATGGAAAACCCTAAAAAGTTCCAAACTCCTAGTCAACCTCATGGACTTATGTAATGTCTTAATTATGGGTTGAAGATCTTGTATTACTGCTATAAAAGGTTTTAGGAAGATTTATTACAAAAAATCATCAAATGAGTAAGTATATCATGTGACAAAGAATCAATGCAAGAATGAAGCTAACGTAAACAAAAAATTACTACCGTTAGATACTATGTTTCCTAAAGAACAAAGATCTCCAAAACATTTTCGCGTGCTTTATTATTCTAATATATGCAGATTAAGAAAGGGAATCTAAATGTCTTTTAGATGTAATCATATAGTATCATCATCTCTTCTAGCATATGGTTCCAACTGTTAGCCAGTTAATCATGCAACTTTCTTCAACTTTATTTATTGCTGTTTCTCTTTCCATTCATCCATGTGCGGGATCACTTAAAGTTGCATTACCTCATTTGTGAGTATGTCCATATTGTAATGAGATGTAAAAAGGTCCAATAGATACTGCTTAGGTATTTATTGATCGTGGAAAGTAAGATATATAAGGAGTATAAAGAAGAAAAATAGATGGATATTTTTGTATACACTGAGATTACGATAAAAGATGGCTATAATGATTATGTTAGACCTACTCGTACGATTCACATTACATATTTCATTCTATACTATAGTTGAACGACTGCTAAATGGATTAAAAGTAGCACCCTGGTTGGAAGGTTTAGATTTTAGAACTTCAATCATGTGCCATTTTGATTGACCATTAAACAAGTTTAACTATTTATTAACCCTTTGCCTAGAAAATTTGAATCAGATTTTGTGCAATCACCTTTATAAGATACATAAGCTTGCAAAAATGGAGGTACTATGATTGGCGTGTTAAAATCAACATACAACGATAGCATCTATAAACCGTATTATAGTACAAACATGGTATAAATTACTTCATTCGGAATAGACAAATGTGCAAATCATGATTGTTATCATATATTCAAGTTAGGCAATGAACGCTTAGATGTATATAGTATTTAGTACAAAATCATTTCCAATCTTCAAATGTAGCAATACACTAATTTATCAATAATGCCTTAAATTGTAGAATAGAAATATAGTCATATAGATGGATATAAAATCTTATAATTTGAGTAATGCAGGTTTCAGAAGTGAGTTCACTTCTAGGTAAAGCTGGAACTGCTGGACTTGGAAAGGCTGTAGAAGTGCTGGATACACTTGGCAGCAGTATGACAAGTTTACACGTCAGCAGTGCTTTTGTGTCAGGGGCGGTAACAAAAGGAAATAAAATAACAATATTGTCATTTGAGGTTGCAAATACAATTGTTAAGGGTGCCAATCTTATGCAATCCCTGTCAAAGGATAATATTAAACATTTAAAGGAAGTGGTATTACCTTCAGAAGGTGTGCAACGGTTGATATCAAAAGACATGGATGAACTTTTGCAAATTGCTGCAGCTGATAAGAGGTGGGTACAATGAAAAGATACCCGACATGCAATCTTTTACTTTAAAGATTGTTTTTTTAGTAATCTTTTGTTGTTGATGTTAATAGGGAAGAACTAAAGATCTTTTCTGGAGAAGTGATTCGTTTTGGGAATCGGTGCAAAGATCCTCAATGGCATAACCTGGACCGATATTTTGAGAAGTAATTGTTTGGATTTGGATCTGTTGTGTCAAATTGGATCTGGGCATTTTTGGTAATAGGTTTTTTTATTGTAATTTTAGATTGGGATCAGAACTTATTCCCCAGAAGCAATTAAAAGAAGAAGCAGAAACCATAATGGAGGAATTGAAGAATTTGGTTCAGTATACTGCCGTGAGTATTATAACGTTTCTTTCATAATTTCTTTGCAAATCTGGAATGGGGTAAAGTTAAGAAATTGGGGATTGTTGAACGTATGAATGATATAATATTATAATGTTGAAAATGAATGCAAGTTGTTTTGCATGCAGGAGTTGTACCATGAGTTACATGCATTGGACAGGTTTGAACAAGATTTTCGGCGTAAGCAACAAGAAGAAGAAAACCCTAGTGCTCCTCCAAGAGGTATTTTTTTAAATAATATTGTGGGATAAAGTAGTGTGCATTAATTATTTGACTCGCGGGTTTTTGGCTTGAAGTACATGTTGTAAATGTAATTTAGTAAAGTTCAGAATCATGCATGGGGTATTATGTCATGCGTATAGTTTTATTAATAGAAGTGTTATATTCTGAATCTGTGAATTCTCGTCCTTGATATGAGTTTTGAATCTGTTATGATCGTGTTGTGTTTCCATTAATTGACTACATAAATGTATTGTGTTTTCTATTTTGGTCAATTTCCTGTTATGTACCCTAGTCCCTATATAAATGGTTTTGCCCTAGAGCACATGACAACCCCTACCCTACATTACTTATTAGTTCCAGTTGTGCCCTTATTTACTTACTAATGTTGCTGTATTTTTCCCAAATAAGCTGGGTTAAGTCTTAAACTTAATATTTTCTATTTCAATAAGTTCCATACGTTTGTGGAAAAGTAATTTGATTTTCTGAAAGTGTAAGGGCAAGAACTTAAGTTGTTATTGTCATTATTATTCTTACCGTTAGTGTTATCGTTTTTATAGTTGTTGTTGCTAGGAAAGTTACAAGAAAAGTACTATGTTTTGGACTGTTTTGAGGTTTAACTGGTAATACTTTATTATTATTTTTTTCCAATCAAACCATAGAAGTCTTAGATATTTTTTCTGACTTTTTGCTTATGTGACATTTTATATGAAAAAAAGAAAATGACATGGCAATTCTTCATTAGGACAGATAACAAAAAGTTATATTTTTCCGATGAAATGATTATACTTTGAGTAGTTTTGTGACTCTTAAGTCAATGCGCCAGTGTCAACAATCAAGGCCACATAAAATTCATCTTTTAAGAAAACAGAAAGATTTGAGGGGACACATATCAAACACGTGGTGGCATCGAAAACATCAAAAGATTTAAGGGGAGCTTATATTGGAAACTTTTATGGTTTGTTTGGAAAAAATAAAGTATTAGTAGTTATACCACTAAACTGCCCAAAATTGTAATCTTCCTTGTTGTTATCATTACTGTTACCTCTGTCATCATTATCGTTTGTTATTATTGTGCTGGATACCAGTCCTACTATAGCCACTTAGTGGGATGCCAACCATGTTTTCATGGGTTTTGATTTGTTATCATTTCCTATTTCAAATGCAGTTCATTGAATTTTTCTTAATTGTGAATACATAAAACTGCACAGGGGACAGTCTTGCCATCTTAAGGGCAGAATTGAAAAGTCAGAAGAAGCACGTAAGAAGTTTGCAAAAGAAGTCACTTTGGTCCAAAATTTTGGAAGAGGTAACAAAAACTACAACTATAATTCTTTCCTCAAGAGTAGAACGCACTTGTACTATTTATGGTAGCCTTATTACTTTTTCTCACTTAAAAGGCAATGTTCCTTATTACTGTTGTTTTGATGTAAATATTTTGGGAGACACATTAATTATGTGTATTTGATATTGAAGGTGATGGAGCAACTTGTCGACATCGTCCATTTCTTACACATGGAAATTCATAATGCTTTTGGAACTGCTGGTATGTGTCCAAAATGTTATAATAAGTATATGTATATCATGGAAATTCTTGGACATTAATTAATCATTTACTTGGGGAAAATAATTGCAGATACACAAAAACCATTAAAAAACAACCGACAGAAATTGGGGTCAGCTGGTCTTGCACTGCATTATGCAAACATCATCACTCAGATTGATACACTTGTGAGTTTCTCTTCTTTCCCTTTGCTATTATTATTGAATTAATGTGATGATACATACGATACGAGTATGAGTGTTTTGAGAGCTTTTTCTATAATGATACACATCAGGTTACTCGTTCAAGTTCTGTACCTCCAAGTACCAGGGATGCTTTATACCAAGGACTTCCGCCTACTATTAAGTCAGCCATGCGCTCCAAAATACATTCCTTTCACCCAAAGGAAGAGGTATGCTATGCCTTTTTTTAATTTTTCTTTTTTCTAGTTGCATTTAATAGATTCTAATATTGATTGCTGTATGCGACCTTTGCCGAAATCTTGAGACCATATAAAAGTTACTATATTTATATACAAGTAGAGTTGTAAAAGAATATATCATTGTTGTCAACTGAAAATACAAGTTTCACATTCAAAGTCGGATGACAACTACTAATTGAGTATTTGTTACGTGATCATTGATTTCTAATTTGCTTTCTAAAGACGATTTGTTTTTACATGTAAAATAATAATTCTGTGATTGCAGCTTACCATTCCCGAAATTAAAGCAGAGATGGAGAAAACGCTGCAATGGCTTGTTCCTTTTGCGACAAACACTACCAAGTAATTCTTTACTGGTTTTCCATTTAAAGCATGTTCCTGCAATCATAGCATTAGGATATGTTTCAGTTTCACAAAAGGAATGGGCATTAAGTTGTAGTTTCAAATTTGATATAAGTTAACATACTTTCATTTATATGTGTATTTTAGCATCCTATTTTTCTTTCTTTCTATTACAACCTTGTACTTGAAAAATATACCATACCTAGTTATATTCTTTTACTTTGAAATTTCATCCTATTATAGCAATGGAAAGTGCTTTCTATCTGAATGACATTGCTGTAATTGGGTTTTGTCAAAGTACAATGTTGTAACATGAAGAAATGAAATTAGGATGCAAACCGATAAAAGTACGTTAAAGTGAATCCTTGCATTTAACCCTATAATTTGGTTTTTCAAAAGTACATTGTTGTTTCTTGCATTTAATCCTATAACTTAACACCCTATAAGTTTGAATATTTGTTTATTATAGCATCCTACTTTCATTTCTTTCTATTACAATATTGTTCTTTCAATTTTTTTTTTCTTATCAAGGCATTGTACTTTTTTTTTTTTTTCTTATTAAGGCATTATACGTTGGAAGTCTACCCAATTATAGCATTGTACTTGAAAAATTTTCTTATAGAGCAGTGAAAATTGCTTTGTATTTAGAAATTAAAAGAAATGAAAGTAAGATGCTAGAATAAACAAATCAATGAAAGTAAGTTGGTATCTCTTGTATTCATCCCTGTACCCCCTATTAGTTACTAACTGCTAATTTTGCATCATTTCATACACAACAGAGCTCATCATGGCTTCGGTTGGGTCGGAGAATGGGCAAATACCGGGTAAGTTGTATTTTGTATTTCCAGTGCTCCTTCCTGTGTCATACCCAAATTTCAAATTTAATGAAATGAATCATTAATTTCATGTAGATCTGAAGTGAACCGAAAACCGTCATACCCAACAGACTCGTTACGAATCGAGACTCTCCACCATGCAGACAAAGAAAAAACCGAAGAATGTATTCTCGAATTGGTCGTTTGGCTTCACCACCTTGTCTGCCAGTCAAAAGCCATAAATGGCACGATGAGATCACCCGTTAAATCCCCGATCCGTTCCCCAAATCAAAAGGGAATCCAGCTGTCAACAAGCCGGCCCACCTCTCCGTTTCCGGAATTGACCACCGAAGACCGTGAGATGCTCCGGGACGTAAGCAAACGGAAGCTCACACCGGGAATTAGCAAAAGCCAAGAGTTTGACACCAGAAGCAGGATGAGCAAGAACCATAGGCTGACTAAGAGTAGTAGTCACTCCCCGACACGGGAAATTAAGCGCGACCCGTTCCCGATCAAGAGACCATCATCGGTTCCGGTTTATAACTTTGATATTGATAGGATTAAGGCCATGGATGTTATCGATCGTGTGGATGATATTCCAAGTGTGTGAGAGGCCTGTATGGAATCGTGCTCATGTTGGTTGATAGATTTTCTGCTTTTTTATGTTTAGAGATTGGTTTTGCAAAAGAGGGTAACTAGTGTTTTCACCATTGTTGTATGTACAGAAATCTTTACTTTCTGTCTCATAATCGGGAAGTTTATGTTTCTTTTCTTGTTTTTTGGCCATTTTAGGAATTGCAGAATCAGGCATCCACCCCACATTTGTTTCATCTTTATTTTGTTCATTTCTTATAATTATTTTGTGTTTCTTTTGGAAAGACGAACCCAAACATTTAAAATTTTACTACTGTTTTTCTTTCCATTTTTCTCTTCTATATTAACTATTCTTGTTTGATTTAATTAGAAGCATGTCTTTATAAGGAAAAAAAATACACTTCTATAATTTTGTAAAATTTCCAAAATGCAGTGTCTTATTAAGAATAAAACATTCTTAAAATAAAAAGAAATGAAAGCATGAGATTTCTTACACTTATAGTCCTATACACAAATTGAGTTGAATGTTGATTCTTAAACCCATAGTTACTAGGTTTAAAGATTCGGTTTGGTATTAGTCGGGTCAAAACGGGTTGTGTACAAATAACTTCCATTTCTAATTGTAGCTACAAATAAAAACCAAAATACAACTTCACTCGCATCTTCCATTTCAATATAACTACAACACCGAAAGATCTTTGAGCACGTACAACACTCCCACATGCCACCAATCGAGCCCATAAATTTTCCAAAAGAATATAGAAAAAAAAAATCTGTACAAAAACCATCTCTCTTTTGCCCCAAATTATTTGACAGTGTGTGTGTTGTTGGATGACTCACGGTTGCTTCTTCATGAGTAGAAAACCGAGTGAAGAAGTTAATCAAAAATGAAAATTAGTTTGCAATTTTAATCGGTTCCTTCCTCCACCGCTTTTCTCCATAACCGATATCTTATTCCCAGCTTATCGTAAGATACAGGCATGTTCCACACGTTTTCCCCACTGATCATTCTAGCTTGTTGCCCAAGTACAAGTCGTAGATCCTCGTTTAGTACCTGCAATCAAATTTCATCTTCATATGTATTCATCTATCAAAGATTGTGCCCCGATAAGATTCACAACCATGGAAATCCAACGTTACCTTTTCGGCAAAATGCCTCCACAGTATGTGCATGAAAGGGACGTATTGCAGGACTGGAGCAAAATCGAGTGACATTCTATATAACAGCCTTGTCTTGTTCTTGGATGATGGTAAGCATACATGAAGTTGGTGAAGATGTGTTGCACACTGCTTCGTACTCTGTCCCTCCAATTTTCCAGGTTTTGAAATCCCAATCGTTGACAATACTATACACGGGGGACGAAATTCCATATCTATTGGATACGGGTCCCAATACCCTTCAAGCCCCGATGTAGGCGTCAAAAATTTAACCAAACTGCAATTAAAAAATAAAGATATTAAGGGGATGATCAACCTTAAAATTGTAGAAAATGTTAAAAAAATCATTAATTAACATTGGGGACATACCTTGGAACACTCCAGCCCTTTGCAAATGTGGAAGTGTGGGTGAAGGGTGCATGCGCAAGATCCAAAAGGTTGTCTAAGAGTAGTCCATGTTCCACTGGTAGTTCCATCACAATCTGTTGTATGTGAGTTTGTTAAATAATATTACATTTGTGATAAACAAACCTAACAACTAGCTAGTTTTCAAACTTGAAATATTGCAGAAAAAAAGCTTCCTAAAAAACCTCAGCGTGTATTTGGAATCCTTGTGGTGGTAGTAGTGAAGGAATTGTGGGTTCAGAAGGTTCATTGCCAGGCCAGATCCATATCATTCCCTCTTGCTCAAAACACGGGAGTGATTTTATCTTCACATTAACAAATTTTGTTGAAGGCATTTTTTCACAAGTCCCATCTGTAGAGTACTCCCACCCTGGAAATCAAATATTAAAATAAATATCAAATATAGGAAAACATTTGATGGAAAAAGAAAAGAAACAGAGCCCAGACTTTACCATGATAAGGACATTGGACACGACCCTCATTTACAGTGCCCAAATCAAGAGGGCATGATCTATGTGCACATGTGTTCCTTATACATCCTGGTTTCCCATCCTTTCCACGAAATAATACCCAAGGTTCTTCAAAGCAATCGATTGGCATCTTCATTTTTTAATCAAAAGATGCAAAAAATTTGTGAGAGGTGTATCATGTTGAAAACTATACGAAATGGAAATGAAAATGGCTTACCAAAATGTCCTCTTTCAGGTCTCTAGAAAAAGCAACAGGGTACCAGAAGTTCTTTAAATTAGGATGGTAAGGTGGCACTGGACCAGACACGTTTAGACCTTTTCGTTTTGTTTTCCTTTCAATAGTTTCTGGAGGTGGTTTTGAAGTGCTTGGAGATGAAGTTATGCTTTCTGTTGTTATGGTGTTTCTGTCTTGTAAAAGTCTGTCATTCACCAAGGTTTCCATGTGTGCTAGCTTATCTAATGTCTCACTAACCCTTGCTTCTGATATATGCATCTGCCAATTAGAAATTAACATCAAATAGCTGTCTATTATCAAGAATTCATTTTGCTCTTAGTCCGTGAACTATTCTTACCTGTTTATGTGCTTCTGCTAGCTCTTGTTGTAACTCTGCTAGATCCTTCTTCATGGTTCCAATGGATTTGTAATCACGTGCCAAAGGGTTTAAAACATCAACAACCTGGATTCATGTATTTAAACCTTAAAGATCCCATATACAAATGGAGAAGATAATTGATGTTGATGGTATGTATGGAAGTTGTAGATTTTGTTACCTTTTCATGTAGGAGCATGATTGTAAGAAGATCTTGTCGTGCTCGCCAATCACAATACTGTATATCGTATCTAGCAACTTCAAATGCTTGATTTACATCTAAGAACTTTCCTTTACTTTGTGGAAATTTAGACCTAGGGTCTTCCACATCAAATAGAGTGTTCCATGAGGCTTTTTTGTCTACTAATCCACCTCCATCCCCACTGGTTGATATGGCAAACACCACAAACCCTCCTCTAACACCCTATAGTCAATAGAGATATAGTACCACATATCAGTGTTAAAGGCAACTAACCTTAAGCATACAATGACTCCTGAAAATAAAAGGAAGGTACTGGTATGCATATATATGAGTAATTAGCCTTTAGTATCATTACTGCAATTATAAACCATCTTATGCTTTTGCACACATAGAACATCATTAATCTATCCAAGGAAAGGCATAATTTGACTTTTGATGTCATATGCTGGTTCACTTCATGATCATATTGAATTTTCAATACATCATTGATTTCTACATTATTTTTTGTACAATAATGGCTTGTTGTAATTGTAACTAAGTCCATGGTGAATCTGGACTTCAGAATAAAATTGCGTGATGTCTAAGTGTATTCTTTTGTGTAGGTTATAACTGAGGGAGAAAACAGAACTTCCGCGCGTCCAGCTTTATAACAATTTTCTCATTCTTTTGCAATACATTTACAGTGTAACAAAATCTAACTTGCTTCCCGTTCTCAGCTACTAATTTCTCACAAATCCTCTGGAAGGTTCATAAGTTTTCTACCGAAATTTGCAGACAGACGTGCAAAAGTTTTTTTTGTGATTGGAGGTAAACGAGTCATGGTTAGATTAAGGCAGCGATTTTATCCTCTATACTTAGAATCAAAGAACAAAAAACAAATTTGGCTCTCTAGCAAAATCATAGATATGCGATATGTTGAACATAAACACAATAGATACCGTACGTACCTTTCTGTTGTTCAATTTAGATGATCGAGATAGTGATATTGGAAGAGATAGAGCTGCAGCAGTAGCAATGGCGGTCATGGCGATCCAATAATGACTAAATTTTAGGAAGAAGAGAGAGAAAATTGATGGGTTTTGTAGCGAAGGAGATTTTTTGAGAGAATTTGTAGATATGTGGTTTGTGTGGTGCGCGATCTCGTTTGGCCTGCCATGCGCTGACAAGTGGAAATGGTAGAAGGGCGTCTGCGCCACAACTTGGTATAGCTTTTGGAGATTGCGGGTCCGTTATATCTTGCCACCTCGGCTTTCCTGATATCCGCCCTATCTAATTTTCTCATTTTATATTGACCAAAAAAACTCTAGTATTCCTTTGAAAAAAAGGATTAATCACTAACCATGTCACGAAATATTAATTTCTCAAATATTTATCATAAAGTAATAATTTATTTTGTAAACAGACTTTGCAAATTTGTTTTTTGATAGTCCAAAAGCTTTACCATTTTGTATGCAAAAATAGCGACATCGACTTTTGAAATTCCATTAAATTATTCAAATTTGTAAAGTTCTGTTTATGAAATTAATAGCCATTTTATGATAATCTTTTCACGGTGTTAATTCGTGATATTACGTCTCATTTACGCTCTGTGACTACGTTTACTTATGGAAAGAAATGAAAGGAAGAATGAAAGCACATATTGAAAAGTAGCCTTCGAGATACACAATAATAGATGAATAAGAGACTTTTTGGATTAGTTTTATTCTATAACTAGTTGTGAGACCCGTGTATTACACGAGATGATACAAAATAATTGTTAAACAAAAAAAACTAAACCCTAATAATTATGCATAACAAATTCTTGACAATATATAATGAAATTTTTGGATATATACATTATTAAATTAAACACTACAACATAATTGTTGATAAATTTTGAACAATTATAACAAATTACAAATTTTGAAAGACTTATTTGAATACAACATTTGTTGATCTATTGCTAAGTTTACCGTCGTTTAAAATTAACATTTTTAATCTATCTTTACTTTTAACTTTCGACAATATAACATACAACTGGTCGTGTGTGAAGACTGATTGTCTCAGAACCAAACCCACCTTCGATAGCTATTGCCGTTGACTCTTATTTATTGTCATTGCAAAAGATACAATCAATGAAAATTGTTTTCTATGAAATTTGAAAGAAATTCTTCTATCTGAAGGCGTCAAAGACATTTTTGGAATAAACGTACGATTTCTAATATTATTTCCAGATATAATCTCTATCTCTATAACAAGATTACTCAATGATATTACTTCACTGCTAATTGTGTACCCGCGCAATGCGACAACGACATTAGTACGTTGATGTTTTCAATTAAAAATTAAAGTACGTAGTTTTATGTTAAAAATAAAAATATGGTATTATTTTGTGTTATATATAAGAAAATATGTAGTTGCTTCTTATTAAATATAAAACTATGATGGCAAAGTAAATTTAAAAAAATGGTTAACTCTAATTTGATATGGTTAGCTTTAATTTGACTTATTTTGGTAAAAATAGTACAAATTTGTTAGTATTTGTAGTGTTTGTGTAATGTTTACGGTTTAAAAGTTTGGGTGGACATTGTTATTCCAAACCATGAATGCTTATTATTTAGAGAAAATGACTAAAATAGCCTAATCCCTAAGGGGTTTTCCTCAAAATAGCCAAAAAATCGGACTATTCCGCGAAATAACCAAGCAAAACGCAGGCCGCAGCCCTTGGCTGCGTTTTCGTCCTCACAGCTGCGTTTTGCTCTCTTCAAGCCATCTTCAAGCTCGACTGCGTTTTGCTCTGGCTTGCTGCGTTTTCCTCCCCTTCCCCTGCGTTTTCCTCAAATTTCCTCCCACATGTTCTTGAGTTTCATGAGTTTAGTTATAATTTTTGTCCAACTTTGAACACTCGTCATTTGTTCATACGAACTCGGATTGAATTGAAGTATTTTGAAGTATTTTTTAACGTGAAGTGTATCAGTAGATGTGTTCACAAACATGATTAAAAAAAATTTTGATGTCGGAAAGTGTTCGTTTTGAACCTCTAAACAAGGTTGTCGGTAAAGTTTATTAATTATTTGTCCAACTTCGAACCCTCGTTGTTTGTTCATACAAACTCCGATTTAGTTGAATTTTTTTAACGAGAAGTGTATTACTAGATGTGTTCACAAACATGATTAACCAAATTATTTGATGTCGGAAAGATTTACTTTTTGAAGGTCTAAAGAAGGTTGTCGGTAACGTTTATTTATTTTTTGTCCAACTTTGAACGGTCGTAGTTTCTCCATACAAACTCCGATTTACTTGAACTTTTTTTTTAACGTGAAGTGTATTAGTAGATGTGTTCACAAACATGATTAACCAAATTATTTGATGTCGAAAAGATTTACTTTTTGAAGGTCTAAAGAAGGTTGTTGGTAACGTTTATTTATTTTTTGTCCAACTTTGAAGGTATGGAGTACTCATAAACCCAGTTTTTTGTGCATAGAAAGCTTGTACGTTGCGCATAATATTTTGTACGTTCAATAATCTAACACCTAAAACGATAACTAATAGATAAAAACAACATGAAATTTTAGACTTACGTGTTTCCATGAGGAGAAATCTTGCGAAGCCATTTCAGAGCGTTTCTCGTTTACGGGATCGAAAAATTTGACGTTTTTTTTTTCCGGATTTATATACCTGGGCTGAGAGGTGGCTAACCAATGAAAACGCAGCCCACTATGCCAAAAACGTAGCCAATAGGACGAAAACGCAGCCCTTCGGCGGCCCAAAGAAGCAAAACGCAGCCCGAAGGTGGAAAACGCAGCCCAAGAGGCCCAGCTGCGTTTTCCTTGGTTATTTAGGGGAATAGTCCGATTTTTTGGCTATTTTGAGGAAAACCCCTAAGGGATTAGGCTATTTTAGTCATTTTCTCTATTATTTATTAGGAGACTTGTTAATTATTTTAAGAAATATCTACGTTTACCATTTTACGAAAAACAATATATACTTTTTGTGTATGTGTAGTTAGCCGAATAAGCTTTCTAGTTTGATTGAATCATTAGATGAATATAAATAAATAACCTATTTAATTGTTTAACTTTGTGTTTTTGTATATAGAAACGGATCAATCTAAAAATTAATAAATGAATATTATTTTTTTCAAATAAATTTTTTTATACTTTTCAATTAATCCGATTTAAATTTGTGCATTGCAACGGTCATTGAATGTGGGGGATGATAATAGTTTCTTTTCAGTGAACAGTTCCAGTTTGACGATTTGGGTTTAAGGTTTATGGGTTACGGGATGAAATGGGTGGTATCCTTAAATAGTACCCGTGCAGTACGGCAGACAGAAAATAGTTTATTTTTGATAAGTTATCTATTTACGAGAGCATGTCATATTCCAAAACCACACAATGTATTAGCAAATAGTTAAATTTCGGCCAAATACTCATTTCCAAAATCATAATGTTTTTCAATATGTTGTTTATGGCAATAATTTCCAGCAATTTGAATAATGACAAGTTTATTGCTATTCAGTAACAGCGGTTTGAGAAAATGTGCAATTAACATACATTATAGGAGTAGGAGTGGGATATATTTGCCGTTGACAAAAAAAATTAATTGTCATTAGAAGTTAATTATATTTCATAACTTTGTTGCTTATTAGCAACCATTATTAGAATATATGTAACAATTTCTAATTTGATTATTAATATGCAATATAATTAACTCAGCACTTAACAATTAGATGTAACAAACTTATTTGAACTTTTAGTTTTAAAAATTCTAATCTGGTTTATATTACTTATTTTTCAAAGACTACCAAAAATTTCTTGTTACAACAACGTTTAAATAATAAGTTTTTATAATCATTAGGAACTGAAAGTATATTTATAAATTACAAATTATCTCCCTCGTACTTTTTATAAATTAGCATGTTCCTAAATTATCGGCCAAATTACAACCTATTTATAACTTGAAAGTAACGAGTTCCTAAAATCACTAACATATATACAATGTGGCCTTAAAAATTATATTCCAATAGTCTTTGTAAAAGTTAAAAAACAAAATGGAAAACAATTTTTACAAGTCAAAAAATTCATGTCATTTCAATTTATTTGACTTTGCAAGTTATTGTGTTTGTTTTTTGTTGAAAAAAGATAACCAATATTTGTTAGTTCTGGTCACACACTAAAGAAAACTAATTAAGTGATTGTGAATAGAATACTAATGTGCCTAAATTATCTGTTTTTTATATTTTGTTATACATCAAAATGTGGACGTGTTGCTCGAGTCATTTGGGTCTACACACGGTTAGGGTTCTAGAAATTGTCAAGAGATATGCAAATTGAAGCTGCTGAGAATGTATTAAATGACTGAAATGAATCAAAGATAATGTATTTTAAATAAATAGGTTCATAATTTCTTGCTCCGGTTATGAATTATTGGAATTAAATACATTCAATTCAAACAATTTTTTAAGAAATTCAAAATTACCAGAAAACGACATATGGTCAAATGAATGTGGTGGTGACATGTGGTCAAATAAATGTGGTGGTGACATGTGGCTTTGAGTTACTTATTTATTAGGATAGAATTAGTGAATTACATCAACTTAAATAACAAAATATCGTAGGAAAATAATGAGCCATTAATCCACGATCATACTAAGAAAAGGGAAGTGTGCAATTTATCGAGGGTTATGGACATGAAGCTCCATGCAATTCGGTGGCAGGCGGTATCAGAGGTGCACAAAAAATCAATTCATTATCCGAAATTGGTTTAAGATTCGAAACCGATCCGGTGGTGAAACCAGTTTGAGGGAAGCCATTTCGGTTCTAATCTGAGCCGACGGTTTGAACCAGATTGAGATTATAGCTTTTAGGACCGGTTTGAAAATCGGCTTTGTTTGATCCGGTTTGCGAAACCCGTAGTTGAAACCGGTTTTTCCGATTTGTATAAGTTTGAGTATTTTCGGGTACGGAACAGTTTTGGCCCAAACCAATTTTGACTACTTTGACTTGATCCGAACAAGTTTCCAAGCCGAACCTGTTTATTTAAAAATCAATTTTGACTACTTTGACTTGATCCGAACAATTTCCAAACCGAACCTGTTTATTTAAAAATCTGGTTTGTGAACCTCTAGGCTCTAGCAGGTATGTATCATGTAATCCTCGTAGCGGGTCAGAAGCTTGACAAGTCGTTTGAGTTGTTGGGCTGCAAGATGTTGGCTAGCTTCCTGGGCTATTCTTGGTGGACCGGCCCATATCAATCAATTAGGTTGGATAACGGATGAAAACGAGTAAGTTTTGCAAGGACAAGTGTTCACCTGACAATTCTTTCAATTTCACAACTAATTAACCCATTAAAATTTAATTTTTTGATGAACAAATGTTTTATACATTTGAATATACGAGTTACGGCAAATTTAACATTTTCCAAAGGAAATTAGATACATGTTATTAGGTTCGAGCATACAACAATACAAATCTATAACATTAGTACATTACTACTTACATATGTCTACCAAATAACGATACATACACAAACTTCATTTCTAAACATCACAATATGCAAACCGAAAAACAACGCCGTTTCACAATGTGACGGATTGCAATAATGATGATGACGCCCTCTCGATATTCATCCCCGAAGCAAACGATGACCCTTTCGGAGTCTGAAGTGAAGAAGAAGATGAATGTGGCAACACGGATGGTGCAAAGGTCGAGACACTGCTACTCAAATTTGTGCTAGTCCCGGCAACCAACGCGTCTATGGCCGACCCGGCCTTTGGGGCGGGCGGTTTCTCAATCTCAGTCACCCCTTCTAACATCTGAACCACTTTCCCCATCATTGGCCTTTGTGATGGTTGTTCTTGAATGCACCAAAAGCTCACTTCAATCACCCGTCGAACCTGACCCATATCAAATTCATGGGTCAAAATCTTGGGGTCGATAATGGACTCCATTGTTCCCTTCTCAAACTCCTCATAAGCCCAAACGGAAAACTTTTTCCTGTTGGTCCGATCGGAAACTTCAAAATTCCGTCTCCCGGACACGATCTCTAACAAAACCATCCCGTAGCTGTAAACATCTGATTTCGATGTAATCGGAAGGTTCGCAAGCCATTCTGGAGCCAAATACCCGCGGGTCCCACGCACGCTTGTTAATGTCCGGTACCGATGGTCTTTCGGGTTCACGAGTTTAGCGAGACCGAAATCGGAAACTTTCGAGTTATAATTCTCATCTAAAAGAATGTTTTCGGGTTTTATATCACAATGAATAATACAATCTCGGCATTCCTCGTGAAGATATGTGATCCCCCGGGCCGTCCCGAGCGCGATATTGAAGCGGGATTCCCAGTTCAGTTGTTGTTCCGGGACAAAAAGGAAGTTATCGAGGGACCCGTTTTTCATAAACTCATAGACTAAAAGACGGTGACGCCCCTCTGAGCAAAACCCGATTAATCTCACGAGGTTTAAATGATGGGTGCTGCTAATTGTTGCAACTTCCATACGGAATTGTTTCTCGCCTTGTTCGATTCCTTCGAGTTGTTTGACCGCAACCACGGTCCGGTTCGCGAGGACCCCGCGGTAAACCGCACCAAATCCGCCCGACCCGAGCTTCTCCTTGAACCCTTTGGTGGCCCGTTGGAGGTCTTTGTATGAGAACTGGACCGGTGCACCGGATGCGTACTCGAGAAGTGCGTATTGGGCTGATAATACGCCGAGTTTTGGGCTGTTTTTACAGCACCAGAACCATACACCGAGTTCAGCGAGGACTAAACCCAATAAAGTAGCGATAACCACGACAATTACTATCCATGGACGGAGCTTCCATCGTTTTCCCTTTTCAGTAGTGGGAGATGGATTTGGTGTCACTGGCCCACAGACTTTGAGATAGGAGGTGCTTGGGAGTGCCGGCGACTGATACGCACTCACAAAGCTCGGCACTTTCAAGTAACATAACCCTGTGCCATCTGACAACGAAGTGGATGCGATGCAGGAACCACTAACGAGACAATTTAATCGGCATGCGGAAATCCCGATAAAGAATACCTGAGAAGATAATTCCGGAGGGTATGTCAAGAATTTAGCGTTATCGAGCTCTAACATCGTTGCGCTGCCGGGGCAGTTAGCGATTTCAACCTTCCTCCGACACCCTTTCCGACCGTCCGCTGGATCAACCGGGTCGAAGTTCTGTGATGGACAACCACATATGGGATTTGAGCCATTGTAACTACAAATACCTAGGTTACCGCAGTATCCGAATACTTGACATTGATCACTTACAGCAGCCCATCTCATGTTTTGATTACCGGCATTTCCCAAGGAGGAACTGTAAATTCTCAGATTACCATCGTTGTCTAACTTGGTGAACCTAAAGATATCAGGACCTTCAGCATAATCGCTACTGTAAGCCATGATTACGGAAGTGGGAAGCATGGGATCTGAAAGAGATAGAATCCCGATGGGTTGGAGCCCTAAACTTGGTGAAGTTAGGTTTGTATTGACCGAAGAATTCAACCCTAAAGTCCAGTAGATAATGGAATCATTCCATCTAAGAGTTAAATTACCGGAATTAATCAATCGAAAAGAATAAAGCCCAGAACGCAAAACATTATTCACTGTGAAATTCTGCCCGGGAAGTATGGTGTCGGAGGGATTATCGAATGTACTCCATACAGAAACGGATCCGTTCCGGAGGACGAAATTACCTAAATCATCAAGTGCAGCTACTGTGACGCCACGACCGGCTGTATTCGACTGCCAGACGACGGAGCCAGACCCGTTGACGAGACGGAGATTACCGTCGGTGAGGAAGGTGAGGGAGGCGGTGGAGTCGGCTACGCCGGCGTCTCCACCGGCTTTCCAGACTGATATGCCGTTGTAGGTGATGGCAGCGAAGTAGGCGTCGGGGGTTTCGGAGATGAAGCCAAGAGAGAAGGTCTGATTGGGAGAGTTCCATTTTTCGGAAGGGTTTGCGGCGGATAGAGATTGGCCTGGTCGGATATCGACGGCAGCGGACACAGAAAACAGGATACTCGCTATAAGTAGTTGTAGAAATGGGTTGAAGGCGATCATTCTCGGACGCTCCGGCGGTGTCTGTTGAGCATCCCAAATGAATTATGGGAAAATGAGGTGGGTGGGAGTTGAAGGGGGGAGAAAGAGACACGATGAAGTCTTGATTCCAGTGGGAACGAAGACTTTGACTTGGCCGTGGTTTGCAGTCATCGGAAGGCTATAATATTGAATATTCCATGTTTCACCCCTCCTGTGAAACCGCAAGATTATTGACTATTAATTACCATAATGTCAAAAGCTAAAATCAATATGGGTGTGTTTGACAAAATTAGCTGTAAGCTGGTAGCTGGTAATGGGTAGCTGGTAGTGGGAAGCTGTGACTTTTAGTTTGTATATGACTGTTCGACAAAAGTAGCTGGAAGCTTTTAAAATATGTAAAATTACATAAAAGGACATCTGCGTAATTATTGGTTATAGTTTTAAGGTATTCTAGTAATTAATGGTATAATTGGCAGAGCTTTTTGTTAAACGCTACTTCAAGTAGCTTTTAAAATATTAACGTTTAGTTTAAAATAAAAGCTTCAAGCTCGGGTCGCCGAACAAAACTTTTGGTTTTTATCAAAGCTATTTCCTAAACGCTAGAAGCTAGAAGCTCTCAAACGCTCCCAAAAGCTCCGTGTCAAACATGCCCTAAATCAAATAGAAAAATGTCAAAGGGCTTCTAACCCAGCGGCATCAGGTGTTGTCCTCCCTACATGAGGTCGAGGGTTCAAGTCTCGTTTGAGACATAAGTGGTACTAAGGTGTAGTTTAGGAGTAGGAGTAACTTAGTTTTCCGTTCTAAAAAAATAGAAAAGATTAAAAAAGATAATTAGTAAATTCTACATGTCATAATCGAAAGAGCAAATGATGAAGTATAATGATTTAATAGGAGAACCATAATTATTTAAATTTTTTATTTTTCAACTATATTTAAGGTTAATATCATTAAATGACAATCAATAGTTAACAATTTGTTTTTTAAATCGCTTATCTTTTAATTGTATTTAATATATGATTAATTTTTTTAGGTTCTTATTAACCGGGTAAACTAGTATTTAATTGTATGTTTTGTCTATTGTAACATTCATATGAAAAAATTTGTTCATTTATGTCTACATGATGTTGATATTACGTTTACCATGACATCCAATATGACAAAACTACCTGATGAAATGCACCATATGATATAACGAAAACCAGAAAAAAAAATTAGTAACCTATTGAATACATGTAAAAGATAAATTGCCTAAATAGCAAATTGTGTAATATTGTTTATCATTTTGTAACATTAACCCTTATATTTAATAGATTATTAAAAAAAAATATGGGTTCTCATTACAGCATTAGGATATATTTCATTCAGGTAAACTGATATTAAATCATACGTGGCTTTTACTATAGCATTCACCATGACATTCAATATGACAGAATTTGTTTATTAAGATCTACGTGGTTGTGCTGACATTGTGTCTACTATGTTATCTGATATGACAAAATTACTTGAGCGAAATGCAATATAATGTTGTAATGAGAACCTACTAAAAGTTTAGTTGTCTATTGAATACAAATAAAATACAGGTGACATGAAAATCAAATTGTGTATTATTGGTTGTCATTTTATAACATTAACCATAGATGATATTGATAAAAATGACCACAAAAAATATTTAATTGAAATGGCGTTCATTATGTCTGATATAGCATCATTCTTGACATTCCAATTTGACTTAAAATTCTCTTATTTCCAACAAACATTTTTCAAAAATTTCTATCTTTACTCATTTTCCATTATGAAATGTCTAATTTCACAAACTTTTAATTAAAATCACACTTTAAACCATTGTATTATATTTACTCCCATTTACTATGTTTCTTTGATTTTTCTTAGATTTTAGTAAAAAATGAATCATTTTCTTGAAACCGGGATTTTCCATTAGATTTCGAACTTGTTCTTGAAGTTTCAGAATATTCTTTCTCAGTGCGGAATGACAATCAGAAATGTATTTTCAAGTCTGGAATATAATTTTTAGGTCTGAAATATACTTTTTAGTCGTTAAAAAAGGGAAAATAACCTACAAGGGTAATGATGTATTTTTTTTTGTTCGAAAAGTATCATATATGTTTCAGTTGTTCAAAAAACATCATCCAAGTATGTTATATGTACACAATATATCATCCAATTATACATGTTCAAATTCCACGTCGTAGTCACCGACAATCACAGGTAAACAATTAGATACCCGGTTACCAAAAATAATCCGCTAAATATGAAATTATGTGGCTTTAATATGCGTATTACGTGGAATCAAACACAAAAACGCATCAAATGAAAAGAAAATCACGTCTAACACTCCCGCGTGAATCAAAGCAAGCGTCTTGGCCCTATGAACAACCGTTGTTGCTCAATGGTCTGTGAAACTGAATAGTTCATAAATTTTACAAATCGATGGGTAAGTTATCATTTCATATGTCTATTGGTGAATCTATTGCATTAGGGTTAAAGATGGCAGAACCGAAGATGTTTCCCACTAGTGGTTTGTTGATGATTATGGTTCACTACAAATGGACATTTGTTCCTAACCCTTTAGTCTACTTCAACCACATGGTCCATATCAAGATGTTTGTCTGGAGTAGATTTTAAAAGTATCGGGTTCAAAGAGTTTGTCACAAATATTGAGAAATTGATCAGAGAATGGGTAATTCCAAGATGCAGACAATGCAATGAACAAGGTCACAACAAGAGAATATGTCCTTTGCTAGAGCAAGGTTTGTAATTTAATTAGATTCAGTCTTCATTATCATTATCATACTAATACACCTTTTATATTTAATATGGTAAGTGCTTGCCAATTGTGTAAGAACGATATTAAGCTAACTTTTGAGAAAAATGATTGTAGAATTTAGAAAAAATTAACAAAAACAATTGAACAACTTATAGAAGGAGTTTGTATATTTGCAGGGCACAAGTTAATACCAAGTATGCCTCCTTAAATGATATTATAATTTATGACATTGAGTGTCATAGAGTACTAGGACATGCTAACTTCATGCCCGTTCACAATCTAAGAAACAAGAAGCTTGTAAATGACTTATTAAAATCAAAATTAAAAACCACTTGTATGATGCATATAAAGTTGCAAAACAATTCCATGCTTCTAAAAATTCTAAAATATAATTTTGTCAAACATAAAATGTGTTATAAGATTGAACTACAAAAGAGTTCGATAGTAATCAAGAAAGTTAAAATCTAAATTTTAGCAATTAAGAAAATTAAACTCTAAATTTGAAACAAAATGTTTAATTTTTGTTATACTTATACCTTTTATTTATTAGGTATTTAGGTTGTCCGTTGTCGATTCCATTGGGCTCACATTCTGTAGCCCACTTTGAGCCCATATTGCCATCAAACTGACCGTAAGCTTTCATGACAGAGAAACGGAATCAGGGAGGACTGAAGCACCCAATTCAGACAGCAAGATCGATCAGTTGCTTCCCTCTCCTCCAATTTCGCTAACTATTGATCGAATTGACCGAATTCCGCTTCTAATTCCTTTAACAATCGAATTGAATGGCGGTAAGTTCATCTCCGAGTTATTTTCATGGAAATCGAACTTTAATCTAAGTTTTTCATTGTTTTCTTTTTGTAAATTTTGATTTGATAGGATTCTTCGGGAACCACGTTGATGGATCTCATAAGTTCCGACCCTACATCGGCACCTCCGCCGCCTTCCACGTCGGCGCAGGCTTCAACGGCGTCGCATCAGCGGGCTGCCAGCCCGTTTAGTAAACCTGTTACGGCAACGACAACTACTGAACGGAAGTCTAAGAAATCAACTTTGATGCAGATCCAGAGCGACGCGGTTTCTGCTGCCAGAGCCGCTGTTCGGATACCTCATAAACACAAGAAAAAGGCAAGATTATGTAAACCGTGTGAAATTTCCATTCAAATTCTGTCGTTGATGGAGATCAAATTATTTAATTAGATGAAATGCGGATAATGTTGTGTAATTTGTAGAAATAATCCTCAAGAAATAGGTAATCTTAGCTTAAACCTTTGCCAAGAAAACAAAAAAACGACTAGAAACATTAGACATCCTTGCAATGGAAATTTTTGCAAGTATATGAAACAGTAGCAACTATGTGGAAATATAATGATGCATATATGTAATATTCAGTTAGGCAGAATTTTAAGTGAATTGAGCTGATACGTGTTCACCCTATATGGCTATATTAGAGTTTTAAATCAAGGGGACTCATGAAACTAGTGATATAACTTTTATGTCTCAAGCTAGCGAGACGTTGATCATTTTCCATGCTCCCGGATTTAACTTTGATCTTTGCTCGTATGTGGTTCAAGATCTAATTACGGTCAACATTTGTAACAGACTTATTTCATATTGGTTGATTCTTATCAAGATTTTTTTATATATAGCCGGTTTCTTACGCACAACTTGCAAGGAGTATCCATGAATTAGCTGCTTCATCCGACCAAGTATGAGTTCCTTGCCTAAACTTGAATAACTGTTTAATTTGTATTATTCATCGGGTATCCATAAACTTATAATTTTCATATTGCATTTGTGCAGAAAAAGTCCCAGAGACAGTTGGTGCATCACGTATTCCCCAAACTTGCCGTGTACAACTCTGTTGATCCATCTCTTGCACCTTCTCTTCTCATGGTATGAACTTACTTTCATATACTCCCCTCTTCTAAAACGAGCACATTTTAAAGATTGTTGATAAATTACAAATCACAATATTTTTTATGCTCGTCTTCTTTTTGTTCTTCATTTTGTAGCTTGGTCAGCAATGTGAGGATAGGACTATTTTAAGATACGTGTATTATTACTTAGCAAGAATATTACCGGATACTGGAGCACAAGGTTTAACTCCAGGTGGTGGGATTCCTACACCAAATTGGGATGCTTTAGCTGACATTGATGCTGTTGGTGGGGTCACTCGAGCAGATGTTGTACCTCGAATCCTAGACCGACTTTCTACAGAGGCCTTAAATCCTGATGTTGAATGTAAGTCATCCTCTAGTTTAAAATTTGCAATGTACTTTTATACTTAGCTGTTTAATATCACACATCCATCTTTTTGTTTCCTTTTTGTGGTTTATAAGTTGCAAGTTAATAATATAACTTACTGATGTTTTGGTTTTTAAAGTTCACCCACGGAGGCTTCAAGCACTGAAGGCTCTTACATATGCTTCTACCACTCCTGAGATTTTGCCCAAATTATACGAAATTGTATTTGCTATTCTTGATAAGGTTTGTTCATATAAACTTTAATAAGATTTATACACTGTTCTTGATTATTATTGTAATTGTATGGTGTTGCTTCTTTTTATGTTTAATTTATAGGGACTAGCAATTGATTGTGACACATGTTTTGTTGCTTTTTATGTTGTTAATCAGGTTGCTGATACACCTGATAAGCGTAAGAAAGGCATATTTGGGGCAAAAGGTGGTGATAAAGAGGTAATTCTGAATGATTGCAGTTTCTATTGCTTCAGCATTTGATGATGAAATGCCCAATTTTCTTAACATTGAAGCACAAGATGCCATTATCTATATATGTCCATTATGTCTTACCGGACAAACAAATATTATCAAGTAATGGGCACATGTGGTCTATGTAATAAAATAATGTTTTACCTAGTTTTATGTTTGAGTTAATGTTTTCCTTATCTTGATTTATTTTCATGTGAATTATCAGTCTATAATTCGAAGCAATCTCCAATATGCTGCCATGAGTGCATTGAGAAGACTTCCCTTGGATCCAGGAAATCCAATATTTCTCCATCGTTCTGTGCAGGGGTTAGTTTGTTACCTTTTGTTCTATAACATTTGATTTTGCTGATGATTACTTGGCCTTTAAATTAACATGTGTAGTTAGCTTTTTGTTTTTATCATCGTTGTTTTGGTGATTCTTATGATACTTGCATGAAGCAACCATTATTGTAATCAATATCATGCTTTATCATGTTGATATCAACACTGAATGTCTGCACTATGAGAAATATTTTTTATACAAGCTTAGTTCTTAATTTATGGTCAACAACTTATTCCCCGCCAAAATGAGCCGCCACACCAAAAGCCCTAACTGATTTTTTCTTGCTGACGTGGAACACACCGTTACAAAGTTAACCTTTCACTGTTCAATTTTATCAGAAGAAAACTATTCTTTATTTACCATAGTGCCATTTCTCTGTACATTCTCATTTTTAGTTTACTTCTTTTGATTATCCTCTTTCTTTTCTTCTCTTTGTATCTTTAATTTGCGATTATACTTTTGATTTCATTATTTTATCTGACAATTGAGCAATTTGGTTTTATTTATATAACAAAATTCAGCTGTCTGGTGTTAAAGTAAAATAAAATATATTTTGAAAGAAAGATAATACTTGTAAACTTAACTGACAATGCATCCAATTTAGGACACATCCCATATGTTTTGGTTTAAAAAACGATTCCAATTCTATGTATGAATAGTTGCAATCAGTTCTAATAATAAAATTAAAATCATCGTAGAAAGATTGAATTTGATCATAATATTATAATAAATTGATTGATTATTAGATAAACACAACTGGATTACTGGAAAATAAGAATAGAAGAGTAAAAGAAAACAAAGAAAATTGTAATGATTATAAGGAAAATGCATAAAACATAGAAACAAAGGACTAAACTGAAAATGTTAAGAGTTGATTAAAAAGGAAATTTGAGTGGCCTTTCTGCAAATAAACATGATTCTGTAATTGAATGGACAATGGAGGAATGTCATCCAACTGCTTCTCGGGTGACTTTAGTGATAGTAGCTGAATGACTTGTATCTTGATGAAATATACCATTTATGGTGTCCTCTTTGAGGATTACATAGCTCTATTTCATCAGGTGTTGTATCTTTGTAGTATTGTTACTAAAATAAACTCACTCTAAAATAAAATCCATAATGAATTGAATGCAGAGTGTCATTTGCTGATCCGGTGGCCATTAGACATTCTTTGGAGATTATTTCAGAGCTAGCTACAAAAGATCCGTATGGTGTTGCAATGGCTTTAGGTAAATTTGATACATCAAATCTCAAAAAATTATGAATAACTCAAGTGCCTTCTTTCTTTTCCTTAGTTCGAAGCATTTATCATCACTTTAATCAAATAAAAACATTGTATTGAGAATATACATGGTCATGCTTTTCCTATAAATGCTTTACATTTTTATGTGGCTGAATTTTTTTTTATAAACAATGATAAGTGGATGATGTTTAATAACACATCTGTCCCGTGTGAATTCTATTTGCTAAGTCAGATTTTGTTTTTGTGAAAATTATGAAGTAAGGGTAATCAGACATTAAAGAAGTAATGATTCTTTTTGAGCTTCATAAGTGATGTAGATGCTACCAAATATGCCCAATGTTGCAAGTTAAACTGTTAAAATGACCCATTCAGTCAACCTGACAATTTAGCTAGCTAGTGAGTAGTGAATAATTTGAAATTGCCTCAGGAATGCAAACCTGTCCCATCATACATAAATTTTGATTTGAGGATACAAGAAATAGGAACTTACTTCTATTGATTTGTTTATTGTAGCATTCTACTTCAATTTCTTTCTATTAAAGCATTCTACTCTAAAAAATCTACCCGGTTATAGCAGTATCATCCAAATACAAAGCACTTTTCATTGCTATAATGGGATAGGTTTTTCAAAGTAATATGTCGTAATAAGAAAAGAAATGAAAGTACGATGCCTGAACAAAAAATTTCTTGAAAACAGAATGCTGTAACAGAAAGAAATAAAAGTAGGATGCTGTATTACACAAATAAATGAAAGTATGTCACTATTTTTGCATTTTCCCTCAAAATATGATTAACATTAGACGATCTAAACATATGAAATCATTTTTTGTAACTATATAATCTTGACACAAAGCACTTGCTGTAATTCCTTGTTGATGTTTTTGCCTTCTGTACATCCGCAATTCAATGCCTGATAGAAAATTTAACATCTTGCATAGAATAATGTATGATACAACATTTTCTAATATTCATTCTTTTTTCTTTTGTTGCAGGGAAGCTCGCCCAGCCTGGTGGTAAGTTGGAAATTTTGCTCTTCTGTCACTAATGTCATTTCTAATAAATATCCAGGTCATCCTGCTGCTGTTGGTTATGACCACTTAAATTTGTATATGTTGTATGAACGAACAGGAGCTTTACAGGATGTTTTGCATTTACATGATGTGCTTGCTAGAGTTGCTCTGGCAAAATTGTGCCATGCAATATCTAGAGCCAAGTCACTGGAGGGTACTAATACCTCATATTCTCAACTTCTTTTCTTGCCTTTGGAAACTAACCATTACCAATATCTGAAATGCTTTGTTTACAGAAAGGCCAGACATTAAAAATCAGTTTACTTCTTTGCTGTACCAACTACTCCTTGATCCCAGTGACAGAGTTTGTTTTGAGGCTATCCTCTGCGTACTGGGAAAATCTGACTCTGCTGACAGGTACTTAGTCCGTAAGTTGTGTTTTTATTTTCAAGTTAAATGCAAGAAATAGCTACCTACTTTCGTTTCTCATGTTACAGCATTGTACTTTGAAATGCTATAATTGGGCAAATTATCAAAGTACATTGTCCTAATGAAAAATTGTTATAAATTGGTAGCTTTTCAAAGTACAGCGTCTTTGCAAGAAAAAGAAGTTGACAGTGCAATGCTGTAATAGAAATAAATGGAAGTACGTTGCTATTTCTGGCATTTAGTCTTATTATTTTTTATCAATCACAGGACTGAAGAACGAGCATATGGGTGGTATCGTTTAACGAGAGAAGTTCTCAAGGCCCCTGAAGCACCTTCTGTCAAGGACAAGGATACCAAAGCTTCCAAGACCAGACGCCCACAGCTTCTTATCAAACTCGTTATGAGAAGGTCATTGTGCTTATTTAATATAATTATAAATCTTTTACAAATTATTTCAGCCCTTTCTGGAATTTTCTGTATCCTAGATATGTTTTTTTCTTTCCTTTCTTTATATATACTTTTTATTTCTTATAGACGATGAACGCTGGATATTTATTTTTTGGTGTTTTATAGGGTTTTTATTTGTGATCAAAGATCCTATACGTACATTAGACTTGGATCTATTCAATGTGCTTTGGACCAGATCCATTTAACTAGCTTACAAACTATTCAATCGGATTTTTACCATACAATCAGACATGCTCTTACGCTTAAACTTCAACTGTAATTTTCGAGAAACAAAATTTTGACTTATAATGTAAAACTGCCAACGGACTTATTGTACCATACAAGAATTTTAAAACAGAACATACTAACTTCAATAATAAAATAAACGTTTTCAAGTACAAATTGTTCATACATCTGCCAATGCAATTTATGAACCAACAACGCCTGTGTACATGTCTATTAAAGTTTTGACCTTTTCACAAAAGAAAAGAACAGTGCAGTTGCACCTGTGTTGCTCAAGCTTTCAAAGCAAAAAACACCAGTTTTCTGCAAAATGTGTATTTATAAACGACTTGAATTGAACAAGAATGCACTTGTACATGCAATGTACAAGTTCGAAACCTTAACGTATCAATTTGAATGATAAAGTACTTTTTTTACAATCAGTATGATATGTTACGAAACTGCTTGAATGCAGTAAATATCACTATCTTGATATCAGGGTCGTTTTTCTGTTTCTTTCGTTTATACAAATAAAAAGCGCCTTCTTTTGTACTTAATTAGAAAACTAAATTGCTAGTAATCATAATTCTTGATCTGCTAGATAGAAATCTAACTTGTTCAATTTTGGTTGTTGAAAGTGTTGTCAAATGTTTTCTGCTTTTGCCTTCTGATTTTTTATCGGAAAACTGGGACATGCAATGAATAAGTTGTGAGTTAAAGTTGAAGAATTTATGAAGGCCATTGATAATCTTTAGAATATGTAATTGGTATCACAAATTGTGGGTTTTATGGCCCAGAATTTTGTTTAAGGGACTTGTATGCATAAATACAAGTGTATATGTTACTGTACGGCTAGATTTTATTACAAAGCGTGTACTTCAGATAATTATTTAGAGGTTTGTGCAACAGAAATATCATTCATAACCGATGAAAGTCGAGTGGTTATGTGTTAGACACTTGTACTGTAAAAGTGGAAGTGGATGTTTAGTTGTATGGTATAAATTATTTCTAAAAATAGGTTCAATTTGAAGGTTGGGGTGTTTGTTTTAAGACATGTGCCATATTACTATAAATACATTTGAAGTGGTCTACCCAGTTTGTGTTGTAAACTGTATGTTCTGCTATAATTGTGGAGGTTTTATGCTTTCAAAAAACGTAGAGTACAAGTAATAGCTGTCAATAAAATTATGTTTTAAAGAAAGAAGCTGTGATTATAATCAATAATCAAAATAATAATTGAATCTCACATGGATCATATCATAGTTGTCTGGTTGATTCGGCTCAGTTTGGTTCTAGAAAGTAATGATCTATTTCTATTTGTTCTTAATTATACTTGTAGAACTTTAACATTTTCCTTTTATTTTCATTACAGATTGGAGAGTTCTTTTCGTAGTTTTTCCCGGCCTGTACTTCATGCAGCTGCGAGAGTTGTGCAGGAGATGGGGAAAAGTCGTGCTGCTGCTTTTTCTTTGGGTTTACATGACAACATCAATGAAGGAGAAGATGTTAACACATTTGCTGAAAACAATGATCAGGAAGATGGGAAGTCTCAACATGAAGGTACTTGGGTGGGGTTTATTCATGTTAAAAGGCATTAAAATACAGATGCTATTGCTTTTTTCTTTTTTGCATCTTTTGGACTTGGTTTAGGTCATAGACGCATTCGTTCTATGTCAAATGGGTCAGGTACCAAGGATACGGTCCCAAGTCTATTGGCATCTTTGATGGAGGTTGTGCGTACAACTGTGGCATGTGAATGTGTTTATGTTCGTGCAATGGTGATTAAAGCACTGATATGGATGCAAAGCCCACAAGAAACTTTTGCTGAACTCGAATCAATGATTGCATCAGAGCTTTCTGATCCTGCTTGGTCCGCTGCTTTGTTAAATGATCTCTTGCTCACTTTGCATGCTCGTTTCAAGGTATTCTTTCTCACATTCTTAAATCATAATCTATGTCGATATACTCTTTTCTCCTCTAAATCTAATTACTTGGTTATAGGCTACTCCAGATATGGCGGTTACTCTACTTGAAATTGCGAGAGTATTTGCTACTAAAGTCCCTGGAAAAATTGATGCCGATGTGCTGCAACTACTATGGAAGGTACATTTTTCCACTGTCCTCACTTTAGATATTCAACATGACACCATTTTAATACACTTTTAGCATGTAAATGTATTTTATCTTAGAATTGATGATTAAGTTGAATATATTTTTTTTCTTTCAGACTTGTCTGGTAGGAGCTGGTCCTGAAGGTAAACATACAGCTCTTGAAGCAGTGACAATAGTTCTTGATCTGCCACCTCCACAACCGGGGTCCATGTCTGGGCTTACATCAATCGACAGGGTGTCTGCATTTGATCCAAAAGCAGCTTTGGCTCTACAGAGGCTAGTCCAAGCAGCAGTAAGGATCATATCATTTCTGTCAAAATAAACTAATTATGATGCAACATGTTTGATTTGATAAATGTTACTGGCAGGTGTGGTTCCTTGGTGAAAATGCAAATTATGCTGCATCTGAGTATGCTTGGGAATCAAGAACCCCGCCTGGAACCGCACTCATGATGTTAGATGCAGATAAAATGGTTGCGGCTGCTAGCTCTCGCAATCCAACTCTTGCTAATGCTCTCACCAGACTCCAAAGATGCGCTTTCATTGGCAGCTGGGAGGTATATAATACAGTACAAACATTTATCTACATATATATGTATGTATAGCCTTTCTAATGCATTCTTGTGATTGATTTTTTCATATCAGGTTCGTATCATTGCTGCCCAGGCTCTTACTACCATGGCAATCAGATCAGGTGAGCCTTACAGGATACAGATCTATGAATTTCTTCATGCCCTAGCACAAGGGGGTGTGCAGTCTCAGTTTTCAGATATGCATATTAGTAATGGGGAAGATCAAGGAGCTAGCGGGACTGGTCTTGGATCTTTGCTTAGTCCAATGCTCAAGGTTCTTGATGACATGTATAGTGGACAAGATGATCTCATAAAGTGCGTATGAGTCATTATTTCTTTAGTGTTCTGTAAATTGTTGGTGTAAAAGTTTGTAATAAATGTTATTGTACTTGAGGTTGCAGGGAAATGCGTAACCATGATAATGCCAAAAAAGAGTGGACGGATGATGAACTGAAGAAGCTGTATGAGACGCATGAAAGGCTTCTAGATCTTGTTTCACTGTTTTGTTATGTTCCAAGATCAAAGTATCTACCTCTAGGCCCAACAAGGTAACTGTGGAATTTAGTTTAGAAGAAGCTTAGCTATTCAGGCATCTGACTTGTCTTTGTTTACAATGTACAAACAGTGCAAAACTTATTGAGATATACCGGAATCGGCATAATATAAGTGCATCAAGTGGCATGAGAGATGCTGCTGTTGCTACAGGGATTTCTGAACTCATATATGAGGCTACTAAACCAGCACCTGTGGAGACTGACAATAATCTTGATGATGATCTGGTGAATGCTTGGGCAACAGGTCTTGCTGATGATGGTTTGTGGGGAAACAATGCTCCTGCAATGAATAGGGTAAGAAGTGATCTAATTTTTATATAAAATAACTCAGATGTAGGTCCTGTTTCTTTTTTATCTCATTAAGTGCACACTGGATAAAAAAATATCTTAGAAAATGACACGACACTTGGAAATATGGATGATTTTGTAAAAAGTTAGGACCTAATCTGGGAAGCCTCTTTTTCCTGATAATATAAGTTGAGTTTGGTTGTGGAAGGTTAACGAGTTTCTTGCGGGTGCTGGGACTGATGCACCTGATGTTGATGATGAGAACATTATTTCAAGACCTTCGATGAGTTATGATGATATGTGGGCAAAAACCCTTTTAGAGACTGCAGAAGTTGATGTAAGAACTCTATTCTGCTTTTAGAAAATGCTTGTGATTGTGCAATTTGATGTAATTAATATATGTTTGGTTTTTTGTAGGATGACGGGAGGTCTTCTGGATCTTCTTCTCCAGACTCGGTAGGGTCGGTTGAGACATCAATTTCATCTCATTTTGGAGGAATGAATTATCCATCCTTGTTCAGTTCCAAACCATCAACTTATGGATCTTCACAACCCACGGTATGTAAATCATGAAATTTGAAGTTATTGTATTTTTTTGTTGAAGTTGGTTTGGTTAATGAGTAACTAAGGGTTAAAAGCAAGAAATAGCACTGTACATTCATTAATTTGTTTATTATAGCATCCTACTTTCAATTTCTTACTATTACAACATTCTACTTTGAAAAATCTACCCATTTATAACAACGTCATCCAAATACAAATCAGTTTTTACTAATATAGTTCAGAGTATAGTGTCCTAATAATGTTGAAAGTATAGTGCCATAATTGGGTAGATTATACAAGTATAGTGCTTAATAAATGTAAGTCAATGCTATAAAAAGAAATTAGAGTATGATGCTATTGATTTGCTTAGATAAAACAAGTACAAGAAATAGCATTGTCATCCAAATACAAGCAATTTTCACTCCTCTGATTGGGTAGATTATTGAAAAGTATAATGTCCTAATAAGAAAAAAGGTAAATCTCCAATAAAGTTTCATTATTTTGGGCTAGTTTATGAAAAAAATCCCAAAAATTAATTTTTTTTACAAAAAAGGACAGCATACCGGCTAGCATATTCATTTTAGCCCCAGGTTTCCTAGATTGGAAATTTTTAGTAAAGTCACATTATTTTTGGTCAGTTTATGAAAAAGTCCCAATGTTGAATTTTTTTTACATGAAATAATAGGACTTTTTCATAAACAGACCCAAAGTAATTGGACTTTATTGGAGATTTCCAATGTAGGAAACCTGGTAAACCGGAAGAGAATACGTTTGCTGGTATGTATTAGTAATAAGAAAATAATGAAAGCGTAATGTTGTAACAAAAAATATATGAAAGTAGGATGCCATAATACAGAAATAAATAAAAGAAGGTTGCTATTTCTTGCATTTAATGTTGATGCCCTTGTAATCTGTGTGAAGTGTAAGTTTTTATTTGTTTATGAATGAAATGTTTGATTGCATGTTGAATTTGTAGGAGAAGGCAAGCACGGGACGACATAATAGGCCATCTGCTGGTTCCTCTTCCTATGAGGGTTATGGGTCTCCGGTTAGTGTTTGTTAACCATGGTTAAAATATAGCTGTCCAAAGTTACTGAATATATGAAAACTTTTGTTAATAGATCAGCGAAGAGCCTCCTCCATACTCATCTCCAGTTCACCAAAGATTCGAGTCATTTGAGAACCCGTTGACCGGACAGGGTTCAAGTAGCTTTGACTCTCATGAAGAGGAACGATCCTCTGCAGGAGGGAACACACAATCTGGATCAGCACTTTATGACTTCACTGCCGGTGGTGATGATGAGGTATAGTTTCTTCTTTCCCATTCTGGATAAAATGAATCATAAATGTTTGAGAAATTAATCGCATGCTTGGGAAAATGAAAGACACTAGAATAAGTTGGGACAAATTTAGGATTAAATGGGGAAAGCCTCCTTTCGCTGAATTTCTCTATTGAGTAAAAAAGAAACAACACATGAAGTTGTCATCTATTTTTGACTTATAATATTCGTTCATTGCAGCTGAGTTTAACTGCTGGAGAAGAGGTTGAAATTGAGTACGAAGTTGATGGGTGGTTCTATGTAAGTACACAACATACTTGTATAAAATTCCTCATATTGAGATAAATAATGTTTAATTGATATATAAAACCTACTGCAGGTGAAGAAAAAGCGACCTGGTAGGGACGGAAAAATGGCTGGACTGGTCCCTGTTCTGTATGTTAGCCAGTCATGAGAAGGTACAAAGCAATTATTTTTTTGTTAATTTGTTGAGGTGTAGAACAAATATAATACAGAGTATGATTTTTTGGCAAGGCAGGCATGATGTTGTGCATTATTATGTGTAGAAGAAGAATGTGGAGTTGTGTGATTGTTTCTTACATGTATCATATTTCAAGTTGAAGGAGACACTTGTGTGACATGAGAATGCTGTTTTCCTCGAGAAAAAAAATACTAATTTTGGACATTTTTTAAGTGCATACAGTGTTAAGAGCTTACGCTTGATATAGATATTTTTTTATTAGATCAGTATCACCTTTTGTTAGAGATGCCCAAAAAGCCCCCAGCTTAGATTTGTCATGTAAATGTGAAACCGTGTTTTGGTGTTCCTTCACCATTAAGTTTGAGCCTTTTGTTTAAAGGATGTTAATTTCTTGCAAGAAAGAGATTTGTCCGACCAAACACTCAAATTCTTGCAAACCATTCATATTGTTACTAATACCAATTGGATTGTCCCCCTACAAATTCAAAATCCTTCAAGTTTTTTGAAGTTTACGTAGTTCAACAACGAATCTACCTGTGTATAGCATAAAAAGGAAACAATTGCGTAATTATTGAAGTTATAAAAAATGTATATCTTAATATTATTGATATAATTTTTTGTAAAATACTTTTGTCATACCTGATAAACAAAAGTAGGCTGTTATATGGAAAAAAGAAGTCGACAGTATGTAAGGAAGTCATTTATGCTTATATGTATAAGGAATTTTTATCAAAACACCTGAAATAACAACATATCTTTTTGTGTTTTGTTACTGTAAAAATACTTTAAACACCTTTTTCAAATAGCATTTTCTGTATTTACTTTAACATAACATAAAACCACAAGCATCCATAGATAACAATCCATACACCCTGAATTGGAGCTGGAAGTATCGAAATAAAAAAAAATATCCAAAATGAGTCCAGTCTTAAAAGCCTGTTAACTAAATGTATACTTGTACAATTCACTCCAAATCAGTTTACATGCCCGACTGCCCAAGTTTGCTTTAATATTAGAAAACACAGACTATAAAACCTCTTCTAAGATTTAAAAGTAAAAACCGGTTCAGTTCTAGTTTCAAGCCAAATCAAATAGAAGACTAGTTTTAAAAAATCTAGAATCGAGAAAAGACGAAGACTTCCAATCAATTCTGGATAACTTATTAACTTGTTTCCTCGGTTTTGAGTTTTGACCGCATGTTAACATCTTTGAGTTGGCAGATAATTACTTGTTTGTATACATACATTACAGACATATTGTTATTGTAAAATATAAAAATAGTTATCAGCTTTTTATTTGGATGGTGCTAAATCTGCCCATTTTGGAAAAAAAAAAAAAAAAAAAAAAAAAAAAAAAAAAAAAACTACATTGAAGTCTCTAACTAAAATGAAAAAAATTATCAATGAAGGTGGATATGGTATGTCTATTCTCATTTTGTCATGGATAATAACTTAATAAGATGGTTGTTTTCATAAAATTATGTAACTATGACTAACATTTTCTAAATATCACCAAATTTAGATGATTAAGCAAGTAATTAAGAGTTATCATTTTGTTGCTCGTATTACTTTTTTGGGAGAATTTCGTTTGTGTCCTTACAAACTTCTATAATTACATATATATCCTTATAAAATTTGAAATTACGTATATATCCTTAAAAACCCTAAAAATCACATATATACCCAAAAGATTGATTTAATAATAACTAATCATTTTAAAAATTAAAAAACTATTTTTAATTCAATTTTTATAGTTTTAAAAACTAATTAAATTGTGACATTACCATACTACCCTTGTCCCAAATTTTCTAAACATATTCGTCCTTACAATTTCTTATCATTCGATATAGAGTATGCGATCATAATTGAATCTATCGTGATCAGTTGTTTAAGCATGAAGAAGATGTGGATTATGTAAGGATTCCATAGAAGTATTTTAGTAACTTGGGTATAATCTACTTTAAAAGTTGTTTTTTATTTTTTTAAAGATTAATTATTATTATTATTATTAAATTAATCGTTTGGGTGTGTGTGTGTGTGTGTGTATATATATATATATATATATATATATATATATATATATATATATATATATATATATATATATATATATATATATATGTATATGTATACATATATGTATATATGTATAGTATATATATATATATATGTGTGTGTGTGTGTGTATATATATATATATATATATATATATATATATATATATATATATATATATATATATATATATATATATATATATATATATATATATATAGGGAAGGGTTCAAATGAGAACCACTAAAAGCTTGAGAACAGTGAGAACCACTAATTCACAGTTTAATGATGTTGTATTTTTTATTTTTAACACTTGTTTTTTATCAAAATAAAATTACCAAACACATAAAAATATATAATTATCCTTCCTTTGCTATTAGATATCAATATTGATGTGTTTTAAAGAAAAAAAATTACATTATAGTATTCACAGTTTAATAACTAGAAAAATTTTATTATATTGTGAATATTGTAAAACGTATTAAAAAATAAGGAGAGAAAACGTGAATCGGACCTAACCACTTCAAATGAATCCGGAACTGATATTTTATTTTTTGAATCTGATGATATTGAATTTGCTAGACTTCTATATATGCTATATACTGTCAAAATTTATCCCTTTGATCATTTCTATCTTGACATTGAATCAGGATCAAGCAACTACAATCACGCTTGACTCCAAGATCTTTACTTCATCAATTCTTGAAGCACATCATGGTTTCTGAATTATGGTTTCATAGTATCTGGAAACCTTCAAAGAACCACGACCATGGTCCAGAAAAGGAAAGAATTGGAGTGTTGGTGTTTGAAGTAGCAAGTGTAATGTCTAAGCTTGTTCAATCTCGCACCGTACATTTTTTCGATGAATCTTATGATATCTGACCATATTTACCACCATATCTCTCATTCTCTAACCCTAATCTCTTCCGTCACCGACGACTTGTAACTTGTATTTTCCTCCTTGCAAGGGATTGTTTCCTTTTGACTTTGGTTCTCATATATTTCTTTTATGGAAAATAAGAGTTCGTGAATAGGAATTGTTTCAATGATGCAAATGATCAAGTGGTTAATGATTCTATTGTTATTAAGCTATTTGTTCAGCTATGATACTTTAAATGGTATTGGGAAAGTCATAAAACGAACAAAAAAAGTAGTGCACTAAATGTGTTCGATGAAATGCTTCAAAAAAAATTTAATAAGAAAATTTATTTAAATCACATGTGAATATTTTAATCATATGTGAATAACAATATTTAATCACATATGATTAAAATCGGTTAATCACATCTATTTAGAACATGTTATTCACATGTGATTAGAACTTGTTATTCGTATGTGAATATACTCAAATATATATTTTTTTATTTTTTAATAATTTATCTTATTATATGAATTCAATCACATGTGATTAAAACATATTATTCATATGTAAATATGTATATAAGTAATTTTTTATTTGTTAATAATTCGTTATATGCATATTCACATATGAATAACATGTTTTAATCACATGTGAATAATATGGTTTTATCACATGTGAATAGCTTAATCATATGTAATCAACAATGTTAAATCACATGTGAATAGTTTAATCATATGTGAATAACAATATTTAATCACATATGATAAAAACCTGTTAATCACATCTAAATAGAACATCTATTCACATGTGATTAGAACTTATCATACATATGTGAATATACTCAAATAGAGTTTTTTTTTATCTTTTAATAATTTTTTTATTATATGTATTTAATCACATGTGATTAAACATTGTTGATCACATATGGAGACACACTTTATGCACCTAAGGTGTTCGACAAAATGGCTGAAAGAAAATTTCGTCCAAATCCCGCCTAGAAGTGGTCCTTGCACTCACTCTTACCTCAAAATACGCCACCAAACTCAAAAAACCAGTCTCACACCCCTATTCTCTGTCATGTCGAAGTCTAAGAAGCTGCAGGCTTGTTCAGGTACCATTAAGTGCTTAACCATATATGATTCTAAAATCTTGTTCACATGTGATATGTTTTTTTGTTCAATCACATGTGATTAAACCTTGTTATTAAACGCTTAATCATATATGATTCTGAAATCTTGTTCACATGTGATATGTTTTTTCTTCAATCACATGTGATTAAACCTTGTTATTCACATATTCACATGTGATTAAAACATGTTATTTATATGCAAATATGTACATAATGATTTTTTCTGTTTAACTAAATTTTCTTATTATATGTATTTAATCACATGTGATTAAACATTGTTGATTACATATGATTAAGCTATTCACATGTGATAAAACCCTATTATTCACATGTGATTATAACATTGTTATTCACATATAATTAAGTTATTCACATGTTATTCATATGTAAATATGTACATAACAAATTTTTTATTTTTAAATAAATTTTCCTATCATATGTATTTAATCACATACGATTAAACATTGTTATTCACATATGATTGAACTATTCACATGTGATTAAACCTTGTTATTCACATCTGATTAAAAGTCTATCATTCACTTGTAAATATGCACATGTTAATTGTGGGGTGGGGTGGATCGGGAGTGAGTGCTAAAAAATTAAATTTTTTTTGGTGGGCAGGGTGATGGTAGGGTAGGGGTGGGGTGGTAAGGGTAAGGTAAGGTGGGGTGCTGGTTGGTCGGGTGGGGTGGGTTAGGGTGGGGTGGATCGGGAGTGAGTGGTAAAAAATTAAAAAAATTTGGTAGGCGGAGTGATGGTACGGTAGGGATGGGGGTAGTTGGGGTAGGGTACGGGGGTGTGGTGGGTAGGTTGGGTGGGTGCTGGTTGGTGGGGTGGAGCGGGAGTGAGTGAAAAAAAATTGGTAAGGGTGGGTAGGGTAGGGTGGGTGCTGGTGGGTTGGGTGGAGCGGGAGTGGAGCGGGAGTTGGTGATAAAAAAAAGTAATTTTTTTGTGGTGCGGCGGAGTAGGTGGGTAAGGTGGGGTGGGGTGGGTAGGGTGGGTGGGGTGGAACGGGATTGGGTGGTAAAAAAATTATAATTTTTTTGGTGGGCGGGGTAGGGCAGGGTGATGTGGGTGGGTAGGGTAGGGTGGGTGCTGGTGGGTGCGGTAGAGCGGGAGTGGGTGGTAAAAACATTAAAAAATTTATTTTTTTGGTGGACGAGGTAGGGTACGGTGGGGTCGGGTGGGTAGTAGGGGAGGTGCTGGTGGGAGGGGTGGAGCGAGAGTGTGAAAAAAAATTGGTGGGTGCGGGGTGGGGTAGGGTAGGGTGGGGTGGGTAGGGTGGGGTGGGTGCTGGAGGGTAGGGTTGAGTGGGAGTTGGTGGTAAAAAAAATTAAAATTTTTTTGGTAGGCGGGGTAGGTGGGTAGGGTGGGGTGGGGTGGGTAGGGTAGGGGTGGGTGCTGGTCGGTGTGGTGGAGAGGGTGTGGATGGTAAAAAAAAAAATTTGCTTGGCGGGTAGGGTATGGTAGGGTGGGATGGGGTGGATAGTGTAGGGTGGGTGCTGGTGGGTGGGGTGGAGTGGAATTGGATGGTAAAAAAAATTAAAATTTTTTTTGGTCGGCGAGGAGGATGTGGTAGGGTAGGGTGGCGTGGGGTGGGTAGGGTAGGTTGGGTGCTGGTAGGTGGGATGGAGCGGGAGTGGTTGGTGAAAAAATAACTTTTTTTTGGTGGGCTGGGGGTGGGTGGGTGGGGTAGGGTGGGGTGAGTGAGGTGGAGTGGGAGTGGGTCGGGTAAGATGGGTGGTAGTGGAGGTGTAGAAGTTTGGTGGTGGTTGTGGTGGAAGGGGGCGGATGGGGGCTATTATAAAATTGTGTGGCTTATATTTGTTCTCATGTTCTCAATTTCAATAATTATTGAAATTGTTCTCATTTGAACCTTCATCTATATATATATATATATATATATATATATATATATATATATATATATATATATATATATATATATATATATATATATATATATATATATATATATATATATATATATATATATATATAGGTTTATATGAGACCGGGAGACGCAATCCTAGCCACTCATTTTGGGTGTAAAACCAAAAAAATTAAAAAAATGCAAAATAAATGAAAAATATATATTTATTTATTAATTTTGTCATTTTAATATTAAAAAATATAAAAAAATTAGCGTTTTTTTCCATATTCTAGTAGAATATTTCACTATTTTGTGTAATATTCTATTAGAATATGCAAGATTCCACTGAAATATTTTTTAGATTTTTCTAGATTTTTTTCGATTTTTATTTATTTTTTAGATAGAATAAATAGCAAAAATTAGTAGAATTTTTTTTAAAAAAAATTCTCATTATTTTAGCCTATTTTATTTATTTTTTTAATTTTTTGATCTCTAAAATGAGTTTTTAGGATTGCTTCTCCCCGTCTCACAAAATTTGCATGGTCTCATTTGAACTTATATATATATATATATATATATATATATATATATATATATATATATATATATATATATATATATATATATATATATATATATATATATATATATATATAGGGCTAGGTTATAATAAGAATGACAATTATTGTGTTACCTTGTAACCAAATCCTGGCCATCGGATTTCATTCTCGTAACAATGAAAAAAATACATTCTTAACAGAATAAGTTTTTGACATAATGGGTTCTTACCATTCTTAAAAGAATGAACTAAATTTTGTACATTCTTAAAAGAATGTGTTTTAAATGAGTGGTCCAGATTGAGTTTCAAGGTTACACAATACTTGTATGGATATATTTGATCCTAACCCTATATATATATATATATATATATATATATATATATATATATATATATATATATATATATATATATATATATATATATATATATATATATATATATATATATATATATATATATATATATATATATATATATATATATATATATATATATATATATATATATATATATATATATATATATATATATATATATATATATGTGTGTGTGTGTGTGTGTGTGTGTGTGTGTGTGTGTGTGTGTGTGTGTGTGAGAGAGAGATTTTTTAGGGTTTGTAAAAATATATACGTAATTTCAAATTTTATAAGGATATATACATAATTATAGGGGTCTGTAAGAATATAAACGAAATTCTCCCTATTTTTTTCTGGAATATTGGTCTTGATGCTTACCGTGCTCTTCATGGTTCAAACCCTGGCACTAACATAACAAGGAGTAATTTAGGAGTAGGATAGATTTGCCGTTCAAAAAAAAAAAAAAAAAAAAAAAAAAAAACTCCGAAAGAAATCATTGGATCGTAGCACATGATCTAGCTCGCTTGCACCAATTTTCAAAACAAAGAAAATCAAAATAGGTGACAATTAAATCTACTTTATGCGTCACAAAAGGACAAGGCAATCTAGCCTAATGGTCCCAACATATCCCAAATAAGCCTTTATTTTCCTTTTTATTTTCAGTTTCATTTTACATGTGTTTATTTACTTTTAGGATTATTTACACTTGTTAGTAATGACAAATCTCGTCATCTACGTATTGCTAAATAATGAAGCAAAAGTTGTTAAATGGGAATTAATAATGTGTATTATGTGCTAACATTATTAAATAATGAAGCAAAAGTTGTTAAATGGGAATTAATAATGTGTATTATGTGCTAACATTATTAAATAATGAAGCAAAAGTTGTTAAATGGGAATTAATAATGTGTATTATGTGGTAACAGACCACTTTATATAAGGGGTGGACATGATTGAAAGTATGTGGTGGATATGGAACGTAGATTGTCATTAGGGGAACACGAATCATGAAAGTTTTACTTACGGTGCCTTATTCTTGAAAGACATGAATTTGAGAATAGCCTTAGAAAGTTTTAACAAATCCCTAGTCCAATCATGCCTCGTGTAACAAACACAATCCAATGAATGTCCCATGTCTTCAATTCTTCTGTTTGTTGACCATTGGACATAAAACGTTTTCCATTAATTGCATGCAGCCTTTATACCCTTTTCATACTATGTCTAATACAACATTCTAAATCCTAAGTGGGAACCCAACTTGCAAAGTATATTTGTTGTTGATCACATCACACTCTGAAGTGACTTGCTAAATATTCCTTCAACATGACCAAAGTTTGCAAGATGAATGAACCGAAACCGTAACTCATTTTGAAATGTATACACTGTGTTAAGCATTTACAAAACATAACACCACCTACAGTAAACTGTAATACAGAAGAAATAATAAATATTATATAATCACCCATCAATTGTACTACTTTTCCCAAACAAATAGCAAACGAATAGACATAAAGTGTGTGCTATTTTCACAGATGAATAAAGATTACGATGTTAGATATCTTTCAGCAAGAATATTTGGTCTCCTTGTATCTGGTGATGATATTTGAGGCATTCTGCATTGCATTCTTAATCAAAGTCAGCATACATTCTAAATCTCATTTGAAATGGTCTGGTTGAATTATTGCAACAACTTCAGGGCATGATTCTTCGTTGTCCTTTTGCTTCCATATTTCCCCATTTGCATGCACAATCCATGATATTTGAGGAGACAGTGATGAATACATGTCTGCAAATCAAAATCTATATTACATCACAAATAGTCATATCACATCTATTAATCAACTAAAATGAAGAAAAGAAAGAAGCATGCTATAGTAAACAAATAAATGAAAGTAGGTTGCTATTTCTTGTATTTACCCTTAATACAGAATATGTGGTTGTTTTAAAAGATTACCTGAAACAGGCGGTTGATCAGGTTCTCTTGTACTGTGCAAAATCATGGTACCAGAAAGTACGGTCATGAACCCACAAAGAACCGAAATAACCGTGCTAGCACTCTGACCAGACCAATCCTGTGATAAAAAAAATAAAAACATGAGATACAATTATGAAGGAATGTGAGAAAGCCTTGATATAATGCAGTAATAAACATACCTTGAACATAATGGCACTAGCAAGAATTGTAAATGATGTGAACATGGCATAATAAATTGGTGAAACAACTGCGGTATTAAATGTGTCCAAAGCCTGGTAAAAATTCAGAATGAAGGAATTCCGTAAGACAATATGCAACAAATCAACAAAGAACTTAAAAAAAAATGAAATTGTATAAAATCTGCACAAAGAAACTTATATAATAACACCAACCTTGTTTAAGTAATTCAACTGAGTGATTATACATGTAACAGCTACCATAACAAAAATCCATGTTTGGTAGCTTGCCACCTGGCTTGAACCCTCTAATGTAAGTTTAATCGCAATACCTATTGCTTTCACGCTCATAACCTGAAAAACAGAGATAAATTAATGAATTATATGTCTAAAAAAAGAAGCATTTGCGTGTTTATCTTACATACTAGAGACTAGAGTACATATCTAGAAATGTTTTTGTACCCTTTTAAAGTCAAAAATGTAAATGCCTATATTGATGATTGACATAACACTGACCGTTATTGAACCATTTATGGAACATACGCCAATATACACCATCATATTAGTCTGCCCATAGCGTGGTTCACAGTATAACACCAATACCAACACCACAGCTATTGCTGATGCTGTATACAAAAGAAAAGCTGGACCAACAACCCAAACAATCTTTCATTATTGACATTGACAGATAAAAGAACCAAAAAAAAA
This sequence comes from Cichorium intybus, assembly GCA_023525715.1. Classification (NCBI taxonomy): domain Eukaryota; kingdom Viridiplantae; phylum Streptophyta; class Magnoliopsida; order Asterales; family Asteraceae; genus Cichorium; species Cichorium intybus. The sequence goes on from CM042013.1 coordinate 4,839,482, forward strand.
AAAAAAAAAAAAAGAGATTTCATGACTCACTTGGTTGTGTTGCTAAGTCCCAAATCTCTTCCACAGAGCTTATGGCATGTTCAGCAGGTGCATGAAGAACAATAACAGTGGACCCCATTATACAAAGCACACAACCAAGTATTCCCAGTCTCCTTAATTTCTCATTCAGTAAGAAATGCGCTAGAACAGCACTGCCCAGTAAATTGGAAAGAAAAAAAAAAAAAAAAACAAGTTAAGTTACAACAACAGATTTTACTTGAATGATTCCGTCACAATTATATAAACGTTCACCTCACGATAATACTCAATGCTCCCAGTGGAGTCACAAGCACGGCTGGAGCATAAATGTAAGCTACAAAATTGGCGAATTCTCCAACAACCACTGTGAATTTCAAGAAAATCCCATGTGTTTCAGATATATAATACAGAGAAGCAAATGAATCATATCAAGATATAAATCTAGAAGGCTTACTAGTCAACATCCCAATCCACCATAGTGGTTCTAGCAGATAACCGTATCCTCCTGACCCTTTTAAGGATTTAGAAGTAATCGAAACAAACAAAATGGAAATTAATCAGAAAACCCCCTCAAATTACAACGAAGAATTGACTGTAATTGAACTCAATTGTCGCCATGTACGAGTAAACAATTATACCGAAATTTCCTTTCTGTGATGTTATTAAAGAACTATCTATCATCAGTGATGCGTTTAGAAAAATTGAGTGGAATGAATCAATAATTTAAAGAAAGTCACCGGAAACTTACTCGCGCGAGTACCAGAAGCACCAGCCCTTTGGAGACCTTTCTTTTTTATGATGAAACTTGATCCGATGAATGCACTAGAAGAGACGGCCAGACCGAACCCTAGCAGATTAGCAGTATACATGATGATGATGACGACGGAGACAGCAAGAAATCTAGGAATTGACGACAACGACGACCAGTATGAGATGAAAGTTTCATCTGAAAACTCGTGGGAGATCTGGTGTCCCTGAGAGAAATTCAGAATTGTAAACTGGCATATGGGTATATTGTCATCCAATCGATGTTTTTGGTTCGTGATGAACGTGTCGCGTGAATTGTAGTTGGAGTTAGAATCTTGCAGATGCAATCGGAGGACACATCGGCTTTGTTTTACGTTCTGATACTTATTTGTTCCTTTCTAGCCACGAGCCACCACTTGTAATTGGTAATAAATTGACCAATAACGTGTAATGAAAATGCAATGTGCTGCATAAAAAATTATTATATAATATAAAATAGTTATAAATTAGAAATACAAAACTTGACCCCAAAAATATGAACAACATGGCTCAGATAAAGGTTGGCCCATCTCATTTGCAGCCCATTAAATATATGGAAAATAGCAGCAGCCACCGCCCACCAGGCACCACCGCAATCGCAAGTCCGCACCGGTCACGAGTGGGCCCATCATACAAGACATATATACAAATTTGAGGATACGTGGATCGTAGCAAAATAAAATGAAGTCTGTACAAATAATATAAGAAATGTAAAACAAACAAAAAAGCACCATAAAAATATATAATATATACAATACGATAAAATAATTGGAAAATCATTAACGTGAATGATCCTTAAGTAACATGAAATTCATGTGAAAACGAACACTCAGATTTTGGTTATTATTAGTGGTGACTATGGAAAATCATTAACGTGAATGATCCTTAAGTAACATGAAATTCATGTGAAAACGAACACTCAGATTTTGGTTATTATTAGTGGTGACTATAGAATAGTAAACCACATGGTCCCTAATTATAAGTAAAGCAAAATATGAAAGAATCAACAATACTTGTGGCGGGTCGGGTCAAATATCTTTTAAAAAAAAGGAGTGGTCACCAAGAGTCCAAGACACATACTTCAAAAAGTTGGCTGCAATTAAACCAGAAAAATTGTCCGCTTTAGTGAAAAACAGGTTTAACAGAATGGTTAAACCGGTTTTCAAGAAAAATATATATTTGAAATAAACTTGGACTCGATATTGCTAACAGGCCTAGTTGAGTCAATGTTTGTAAACCAATTTTGAATTGGTTGTACATTTTTTGCTTAACAACTCATGACTAAAAACACTAAGTCACTTGATTGATATAAGAAGCTATACAGAAAACTGTTTCTTTACTGCGTCGATGTAGGACACTTTCAAATGTAGTCCTAAAAGTTTTTCAATATAGTTCCCAAAAAATTTTCCTATATAAATTCTTAATAAATTTAAAAATTTAGGTAGGTCCTAGGACCCACCTACACCCTTAGTAAATTCGCCTCTGGTTATTATATTTTCGTTGAAGTATTTAGATACAAGTATGAGTCTTGTTCATTTAACTGTCTAAGAAAATTTTAGGTCGCTATATGTGAATATCAAGGCTTTACACGTAGCAGTTACATTAAAAATAATGGGCTAGATTATATTAAAATGACAATTATTGTGTGATAAAACAAACCAATAAGAATTCAGAAAAAAAAATTGGACCAATCATTTAAGGGGGGATTTCCATAATTATATTAAAAATAATTAATTAATCAGTTTCTAATATTCAATGCTACAAGGGTATTTTGGACCTTTACGCGAAATTTATAAAAGGAAAAAAAAAAGATCAGATTTGCAAGGATTCTGCCAAAAATCAAGGGATGAGTTTTTTTTTAAATAATCCGAATGTATTCTAAAATAATACATTTGAATCAAATTAAATTTTTATCATCAAAGAATGCTTTCATTCTTGATTTTTTTTTTTTGTGAATTAAAATTTTGAAAATGATACTTCGAGAATGCTATTGCATAGACTTAAGAATACACTTTAAAGAACATACACTACAAGAACAAAACTAGCGTTCTCATAATAATGAACATGAATTACAAATGAAGAAAGAAGCATTCTATTGAGAACGCACATAAATTACAAATGCAAACTTCACATTCTTATGAGTATTAATTTAATTATCATAATAATACATATAAATGCAAGTACACATTTGATTATTGTAAAAGTAAACATGAATTACAAATGAAAAACTAGCATTCTAGTAATATACATTTTGGAGGAATACATTCTCATAATAATACATTATGAAAAATACAGTATTATATACGAATCTGATTGCATTCTTAAAAGAATACTAAATTTTAAAATCATACTTGAAGAGACGTGTTGTAAGCAATCAAGCAATCAATTTCTTCTCTTGTGTTTGTTCTGATAGCCCCCTTTGAAATCGATTAAAAGGGTTGGTCAAAAGAAAACTACGAACAGGAGCAAAAATCAATTACAGGGGTTGCTAGCCTTTCATTTCGAAATTGATTTGCAGGTCTGGTTCAAGATCGAAAAACAGGGCTGTTGGTGATCGTGAGAATGATGAGGTGTTGATGGTTGTTGGATGATGGAGTCAGGTTCTTTGTCTTTATGTTTTTTCCGGCGTGGTGGTGATGATGATGATGGTGTAGTCCAACGTTGGTGTTCGGCCGATGGCGATGAATATGAACGTCGATAAAGATGAATATGGGATGATAAAACCGATTTGAATCAGTTTCCCTAATTATAGGAGTCGATTACCATAAATATAAGATTACATTAATTTATAATTAATTGATTTATATGTTATTACTATTATGCCCCTATCTAGATTTTTAAAATGATTGGTCCACATTTAGTTACAAGGTTACACAATATTTATCTAGTTACATATGATTGTAGATCAAAAACAATTATGCAACAATTGTGTATCTAGACAGTAATTAAATTGGTCATAATATAATGAATAATCATATAACTAATAATGTCAAAAAATAAATTAAGAAGTATATGATATCATTAAAATAATGAAATAATATTTACAGCTGTCATATATGGGTATTCATCTTTTAGATACGATTCATCACATCTTCATTCGTAAAGTTGACACGTACTTCTTTTTCAACAACACAAATTACATAATCATCCAAAAAAAATTCAAAAATTTGATTGCGCATATCGGATCTCACAATCTTCACTACAAAAAAAAGACATTTAATGTTATGGTTACAACGGTAAAACCACAGCTAGCTTTAACAATCGATAAATAAAAGGAAATGACACATTTGTCTTTGTTTCTGTCACTACTCCAACAAGGTTAGATATACCATTTAGTTTGCAAATTATTCATCTTGTCGTCTATATGAGATGTAAGGATCATGTACAATAGACGTTTTATCAAAATTATTAACAATCATGACGGATATAACCGAACCGAATTCCCTAGCTTTGATTGGTCAAATTCACAAAACGAATGATGCTTATTCAATCCCGCCCATACAAATAAGTGCTTCTTAACCTGCCACACTGAAATATCATGTTTCCCACGAAAAGAATAGACAATCATCCAAAGAGAACCAAACTCATCATCTCCAAACCATTGGAAAGATTTTTTGGTTGATTTTTGTCATTGAAATAGTCTTCGGTTTATCTTGAATTTTTTTTAAAAGAAAGCTTGTGACAATGCATTTGTGATCCCAAAATAGACAGATGTACGAAAGAATCAAATAATGTATTAACGATATAGAACCACCATAGTCTAAGTTGATAATAATTTGATATAAAATAACTTATTCATAAATTTGTATTTAAATCAATGAGGAGAAGCTATTTTTCACATTCTAGGCCTTCAAATTAACTAATTAACGATACTATAAACAACACAACAACTCCCCTAAATTACCACGGATTTGGAAAAGAGTTGCCGTAAAATATGGGAGTATTTCTGCTTCATAGATTCCCAATTTTAGGCTACACGGAGTGGTGGCCAATGGCCAACGGATGGCCAAGGGGTTTTTGTGGGCCAGACTATGGTTGGCAGGCGTTGACCATTTTGTAGGCAGTGGTGGCCAATGGCCAACGAATGACCAAAGGAGAAAGTTGTACAAGTGCTAATGCTAGATGTACAAGGAAAATAGCTGTTGGCATCTCGCCAACCGGTCGGCGAGTGAGGATGGCGAGTGAGGATGGCGAGAGGGGCCGGAGTAGTCTTGGCGAGTGTTTTTGGTTGGCCAAAGGGTTTGGCGAGTGGTTTGGCCACTCTACTCCCTACAGCCTTATATATCGAAATTGATAGGACACCTCGGGAAAACCAATACTATCAGTGCCATTGGGTCATCCTCTCGTCAAACTTCTAAACTTCTCCTCTTTGATTCCGAAAGGAAGCTGCGAAAAAATGGAGATGGAAGTAAGAGCAGTGGCAGGACTTGAAGGATGCTACGTCTCACTGCCACTTCATCTGATTCAAACTCTTCAATCAACTTCTTCTGGTTCTCTGTTTTCGTTTCTAGCTCTCGAGCTTCGTTCAATCACAAACAATAATGATGTCTGGTACGTTGCTTGGTCTGGCTCTGCATCCTCTAGCTCTTCCGCCATTGAGGTATTACTCTATTACGCCATCGTATATGTCAATTTCAGTTTGGCTATAATCTTTGTTTGTTTGTGTTTGCTTTTCTGAATCAAGTTGTAGGTTTGAAGTTCACTTCTTTAGCACTTTTTGTAAGTGATTCTGAATTAGAATGAATATAAGGATTATCAGAACCGTATAGATGAAATTCAAGGTTTTGAAATGGAATTGGATCAAATTCGGTTCAACTAACCTCGAATTGTGCGCTCCCGTGGAATAGGAATTCCCAAATTCATGTGCGGTCTTATACTCAAAGACCTAAGTTTCTCTAACTTCATACTTTAATTTTTTTGCGTAAATGCAAACCTGATAATCTTTATGCCCCATAAAAAACGCACCAATTTGCATTTTAGTTGTAGCATATTGTTTGCGAAGTTCTCTCTTTTGTAAGAACATGAAGTTAAAAACCAGTTTGCCAATGGTCATCCTAAATGATATTGAGTTTGGTCCACTAGGTTCCCATATCTGCTTATAGAGTCAAACTTTACAATTATGGAAATATTGTGTTGATAACAAATTCAATATGAATAGTATTTATATGGTACATGTTTCAACATTTTAATATATCTAAAAATTCTATTTAAAAGGTATAAGATCTATATTGGTTTTTGAAGTTCAAAACTAGCTAAGGTATTGATAACTATGAAGTACTTCCATCTTCCATTGAATCTCCCTCTTATTCTTGTTTCCCATGAAACACATGCTTAGAAAGAATCTTTCGAGCTTTACTTTCTAGAGAGTAGAGAGGCAAATAAAAAGCTATTACCTATATGCATGTGTTTTTGTTATTACTTCATCCAACAGTGTTATGTGAGAATGATGGAATATATGATATTTAGTAACTGCTTCATCACTATTTTCTTTAAACCATACTAATTCAAGATCTACTTATTGTGACATACTTTTACATTGATGTTTACATGAACTGATTCAAAGTCATCTATCATTGACACTTTATTTTGTGTACCTATATAGATTGCTCAGCAATTTGCAGAATGCCTTCATCTGCCAGATCATACAACTGTTAGAGTAAGAGCAATTCCTAATCTTCCAAAAGCCAAAAGTGTGACTATTGAACCAGATACTGAGGATGATTGGGAAGTTCTAGAGCTAAATGCAGAGCATGCAGAGGCAGCCATTTTGAAGCAGGTGCTTACTCAATAAATTGCAATTTTTTGCGCTTTCTTAAACTTAAATTCAACAATGTAACCAAGCCTAAAAATCATTCTCTCCTAATCCTAATTTATAGAGTTATTCTTAATGGAAACACTATGTTTACTTAATTTAGTACTTAACCCTTGATGCAATTCTTCATGGCCATGGGCCTGTTACAACTTTAAATATAACTATTTAAATTGTTTACTTACTGACTTCAGGCTGGAATTGTCCATGAGGGCATGAGATTTCCTTTGTGGTTGCATGGACACACAACCATTACATTTTCTGTAGTCTCAACCGATCCAAACGAACCAATGGGTGAGTTAATATTTAAAGTATGCTTTTCATAGTGCTAATACATACTCATATATACAACTTTTAAGTATGCTATATGTTTGTAACTTATAAAATATATGTTGTTCAGTGCAACTTGTGCCAGGAACTGAAGTCTGTGTTGCTCCAAAGAGACGTAGAAAATCTGAAAACTCAGTTGTAAAGGCATTACTGCGTATCCAAAATGGAGACAAAAGATTCTTTCACAAACTTCGGGTCAATGAAATTGAAATGGAGGCAGTTCTGACTTCTGCTGTCTTCATTCATCCAGAAACAGCTGAAGCTTTTTCACTAGATTCTCTTCAACCTGTAGTTTTAGAGCAAAGGTTGGTTAAAAAAGAGAAGAAACCAAATTCAACTACAAAGGAAGTTGACAATGTAATTCCAATTGACAAGCAGGATATGAGACAGGCGGTTGTTCGTGTTTTAATATCAGATTCTGTGGCTAAAGGACATGTCATGCTTTCTCAATCTTTACGATATTATCTGAAAGCAGACCTTCATTCTTGTAAGTTAAATCTTTGACTTTTTCTTGAACTTTTCAATTGTGGTTTTTCTCTCATGTTTCTGCATAAACTTACCATGTATTCATGTTAACTTTGTTCTTTTATGCTTCCAGGGATACATGTGAAGAGTTGCAATATTGTTGTACAAAAAGATCCTCCTTCATTTGTTCTTTCTCCTTGTCAGTTTAAGATGTTTGGGAAGAAGGTCTCTGAGAATAATGGTTTTGGAAATCTTCATGGACACAGGAATAATCACACAGAGAAAATGTTTCCAAAGACAAACTCGGATACCCAATATGACTTGTCTGATTGGTCAACTCATGAGAGAGTTATTGCAGTCCTTTCAGACGATACATTAAGTCATCAGGAAGAAGGAAATCCTGTTAGTTCCACTAGTAAAAAAGGGTTACCGGTTCTTCTGCATGCATGGATTTTAGGTCAACTTAATGCCATTATGTCTTTTTCCAAAACGGAATTAAATTCAATGGTTTTGGGAAATAAGATGTTGCTTCACTTTCAGATGAAAGGTAATGATTTAGCAAAACTACATGAATCAAGAAATGGTTCTTTTCAAGTAAAAAAGAGAAGTGGAGAATCATCAGTTGATATCATGTATATTCTCTCGGTTGTTGAGGACTCTATTCAAGGTGGAGTAGCTTATGAGCTTGAGTTTTCTGAAGGAAACAGAAAGACCATTAATCAGAGAAATCTAGATTTCTTTCTTCAAAAAATGGAACAGGGTGAAGGTTTACCTCTTTATTCTGTCAAAGAAAGAATATCTGACAAGCGTTCCACCATGGACATGGAGATTTCTTCCCTGAGCTGGATGGGCACAACTGCTGCTGATGTAACTAATAGTAGGTACTTCAACTTTGATTTTCTCACTTTTTAAAACGTATGAATTCCAACTTAATTTTCCTGATAATCATGAGTGATGCTTAAATTTTATGCAGGGTTAATGGTGTTACTGTCACCTTCCTCTGGGATGTTTTTAAGTACATACAATCTTCCTTTCCCTGGACATGTGTTGGTTTATGGACCTCCAGTAAGTTCTTAATACTTGCTCCTTCCATCCCAAAAAGAACACTTGATTTTAATTTTAAGTGCCTTTGACATGCATTTAGAGAAAATATTGGCATACACTTAAACTATACAAAAATTGTTACAAAAAGATCATTGATGTAAGAAAGTAATATATGTATAATGTATGTCATTTTTAGGTAATGAGTTTGAAAATTCAATCTTGTCACATTTCTTGTATGTTAGGGTTCTGGGAAGACATTATTAGCTACAACTGTTGCAAAAACTATTGAAGAACATGAAGATGTATTGGCACACATGTAGGGTATTCATTATCTGAAATGACATTATTCTTGATTTATTATGTTATTAAGAAGTTGTTGCTTTCACAGAGTTTATGTAGGTTGTTCTAAACTTGCTTCAAGCAAGTCCCAAGCTATTCATCAAGCCCTTTCTAATTACATATCTGAAGCATTTGATCATGCTCCTTCCTTAGTGGTACTTGATGATCTTGATACCATTATAGCATCACCTAATAACTCAGAAGACAATCACTCTTCACCTTCTTCCACTTTGCTCATGGAATTTCTCACAGGCATCCTGGATGAATATGAGGTATAGTTACATGTTTTGAATTAGATCTATCTTATCTGAGCTTGCTAACTAATAAATTTATATCTGTATTGACAGGTAAAGCGAAAGCATTCATGTGGAATTGGTCCCATTGCATTCATAGCTTGTGTGCAAACCCTAACCAGCATCCCACAGACCTTAACCTCATCTGGTTAGTTGCTCTAGTTAAGTTTTTGTGTTACATTTATATTATAAGTTTGCGATTTTAATAATTTTTAATTCCAGGCAGGTTTGACTTTCATGTCCAACTGGCTGCCCCTGCAGCTGCTGAACGTGGAGCTTTACTTAAACATGAGATTCAAAAACGTTGTTTGTCATGTTCTGATGATGTTGTGTTAGATATAGCTTCCTCATGTGATGGTTACGATGCATACGATCTGGTATTTGATTCTTTTACCATATCTACTGCATCCATGATTGTCAAATTACAATCTTGCCATTTCATGATCAACTGTTGCAGGAAATACTGGTTGATAGATCAGTTCATGCAGCCATTGGTCGTTTTGTGTCCCGTGGGTTGACTTTTGGGAGTGACCAAAACCCTACTTTGACTAAAGATGATTTTGTACAAGCAATGAAAGGGTTTCTACCAATTGCTATGCGTGATATTACAAAATCTGCTTCTGAAGAAGGACATGGAGGCTGGCAGGATGTTGGTGGTCTAATTGAAATTCGGAATTCTATCAAAGAGGTATGAAATATGGATGTCCTATAACAATAATAATTATATAGTATATGCTTTTACATACTATTTTATGTTTTTGTTATGTCAGATGATTGAATTACCTTCAAAGTTTCCAATGATCTTTTCACATGCTCCTTTACGGTTAAGGTCAAATGTTTTGTTATATGGGCCTCCTGGTTGCGGTAAAACACATATTGTTGGTGCTGCTGCTGCTGCATGTTCACTACGCTTCATCTCTGTGAAAGGGCCTGAGTTATTGAATAAATACATTGGTGCTTCTGAGCAAGCGGTAAGTTATATACGAGTGCATTTATAATATATCTATTAAGTTTTTGAATACAATGTTTGTGGTACTGATAAGTCTATTTTTCAGGTACGTGATATATTCTCCAAAGCAGCTGCTGCAGCTCCATGCCTCCTCTTTTTTGATGAATTTGACTCCATTGCTCCCAAAAGGGGTCATGACAACACTGGTGTGACCGATCGAGTTGTTAATCAAGTTAGTTTTATTATTTCTACAACTCAATTTCTACAAAATTATGCTACCTTCTGACGACCATTTGTTTCAAATGTTTCCAGTTCCTAACAGAGTTAGATGGTGTTGAGGTGCTAACTGGTGTATTCGTTTTTGCTGCCACAAGGTCAGCAATTCCTTTGATTTCACAATTTGCAGGAAATAGCAACCTACTTTACTATTTCTGCCAATACAGACAATGTCTTCACAATTTTTACCCATATTAGCAAAGTTTGCTTTGATTGGACAAAGTGAAATTTGGAATTCAGTTAATTGATACTAAATAGCATCATACTTTGTGGATATACAGTAGACCTGATCTACTCGATGCCGCCCTGCTGCGACCCGGAAGATTGGATCGTTTACTTTTTTGCGATTTCCCGTCACCTCAAGAGAGATTGGATATTCTTAAAGTCCTTTCTAAAAAGGTAATAATTACCTCTAAGATCCCATTTGTTACGCAAGACAAAAAAATACTGCGTTTGACATACATTGGACGGGACAAAATTGCAGTTTTTGTCCCACCCAAAAAGGTTGTTGAGTCTGATTGACATAATGCATTGAAACAGTTACCGATGGCGAGTGACGTGACTTTGGAAGGCGTAGCTCGGAAAACAGAGGGTTTTAGTGGGGCAGACCTCCAAGCTCTCTTATCAGACGCACAGCTGGCAGCTGTTCACGAACTTCTCAACAGTGAAGATGCTCACAAGCCTGGAACTAAACCCCTCATTACCAACGCCCTCTTACACACCATTGCTGCCAATGCAAGACCTTCCGTTTCAGAAGCAGAAAAACAGAGACTATACAGCATTTATGGCCAGTTTTTGGACGCTAAACGTTCTGCTTCTGCACAGGTTTTTCTCTTACACATTTTGTAGGTCATATGAGTTGGATTATTTTAATCTTAGTCATGGAGTATATGAGTTCCTTACCTATGGTTTATGCAGGCAAGAGATGCAAAAGGGAAAAGAGCAACACTTGCATAATCAATTGGAAAGCTGATAAGTTAAATTTTCAGTGTCGGTTGCTTTATGAGTTGATATACATGTATGTACAGGTAACTGCTGCTGCTAGAAGCTGTAAGTTAAAAGATTATAGACCGCAGCGGACCTTTCATATCAATACTGGTATTCAAATTGAGTTTGATGATAGACCATAATAAAGAAGGATGCCCCTCTCTTCGATTCTCATTATTTTTTATAGAAATATGTAATTATTAATATGTCATTGATGTATCATGAGAGAAGCGTTGGATTTCATAATTTCGAATCTGCTTTTGTGTATATTATTAGTAAAATGAGGTAACGACTTCACTAATGGCTTCTCACCTATAAATGCGACTTTTTTAAACTAATTGTAAAATTGTATAACCAGGGTTTGCTTCGTACCATTTCATGGGATCTGCCCGAAATTCGGATCCAAATTTTGGTTGCAAATGAGTAGGGAGCTGAATTCTATTGGAATTTACAAAATCTTTTCACCCATACAATTCAATTTTGAGTATTTTCTTTTTGGTAAAAGAAACTAAGGGTTGGATCATGCACTATGATGCCCAAAATTTGTGTATGTACCATAATAATATGTAATTTACAGTAGGATTAATTCAATCATACGTAAGAGTGTACTTTTGATTTGTAAAAACAAATGTACAAAAGAGTAAGTTTGTAAAGAAAAAAACTAAGGTTTTAAAAAACGTACAAAGTTAATTTTGTAAAAAAAAAAAAGGTAAGGTTTTAAAATACGTACAAAACATGGTTGTAAAAAAAATGTTACGGAAATATGCTAAAATGTTTGGACAAATTGCATAAAAAGTCAAAACTTCTGCGGAAATTGTAAAAAAAAAAAGTTGGTGGGATAGATTGGGTCAAGATCTGGGGCGAATGAGTAGGGGGTGGGGTTTGTGACCGGCACATGTAAAACATAAGAAATAAGGAGAATTTGTTTATATTCTTATAAACTTTCATAATTACGTATATATCTTTATAAAACTTCAAATTACATGTATATCCTTATAAAATCTATAAACTCACATATACACTCAAATACTTAATTTAATGATAATTAATCTTTTTAAAAATAAAAAAAATCTTTAAGTTGATTTTTTATTATTAAAAAACTAATTAACTTGATACATTAAGATATTACTCTTCTTCCAAAACCCTCAAGCATATCGATAGAAATCTGAAATATCAACCGATTGAACAAAGTTTGAGTCACAATTTCAAAATTCGACATGGAGCTGTCATCGTTCCACAGTCGATATTTATTTCATCAACCAAACTTCACACTCCATTGATAGGTACTTCTAAAATGTCGATTGATAATAAAATGAATTCACCTGTTTGGAACTATCATCGAGCCGAGCAGGTATCAAATTCAAAATTTTACCATAGATATCGATCAATTGAACAAAATAAGAGTCTAAAATCCAAAATCCGACATGAAGTCAATCAATATTAATAATAAAAATTCAACATAAAGAATGTTTTTTCATTTTTAAAAAGATTAATTATAATTAAATTCAGTATTTGGGTATATATGTGAGTTTATAAGTTTTATAAGGATATATATGTAATTTGAAAATTTACAAAGATATAGGCGTAATTATGAAAGCTTATAAGGATATAGACGAAATTTTCCCTAAGAAATAAGTGAAGGTGCTGAGGTCGAACCCTGACCTTGATGCTAAAAAATACAAAGGTGACAATACCCCTAGGTAGACCTTCTCATCTATTTTAAAAGCAACACAGTAGAGTTATTAATAATTAGCAATGTGTTGATGTTCATGCTTAGCCACTTGATAGTAACTAAAGGTAGTACTCGTGGAAACTTTGTGTATGCAGAATTTACAAGACATAATTCGTAGTAGGATTATGATTATTTATACGTAACATTTTATTTTCGGTTTGTGAACACGAATATGTAAATATACAATTATACATATTTCTATAATTTTACAAGCATGAAAACAAATATGTAAACAAAAAATTGAAACACAAAATTGTAAGTTTTTTGGTTGGAACATACAGTTCCACCATATGTTTAATTGTGTTGTTTTGATTATGCTCTTTCATCCACGGATGATGCCAATGATGTTACCCTGATCCGTTATGTCGGGTCTATGTGTTGCGTTGACCAAGCAATGGGACCGTTGGTCTAGTTCGGTCCTCTACACAGAAAGGAAAATAAGGTCATAAACATTACAAGGATTGCTCTCGGTTATACTCCCCGATGCTTATGTTAGAAATCGGGTCTTGGTATTACTAAGCTCTTTTCTTTCCTAGGTAGGACTTACTTTGCTTCACCTTTTTGTCTTATTATATATACGTAGAGGAATGTCTACCAGTCGATCTCCTGCATTGTTACCGAGTTGATTAGTATCCCGTTGCATCTATTTGATATGGTCGTACTGTATCTTATATTTTATGATATCGTCGTCCTTATGGAAGATATCCTCTTTTGTCTTTTTCCATGATTGTGTTTGTGGTCCGGATTCACTGTTGATTGATAGGCCGAACATATTAACTATTGGGTATTTTGAAGACAGACCGGATGAGTGATTATTGGTGTATCCGGCCTTTAGATAAGGTTTTCCTATCCCGGCAGTGTGTCAATGATTGGGGTATCCGATTGATCTAATAGGGTCCCCCATTACATAATAAATTGTTTTTTAATATGAGAGTGAGTTGTTTTCGGGTCAATAATAAGAAGGATGTTGGGCAGGTCAACAACAAAGAAAGAAAGAGGTGTCACTAAAGATGTATGGAAACATGGAATAAGCATATCTGGAAATCGTGTCAAATGTAGTGTGTGCAAGGAGACTAGGCATAATAAGTCTTCATGTAAGAGTTCCAAAAAAGATCAAATGAAAAAAAGGAATGTTAGAGGAAAATGGAAGAAGTGGGAAAAATGTCCCAATAACATAAGCATGTAATCATGTGTTTGATTTCTTATCAAATTTCAATTAATTTATGTTTATAAAATTTTAGTTAATCATGAAAAACCAAAGAATGAGCAAGTTAGTATTGAGATGGAGGATATTGGAAGCTTTGTAGATATATTTGCCAATGGAAAAGTAATTGGAAATGTTTGTGAACAAAAGAATGTGGAACATGTTGACAATATAAATTTGAATGTGAAACATGGTGATAATGAGGGATTTGCTACAAAATTAGAAATATATGCCTTTAGATGTTCCTCAAGGTGCACATATTGGTGTAGTACTTGAAACTCAAGCAATTAAAAAGTTTAGATAAGAATCAGAGAGAATGGTTAATTGCAAGTTAAATACAACAAAGGATGGATCATGATCCACATTTAATCTACCAATAGCTTTGGAGTAGTTTGACCCGGGGGGAGGGAATGTATAGCATATTGTATGACAATTACTACCTTTGTCAGAAACAGTTAGGCATTTTTCGTTTTGTAAATCTGGTCTATCATTCTGTCTATATTTTGGGCTATGTACACTAATAAACACTAACATATGTAGCGTTTACTCATAAACATTGCATTTTGAATGCTATGTATGTCACATTTTGATCATGATATTTATGTCATGTTTTTTAATGCTATTTGGAACCATTAATACCAACTTACTATGTATATATTGTTGAATTAGTTGTCTAAGCCCATAACTATAATTAGTATATACTTGAATTAATAGTAGCACAGTCCTTTTAAGTTGCCCTCAGTGGTCCAAATGGTATTAAGATTAATATAGAGAGAAATAAATAATTTATTAATTTATTATGAGATGATAACTTAATTAGAAACTAGTTTGGAATTAATTAGAATTAATTGGAATTAATTTGGGATTAATTAAAAGTGCAGGGGTTGAATTGTAATTGTTCAATATTTGAACAATATAATAGTCTGGTCGAAGTAACTCGCGTGCCGCGTGCAAACGAGAGTCGCGACGCGTACAACTAAAAAGGTTTTTTGAATTTAAAGATAAAATGTTTATCCGGTTTAAATTCAAATAATGCTTATCTCTAAGGTTTATCCTTTATCACACTTAAGGCTATAAATACCCTTCCCCTGACACTTCATTCTCTGCGCCATTTCTGTAAACAGTTCTTTAGAATTTCTCTTCTCTCTCAAGCAGAATCTATAATCCTTCTCTAAGGTTTTATAACAAACTTTTCCTGATAAAATAATTAACATTTGCTTGGACTTTTTGGTGTGAACAATTAGAGGCACGACATTTGTGGTGTTTGCTATTCCAAAGAGATCTTATAAGAAGAGGAATCATTGTTATTTGCTATAATGACAATAAGGTATGTAATCCTAAATTTTTATTAGTTATAGATTCAATAGTGAAAACATAGATCCTTTAGGTTGCATGTGAACTTAAGAGTTTGAGTTTATTTGTTTGCTTATTTCCTATCACATATCCACAAATTAAAACTATTTATATCAACATATTATCTAAATGTTCAACCCACATTTACAATCTGTCAAACCATATGTCAAATGACTTGTATTTTATCATTCAAAATTGTCAATTGACTATTACAATACCATAATACATGAACCTATTACAATAACAAACATTTTGAAGCTATTACGATACTAATACCTAACCAACCAGATACCAAACCTTTTCCAAGCACCAAAAAAGGAAATTAAATTTACAATTACTACTACAAGCACGAATGTCAACACTTAGGCTAATTCAACTTGGCTTTAAGTTCATGCTTTTCCTCGACAGCGATACCAACATCTCCTCAAAACATGCTTCCATTTATTCCTCATTAAAGCTTGTTCCTTTTTATGATTACACTCCTCCAATTTCTTGTGCATCTTAATCATCTAGATTTTATTCCCAATAAATAAAAATCACAAGTATCACTTTTTTCCTGCAAAAACAAAGACAACACATCAAACACATAATAAAAAAGATGTTGCTAAACCAAAAAAAAAAAAAAAAAAAAAATCCAAAAATAGTGTTTTTATGTGTGTGAACGGGCACATGTCAAGTGAGATACGATGTTAGTTTATTTAAGATGACTCTAAAAAATCACCTTCATCAACAAAACTTACCATGGAGCTAGGGAAGTCATAAATCTTCTACAAGGGTTGTCTACAAAGTCTTGGTCTTCACTTAAAGCGACACCCCCATCATACATTTATTTCCTAAAATCAATCAATGAACCTCTAACTAGAACAAGATGACATCTTCAAGGGAATCAATTAATCCTTTTGAAAATGAGAGGAGAGAAAGAGAGCAGATAGTGGATCATGAGTTTGAACCAAAGTAACAACAATTATACTGATTTTGGACTGTAACGACACAATTTCATTTAAATTAGACCATCTTGGACGCCACGTCGCCACCATGTGGCCCCATATGACAAGTTGAAACCTGAAAATCGGATGAAATATATTACAATGGCTAAATAGTGATAATTTTGAGATTTTAAGATTTAATTTAACCCGATTTGATATTTATTGACAAAATGAAGACTAATAATTTATCAATAATCCATAAAAATAATAAGTGATGCTACAAAATCACTTTTTTATATGTCGTGGTTTAAGAACAGGGTTTTAAAACTTTTTCCCTCAAACCGAAGACCTCGTTATTTCATTTAGGAGCAAAGAAAACCCTCTTCCCGCCTACTCAAAGAAAAAGCACATCACCCAATCACCCATTATCTTCAAGCGACTTCTTTCCCAGATTTCGTATTGGATCCAAGAGGTTCGTCATAATTGTCTCCTTTGATTTACATAACTAATAACTTGTAGCAATTTGTGTATTGCAAGTTAATATTCGATGCTATAAACATGGTTCTAAATTTCTGAGTTAGATTGAAACACGGTTCTGAAGTTCTGAATTTCTGAGTTCGATTTCTGGTTTGAAGTTCTTAGATTGAAACACGGTTCTGAGTTCGATTTCCTGGTTCCAAGTTCGATTTATGATTATCAAATTCTGAGTTTGATTTCTGGTTCTGAGTTCGATTTTCTGCATTCCTGGATTCCGGATTTGTTGTGATTTCTTTATGATAATCTGATTCAGGTTTGCGATTTCTCTCTGAATTTATGATTTTATTCTGAATTCTGATTTGGTTATGATTTGAAACCAGGTTTGGTTGGTTTAGATTGTTTATGATTTTGATTTATGAAGTTGGGTTATGATAGTTGGGTTCTTTTTAATTTTGAAGTCCTAAAGGTATGGAATGCATGTTACTTCGTCTACAGAACTAGCACCTTCCATTTGGTTCTTTCTGTTGCTCATACACATAGTTTAACCCTCCCAACCAACACACTTACGAATATTGATTGATGAAATTGAATTTTTATGTTTCCATCAAGTCTGTTGCTCCTCAAAGACTAAATTTCTTTTATATGGTTGGTACTGTGCGATTGCAACCAGGAATGGGTAAAATAAAAGTACATTGATATTTTTGGTAAACTACATTGCTATAGTTCATAGAAAATCTATAAGTATATTGCTATTATCGGTAAAATCAAAATGTTTTAATAAGAACAAAAATAAAACA
This sequence comes from Cichorium intybus, assembly GCA_023525715.1. Taxonomy (NCBI): domain Eukaryota; kingdom Viridiplantae; phylum Streptophyta; class Magnoliopsida; order Asterales; family Asteraceae; genus Cichorium; species Cichorium intybus. The sequence continues at coordinate 4,857,267 of CM042013.1, forward strand.
AGGCTAAATAACAACCTGGAATGGGTAAAATCAAAGTACATTGTTATTTTCAGCTATTTTTATCAGTATCAAAGGCCTCATTTTTTTTATTTTGCCCCGGGCCTCTAATCGGCTTGGACCGGCCCTGGTGAAGCTAGCTACTTTGCTGGATTATCGATTCAATTCAAATTTGTCGATTAATACAATTATTTTCTGTTATTTAGTAGGTGGAGAAAAGATTTAGGAGATGATGAGGAAGACGACGTTCAAGGGAGCGAATGTGTTCATTTCTAGGAATTTAGTGCCGCCTGAGATATTCGATTCGCTTCACGACGTTTTGAAAGATAATGGAGCTGAGATCTTTCTTTGTTGTGATCCTTCCCGGAATGGACCTAATGATTACCACGTTATCTCCTCTCGAGATCATGTATATGCATGTTGTATTAGTACCGGTAGATATTGGCTATGTATTTGTAAGAATCTGAAGTTTACCAATGATTTTTGCAGGAAAAGTTTAATGATCTGCGCCAGAAAGGTTGTAATTTGCTTGGTATGGCTGTGAGCTTACCCTTCCAGGTTCCTTGATCTTTGTTTATTTGTTCAGAACTCCTCACTGTCACTTTGTTTAGGTTTTAGTTTTACTCGAAGAATTAACAATAATATCTCTTTGCATGTTATTTGATTCTGATTTCTGAAGCACTTGGATTTTAGTATCATTAGTTGATATATACTACAACTCTACAAGTACTCAGAAGGCCCCTAATTTGAGTTGGCAATGATTGATTAGATTTCTGCAAGTTTTGATAATATGAATTATTATGGTAAACTATATCATAAGTTACCAAGTAGATTCATGCCTTCTCATATATAGGGTATTCAGTTAAAATCATTCTGATGAACTGACAGTTTCTAGAGTGTTTTTCTTGAAATGGATAACTGAAGCAAAATACATACATCATTTCACTTACATATTACATTACATGACTATTAGTTTGAACTGATCAGTATAATAACTTTTAAAGAGTCCGTAGGTGGTGATACTCCTACGCCCTTATAGTGGTTAATCTTTAAGAAACTGATGTTTTTTTTCAGGAATTTCTTGTTCTTAAGCTAGAAAACCTTGATATTTTATAAGTAATACCTAAGTTTACAATGAATTAAAAGTTTTTAGATTGATACCATACTACGTGCTGTCAATAAAGCTGTTTAGTAAGAAGATGAGACGGTGTGTTACAATGAGCTACTTGTATCTTTTCCAGGCCCTCAATGTGTTTTTTCATGTGCAAAAGAGCACAGAGTGTTACCAAAACAAGGATTCACGTGTTGCCTTGCAATGGATGGAGTCAAGATACTGGCGTCTGGCTTTGAAAAGGACCCAAAGGTTCTTTTCCTGTGCTCATTACTTATCTTTACAAGTATTTCCATTTACTTTTTCTTTTCAGTAATATCTGACCTTCCTTGATTGGTTGGAAAAGGAACATCAATATATCATGTTTTTAAAATGTCTTGTAGGAGGAGATTGACAAGTTAGTGACTGCTATGGGAGGTTTGTTCCAAACTAAAGCATCATCAGACATTAACTTTGTGATTGTGAAGAATGTACTAGCTGCAAAATATAAGGTTTGTTTGTGTTCTGTTTTCGCATGAAGTAATAACTCTTGTAGTATTTTCTTTCTTGCTTTGTCATACTTTTCCAGTCTGAATTCTATTGCTAATTTCATCATGCTTTGAAATTAACCAATTGTCTACTTTTTCTTACATGGTCTGCAGTGGGCTTTGAACAATTTGAAGAAACCAATTGTTTCCGAGAGTTGGCTGCACCAATGCTGGAAAGAGCACCGTGTTGTTCCCCATGATTCATACAGAGTTCTTCCATTTTCTGGGTTGACAATTAGTGTCACTCAAGTGCCTTTAGGTTGACTAGCATGAAGAATCTTTATGTTAACTCTTAATTTCTTAATCATGTGTAGTTAACATCTTTGTTTCTCACAGACGAGCGCAAGCAGATAGAAAAGCTTGTGAAAGAGAATGGGGGCAAATATTCTGCTGAACTCACAAAAAAGACTACTCATTTAGTGTGTGATATATCCTTTATTTTAATCGTTTTGTGAATCATGTTTAATCATACTTTAAGTGGATTGTTGTGAGTACATATTGTAGATTGTCTTGAAAACTAATGTCTCCTTAACCACTAACCCACGCTCCTGAAGGTGACAAATACAAGGTTGCTAATAGATGGGGTCACATTCGTATTGTTACTAGGACATGGTTCAATCAGTCTGTTGCTAGAAGAGGTAATACTTAAACTTCAACGACACACTTGGATTGTGATGTTCTTTGATAATCTCAAACTTTGATGTGTTGTTACTAGGGGGCTGTTTCTTTCCAACTTAATGGGTTTAACGGGTTAAGCACTTAATCTGGATAACAAGACTTACTGAGAAAAAAAAATAAAAAACACCCTTTTTTCCTTCACTTTGTTAGGCTTCTGATTATGAATTATCTTTTGTGATGAATAGCATGTTTAGATGAGGATTCATATCCTGTCCAGAGAAGCCCTGTGACATCAATGAATACTTGTTTAAAGATGCAACGCAGCCAGGACAAAGTTGTTAGAAACTCGCAGGTTGCCCATCAAGAGATTTCATGTGATGGGATGACAGATGCTGACCTGGAAGCAACTCTTTCACAGAGTATGGCTTCTACTTTCTCAGATATTCCTGTCAAAAATAGTGAAGAGAAGACACCAGCTACCATACAGCCTCAAACTTCTATGGACATTGATGCTTCTGTTGCTGAAGACTCTCAATCTGAAGACAACAATTTGTACTTGTTAGACTGCAAAATTCATCTTGTTGGTTTTGATGCTTCTGAAATGAGGCGATTGGTCAACATGGTTCGAAGAGGAAGTGGTTCACGTTATATGTCTCTCAATGAACAATTGACACACATTGTTGTTGGAACTCCCTCTGAAAAGCAAGTATCTTTTCATACCAATCATTTATCTTTTTATATTTTCTCAATTTGTTTATATATTTATCTTCAAACCGCAAGTATCTTTTCATTTCCAATCCACTCATTTGCTATGAATAATGCAGTGAGAAGAAAGAGGTAAGGAGCCTTTCTGCTATGGGTGTCATCAATGTGGTCAAAACGGTATGGCTTGAGGATTGTGAACGTGAAAAGAAAGAACTTCCTGTACTCAGGAGACATGTTGCTTATGATTTGCTCCTCCCAAAAGGTGTGATATTCATCTCATAATATATATAATGGGTTCTCTTGTTACTTAAATTTGTCTTTATACAAAACAACCATGTGTACTTGTATCATATTCTCACCATTACAACTCACTATCTGCATTTCTGATTTGTAGATTCCATGTCCTTTAATAAGGGATTTGTAAGTGCCATTCCTGGTCTGAAACAAGTGAACCCTACCACCGTTCAGCCACCTTTGCCAAATGATCAGTCTCAAAGGTATGCAAAATCTAGTTTTATGTTATCTCTTAGAAGAAAAAGGGACCATGAATAGGAAAGTTCTCTCATGAAGCTTTGGGTTATGAGTTTTATCAACGTACGCTTTCTAATATTGACAGTTTGGACAAGGGTCAACAGAAAGTACAGCATGACATCAACAATGAAAAGCAGAACAACAAGTCAAGTGTATTTAGAGGGCGATCATTTCGCTTTTCTAATACCTTCCCTGATGTTCAAGTAAGCTCTCCTTTCTTCACTTAATAAATTTGATTGACTTACTTTATGTTATTTGAAGCCCTTGAATTTTCTACCTTTATGAGTGTTGCCTTTTGGATGTATCAATGATTGTTGGTTTGTTTAGAGAGGTGAAATTGTCGACTGGGTTCAAGAAGGGGGTGGCAAGGTGGTGGATACTTGGACCGAGAAAAATGTTAATTACACTGTTGAATCCCATGGTGTTCTATGCAGTCGAACCCAATTTAATGGTGTTACTAATGTATCCTCTCATTGGATTCGCTCATGTCTACAGGTATTAATTATTAAATTCATCTATTATCATATAACAATGTAGCCAAATAAAACATCTATTTTCAAAACCTAAACATATGACAGACATTATACAAGTATTTGATGCTGTTAGAATATGTGTATATGCTACATTTGCTATCTAGCTTAGTTGTTATAATATCATTAACAACTAAGAGTCTTAAACATTTGTGGTGAAGGATGGGCGGTTGCTTGATGTTAGCAGTCACATTCTGTTTTCTCCACTGCAATGCAAAGTTCCTTTACCTGGAATAATAGGGCTTCAATTCTGTGTCTCCCAATATGAGGACAAGGATAAAGAGCTACTGAGAAACTTATGCCATGTTCTTGGAGGAAGATTGGTCAAAAGGTTGACTAAAAAGGTCAGCTATCTAATTTGCAAATTTACAGAAGGTGCAAAATTTGAGGCTGCCCGTGAATGGGGGATACAAACAGTTACAATCGAGTGGATATGGGAGTGCGTTAAGCAGGTTTGCCCCACAACTGCCTTTTTCTATTCAAAATAGCAATGTACTTTCATTTCTTTACAGTACAACATTGTACTTTGGTTTTATCCTAGCTATTTTGCTTTTAATAGTCTACCCAATCAAAGCATTGTACTTTCATTTTTTTTTTTTTTTTTCTCAAGGATGTTATTCTTTAAAATCTTTACCCAATTATAGCAGTGAAAATTGATTTATTAATTTTGATAATATTGCTATAATTGGTAAGATTTTTCAAAGTACAATGTTGTAATAAGAAGAAATGAAAGTGGGATGGTATAATGAACAAGTAAATGAAAGTACGTTGCTATTTATTGCATTTTCGACCAGTGTTTCTTCTTTTGCTTGTCTTTTTCTCTCACCAAAAAAATCGATTTGCTATTCTGGACAGAACAAAGTTGTTGCTGGCAGTCAGTTTTCACCAAAAGAAGCTACAGCCAGTGAGCGAGAGGCAGGAATGTGCACCATGAGTCAATATCCAACTCAGGCGGTTCGAATGGTTTCTTCATCGGATGCATCTCAACTACCAACTCAATCCCAGGACTTTAAAACCAATGGTAGTATACTTCCTGATAATACCAGAACAAGCAGCATAAGGAAGGAGGTCAAGTCTTCAGTTATGGGCAGTAAAAGATCAAAGCTCTCTCAAGAGGGCACGCTATCTTCTGGATTATGTTCCTTAGATCCTCTTTCCAGGATTATCCCTACCGAAAATAAGGTCAGTGAAATTGGTGGGGGAGTTTCTAAATCACTAGTCCCTGATGTTGCTGCTGCTATTGAGGATTTGTTGGAACAAACAAGCAAGGTAAAAAAAATAAAACAACAGATTACTTTGTTTTTTTTGGGTGTGGTTGTTGTGAACCGGCTTGTTAATTTTGTACCTTGGTTTTAGATTCACGATCAGAAGTCGCCTGAGAGAACACCTGATAAAACTGCAACTGAGGTATCTTTTTGATGATTTCTTCTTCTTCCTTTTTTGGAATTGGAATGATTGGATTATTGATCCTGATTTGAAGCAGGTGTTCACATCTGATATTCATGCTGAGGATCCCCATTCTGCATTTGGGTTGTCTAAGTACTGGACAAGGAGGTCAGACTCACACCTTGCTTTCTCTATACATCTTCTTCTTTACCATATGCAAAATACTTTAACCCAACCAAATAATGAGCCCTTTTGGAAAATGGACGCTTTGTTTTTGTTTTTTTTTTTTTTTTTTTTGTATTAATAACAATGCACTTTACTCTTGCTACCATTATAGGCAATGTACTTTATATCTTACCTATAATAGCAACGTGCTTATAGTTTCTACTGATCAAAGCAGCACACTTTCTTTTTTTACCTATAATAGCAACACACTTCAATTTTTTACCCATAATAGCAACGTACTTACATCGCTACCAATATGAACTGTACTTAATTTGTTTTATCTTGCTATTAATGGTAAAGAAATGTTAGTGTGCTGCTATATGTGTTAAGAGATATAATTACGTTGGTATTATGGGTAAAAAAATGTCAGTATGTTGCTATTATGGTTAAACAAATAAAGTGCATTGCCTATATTAGAAAGTGTAAAGTACGTTTTTGTTTAGATTAATTGATTATTTCTTTCCAATATTCATTCCACTTTCGGGATAAACTTTCTTCAATCACCATGCAAACATATGCATAAACAGTAGTTGTTTGAATATGTAGATTACACATGACTTATCTTATTTGGTATTAACAGTTCCAGGTCTCATGAGAAGGATGACATTGCCAACCCTGGTGCTGGTGGAGAAGACAAAACCGGCATTTATGGAGGTTTCAGTGAAACACAAACCGAATCCCAGGTTTCTCCTTTTTTTCTTTTCTAAACTTGTTACTCAACTTCCTCAGCTTTTATTTATGAAGAGAGTTTCATTTACATATACAGTTAAATGCAATTATTTATGCATTATAGCATCCTACAACTTTATACATATAATTCTTTTTTTATCGTTAAGGCATTGTGTTTTAAAAAAGTCTACCCATTTATGGCATAGTACTTCCAACTTTATTCTTATGCTTTCCGATTTACATGCATGTAATTATGTAATGTCAGGTTGTGAGTTATGAAGAAGATTTATCCGGGAGGCAGATGATCATAGACAGAGTTCGGACACGAAGTGGCCTCACCCCCAACCCATCCTTCACGTGACATGCCATTGACCAGATAAGGCTAAATTGGTAAAATGCCATTGAAAAATAATAACATTATCAAATATGTAAAACAAGATGTTATAGTTGACTAGCAATCAGGTAGTTATGGGTTCAAGATTTGTGTTAAAAGTAATGTCTTTTTTACTTTTCCAGAAACAGGTTTGGTGATGTACATTTGTTTTATCAGTTTTTCTCTCTCATTCTGGAGGGAATATATTGTGTATGTATAGTGGTATACTGTCGTCACAATTTTTTTACTTAGACAAAGTCCGTCCATATTTATTCTTTCATAGCTATATCAATTACATCATTTTCTTCTAATTAGTTGAATAACCACCCTACATGGTCGACACAATATGGGCTGATGGATCATGCTCACATGGGCCAATCTCACACGTCTCTCCACCCTTTTGTGAAAACTATTTGTTATTTGGTTAGTAACTTGTGATGTTGATGTTGTAAACAAGAATTTTGATGTAAAATTCATGATGGGCAAAAAATCAGTCTTGTCTGACAGTCGCAATAAAGTTGGATACCTCAAAAGCGAGTTATTTAGTTGGTTAGATATACAACTGTAAAAAGAACATCATACAAAATAAAACCAAACGTGAAATTACAAGGAATACTGAGCACTAAAATTTGGTGACAAAGCTCACATATTCCACAGATTCATCATCCTTCATATCGATAGTAATGATTGGACACCTTAAGACTATGTTTGTTACATGAGGGCAGTGGCAGATCCAGAATATGATAACATTGGGGGCATAATAAACAATAATAGCAAAACCAAAAAATCGGGTCGAATCAAAAAGGTTTTTTAGGTTTCTATAAGAATGTTACATTGTTGAAATATTTTTAAATTTCTGTCAAAACACAAAATCTACTCATGGTTTAATACTAATAAATCTGCAACTTTATTGTTCAAAACCTAAATAAAATGAACTCTCTAATCTAACATATTCTCCTAATGTGAATCAAGAGAATATATTCTTTTGTCGCTTGGATTGAAGAGATCAATAGACAAAAATGATACGCTAGTTCTTTCTTCATTTGGTGAACGACAGATATAATCACAAAAATATATTTTTTTATGGATTTATGTGTGCAAATCCACAAATGAAAGACAGCACACAACCTATTTTCAAGTCACATCACAATTTATTGGGTTTTTTTATTTTAGTTTGATTTCTTTTTTATTATAATAGTTGCAGGAGCATTTGAAGAATTAACATTGGGGAAACTTTTATTAATTTAGAAAAATACATATACATGAATGCAAATATTTTTTCAATCATTGGGGGCACCTCCCCCCACTCCTAATGAACTAGGTCCGCCCCTGCATGGGGGATTGGACACTTTTTGTCAATCCATACATTAAACCTAAAAGTATGTGTAACCATATATGGTTTTCTTTTATCCATGTTTAATTGTTTGTACCACACATATATTACCATATTGTTGTTTCTAAATCGACTGTAATATGCCATATTGAAAGTTTTGGCAAGAGAGACCGAAAGCGACAATGTTTGCTTGTCATGAGAGCGAGAGAGATTGAAAGAAAATAAGAAGAAATGATATTAAGTAGCAGGGGTAAGAAAAACAGATGAGAGACGATTAAAAATATGAAAAGGTAAAGCATATCTTATAAAGATGTATTTTTAGAACATGTTTTTGCTGTAAGGGATAAAAAAGCTATAATTTGTCGAAATTTAAGACGTATTTTGGATGTATTTTTAGAACATATTTTGGCTGTAGGTGGAATTTGTCAACTTTCACTTGGAAAATAAGTGATACCATTAAGAAGTAAGTGATACCTAATGCTAAACGACAGGATTTGGTTATATCTTATCTCTTACCCATTAAGAAGTAAGTGATACCTAAACGACAGGATTTGGTTATATGTTATCTCTTGCCCTTGGGGCTGATTTTGTGTAATACTAGAATGGCATTTTAGGGGTCCCTTGTACCAAATCTTTCTCCATGAAGGTTAGAGAAACGGTCCATGGATCATTTTTCGAGTTTTTGTAGTTCACCACTCAAAACGGTGTTAAATATTGGAAGCCAGTAGCGGTGATAGGGTGGCTGTTGCTGCGTGCAATTGAGGAGCGAGGGGATTGAGAGTGAGTCCGAATCGGAGCCATGGCTTCATGTCCTTATTTGAACTCGTCTACGATGATATCGAAGCCGAAACATCCGAATGCTTCGTTTTGTCTTCATGATTTCCCCAATCCACAGCATTTGTCTTCATCGTTGTCATTCACCGCCTCTCCCATTGGTACCGTAAAATCTGCCAGACGCCGGTGTAGGGAAACAAATCGACGGTCTTCCTTGGTAAGTGCTTCGATAATGCTTTTAGCAAACTGTTTTATGTGAAATTGGACTCTTGTTTTTCGGTTATTGGCAGATTTTGGCATCAACGGATAAACCTCGGGAGCCTTTGAAAATTATGATATCCGGAGCTCCTGCTTCTGGTAAAGGAACACAATGCGAGCTAATTACTAGTAAAGTGAGTCAATTTGGGAAACAACTCTACTGGCCTTTTGTTTACTTCCAATTATAATTGCTGTTGTAGTTGTTCCCTCTGTTGTGTTGTTTCATCGAGCTTTGGACTTACTAGTATTTACTTGGAAGTAAATTATGTTTTCCTTTATCATCGTTTTCCTTAATTCCCTCATTTGGCTGAATTATTATTCTCTAGAACAGATTTGATTTGCAACACGCCCCTTAGTTAATTTCATTCTGAATTAGCAGTTATTGAATTAATGTATGCCATATGTTGTGCAGTATGATTTAGTGCACATTGCAGCTGGAGATTTACTGAGAGCAGAAGTTGCAGCAGGATCTGCAAATGGGAAGCAAGCAAAGGAATATATGGAGAAAGGACAGTTAGTTCCAGATGAGATAGTTGTCATGGTAGGATTTTAACTTTTTTTTGAATTTCATTTAACCCTCTTTAATAATTTCTTCCCTGAATATAGATGGTGAAAGATCGATTATCACAATCAGATTCTACTGAAAAAGGTTGGCTTTTAGATGGATATCCAAGAAGCTCATCACAAGCAACCGCTCTTCAGGCCTTCGGTTTCCATCCAGACCTTTTTATTCTTCTTGAAGTGAGATTTTTTAATAATGTTGTTTTTTGTTTAAATTGAAGGTGCATTTGGCATTGTCTACTGAATCCACATTGGTTTGTTTGTTAACAGGTTCCTCAGGAGATTCTTGTTGATAGAGTGGTTGGGCGTAGGTTGGATCCTGTTACTGGTAGAATATACCATTTGACATATTCGCCCCCTGAAACTGAAGAAATTGCTGCCAGGCTGACCCAACGTTTTGATGATACAGAAGAAAAGGTACGTTCTTTTATTATTTTCACTTCTTTTTTCCCGTATTAATGAGGTTTGTGAACCCCATCCATTGCATTCGTTCTTGGATTTTAGGTTTTTTTATTTAGTTTTTTCACTCTTTTGCCAATCTATGCAACAATGTTTCAGTTTTTGACCAATTTATTCAACTGTCACAAACTACTTAGTCATGTTTCACCTGGCTAAACATGTTATAGGTAAAATGTTGCATATTTTGGTAATAGAATAAAATGCAGTTGCATATTGTGTAAAAGACAATTTTGTTGTATAAATGAGGAAATAGGTGAAACGTGGTTGCTTATTACTCTTTTAGTAGTTGCTTAGATACAAGCAATTGCTTTGATTTTGGTGTATCCAGCTAAAAATTTTAGTTATTTTCTGATTTAGATAATACGTTTTGATTCTATATTTGCATCTTGTAATCTGGATTTTCTTAATGTCATGTTACTGGAATAAACAGTATTGCTAAGTAAAGAATTGAATATCTTCCGACTTCTGTGCATGATCAAAATATTTGTTAATTACTTGATATCATGTGTAGTTTTGATATATCAATTGCATATTGGTGTAGCATAGTTTAGGTGCTGTTTCTTTTAACTTTATTAATGGGGACATAACTAAATCGAGTTTATAAAAAACTTAATGCACAAAGAACTACTCAAGGTTTCCCCCACTAAGTCCTGACTTTCTACAAATTTGCCCTCATTTGTTTTTTTTTTTATTCCATTTCCCCAAGTGTGCTGTCATTTTCTAAAAATAGTAATAACATTTATAGATGACTAAGGCCCTGTTTCTTTTGTGCTTTGCATTTTATCATGTAAATGTTTTAAGTATATATCTTGTGGTCTTGTATCAGGTAAAGCTTCGGTTGCAAACCCATAACCAAAATGTAGAATCAGTTCTTTCGATGTTTGAAGAGATTACAGTCAAGGTATGCAACTATGTACTTACAATTCTTTACCAATAATAGCAACGTACTTGATAATTCTTTACCCGTAACAACAATGTACTCACAATTCTTTACCAATAATATCGACTTACTTATAATTCCTTTTCCATAATAGCAACCTAGTTTTATTTCCCTACCTATAATAGCAATATATAATATAAACCTGAAACTTGTAAAAGACTTAAAAGTTTTATGTTACATATTGTTGTTATAGGTAGATTAATGCAAGTATGCTACTATTATGGGTAAGGAATTGTACTGTTGCAATTATGTGTTAAGAAATGTAAGTACAATGCTGTAGTGGGGTTAAAAATAAAGTACATTCACATTGCTATTATTGGCCAAAAAATATAAGTACGTTGCTATTATGGGTAAAGAAATGTAAAAAGTACATTGGTTATGTTGGTAAGAAGGGTAAAATACTAACTATAAGAATGCACATCCAATCACCTTTTTAATACTAGAAATTTGCATGCAAGCAGTAAATTTAAGAAGGCTATAAAATATTGTGAATATAGGAAGTCTTTTGTTTGTTTCAGGTGGATGGAAGTCTCCCCAAGGACGTTGTATTTGCAAAGATCGATAGTGCACTCTCAAATCTTATCAACCAAAAGAATGCTACATTAGCTACATAAAGGAAACTTGGCAAAATATATATTAATAAAAGCAAGATATCTGAAGATTTTGTGTAATTCATTATTATGCTATTATGTTGTATCATGTTCGTTTTCATCATCAAAAGATTGTACTTGAGATTATCTTATTTGATTAATATTTCTTTTACGAAACAAGTATTTAAACAATTATTATCAAAGAGCTCACTCATGTCATCTAATATTAGAAGATTTATGTGTCGCTTAATATTGGGAATAAGTTTAATTGGTTCTTTCATACCTTAAATCCAAAGTTCCACCACTAATCCAAAGTCAAACAAACACCACATCTTTTTAACTTCTATTACCACTTGTCTACAACATCCTTTGGTGCCTACCCTATCTTAGATTACGTGGTGATTTTCATCTTTATTGAGAAACGAATTTTAATGTACATGTTTTAGGCACAAAGAGATGATGGTCGTATTGTGCCATTGTCATGCAAATAAGCACAAACCTTAAATATGATTAATTATTATTTAGACAAAACTACAGAAATGGTCCCTATGGTTTGCATATTTTTTTGGCTAAGGTCTATAATTTTTTCGATTTGCAAAAATGGTCATTATTTCACTGTTTCAGTGTGGTTTTAGTCCCTAGGTCTAACATTCGTTACATGGCTTCCGTTTTCTTTCCCACGTGCCCTGCACGCGAGGGCATTTTTGTCTTTTCGTTACAGGGACCAAATTTGTAATTGAAGGTTTTTATTTAATCTTTCTACGTAGTCGTATCCCCCAACGACTCTCAACTGAAAATGACATGGTGCTTTGCTTCTGTGACAATCAAGTTGTGGTGCGCACTTTGTGGACTTCACTTAATCCAAGTTGACACTCCTGCTCTACCCCTCTACTGGTAAACTAGTCGATTGAATTTAAACGAATCAAAACAATTTTTTCCCTAATTTTCTTCTTTTCATCTTTCAAAATGACTCAAAAGTGGTTTTCTTTGATGGTTCGACCCACCAATGTGTGCCTGTGCTAAGGCTATCATACTTGGTCTACTGAAGAACATGAACAATTTGAAGCTGTCAATGAAAGGTTTGGAAGATGAAGTTCAAAAGTTGAAGTTTTACCAGTTGTCAAATTGGATTGTTTTCTTGATGTGGAATTAGGTATTAGTAACAATAATGTATCGCATGTTGTTGTTTTGATGCTTGTATGGTGTTGATGTTTTTTGGATGTACTTATTTTGATGAATTGGCGTATGTGTACTGTGAAGGTCAATTTATGTACCTTGTACCTCAACTTATCAATGTAATATTAAGATTTGTAATTGTGTTGATGCCAAACATGTACAATGTTTGTATTTCCTGAAATGGTGAGGGTAATAAGTAAACTACAATCAATACCAATTTGGTAATACACAAAGTAGAATACCAATATGGAACCATATCATGTGCTGCAAGTACTTGAAATTGACATTGTTTTCAACATACAACATACACCATTGCCAAAACCATTGGGCATTACAATATCAAAGTGTCATTAACAAAATAAGTCAACCCAAAACATATAACCAAATCTAACATAGTTACTAGAGTACCCAAAAGATAATCTAATGACTTAACTAGCCCCTCCCCTGCTCTCTACTATAAACCAGCATCATGACCTTGACTTGCCCCTCCCTTCTCTGATTGACTTGCATGTAGACCTTGACTTGCCCCTCCCCTATCTTGTTGTCCTGTACATTACCTTTACAAGTTCTTGAGTTGTGCCCTTTTTGTTTGCATTTAACACATGTTACTATCCTAAACTTCATACTAAGCTTCTCCACGTGGTTGGATCCTTGACTTTAACTTGCTATCACGCTGGCCATTTGACTAGATCGTTCCTTTTGACTCGTTTATTCTTCTATTGATTGTCTTTTTTTCTTCTTTGACCTGCCAGCCATTTTGTGGTATGGTGGTGGGATAATTGTAGTTGGACAATCAATTTTAGGCTATATTGCCCTGCCCTTAATGGGTTACACCTTAAACTCATATGCAGCTTTCCAAGTGTCCAATAATACACTTTGTGCACCTAAGTGCATAACTCCCCTACCACATCCTCGTTGTCTGTCATCTCACTCCAGGTAGTTATGGTATGCCTGCAATAAATTCGTATGAGTTCCCACCTCCTACATGAGCATGTCATATTGTTAATGTTCACAACATGCTGATCATTCCATGGTCCAGTTACTTGGTACTTTCCACCACCATTCCATCTAGCCTTATACTCAACTGCTTATTATTCATTCTTCTGTAAAAGTTTGGTTGTAGTAAGGGTGGGAGGACCTTCACATTTCCTTTGCTCTTTAATCACATTACAAATCCTCTTCATTAGACATCCCCTTGTAAATTTCAAACATGTAATGATTGGCTTGTCCCTCCCCTTATCTAGTTTACTATTCAGAACTTCACACATGTTATTAAGAAGCACATCTTATATTGCTCGACCTATGTCATTAACAATTACAGTCAACGGGCTATTAAAAATATTTACATAACAACTAAAATTCGAACTAGTGAAATTTACGTGTAAAATGGCTTATTGCCTAATGCATAGGTGGTATTATATATTCAACCAATCATGTGTTGCATTGTTGTACTCCCCCAACTCCTTTCATCATAGCTTGAAACTATTGAACTATGGTTGCCCTTGCACACTTCCAAATAAACTCTTTATACCCCTTGCCTTTCTAATTCATTTTCATGTTTTCATGAATATATGTCTTAAACAATACTAGTGCTCTGCATTTGCAAACAATTGTGTTGTAGCGGGTACCACACCCTATGAATTTTTATAAAGCTTGAGTAAGTAACTGGTAGTTACAATGAAAAAAACCTTGACAAAAAATTGAAAGCAATAATTAGTTTCTACCTTTTACCTATTTGTCATAAAGGTGAAGTTTTAATTTGAGCCCAAATCCAAATCATCTCCAAGACAAATAAAAAACCATTTCCAACTTGTAGTATTTTTAGATTCTATTAATGCATATGCAATTGTTAATATTTGGCCAAGAAATGGGCCTTTTCATAAAGTATTTTTAGATTATACTAATGATAATTAACCAATGAAAATGAATGAAAATAATATAACTATTGTTATCATTTCAAAACAAGTAAATAATGTATAACTCAAATTGTTACACCAGAAAAAATAAAAAAAAGTTTTGAAGGTATATAACAATAAAGTATGCCACAATATATAAAGAATATAATCAAAATAAAAGTCGGACTTAAAATGATTACATAAATTAAACCAATATTTTAAAACCTGAGTTTTTAGTTGACCCGGTGTGGTTACTGGATCACGGGTCAACCGGTTCAACCAGTTCAACCGCCGAGTCAACCTGAATTTCATAAATTTCATACATTTTTTTATTTTCCAGCATAATTATATATTTATAATATATAAACGATCTAATTTCACATTTT
Source organism: Cichorium intybus (assembly GCA_023525715.1). NCBI lineage: Eukaryota > Viridiplantae > Streptophyta > Magnoliopsida > Asterales > Asteraceae > Cichorium > Cichorium intybus. The sequence goes on from CM042013.1 coordinate 4,872,311, forward strand.
TGTACCAAAAATATATATTTTGTCAAGTTTTTATAGATAAAATTTACTAAGTTTGTCAAATCAATGGTGGACTAATTTAAGAAGTTTAACCACTAACCTCTTTAGCCTAGTTTTTAAAGCCTCAAATTTAAAATTTTGTTCAACTACCGGGTCAACTTGGTTTCGAGACACCGGTGCAATCGGGTTATGAGAAACCTGGACGGTTCAATCCGAGTCAGAAATTAGCAAAACCACGGTCACAATTGATCTGCTCTCTTCACCGAGTCACGAGCCAACCGGTTCGACTAGCTAAGTCAAACCTAATTTTAAAACATTAGATTAAACCAAAGATATAATAATCACTAATGTGCTTTCCTAACGAGCACATGATCATTATAATGTACACATCAAGGCTTATTTGAGTTCATCACCAAAATGGAAGAATATCTATTAGTTATAATTTGAACAATATAAATTTTTTTATTATCCTCAATCTCAAACGGGTTTGAAAAATTTTCATTGATCATTCTAACAAATAAGTATACGAAACTCATATATTGCAAATTTCAAGAAAGATTATGACTAATAGATAAAGGTAAAAATGCTTTCTAAATACATAACACAAGGTGTAAAGTACACAATTTAAAAATATAAGTAATTTGTTTTTTAATTGAAAAATTATAATTTGAGAAAGTCATTAAAATAACCGTGTAGTGAAAACTCACATTTTAGAAGGTGGAGTGGAAATGAACAAATTAAAAAGTTTACATGTGAATGATTTGAATAACTGAAATTGTTTAAGATCAAACCTGCTAAACTAAAACACTTGTTACAAAGTTTCGATAATTATTCTTCTCACATTTCTAGCAAATCACATAAACTTTTATGACGTATCTGATTGATATTCAAGAAAATGAACAATTTTAATTGCAAAATTTATATTTTGCAAAACAAATATACAACAATAGACCCGGTAATACCATATGAGTGAGATAGAGGGAGATAGATGTCGACAGTTATACATTCATAAAAAGAATAACGACTGCGTCATATAGATGACCTCTAACATATATGCAACGATAATCTATTAAAGAGTCAAAACCATATAAAATACATCAAACAGACTAGTAAAAACAAAACATGAATAATCTATTTAATAGTACATGAAAACGATAAAGATCAAAAAAACAAAAACCCATAAACTCTAATGTCAATACAATATATAAAATTTTATATAAAAAACAAACTATCAAGTAGTTTCGTTAAGAGAATAATTCCAAGAGTCTTGTTTATAAAAAGAAACCATTCGGATCACTCCATTTTAGTGATAAAACCCGATTTGTTTTTGTGTTATTATTGAAATTACCAGTTAACCAAAATAAAGGAAATTTACAGGAAAGGAATCGGGAACAGCCCCACAAAAAGGGCATAAACCGAAACCCCTGTTCGTGATTTGAACAGAGCGCAGTCGTCATCGTCATCTCTGCAACGAAGAAACTTCGCACACCTTTCTTAACCAAATTCAACCCCTTCCATCCTTTATCCATCTCCACAATCCAGCATCAGCACCTGCTAATAAGTGAAAAACCCTTTGCTCATCAAGTATGGCGGCGGCGGTGGCGGCGGCTACATGGCAACCTCAAGAAGGAGGGTTCAAGGAGATCTGTGGGTTACTAGAACAACAGATTTCTCCTTCTTCCGATAAATCTCAGATATGGCAGCAGCTCCAGCACTACTCCCAGTATCCCGATTTCAATAATTACCTCGCCTTCATCCTAGCACGCGCCGAGGTACTTTTGGTTTTCTTCACTTCTTTTAATTATAAAAGTGGTCGCTGATACGTCAAGGGTTTGATTAGGTTCATTACTGTTAAATTACGTATCTTTGTTCCTAGTTCATCATGGAGACTTCAAACTTTGTGTGGGTCCAGTTATAATCACAGGTTGTGGTTCTTAGTTGATGTGATCAATTATAGATGGTGCTTGATCATTTGATTGACTTTACGTGCACTGCAGTTCAGCTTACAATACCTAATTGATAGCCTTTCCAAGTAAACTAGAATTCTATAATTGAAATTCTTTAATGTGTTAGCACGTAGACCATAGAATGTTCCAGTTGGATCAGGATATTTGTAGCAAGAGGAGATTGGCTGGAGATTTTTGACCAAGATTGAAACATTGGGGAAAGCAGGGAAGAGAGTTTTTCAGTGAGTGTAATAAATAAAAAGTTGGCATTAGATAGGTATGCAAGGATACCATTCATGCTTTGGGAACCCTAGATACCTTGGGGCTATATTTCTTATTGGGTTTTGCGGTCTTATAATTTCTTTTGAGTTCATTTTAGCTTATCTGTGCTGTGCTAGCTTGGAATAAGGTGTTCTTGTTGTACACCTTAAACTTAAATAAAATGATGTGGATAAAAGCATTCATAGAAGCTTCATATCTTGGAAATACACTCCTCATTGTTGATCATGTTAGAAACGCAGCACTAAAGTTTGGAAATTGGAGTTGTAAAACGAATGCTATTTTTATTTTTTCTCTCAAGACTTAATCTTTATGTGAAAATATTCTGAAATCCCGAGTCCATCTTTCCATAATTGAATGTGGTATTGCTCTCTCCTGGATGGAAGTGTCTGTTCTGTTGATCATAGCTTAAATAGCTTTAGGCAACTATCTTTTAGTTGTTGATAGCCAAGGCACCATTGGTTTAATATTTCCACTTTTACTTCTAGTTTTGTTACAAATATAAAAAAAACTACAAATCAACAACTGAACATGGTATAGTACTATAGTTTATTAGAGCTAAGCATGTGATATTGCATATTATGAACATAAATGATACTTTATTGTGGCTTTTCAATTGCAATCTAGATCGATTGGGTTGATTAGTCGATATGGGCGATTCATCATTCGTTTTTGCTTGATAGAAGCTTTTAGTTACTAGGAGTTGATCATACTTATAAGCAGTTGTTGAAGGCAAGTTATAATGTACTTCTATCTAAGATTCAAGTAAACCCTTAAAGGTAATTACCTGTTAAGAATTTACAATGAAACCAATAGCAGATAGCTGTTTCCTTCACATACCGATGTTGAAAATTTTGAAGATATTATACATTGTTTTATTGTGTTCGAGAAGAATTATTTCAAAAAGGAAACATAGCATTTTCAGTATAGAAAATGTTTCAATTTTATGGGGGATAATAAGTAAAGACACAAAACAAAACCCTCTTAAGTGTTAGGTTTGTGAAACTTTCTTCAGTCATCAAATGACCTTCTTGTGGTTCTCATCAATCTTTGAATTTTCAAGTTAAGAATTTCACAAATGCAGCCAGTAATGCATATATAGAGAACACTTGATAAATGTCATTCTCTTTTCATATCATTTGTTGGTTTCATATTAATGGTGCTCATTGTTTTTGTTTGCAAGAGTGACTAGGTGAAAAGGGGAAAGTTGTTTGATATGCATGTTCTTTGGGTTGTTATGATGACATATATAATTTACAGGGTAAGCCAGTGGAGGTGAGACAGGCAGCTGGATTGCTTCTGAAAAACAACCTTAAAACTGCATTCAAGTCCATGCCTCCAACAAATCAGGAATATATAAAAGCTGAGCTGTTACCATGTTTAGGAGCATCAGATAGACAGATCAGATCCACATCAGGAACCATCATTAGTGTTCTTGTTCAACTTGGAGGTGTTTTAGGATGGCCTGAATTGTTGCTTAGCCTTGTCAAGTGCTTGGATAGTAATGACTTAACACATATGGAAGGTGCCATGGATGCTTTATCTAAGGTATAACAAATAATAATTCTCCATCTCATGTTTATATCATCTTTTGCTTTATTGATATTTTGTCACATGTACATATAATTACTATAAAATACAGATTTGTGAAGATATTCCTCAAGTGCTGGATGCGGAAAATCCTGGATCATCTGAACGGCCCATTGATGTATTCCTCCCAAGATTACTCCAGGTAAATTTTGGTCCTTGTTGTTACTTGTTATGTTATTTAATTTTTTTTTTTCTAATAGTTTGAACATTTGTTCTTTTTCACTATCTCATGCTCTTAAGCGGTGTTTCTTTTCTACAGTTATTTCAATCTCCACATGCATCTCTTAGAAAGCTCGCGTTGGGTTCTGTAAATCAATATATTATGTTGATGCCACCGGTAAAAAATAATTTAAATATTTATCTTTCTACTAAATAACTCTACTTGCCACTTCTTAAGATACTAAGCAGTAGTAGACACTTTTGAATTTTTGCAGGTTTTGTATATGTCTATGGATACTTACCTCCAAGGTTTGTTTGTTCTCGCAAATGATCCATCATCAGAAGTCCGGAAATTGGTAAACATTTCTACTCCTTGACATGTATCCAGTTTTTAACTCTTCATTTGACATCTACCCTTTTAACAATTGCTTCTCTTATTTTGATAACAGTACTTTTCTTTGTATCTTAAGTTGAATATTTATGCTGTGATCAGCTTCGTCTTTTTTGAAATACATCTTTTTAATGAGTTTTGCAATACTAAGGGTGCGTTTTGTTGCGGAAAACTGTTTTTTCATTTTCAAAAAAACGAAATAAGTTTTCATTTTCAGTTTTCTATTGAAAATTTAGAAAACGCGTTTAGATAAAACTGATTCCGTTTTCATTTTCTATTTTAGAAAAATAGAAAACGTGTTTAGATATCTATTTTCTATCAATTTTCATTTTCTATTTTCTATCTATTTTCTAGGGTGGGGTGGTGTGGGGTGAGGTAGCTGGGGGTGGGGTGGGTGGGGTAGGGTAGGTGGGGTGGGTGTGATAGGGTGTGGGTGTGGTGGGTAGGTGGGTGGGGTGGGGGTAGGGTGGGTGGGGGTAAGGTGGGTGGTTGAGGGTGGGGTAGGTGAGTGGGGTGGGGATAAGGTGGGTGGGTAGGGTGGGATGGGGTGGGTGGTGGTAGAGTGGGTGGTGTGTGTTGGGTGGGTGGATGGGATGGAAGGTGGGTAGGGTGGGTGGTGGGTGGAATGGGGGTTGGGGTGGGGTGGGTGGGTAGGGTGGGGTAGGTGGTGGGGTGTGGGTGGGTGTAGATGTAATTTTGGGGGTGTAGGTGAGAATGAGTGTGTGTGTGTGTGTTTTTGTATATTTTAGAAAAAATTTGGAAATAGAAAAATTTAGAAAACAATAAATTTGGGTTTTCCAAAATTTTCCAATTTCTTTGTAATTTTTGGAAAATGAAAAATTTTCATTTTCTTGGAAAACTTTGGAAAAATTGACGAACTAAACGTGTTTTCCGAATTCTCATTTTTCTTGGAAAATTTTTCCGAAAAACAGAGCAGTTTTCCGCAACTAAACGCACCCTAAGCTTTATGATTTTTGTTTGAATTGAACTTATGTTATAGTCAAGTGCTGCTTTTCATCATTAATAATAATAATAATTTCTAATATGGTGGATAGGTTTGTTCGGCTTTCGTTCAGCTAATTGAAGTTCGTCCTTCTTTCCTTGAGGTGGGATTTTCTTTACTTTAAACGTTCATAATTTATACATCTTGCTGCTTTTTTCGTTGAATCAACGGAAATTGCGATTTGCTTCATGTGTAATTGTGTAATCACCTTTCTTTTCTTATCAACATGTTTTCTTGCTGTGCAGCCACATTTGCGTAATGTAATTGAATACATGCTACAAGTGAATAAGGATTCTGATGATGAAGTCTCACTTGAAGCCTGTGAATTTTGGTAATCCACTGCTTGTAGCTGTTATTATTTTTGGAATTACATAACTCTATAGCTGTTATAATTTATGCAATTACATAGCTCTAATTTTACTTTTATCTTGATATGGTACCCTTTTTAAATCTTGAATTTGCAGGTCTGCATATTGTGAAGCTCCATTACCGCCCGAGATTTTAAGAGCATATTTGCCACGTCTGATTCCAGTATGTTACCATTCCTCATTTCTTTAGCAATATTTTTTATGCTTATTCTATGTATTTCATGGTTATATGGATAATTGGTAGGTTTTATTGTCAAACATGGCTTATGCTGAGGATGATGAGTCACTACTTGATGCAGAGGTCAACTCTTTTCCATTAGGAACATAGGACTAATTTATTCAGATTATAACTTAAATTTATAATTGCAGGAAGACGGCTCTCTTCCAGACAGAGACCAGGTTTTAATTTCTGTCTCTATATAGACCTGTTTAGGATTGTTGTTAAACATATGATCCTTGAACGATTTTCTTATTTAAATTAGCTATGCAGGACTTGAAGCCACGTTTCCATTCATCACGGTTTCATGGATCTGATGATGCTGACGATGATGTATGTTTTGTTTGCATCTTTCTTATTGAGAGTCGATATTTCTTTGACAAATAATCTCAATCAGCTGATGTGGCAGTTTGTTGGATTACTCATTTTGACACTTGTTTACTATTGTTTTATGGACTTGCAATTATAGGATGACATAGTGAATATATGGAACCTCCGAAAGTGCAGTGCTGCTGCCTTGGATATAATTTCCAATGTGTTTGGAGATGAGATTCTTCCTACTTTAATGCCTTTTGTCCAGGTAACTAACTGTTTTATTGGTTCTTTTAAGCTTTCGAGTTTGAGGTTACTTTCACTAATTACACATCTTTACTTGTGTTTGGTTCGCGGATTCCGTGGGAATTGGAAATCAAGATTCCATTCTGTGGTGTGTTTAATCGCCTAGTAGACAGATTTAGTTCCATTGCCCAATGGACATAATTCAATTCCATCAGATCCAATGTTTGATGGATTTCAGAATTCCTAGGCACGGGTGGAGGGAATTCTATTCCATTCCTTCCATTATTTGTTTAAAGACCAAAACACCACCTTGGTATACATAAATAAATAATTCTTTTAATTACATATATATTTACAATAAATAAATTTATAGTTATAATTAAAATTTCAGAAAGTATAATAACTTTATTGTCTGTGTGTGTAAATAAAACCTTAAATATTGATTATAAATTACAATAAACAAACAAATAAAAAATTCAAATTTAAAATTTCATTTATATATAAACCAATAAGGGTGAGCAAAAACCGAAACCAAATGAATAACCGATGGTGTGGTTTTTTATTTTGTAAAGACGGATTATTTGTGGTGTGGTGCAGTTTTGCGTTATATAGGCACCATTTGTAAAGAACCACATATGCAAAACGGCACCATATGATCTTTTAAATATTTAAATAATTTATATATTACCTATTTAAAGTTTATAAAACATATCATTCCTTTTATGTTGTTTTTCCAAATAAAGTTGACTAAAAGTAAGCCAAGAAGCGGATTTCACTTTCAACCTACGTTCTTGACATAGACGAAGATTTAGTTTCAAGACTTATGATATGGAATTTTTGCCATGTAAATATTATTCTATGGCTTCTCAAATGTATTTTAGCTATAGTTTAACTTTTTTTAGCATTTCAGCCACTAATTCGTCACAAATTCGCTTTACATTTGTGTTCGATCTATTATAAGCTCAAAGAAATAAGACTATAATCCAATGTAAAAACCACACGGTAGCTATTGCGGTTATAAACCAAACCGAACCGCTCTTAAAACCACAAACCGCACCAAATACAAAAATCGAGATTTTAACAATCCAAAAAGCGATCTATGCAGTTTTCGGTGCGGTTTAAGACCAGTGACATTTTTCTCCCAAACTACTGAACTAGTAGGTTAGGCTAAAAATGAACATAAAAAAAAAATTATAAAGCAGTTAAATTAGATAGAAAACATCTGAGGGCTTCATACTTTAAGACATGAAGGATGCCCCTTCATTGCATTTCTATGTTCATTCTTGTACCTTGGCAATCAGAAAATGGATTGATCTTTAATTGAGCTATATATATGTTTACTTATTTGTGATAACTAGAAATGATATGAAATTATGGTGTGTGTGCAGGCTAAGTTATCAACATCAGATGATGCAAGCTGGAAAGAGAGGGAGGCTGCAGTTTTAGCTCTTGGTGCCATTGCTGAAGGCTGCATTAATGGTCTTTATCCTCATCTTTCAGAGGTAACTTCCATACTTGGATGTTTTTAAGCTTGAAAATATACAAGAGATTGATTACATACTGTTAAATACCATGGGATATCATTATCATTTATAATAGAATTTTGGAATGTTAAATTATTATTATTTTTTTTTCTTGCAGATTGTAGCCTTCCTCATCCCCCTTTTGGATGATAAGTTCCCTTTGATAAGAAGCATTTCTTGTTGGACACTTTCACGTTTTAGCAAGTTTATTGTCCAGGTACGATCTTATCTATTTTTCAAACTTGTGAGAATCTGGAATATTGAATTAACAGTTACTTGGGATTCTGTTTCAGGGCATTGGTCATCCGGAAGGACATGAACAGTTTGAAAAAGTTCTGACAGGTCTTTTAAGAAGAATCTTGGACAATAACAAACGCGTGCAGGAGGCTGCTTGCTCAGCTTTTGCAACTCTTGAAGAGGTTGTTAAGGAAATAATAATTCATAACTTCATTTGTCTAAAAATGAATATAAAATGTGTTTAATTACAGGAAGCTGCTGATGAGCTGGGCCCGCGCCTTGAGATCATTTTGCAGCACTTAATGTGCGCCTTTGGGAAATACCAGGTGGCTGTTGTTGGCTTGTATTAATTATTCTTACAAAGACATTGTTTCAGTTTATGTGATGTTTTTTTTGGTTGATGGTATGTAGAGGCGGAATCTCAGAATTGTTTATGATGCTATTGGCACTTTGGCAGATGCAGTTGGAGGGGAATTGAATCAGGTAATGCCAATTACTTGCTCTATCTGTCATTTTTGATCTCGTCTGTCCAAAAGATGTGAATGAAATTATCTGTTGTTACTTGATTGTTTTTATTTATTTATTGAAATTAAAGGTTGAATGGGTTTAATATAGATGGTCAACATTATTATGATTTGCAGCCAAAATACCTAGAAATATTGATGCCACCATTGATAGCAAAGTGGCAGCAGCTTTCAAATTCAGACAAAGACCTTTTCCCACTTTTGGAGTGCTTTACTTCCATAGCACAGGTATCAATCATTTCATTAATTTCTTTTTCCTTTCCTGTTCTATATCTACCTGACACATGTCTTCACAAAAAACTCCACCTTTTCATATAAAATTACAAATGTTTACATAGACAACTGTCCCATGGTTATATTATATAATACATTGGAAATAAGAAAAGACAAAACATAGGAAAAGAAATACAAAAAAAATCCACCCACCTGTTGTTGATATGTAAATAAAAAACCAAAAAATAAATAATAAGACTGTTGAAGCCTGTTGTGGTCCAAAAAAGTCCCCCAGTTTGTAGTGTGAAATATTGAACCGATGAAAAATCCCTTACATGTACTGTGGCTGTGAGTTCATTCATTTGGCCAAAGAAACATTAACGGCCATCAAGTGTACCTCCATCTTCTTAACCAATGGGAGCTTGCCATGCCCATCCTTGTCTCCCACTATGCATTTCCATGTTTCCCACACCATTTTGGAGACCACCTATTATTAATATTTCCAAATCTCATTGGCTTATAAATTATAATAATTATATCCGTCCACCTGCTGGTTTTTTAATTGGATGTCTCTTTCATCTTCCACTACACCATCCACCAATCCTGAATTTCATTGGCTACCTTCCTCAACCATCTTTCATTGGTTGTTAATGCTGCTTGTTGGTTAAGTTAATAGCTTCAATCAAGTGGTAGTTACTACTTCCTGGTGGTGCACATTATTTTTTTCTGCCACCATATTTCTGCCTGGTTTAACCAATATTCCATGGATTAAAACACTAAGATTAAGCTCAAAAATCCCTACAAAACACCCAAGTCTCCCAGTTTCTTTACATTTAAAATACACTTTAATATAACATACAAGTTGAAAAAAATATTAATCAGACTACAAAAACATGGGATGCATATGTGAAGAAATTATGGGTGTATTTAGAACCTGTAAGGTACAAGTTGAACCATAAACATTTATATACTATGCATTTTTATACAATGACATATATATATATATATGACATCATTCTTAGAAAAGTATCATGTTTCATTGTCTTTCAGGCATTGGGCAGTGGATTCTCGCAGTTTTCCCAACCTGTTTTCCAGAGATGCCTAGACATTATCCACACCCAACAGCTTGCCAAGGTTCTGGATTCAAAATTCATGTCATATACAGTTTATTTTTTAGTGTAAATGCCCTTTGTGGGATTATTATATTACAAAACATAACATCGATTTGTAATTTATTCATTGGTACTTATAATATGGTTGATTTAAATGTTGGGTTATGTTTTTCTCTTGCATATGTTGTCTGTGAGCAACTTGTGATTTTATTTTATTCTTATTGCAGGTTGATCCTGTTACAGCTGGGGTCCAGTTTGACAAAGAATTTGTAGTTTGTTCATTGGATCTTCTCTCTGGTCTCACCGAAGGTCTTGGTAGTGGAATAGAGAGTCTGGTATTATTCACTTTTTCCCATACTTTTAATTTCTTCATTTAATTTGGTAAAAATTTCATCATTTGACTTGATGTGCATGTGCATCATCATGTTTCTTCCACAGGTTTCACAAAGTAATTTAAGGGATCTCCTTCTACAATGTTGCATGGATGATGGTGCTGACATCCGTCAAAGTGCATTTGCATTGCTTGGAGACCTTGCAAGGGTAAGTTGGGAATATTACCAATATCACATTTAACAAATAACTTACTTTTTGTGTTTCTTTTTTCTGATTAGGTTTGTCCAATTCATCTGCGCCCTCGCCTAGCCGAGTTTCTTGAGGTTGCTTCTAAGCAACTGGTATGATGACCACCAAAATCCCTTTTGCTTCTTAACATTCTTATAATGTATACTGATGATTTAAACATGTTGCAGAATACACCCAAGCTAAAAGAAACCATCTCTGTCGCAAATAATGCATGCTGGGCTATTGGGGAATTAGCAATCAAGGTAGATTACACAAACGTAAATTTATTATTATTATTATTATTATAATAATAAAATGCTTCTTATTCAAACTTGTAATTCAAATGCTTCAGGTTAACCAAGAAATTTCTCCGGTGGTGATGACAGTAATATCATGCTTAGTTCCAATCCTTCAACATGCAGAGGTGTGTGTTTGTTTTATTGTTTCATATTTTTGTTTGATATCTAAATCTACTTTTTTTTTTCTTCTGTCTTGATAGGGGCTTAATAAGTCACTGATTGAAAATAGTGCCATCACTCTTGGTAGACTTGCATCGGTTTGTCCCGAGCTTGTATCACCTCACATGGAGCATTTCATGCAAGCATGGTGTATTGCTTTGGCCATGTAAGTCTTGTGTTTCATACCATCATGATCATGTTATCATAAACCAAGACAATGTTTCTTTTTGACTTAATCCAGTAAGCTATATACAAGTGTTTCTTTATGTCAACAGGATTCGGGATGATATTGAAAAGGAGGATGCTTTTCGAGGTCTTTGTGCAATGGTATGCATTTGGTGTTTTCTCAAATTTTTATATATATATTTTTTATGGGTTTGAAAGCTAAAACTTATATTTGGTTGTTATGCAGGTGAAAGTGAACCCATCAGGGGCTTTAAGTTCACTTGTTTTCTTGTGTAGAGCCATTGCTAGTTGGCATGTAAGTTTTTTCATCACAACTGTACTTCATTTGTAAAATAGAATGGAACAATTTATGCTTGCTTCTTGGTTTCTCCAGGAAATAAGGAGTGAGGAGCTACATAATGAAGTTTCACAGGTACTGCTTGGCTATAAACAGGTATGATCTTACATCTAATATATTCTGCATTTCTCACTTGTGTTGATAAAACCTCATAATGGGAGTGGTGTATTTATTTGTATGACAGATGCTGAAAAATGGAGCATGGGAGCAGTGTATGTCGGCTTTGGAGCCACCTGTAAAAGAGAGGCTGTCAAAGTATAAAGTATAGTTGCTTGGTTTTTGTGTCCTTCATTTTTCATGCATTCTTTGAGATGGTGTTGTGCATTATCTATCTTTGGCCCGATGAAAAAAAAAAAAAAAAAAAAAGCCAAGATTTGCTTTTCCCCGATGCAGTACAAGATTTGGTGTACAGGGGCTTGCATTTGGGATTATTTCTTTTTTCCATTGTTTTTTATTTTATACGTTTGCAATTTGCTGCTATGGATTTAGTTTTTTTTTATTCAACTACATGGACTCTTGACGTCTTGCTGGATTGGTTTCTGAGTTAGTTTTAAGTTGTATTTTCAATGTAGTCCTATTTGTGAACGATTTTTTGAGGATGCCCGGTTTTTATGGCGTATGTACTATCAATGGATTTGGGGTTCCATTTGTTCTTATGTTTTGGTTCACCTCCAATATGATATGATTGTTTAGTTTATATTATCTCCTATTTGGACCGATGACAAAAATCTGAAAATCACAATCCATTTGCCCTCTCCTACTCATCTAATTTGTTCCATTAAACGGTTCAACTTTAAATATGTATTTGAATCGTATCTCCATTTTGTGGCCCCTACCATCAAAATCATATAAGCTGTAACACATCGTATCAGATTCCAAAGAAATACTTAATGTTAAAAGAAATTTGATTGATGCAGATCTGAAATCCACATTTCGCTAGGAGCGAAAAGACACTTCTTTCAGTAGTTTCACATAGATGGAAACCATTATGGTGCAAAGTCGAATGCTAGTGTGATCTGAGATTTACCTTACGATATGATGCTTAATGTCTAAAATTCAATTACATGGAATGGTGCAAAAAGACTATGAACATCGCTTAGTATTGCACATTAGGGTTACATCGATGAGCTTAGGCCAAGGGGCCTAGCACGGATCATGCAATCCTTGCCCTTTATACGGGCATGTATAACGCTGCTCAATGGCTTGGTTCGACCCGATACTTTCCAGTCCACTATGCTTTGTGGTTTCTGGTATTGCTTGTTGATACAACTTATGAGGTTTCATATTGATCTTGAGATCCTAAAATTATTTACTACTTGGCCTGATTATGCATGCCATTAGGTTCAGTTTATGGTAAAAGTAACATCAGTCCATTAGGTGTATGCACATACTCAAAAAATTCCCAAGCGTGCAACACATAACACTCTAGAGATGAAACATTTATATGCACATATTCCAAAAAATTCCAATCAAGCAACATATAACACTCTAGCAATGAAACAAGTAGATGAAAATGTCTACCAACACGTATAAAAACAAACATCTTTGTGGTGAATATCAACTTAGTCTACTACGTTTCCTAATGTCCACATAATGTTGTGGGTCAAACCATAAGCATTGATCAAATCAAACTTCAGAGTTTTGCACTTACATTTCTTGACCTGGATTGAACATTTAAGACAAGCATCATTAAACAGATAAATATGTTCCTACATGGCTATGCGTTTCGTTTAGTTTCAATCGATGAGAGACACATAAAAATCTCCTCACAAGGAGGGACGGATCCCCTTGACTACTTTAGGATACATTACATGCATCCCTTTGCACCCAATAGTGAACTATATTGTCATCTGGCTAGACATGATAGAGATACATTAAAATACATAGTTCCTTAAGTTGAGATAATATGCATCTCAAATTTATGGACAACATAATACAACTAGTCGAAAATCACTTATAGACATCTCAAGTCTAATGACAGTATAATATATGTGAATTTGGTGGAACCATTTCCCATATCCATCTGGACATCAATCGATCTTTTATAATAGACTTTACCTTTTTATGATTCCCATGAGAAAGAATATACATGGACCATTTGGAACAACGTATTAATTCCTAGATACTTAAACATGTAAAGAAGAATATTAATAGAATGAAATATGAATTTGCGTAACTATTTAGAACAAACACACTTCATAGTGTTCATGTTACACTCTAGGTATTAATATGCTTGTACTCTCATTGTGAACAATTTTAAAAAGTTTATGAGTAAATCAAACAAAAAAATAAGTTTAGTGTCCAAATATGAAAAAAAAAGTTATAAATAACTAAATGTGTATACGGAATAATATTCATTATCCTTACGAATCATTATCCCTTAGCCGTTAAAAAATCAAAAAAATCAAATTACAATGCTTTTTATAATATATTTTGTGTTTTTTTTGTTAACTTAAATTAATTAAAAATATTTTCTTTTATATGAAAAAAGGAAAAGGGAAGTGAGGTCATCATGTACTTTTCTTACAAGTTTTATGGGATTAAATCGCATTTTGGGGCATAACAGACAGGTGTTCACTTTCACCTTTTCTGCCCCTACTCCCATTACCATTATCCTTTATTCTCCTCTCGCCAGCAACCCCCCCCCCCCCCAACCCCCCCTCCATTTTCCTCTCCCCACCGGCCACCACAATACTGTATTACGATTTTTGAGTCTAAACCAAAAACTCATATTTATAAATATGAATTAAGTTCTATAGAAGTTATCTAAACACATGATGTAAAATAATTTATTTATGTATCAAATATATTATAATTACGATAGTAACGGCGAATTGTAAAAAAACAGAAATCTTGACCGAGATTAGTTTGTAATTCTTCTATTTACTCACCCCTAAAATTTTATTTGATGTCATATGTGAGATTGGTGTGTGTGTGTGTGTGTGTGTATATATATATATATATATATATATATATATATATATATATATATATATATATATATATATATATATATAAGTGATCGGGTGATGACTCTTCTTAAAGTAAGGACTCGTGAGGACACCTTAAAAAATTGAAAATAATAATAATAATAATAATAATAATAAAATGGATCATAGTACTATATTGGAGAAAAAAATTCGAAAAAAAACTTTTGGATCATTATTTTTTTTTTATAATGAAACAATGATCCACAAAATAAAAAAAATTGGATCATTACTGTTTTTCAATGATCCACTTTTATTTTTCCATTTTTTTTGGGTAATGATGTAGTACTATTCTCGATTTTATGATTTGTATTTTTTTTATATTTTTTTTCAATTTTTTTAAGGTGTTTTTACGAGTCCTCGCCGAAAAAAGAGTCCTCGGCGGAACGGGACTATATATATATATATATATATATATATATATATATATATATATATATATATATATATATATATATATATATATATATATATATATATATATATATATATATATATATATATATATATATATATATATATATATATATATATATATATATATATATATATATATATATATATATGAGATATTTACATGTTCTACTATAAGTACATTTTCATATGAATTTGCAGATTACATGGTTTAGTCTACATATATTCCTTTTAAACTTCATATGGTACTTCACCATTCTAAAGAATATACTATATATTTTGAAAACACACCAAACCATTTAATGGAATGTTCATTTCAAAAATATATATATTATCATGATACATATACACAATACCATCCACACAATTAACATTTACTATAAATTATCAAAAAATATACATTATTGTTCATTTAACATTTAATATAGATTTTCAGAAATATCA
This sequence comes from Cichorium intybus, assembly GCA_023525715.1. NCBI lineage: Eukaryota > Viridiplantae > Streptophyta > Magnoliopsida > Asterales > Asteraceae > Cichorium > Cichorium intybus. The sequence continues at coordinate 4,887,815 of CM042013.1, forward strand.
CAATCAAAATATTAATCTAAGATTCCATGTTTGATCAGTTTAAGAAAAATTAAACTTTTCAACAAATTCCATGTTTACAAACTCATTAGTAAGTCTCTGTTTCTTTTAACAAATCCCAAACTTCATAACACCTAACATAATCAACCCATGGTTACTAACACTCAAATAATTTCTAACATAAGAATTGGATGTGTAAAATAACACCAAAAACATAAACTTTTTCCCTCATACACTTTCATATTATAACTTACATCTCTTGAAACGGTATCTTTTGTTTTCAACTTCGTAACTTGTGATTATTTTCACAATATGAAAACATTATAAGATATTTTATGATAACACCAAAAATTGCAAGTGAATTACTTAGATATTGTATGATATTATTATAGGAGATCCAATCACTTGTTCGTTGAAGAAAATTTTAGATCGTTTATATTTTTCAAGACTTTAAAATCGTAAGGTATTTTGAAGATTTAATATCGTAAGTTATTTTCAAGAGTTTAATAGCGTAACGTATTTTCACGATATTAATACTGAAGGGTAGTTTTCAGGTATTATGATAATGAGCAATGTACCACTTTTAATTTGCAAGTGTATTCGAGAGCATGTTATATGCTATGGTATAAAGACCATTTTGGCACGAGCAGTTTGACGTCGTTACAATTCTTTTGATGCATTTATAATACTTCAAAGTATATTTTTTGAGATACTTCGGTTGAGTTTGAAGGTGCGTATCATCTGATGTTTGAGTGATTTGATCTATCACCATTTTTTCCTCTATGCCGTTTGAGAGAGTTTAATCGTTGGAGATTTTTTAAACTACTTATTTTTCTACTTATGTATTCTGAAGTTTGAACATTATTTTGCTGAATATTAATTTCATCTTAAGAGGGAGTTTGTTGAAGATGTTCTGGTACTTTTTATTGCAGGTTTTATTTTTTATATGTATGTTTAAGAAATAACACCTATTAAGGAGTTATTATTTGATAACAACACCCTATATTTATTTATGAATGTTTTATATTAACTAACGGTTTTTAAAGTATCGTTAGGATTTTTTGTAATACTATTATATAAAGCCATTTTATATCATATTTTATTTCATTCTTACACCCCTTCTCTCATTTTACTTTATACTATGTTCCCGAGTTTTAACTATGAAAGAAAAGAAGGGGAATCATAAAAGAAGAGAAAAGAGAAATAGAAAGAAACTATAGTTTTGTGTTCCCGAATTAGGAAGAAATGAAATGAGTGTACACATTTTATTTGTTCCTAAGTTGAAAGAAAGAGAAAAGAAATTTGCATTGAAGTCTTATTTCCAATAATCAATTCATTTATCTCCAAATCCTTCCAAATCGTAAGGAACGTTAGAAGGTAAGATTATTCATTCTCTTCCTTTATCTTCTTTCCAATTCATTCAGTTATAAAAACACGGTATCAGTTCCATCTACTACCCTTCATTTCTCTAACTAAGTGGACTCAGAACTAAGTCTTAGAGATTTATCAACCATATAACTTTTTAATAAGAGTGCCGTTTAATTTTTCTTGTTTTAGAGTTTCCATTTTATATTGTGGTTTTCTATTATTCTTGTTGTTGATTTATTGTGATCTAAACATCATCATATCTATTGCTAATGTTCTTTGTGGTTGTTTACGGTTGATATTTTATAACAACGATTGCTCAAAGTAGATTTCGCATAGCTATATGTATTTACAATATCCATTTTATGAAGAGGCATTTAGGTGGACGCGTACCGCGTACGTGTTGCATATTTGCTATTTGTAATTTATTCAAGCTAATTATTTCGTGATCAAGGTACATTTGGGCAAACATAACTATATTTAAAATATAAACATAAAATATTATATTTAATTTAAGAATATAAATAAGAAAATAAACCGCGAATTTTTAGAATTGACAGGATACAGGAAGGGGAATAAAGTGAGTGGTGGTTGGTATTTATGGTAGGGTCATCATTTGAAGCATGAAGGGGAGAGTCAATGGATTCATCCATTACGTCTCCATATTATTTGGTCATGATTCGTAGCTTAATGGAACTGAGAAATTTCTCGGCATCTTCTTCATTGTCGATATTAGGCATAAAGATATTTTGGACCATCTCAATTTATCATTAGAATTGGAATGTTCCACCTCTTGCCCTCCCTTCCAACAAGGATAAAATTGGCAATCAATATGGTAGTTAACACAATGTTAAAAGATCTAGGTTTGGTCATATAGGACGGCTAGATGCTTATGTTTGGTCATGCCGTTTTGACAAAAGAATAACTTTTTACATTGTGGTAGAGACAGTGTTGGATATATAAAACTTTTTCGTCACGGGCATAACAAACGGAAGACGGTGCCGCATGCATATAAGTCTGCTTATATCCAACACAACAACTTTTTGTCGTACACAACAAATTATGTTTTACATGGGTTGCACAATATGCATAAAAACATGTTTTTGTTGTGTATGACAAAAAATTGTTGTGTACGGATCAGCTCTCATATCCAACACTATTGGAGAAATTTGACAGGGGAAGGGGCATGACCGCATCAGTCCCATACATGTCGAAATGATCGATATGCCAATGTTTGTACGATTGATATGGAAACTATGTCTTGCATAAACGTTCTTGTCTAAAAAAACCAAATGATCGGATATCATGGTTAGTAGAAAAAGTCAAAAAACCCATCATAAAAATGATTACGGGACCTTAAATTCAAAGAACGTGAATGAGTTTCACAGTTACACATCATTGAAATCCAAGGCCATAGGATTTGGCAGATCAGTTACTTGCAAACAAATTAGTAAGTATTGATAGGAAGATATTAATATGTAGCTTACGTCGATGTAAAACGTGGCTCTTGTAAATCCTTCCACTTACAAGAATCTGACGTCTTTATATCCTCACTAGAAATCACAAAAAACAAAAAAGAAAAAGAAAAACCTTAATACATCATCATAGGAGAGACAATATTCCACCTTGCTACACCTTAAGAAATCAGTATGTGTAATAGAACTATTTGTCTACGCATGAATTATCTAGCTATATCTTTTAGGATGGACGAAGCCATGATACAGATGGCGGAAGATGGGTGGCAGTTCCACCGACACCATCGATACCGATAGTATTACCGTTCTGTCGGCTTTGGGTTTGGTGTTGAGTTGTTTCACGGTCTGCATCATCCTCAAAGAAACTAACGGTTCGACGGCTCTTTTTAAAATTTTTTAATTACATTATTTCACCCTTATAAATACAACCCTCAACTGTTTCAAAAGTTATATAATCTTTTTACACTTTCTAATCCATTTCCTCTTCAAATTCAAATGGATTTTAACCCAAACAAATCCAAAAAAATGGTTTCTTCTAAAAAAAAAAAAACTGTCAAGGCGAAAGCGCTTCATCAATTTCCGAAACCCAAATGCCTAATTTTCTCCAATACCAACATGTACTTTAAATGAGTTAAAGTCGGATGAAAATCAGAATGTTGGAGAGTAAGTTGTTTAGATAATTGATTTTCTAAAAGGGGTGTGTACTGGAGAATTAGTTTGAGATGTGCCACATGATGGGAATAATAAAATATATCCCATAACATGAGTAGTAGTTGTGTGGAAAATAATGGAAATGGTTCCTTGAGAATTTGATGGACGATCTTGACATCGGAGGAAGTGATACGACTTTTATTTCAGACCAACATAAGGTTTAATATTGTATATTTTTGTTTGAGTAAGTCTATTTTTATTTGAGTTACCATAATTACATTGTTTATTATTTATAGGGCCTGATTGAAGATGTAAGAGATTTGGTGCAACATAGAGAGTATAGATAATGTGCTAGGCATATTTATGGTAGTTTGGAAAAGAAATTCCTGCAAGTTGTACTAAAAAATATGTTTTGGACAGTTTCCAAATGAACAATAGAAGCCACTTATAATAGAATCATGGATAATATTAAATAAAATTGCCCTGATGCTTTTACCCACCTAATGGAAAGGAATCCAAAGTCACGGAGTAGAACTTTGTTTTTCCAATTGGACATGTAATATAAGAGTGTCTATGTTTTTTCTGTAATATGTGTGATGCTTATACCTACTTTAGAAACATTTTTAGGCTCTATTAGGGTGTGTGATATTGTTGAAAATGGGATTTCCAAGGAGTTTCAATGGTATAATTATTGATGTAAGAAAGACACCAATCATACAATGCTTGAGCAAATCAAGATCTACGTGATGGAAAGACTCTACTAAATGCAAACGGAAGTTCAAAAATGGAAGACAAAATTTTATCATTGAATGTTAGAAACTTAGAAATAATTGATGAAATTAAAACTGCTCAGAGGTATGTTTTCAATGATAAAATTTTTCTTTACACCCATTAAAACATAACATGTATTTTAATGTTTCAAAATCTGAAAATAGGTGTCTTGATGTGGTTATAACTAGTTTGAGGTTAGGAATACAGTTTTGGCATATACCAGTGACCTTCAATTGATCAAAACCGAGGTCTAAGAATGAAGAAGGGGTAGAATTACTGAATGAATATGAGTTGTAGCTAATACCCAAGGCATAAAAGAAGCATTTTCCACGGGATCCCGAATTGGTTGTGCTCATTTTGTTACAACTTTAGCATTGTTAAACAATTACCAACAACAATACACTAGTTCATGGTTTACTGAGGAAATGTACTTAGGTCCTATACATACAACATCAATCCAATGAATGGCCATGTGGCCAAATGCTAACTATCTGCTTCCATTGCTAACCATATGCCATGTAGAACAACAATAAAGAGGAAAATAGATGTTAGTAAGGACGATAGATAACATAGAATAACTAAAGATGGAAAAGATGTCAAATGTAGTGTCTGCAAGGTAGGGGTGGCAAAAAGTTCAGTGTGATCCCGATTCCATACCAGGGGTATTTTTTCTAAAAATTCGGGAGCAGGAGCAAGGGCAGGGTAAGATTTCACTCCTGTTTGATTTTCGGGGTTGGGGTTGTGAGTAGGCGGTTCCGTCTCGAAACATCCGTGGGGGGGGGGGGGGGGGTTGTATTATTAATTTATTTGTGATTTTGGGGTCAAAATTAAGGGAAAACGTTGTTTCTTGACTCTCAAACGGGAAAACGTAGGAACGGGGCCGGGAGCGGAGTTAATTTCGGAATTCGGGGGAGGGATCGGGGGGGATAGGAAATGGGAGATTCGAGATCGGGGGAATTCGGGGGCAGAGCGGGGGGAGCATATTTCCGGTCCTGTTCCCGTCTCTATTGCAAGGAGAGTGGGCATAATAAGGCTTCCTATAAAAATGGCAGAGAGGATGAAAAGAATAAAATCAATGTTAGAGGTAAATGGAATAAGTGGGAATAGATGCCCTACGATCATGATTAGGTAAATTGTGAGTTTGATTGGCTATAAAATTTCACTTAATTTATGCTTATAATATGTCAAATAATTTATATAAAAGCGGGACAATAAACATGCTACTCTTGAGGTGGAGGATGTTGGAAGCTTTATGGATGTTGAACCTGTGTACAAGGTACACGTGATGTTGAATCTGGTGACAATGAAGGATTTGCTGTAAATTTAGAAATTATGCATCTAGATGTGCCTCACATTGAAGAGATTGGTGCACTTCCATACCTAAAATACCAATAGCTTTGGAGTAGTAGGGAGAATAGATTGTATTGCATCTTGTTGACAGTTAGTATTGGGCCATGTTTACCCACAAACACTAGCATATGTAGTGTTTACTCATAAACACAACCCTTTCGATGAAATGAGACTATTTATAACAACTTATATGCGTTGTTTGAAAATGCAGTTTATAAATGTCATGTTTTTATACTATTTGAACCATTTTTACCAAATTAGTATGCTCTTTGGAACCATTTATAGCAACTTACCATCTAAATGTTCAATTAATAATTAAAATTTGTGAAACTATATGTCAAATGACTTGTATTTTACCATTGAAAATTGTCAGTTGACTATTACAATATCCAGTGAACCTATTACAATACTGATACCCAACAAAACAATTATGAAACCTAACAAACCAAATACCAAACCTTAACCAACTGTTTACGTTACACTACGCCATCACTCTTTTCAAAGCACCAAATAGGAAATTAAAAGTAAAATCACCAATCACCACTATAAGAACATGATTCAATAGATTCAACTAAGACAACTTGACTTTAACCTTGTGTCATTCCTCAATAAGTGATAATACGCCATCACTCTTTTCAAAGCACCAAATAGGAAATTAAAAGTAAAATCACCAATCACCACTACAAGAACATGAATCAATAGATTCAACTAAGACAACTTGACTTTAACCTTGTGTCATTCCTCAATAAGTGATAATAGCTTCTCCTCGAAATATACTTCCATCTCTTCCTCATTGGAGCTTGAACCTTATTACAATTAGACTCCTTTAGTTTCTTATACATCTTAATCATCCGTATTTTATACCACTTGCAAGGTAATTTAGGATCGGCCAAATCAAAATAATCACAATTACCAACTTGCTCCTACAAAAACAAATATAGAACATAAAAATCATAACAAATAAATCACATTCATCCACAAAACTTACCATGGAGTTAGGGTAAGTCATAAACCTTCTAGAAGGGTTTAAGTCAATCCACATTGTTTTCCACTTTACTAGATAGCTACACCCGTACTTTAAATTACTTTTCCAGAACCATTGAATGAACCTCTGATTAGACGATGATGATGATATATTCCAATACGTTCGATCTAGATTTTTGAAAATGAGAGGAGAGAACAACGCAAAACATTGATTTGAGTTCGAACCATATGAGTTAGAGTTATACTAATCTTCGTTTAAATTAGACCATGTAGGACCCCATGCCAGTTGTTAAATGATGGTCATTTTCCACATTAGGGCCACATGCCATGTTGGAATCGGGATCAAGGATGGAACCTAATTCAGTGGTTAGATGGTGACAAATTTACAACTTTAAGGTTTACATTAACGTAGATTTGATGTTTAATGACTATATAGTAAGAAAACCAAAACTTTTGTTGCCAAGTTTATCAATTATCATTCCTAAAGTAAGTTCTTTCTTTCTCTATAAATTGTACCTACTGTTGTATAAAAGGATGAGATAGTGAAGCAAGTCTTGACACGTTGTACCCATACGTGTTGGAACTTTTGATAACAAGCCAATGGTTGATGACCGAAATACATAATCTATTATAAGATTTGTATTTCACATTGTATCATTGTTAGCATATTACGTTTGTCACAAATGTTTATACTTTATGGCTAAAGTAGTTGATTTTAATTATGATATTTGCAAGTTTATATTCAAAAGTCTAATATTTAAATGAGTTATTGTCACTGTAGCACAATAAAGTTTGGTGATTTTTCCGAATTGGTCACTGAAGTTTTTTTTTTTTGGGTTGCATAATAGGTCACTAAAGTTAAAATTTACATCCTAAATAGGTCATATACATTAAAACTAACTGGTTTTCATGTTAGTGTAGGGACCTATTTAACATGAAAATTCAACTTTAGTGACCTATTGCACAAAAAAAAATTCAGTTCCAATTCGGAAAAAAAAAACTTCAGTGACCTATCGCAACCACAAAGACCATAGTCGGTCTCAATCTCGCCCTCTTCGTCTCGAATCTCTCTTCTCTGTTCCGCTCTCTCTCGCCCTCTCTCTATCTCTTTTTCTTGTATTGATCGCGAATCACAGCCGATGCAGTTTTTATGCGGTGCAGTGCGATTTTTATTTTTATAAAAACCGCAAAAACTGAACCGCGACGCTTGTAAGAACTGAACCGCAAATCGCAATATAAACCGAAACGCACCGTGTATCTTATATAAAAATCGAAAAAAACTGCACGAAAAATCGAAAAAAACGCATGACATTAAAAAGCGACACTGTTCAGTTAGCGAAAAACTGCAACAGAGGTTTCATAGAGGAATTTGATAGCCTAAATAGTTGAAATGGGCCCGTCATATCAGAGTTTCATCGGAGTCGATTTCCTAGCCCTCCGTTACTTTGGCGAGCTAGAAGAAATGCTGGTGAATGACCACCGTTTAACCCGATTATCCTTCTCCGTGGACTCACAAGCACACTGGAAGAACCCAATAGTGGTACAGAGGAATACATCACCGGCAGCGGCTGTGATTCACGATCAATACGAGAAAAAGAGACAGAGAGAGGGCGAGAGAGAGAGAGAGAGAGAGAGAGAGAGAGAGAGCGGAACAGGTAAGAGAGATTCGAGACGGAGAGGGCGAGATTGAAACCGACTATGGTGTTTGTGGTTGCAATAGGTCACTGAAGTTTTTTTTTCCGAATTGGTCACTGAAATTTTTTTTTACGCAACAGGTCACCAATCCAAAAAAATCACCAAACTTTGTTGTGCTACAGTGACAATAACCCTATTTGAATAGGTGAAACTCATGTGATCAGGAGTCAGGACATGAAAATGAAGGCTTTGAACTTCAACATCATTGTGGGCAACGTCATCGTGGGGAGGGGAGAACGATGATGATGTGGGTGAGTAAGGGTCCTGGAACGATAACGATGTAGGAGCGGCATATAGCAACACAATTAGTTAAAAACAATATTCAAATCCTTATAAAAGATTAATAATGATGCAATTACTATTACTTTGATCCACACGACGGATAAAGAAGAAACGAACATTCGTAATCACTTAATTAATAACAAAAATGCTACAAACAAGATAAATATTATTTTAAACTGTTAAATCTAGTATCACTAAATATGACAATTATATATATATATATATATATATATATATATATATATATATATATATATATATATATATATATATATATATATATATATATATATATATATATATATATATATATATATATATATATATATATAAAAGTTCAATAGAGAACCAAAATAAAACAAAGAATCAAGGAACCAATCGTGAGCGTCGGAATTCAAATGATCGACGACCGGAGATAAGGTTGTAATTTTCTTAATTGAACGCACATGTAGCGGATAAGTCCAAAAAACCCACTTCGTTATTTATTTATTTTTTATTTCTAGAGCTTATTTTTTATCTAAATAAAAAATCAAATATATCAAAATTCATAATTTTTTATTCTCTTTCAATAGACATCCACATCAATATAGTAAAAACGAAAAAAAATATTCAAAAATCTTATTCAGATTCACAGCACTTAATCAATGTGAATTTGAACTATAACAACTGTTATAGAAGATTATTCACATGTGAATGATCATTGAAATTATATTTTTCAACAATAATTGATCATTCAATAACAACTCATGTGAATTTAAATAAACTTTTAGATTTGCATTGTGAATTTGACTAAATTCATATCGAATTTAAGTAATTTCATTTATATTCTTTACAATTTCAATATTTTGCTAATGTACAATTGAATTAACTAAGATTCACAAATTAATTTACTTAAAGATACACATGAATGATCAAAAATTGTTGAAAAAAATCAGGTTCAATGATCATTTATATGTGAATTAATATGTATTAAACTAGATGCATACTATTTTGAACCTTTTGATCATACACAAATGAATTAATTCATATCCACAAATGAATTTGCTTAAAATTCACATATGAATAATAAAAAATTGTTGAAAATCAGGGTACAATTATCATTTATATGTGAATTAACATGTCTAAAACAAGAAGCAGTTAAAATTTGCAATGTGAATATAAACTGTATTAAATTTGTATGGAAGATATTTCACATGTAAATGATCAATGAATTCAATTTTTTCAATAATTGTTAATCATTCAATAACAACTTATGTAATTTAAAAATATTTTTAAATTCAGATGTGAATTCAAGAAAAATCATTAATGTTTTTACTATCTCAATGTTTTAATATCATATATAATTGAATTAACTGAGATTCATAAATGATTTACTTAAAATTCACATGTGATTGGTAAATAATTATTGAAAAATTTGGATAGATTTGTCATTTAGATGTGAATGAATATATCTAAAACAGTTCAGTTCAGTTCAGTTCAGTTCAGTTCAGTTCAGGTGCACAAGATGAATCTGGACGAACTTGAAGTAAAAAAATAACAAAAAATTTTGTATATCAATATGGATCTCTATATATCTAAAACTATATGCACACTATTTTTGACCTTTTGATCATACACAAATGAATTAATTTAGATTCACAAATTAATTTGCTTAAAATTCACATGTGGATGATAAAAAATTGTTGAAAAAGCCAGGTACAAGTACCATTTATATGTGAATTAACATGTATAAAACAAAAAACAGTTAAAATTCACAATGTAAATATAAACTGTAGTAAATTTATATGGAAGATAATTCACATGTAAATAGTCATTAAATTCAATTTTTTTCAATTATTGTAAATAATTCAATAACAACTCATGTAAATTTAAAAACATTTTTAGATTTAGATGTGAATTCAAGAAAAATCACTTATATTTTTACTATTTCAACGATTTGATGTCATATACAATTGAATTAACTGAAATTCAAAATGATTTCCTAAAAAACACAAAAAACGGAGTGAGTTTTTTGCTATAATCCTCTACATTGGCGTCTAACTAGTAAATGTACATCATTTTTTATGGTCGTAGATCTTTTGCATTCCGATCACACGATTGGTTCGTTGGTTCCTTGTTTTAAATTGGTTCTCTATTGAACTCAACCCTATATATATATATATATATATATATATATATATATATATATATATATATAAGGTAAAGTTCAATTGAGAACCTAAAAAAGCCTAGGAACCTAAGAACCCATTTTATGAACTTTTTTTCTACACAATATTTTTCAAAAAAAATATACCAAAATTTTTGTTATGATACGTCTAGAAGATTTCAAAAAAAAAAATTCAAAAAAAAATCATTTTTTTAATTTTTTTTTCATATGAGTTTAGGGTTTAGAGTTTAGGGTTTAGGGTTTAGGGTTTAGAAATCTCTTAGACGCTTTAAATAAAAAAATTGGATGCAAAAAAAAAATCATTTATTATTATTTTTTTCATATGGGTTTAGGGTTTAGGGTTTAGGGTTTAGGGTTTAGGGTTTAGGTTTAGGGTTTATGGTTTAGGGTTTAGGGTTTACGTTTAGGGTTTAGGGTTTAGGGTTTAGAAATCTCTTAGACGCTTTAAATAAAAAAATTGGATGCAATTTTTTTTGAAAAATATTGTGTATAAAAAAAGTTCCTAGGTTCCTAGGGTTTTTTAGGTTCTCTCATGATCTCGACCCTATATATATATATATATATATATATATATATATATATATATATATATATATATATATATATATATATATATATATATATATATAAAATTCTTACCACTTTGAAAATGAACCATGCTAACATGCACACACACGAAAAATACTATCATGCACCATAGACATTTGGTGCCAACTTGCACCAACAATAATTTTTTTTTGCCTCTTCAAGTTTATTTTCTTTATATTTTTGGCCAAAATGTTTCCTTTTTTTACCCTTTACCACATTTGGTTTTTCTTTACTCCAATTTCTACCCGCACCAAGTCTTTTATATATTTTTGGCTAATTTTTTATATATATACCATATCCAATTTTTTCTATTTTTATAATTTTGGTTTATATTTTCATTTTTATGTGGTGGAAACTCTTTTCATAATTTTCTCCAATATTTTTTCAAAACTTACTTGCACAAAAATATATTTTCAACTTACCATGTTACTGATTTTTAAACAAATTTAGATTTTTTTGGATTATTATTTACTAAATTCTTTGTGTATTTTAGTTTTTACGTAGAATTACAAATTTTTCCAGTTTTCTATATTTGTTTTCATGTCCTTTAAGTTTTTTTTATTTTACAGATCGTTTTTTTAAAATATTCATTGTCCAAATTGTTTTCTCATACCCGCAATAATGCGCGGCTTTATTACGCTAGTTGAGAACATTGGCGGACCTACCATGGTGCTTGGGGTAGCCTGTGCTACCTTTGAAATTTTCACAAGAAGTATAATTTTTATCGAAAATTCATTTTTATGTATCAGTGCCACTGCTGAAATATAATTGAGCTACCCTACAGTTCCGACCGACGACTTCCTCTCCGTCTGGTGGCTTTGTGCTACCATGATCTTTTTTCCTGGGTTCACCATTGATCGAGAACAATGCTATGGCACTAATCCTATGGTATGTTGTTAGCTTCAATTATAAAAACTTAAATTCGGATTAAGAATCTTTAATTCATCTGATGTGTTGTTTTTATTGAAGAAAAAGAACTTACAAAACTATGATAGGATTTTCCTAAACTAGAAAAGATGTATCAATATGTGAAAGTTCGTAACAACCAAGATGTTACGTTTTGTCTCAATGTTTCTTAAATTACATGTTTTACTTACCCATTGAATATAAACAACGTTGTTGGTTTTAGTTTGTGATTGATAATCGAACTTTAATCTGATTCTTTTAACGAAATAATTTTTAAGTTCAAATCAAAATTTATGATACTTTGCAATGTTTAAAAATGTAATATTGCTATAGTGATAAAAAGCCAAAGATGGTTTATATATATATATATATATATATATATATATATATATATATATATATATATATATATATATATATATATATATATATATATATATATATATATATATATATATATATATATATATATATATATATATATATATATATATATATATATATATATATATAGAGTTAGGATCTTTTGAGAACCACAAGTCCCCCGAGAACCCGAGAACTCCTAAACCGATTTTTTTTTCAAAAAACCGACCACATAGGCCTCTAAAACGCACACTTTTAAGACTTTTCGAAAAAAAAATTTCCGAAAAAAACGACTTTTTTTTTTTTTTAAAACTTTGCACATGTACAAAAAAAAAATTTGCACATGTGCAAACTTTTTTATACGTACACTTTTTTTGAAATTTTTTTTACAGAACGCCTTAAATATATGTTAGAAAGACATCCATAAAAAAAAACTTGAAAAAAAATGTACGTATAAAAAACTTTGCACATGTGCAAAGTTTTTTTTTTGTACATGTGCAAAGTTTTTTAAAAAAAAAAAAGTCGTTTTTTTCGGAAATTTTTTTTTCGAAAAGTCTTAAAAGTGTGCGTTTTAGAGGCCTATGGGGTCGGTTTTTTGAAAAAAAAATCGGTTTGGGAGTTCTCGGGTTCTCGGGGTGAAGTTGGTTCTCAAAAGATCCTAAGTCTATATATATATATATATATATATATATATATATATATATATATATATATATATATATACATACATACATACATACATACATACATACATACATACATACATACATACATACATACATATATATATATATATATATATATATATATATATATATATATATATGTATGTATGTATGTATGTATGTATGTATGTATGTATGTATGTATGTATGTATGTATGTATGTGTATATATATATATATATATATATATATATATATATATATATATATATATATATATATATATATATATAATTATATATATGTGTGTGTGTGTGTGTGTGTGTGTGTGATCGGTTGACTACTCCAATTTCGGTGACGACTGTGAAAACCAATCTGAACCTTTAATCTTGAAAAGTAAATGACTAGGTTTCATGTGAAAAAATTGACACATCTTAAAAGTTTGGAGTATATTGTCTAAAAATCAAAACAAGTGAGTTTTTTTAATTTTCTACTTTGTTTTTGGGTCATAAGTTTTTTTTTCATTGAAAAAAATCCTAAAAAAACCAAGTTTTTAAATTTAATTCTCTACAAAACAAGCACCATCATAAATATTTGAAAAAACTATTTTTTTATTTCTATAAAAAATCAAAAAATAAAAAAAAATTCTCTAAATATTATGAAATTTTAAGGGATCATTGTAGATATTATATTACTAAGTTTGTAAAAAGAATCTTTTGAAAATAAGTTTTTTAGATGTTTTTTTTTAAAATTTTAAGTAAAAAACCCACCAAATTAACTATATATATATATATATATATATATATATATATATATATGTATATATATATATATATATATATATATATATATATATATATATATATATATATATATATATATATATATATATATATATATATATAAATGATCCAAAAATATTAAGAACAAAAATATATTTATGATTGAAACTGCTATGAACAAATTTTTTTTATAAATAAAAACTTATTATAATCCAAAAATGTTATGAATCAAACTTATTATAATTCAAAATCTAAAATGATCCAAAAATATGTCTTAAATTTTGAATCATTTCAAGATCTACATTTTGTATGAAGGAAAATGTTATATACAAAAATTTTAATATCCAAAACTTTTGATGATTAAAAAATGCTATAAATCAAAACTTATTATGTCATAAATATTATCATTTTTAAGTATAATGATTTAATACTTATAATCCAAGATTTAAAACTTGTTATGATCCAAGATCCAAAACTTATTATGATTTTTAAGTCTAATAATCCAAAACGAGTTTTAAACTAAAAAAAAATAGAAAAAAACTGCAACAACAAACGAAAAAAATGAACAAAAATGAAAAAGAAACAGTAAAACAAAAAAAAACATAAACAAACAATAAAAACTGAAAAATAATATAAAAAACTGAAAAAATAGAGTTTATTAAAAGCTAAAAAATATTTAAAAAATAAATAAATAAGAAAAAATAAATAAATAAAAACCCGGACGTGCGTAACATGTGATTATATTCTCGAGTCCGTATTACATTCAATGGACGATCGCCACATTCGATTACGTTAAATCTAATAATTATATTTATGTATTTTTATAGTTTTTGCTGATAACTTGTAAAAAATTTCAACTAGTTAAGCTCATCATCAAAATTTTGAAAATACAGTTTTCAAGTATTATAATGAATCACTAGACTGTGTAATGCACCTTAAAAGCATATATATTAAATTCAAGAAAATAAATAGCATTCGTTATGTAACCGTACCATCTGTATCATTTTGTGCCATTTGATTCAATTTTGTGAAAAGATACTTAACAAAATGAATAATTTTCCTGAAGTCAGTTCGAATTTCATGCTTAGGATTTTGATTATAACCCATCTCCCTTGGGACGAAAACGAACTTGTTTTATCAACTCGTTATATATTTGTTATCATGATAGTTGATATTGTTATCTAACTAATTTAATGAGGTTCAGATAAAAAGTCTAACTCTACGTCCTAGGCAAATTTTAGGTATTTTGCCAACAACTTTAAATTCATAGAATTTATATAACATGCCCTGAAATCTAACTTCAAAACATTTGATATTAAAGCAACTTATAGCTCATAGTTGCACATTGCCACAATTATGGCATATGACGTATAATTTGGGTAAAAAATAGATCATAAACCAAATATCTGTCATTTTTAGTTCGCTAATAGATCCACCAATGTTACACTTACACAAAGCCAAATTTACCTACTACACATGTCTTAGACGGGTCCTACATGAGTTGCTAGTTTGAAATTTAGACCCCACGGGAACCTATAGTATAAGACATTTGCCTATGCCACTTAAGAAGGCAATCCAATGATGCAACATTTTGTTTCCTGAAGACTTTAATCCTCGTTTTTTTTTTTTTTTTTTATTTTATTTTATTTTATTTTATTTATATTGTCCCGTAACTGCTGCTGAATATGATAAACAAAAACAACTATCAAGAAATCAGCAAAAACAATAATCAATTAATGGGATGTTGTATCCACAAAAAAAATTATACAAGTGAATTATATTCTGATTATGTATATATGTATGTTGTTAACCATCTAAGAATTTCCATGTATTAATACAATTTGTAACGCCTGAAATATAAATTATCGACTAGCTAAATAACATTTCTATCAACTTAACACCACAGTAAAGGTAATCAACGGTCCATAGTTTAAAACTTATGAAGTAATCGAACTTTTATTTTCTATCCATATATGAAGAGTTACACTATCTGAGAATTCATTGCAAATTTGGAAGTTATAAGTTATTCTATGAATTGGATACTTATTTTTCAAGTTGAATAAAGAAGAATATCATTCGATTTGCAAAAGAAAAATATCAATTTATTAAATACAAAGTGTAGGACAATCTTTTTATGATTTGAAAGAGCATATAATTCGAGAAGAATCTTGTTCACGCTATTATTGGTTTTGATATTTGTTGGTTTGTGGTATTTGCTTACGGGGTCCAAACCCATTAAACGAGTAGGGTGAGACCGCTAATGTTCATGCTATAAAGTACATGTCGTTTTCGCCAGAATGTTTCATGCTTTGTTCGGTTGTGTATACAAATGCAATAAGGATCTCAGATGCCATTGTCGGGTGGGAGCCATTGTCAACAAGGGAGAATGTACACGAGAATTTGGTACAAACTATGCCGATTTAAAGTTGTGTCGCATAATCCATGAATAAAACTTTACTCTTTCAAGTTAGATACATTAGGCATCTAACTTCCATAGTCTATAGCTACACAATTCAATAAAAAGAATTAAGGTGTGTTTGAGATTGCTTCTTTAAAACAACTTATGTTTTTTTTAAGAGGCTTATTAGTTTACGCGCTACAAAAATAGAGTTTGAGAAAATTGTGTTCAAATTAGTTTATTTTGTAACAAAATAAAATAAACAAATAAATTGTTTTTTAATGTTTTGATAAATTATGTTTATACATATAGAATAACAAAATAAGACATGATAAAATGGTAGATTTGTATTTTGTACGTGCATAGTCATGAAAAAAGAAAAAAGAGACTATGGTCGTATGGGCTCTTAAATGGTGGTAAATGGGTATTTGGTTTTCCACATATAATAAATCTTTTTAAATAAGTATTAAGCAATTTTAAATAGGTTATAATGACATCACTTATCAAAAGACTTTTTATTTCAATCAATAAACACTTGTTCATTTTTTTCTACCCAAACACTCAGAAGAACTAATTAACCATCAAACCATAATAAAATATTAATGGCCTTGAATAATCAATCTCGTACTTCCCAAACAACCCTCTGTTTACACCTTTAAAATCACAACAATTATATTACTTTGTTACCATTGTAGTTTAATAAACTAACATAATCGATAAGTTTGGGCTAACAGCAAAAAAACAGTTTGACAAAAGAACAATAAGGTGGACCTGGAAAAGGTTCGCTTGTTGGAATTTGGCACTATTGAACTTTTTAGTATTAATATCAATTTTGTAAATGTGTAAAAGGTACAAGGATATTTAAAAAACAAAAGGTAATTATTTTTATACTTATAAGTTTTAATATAAAACATGTGTATTGTTTTGAGTTTGTCCTTCTATAGTTTGTTTTGCGGTTTATTGACGCAAAAGCATGATAATTATCATATTAATTATAACAATATACATATATATAGGGTCCGGTTCCGGTGAGGACTCTTTTTTCGGTGAGGACTCGCGAGGACACCTTAAAAAAATTGAAAAAAAATATAAAAAAAATACAAATCATAAAATCGAGAATAGTACTATGATGCAATTTTTCTGTTTTTATTATTTATATATATATATATATATATATATATATATATATATATATATATATATATATATATATATATATATATATATATATATATATATATATATATGTATATATATATATATATATATATATATATATGTATAAGGCTAGGTTATATTAAAACCCACAGTTATCGTGTGGACGTAAGGACAAATCTGGTGCGTAGAATTATAATCATCAATGGTTGTAATTAATAACAGAATATTGATTTTTTTAATTAAAAAAATATCAAATTTCCAATTATATCATTCTAAAGGGTAATATGGACTTTTTATATTTTTTCAGTTATGGAATGTGAGATTTTTATGGTATCAAATTTCGGATTTAAATTTTAATTTCAAATTCGAATTCAATTTTATTTGTAAATTCACACTTTGGATCTGTTACAATTCTAATAAGATTGTATAATTAATTTCAGTTCTTATTATAAGTTCTTAATCATGTACATTCTATTAGAATAACTACAAAATCATATATTAGAATGACTAGTATTCTTAAATAATGTTACTGTATATTTTGAATGTAAGTTAAACATTCTGGTAGAATGAATTACAAAATCATGCTTATATGAATTACAAAATCATACAAAATCAGATTTACATTGTATTGTGTAACATCAATATTACAAGAATAATATACTAGAATCTGGTAAGAACCCAAAATCTGGTAGGAACCGCAAGAACTCTTCTCGTCCAATCATTCTCCTAATGACAATAACGTCAAACATATTCTTTCGACGTGACGCAATCACGTGCGACGCACGTTCACGGAATGAAATACGGACTCGAGGGTACGATCATATGTGACGCATATTCGTCCAACGTGATTTAAGTTAGTTTTTTTCTCATTTTTTCTTTTTCGTTTTTTTTTTGTATTTTTTATTTTTTATAAATTTTTTTTTTCAATTTTTTTTATTTTCGATTATACTAGGTTTTTAAATTTTTATTTTTTTATTTTTTTGAATGCTACAGTACTCGATTTTTATTTTCTTTTGTTTTTTTTTCATTTTTGATGTATATTTTTTTAATTTTTTATAATTTTTAATTTTAATTTTAACGTTTTTTTTTGTATTTTTAATCTAATCATTTTGGATCATAATGATATTTTAAATCATAACGTTTTGGATCATAACATTTTGGATCATAGTTTTTTTGTATCTTGGATCATAAGTTTTGAATCATTTTGTCGTTGTATGTTTTTTTTAACTCGTTTTGGATCATAACGACTTTTGGATCTTGAATCATAATGAATATTGCATCTTGGATCATAAGTTTTGAATCATAAAACATATTTTGGTTTTAATATTTTTGGATCATATGTATTTTTTTTCCTATTTTGATGAGTTTTTTACTTAAAATACAAAAATGAACACGAAAAAAACCTTTTTTTCAAATTTTTTTTTTGCAAACTTACTAATATAATATCTACAATGACCCATTAAATTTTCATAATTTTTGGATTTTTTTTAATTTTTGATTTTTTCTATTAATAAAAAATAAAAATAATATTTTTTTTTTCAAATTATCATGATTGTGCTTGTTTTGTAGAGAATTAAATTTTAAGAACTTTGGTTTTTTAGAAATTTTTTTTACAAAAAATAGTTATGGCCCAAAAACTAAGCGGGGGAATAAAAAAACCCAGCAAACCATATAGCGACAAGTGTCGCAATCTGGTGGGGGTCTCGTTGCAATTACCATATTACCCTTATTAATTTGTATTATCCACCCAATAGTTTTAATTTTTATATAAGTAGCCCCCAAGCTTTTAAGATGTGACATTTTATTCACATTAAATTTTATCCACCCATTTTTCATAATTAAATGTCAAGATTTGTTCTTACGGTTCTTACCGGATTTGGGTTCCTACACGATCCTCTTTATATATATATATATATATATATATATATATATATATATATATATATATATATATATATATATATATATATATATATATATATATATATATATATATATATATATATATATATATATATATACACACACATATATATATAGACACACACACACACACACACACATATATATATATATATATATATATATATATATATATATATATATATATATATATATATATATATATATATATATATATATATATATAGATAGTATTAAATGAAATTGTTAAATATAGTGTGATTGTATGACACAACGTAGACCGTTAGATCAACAAAATCAATGGATTAAATCAAAGGGCATTTTGTAAATAAAATCAAAGAATTCACGTATTTTTAATTTAAAAAACCCAGTAAATGGTAAAACAGTCAAAACCCATAAAATCATAACAACGGAATGTAATTTTCGCATGCTAAAATCACGGACACGATATGATCGGTTTCAATTAACACTATCAATAATCAAAATCTACAAAATCAACATCGGAGGATATTACAAATGCATTATCAGAAAAAAAGTAGTTACGTAAGAGTTTTCAAATTCAATTCTCAAAGAATGGGTAGTAGGATTGTCAAAACCATTCTTTGAGAATGGTCAAAACCAAAATAGTGTAGAAAACCATAACGTACAAAAAATTCATTAAGAAAGTAGAATATCATTCTTCAAGAATAAATTTTACATGTGGCAAAAGTCCTAACCCAAAAAACCATTCCTCAAGAATGAATTTTACACGTTCATTCTTCGAGAATGCAAACACTAAGATACATGAATTAAACACAAAAACGGGAAAAAGGAGAAAAGGGAATATGGGAAAAAATGCCTTATATTCTCTAAGAATGCCTCATTCTCAATAAAACTGTTATACACATGCCCCATTCTCTGAGAATGTCTTCCCTTTGAAAACTGTGATACGCATGCCTTGTAAACAGTTATACGCATGTCCATTATCTGAGAATGCCTTTGAGTGGAGATCGATTTTTCTTTACGAAAGGTTGACGACGGCAAAGAAAAAAGGCGCAGATAATGTCCATTCTTGATGATCTTCCTGGCGAAGGCTGTCGTTGAATTGTTAGGGGATATAACGGTGACCGCCGATCTCCGCCGCCTCCACCTCCATCACCGACCACCGCCGATCTCAGCTGCCTCCGCCTCCATCACCGACCATTGCCGATCTCCGCTGCCTCCGCCTCCATCGGTTGCGATTTCAATGTTTGATTTCGGAGATGTGATTTTGAGTTAGGGCACGCTCAAAGATTTGTTACCGTATTTGGGATTGGTTGTTATATAAAAGTTAATTCAATTAATAAAATTCCCAAATTGCCCCTATCAAATGATTGGTCCAGAATTAGTCCTACAATCACACAATATTTAGAAAATGTATTTGAACCTACATCTATATATATATATATATATATATATATATATATATATATATATATATATATATATATATATATATATATATATATGACTAGGATAATAAGTGTCGCAATAGGGTGGGGTACTCGTTCAGATTACTAATTTAACATTCCTAATTTGTCTTATCCACCCAATAGTTTTGATTTTTAGATAATTAGCTTTCCAAACTTTTAAGATATGTCAATTTTTTTACATTGAATATTAGCCACCCATTTTTTCAAGATTAGAGGTCCAGATTTGTTGTAAGAACCCGTAAAAACTTGTAATAAAATATGTAAAATAATCGGGCGAAAAGGGCGAAAAGTTGTAAAAGGGTAAAACGGTCTTTTGACAAGTTGTACGACTAATATGTAAAATAATATGTATTTATGAAATAATAACCTAAGAAATAAAAGTTTATGTGAAATTTGGAGTTTTACCGCATGAATAGTGAAATTTGACCAAAAAGGGCAAAATGGTCATTTGACTTGAAAATGACCAAATTGTCAAGAAAATGTCAAGTTGGAAATTTATGGAACATTATTGCAAGATTTTGGGTCTTAGGACCACTCTTGTGAAGAAATTAGAAGATTAGGGACCAAAATGTAATTATTTTATAAAACATTAAATATAAAATAAGAGAGTTATTACTCTCTATGTTCAGAAAACTTCTCCAGAGGATTCTAGAGAGCACGAGAGATAGCAAGAAGAAGCAAAGAAGAAGAAGAATAACAAGGAATTGAAGTTGGAATTGGTGATTCCAACCCTTGAAAGGTAACATCTTCTTTGTTCTAACCTAGGTTTTGGTGGGTGTTCTTGATGTGGTATATGGGATGAATTGAAACTGAAATTGTAGCTGAAATTCATGTGGTTTAAATGGCTAAAGCTTCCAATAAGTCATTAGTCAAGATTTAAACTCAAGAACATGAAAGTAGATTGCTATTTTTGAAAGTTTGCAAAGTTGCTCAAGAACCCTAAATCACGAATTGGTGTGATTAAGGTGTTTTTAATAGCTTAAAATGTGTTAGTAGTCAAGGGTTTTAGTCCTAGAACAAACCCCAGGTGATTAAGTCATAGAATAAGACCTTAATACCTCAAAACTGCCTGCTACAGTGCCAAATCGCGACTGATCAGGAGCCTGCCCAGGCGCCAGGCGCAGTGCGCCCAGGATCAGGGCGGGGTGCGCCCAGGCGCAGTGCGCCCAACACCTGGCGCAGTGCGCCTTCAGTCAGTGGCCAGGCAGGGACCAAAAATGTTAAAAATTTTAATTATTCCAAACGCTAGAAACTATAGCTAGACATGTCCGATTGACCTGAAATTTCAGACATAACCTTAACATGGTATAAGAATATGTCGGGAATGGTCAAATCCGTAATTCGACCTTGCGGAAAAATCACTGTAGCGGCAGAGACGAAATCCACTATTCACGTCAAAACTAAATTTTGGAATTTGAGCTAGACTTGTCCAATGAACTCCAAATTTGAAACACAAGTCTAATATAGTCTAATATATCATGGAAGAGAGTCGGAACTGAAATACGACCCCTCGGGGGTACTGTAGCAGAATACGCGTATTTCGGAAGAAAACCGTTAAACGAACTTATTAATAGTTAAACATTTATTAAAACCTGTAGTAGCATAGTATAGCACTCTTGTGCAGTAAATTAGTTGTTATATATATGAATTGAATATAAACGTATAACTTGTAAATAATAGGTGGTGGTTCAAATACGGTGAACCGAGCGAAGGAAAAAGAAGTGCAACAGACTAACTGATTCGAGGTGAGTGTTATGTGGATTTTTGGGTACATAGCTAAGTGAATTTTATTTAAAGTATTTTGGGAGTCAAAGTGGCTTATGACTTTTAAAAGTATAAAATGAAAAGTATGATTTTTAATATGAAGGAAATGGAACCAGAAATACAGTGACTAATATTGTGATTGACTCATGATGATAAGTTGTGTTAGTATCCGGATAAAGACCACGGCCTGCTGCGGTAGGGGTGGCAATAAGACACTACTGGGATGGTACCTCCCGTCGCGAAGTAGTTGTCTTATCTTGATAGATGAATTCGTTTCATTCTATTGGGGAAGTAGCTATACGGGTGCGTCTCGTATAAAACCTACGGGTGCGCTCGTAGGAATGTACCATTGATAAGAAATAAGGAATACCTGTGGGTGCGCTCACAGGAAAAGAATTTTGAACGTTTAATGAATAATGAAATTATTGACAAAGATATTTTTGGGTCTAAACCCATATCACTCACGAGACATTATGTCTCACGTATTTTCTTTTAAAATGCTATGTACTCAGGTAAACAGGAAGGATGTTGAAAGAGTCGGGTGGGACCGTAGCTTCTGTTGTATAATAATGTATAATAAACAGGTTTGAATCATGGTTGTGAAACAAATTCGTGATACCCCGTTTGTAATGTAAATACATGGTTTGTTTTCAAATGTTGTAACAAAGTTTGTAAAATATAAAAAAAAAAAAAAAAAAAAAAATTTGTGTGAAAATTTGGGGTGTTACAATTTGGTATCAGAGCCATGGTTTAAGCGAATTAGGTTGGGTAACCATCCTAGGCTTAAACTAGTGGATTAATAGTAATTAAAGTAATAGTACTAGGTACTAACTAACGGGGTAGAGTCGGTAAAATATAGTATTGCAATCCACAGAAACCGATGAATTAGGGGATCTTGTGATAACATCAGAGCCAAAGTATATAGGTGGTTAAAGTAATATTGGGCCCGTATTATTGTAACCACAGGATATGCTTTGGAAATGGTGAAATCACTAGGAAACCTGAGGAATTTGGTTGTGGAAATTAGTATAGAGACACTTGGGAACGCGAGTCCTATAGGAATATCACATGCTATTGCTTTCGAGTATATTGATAAATATATATATATATATGGGTGAAGTAACAAAACGCGAATTCTATTTGTTTTATATAGTAAATGGAGAGCGGTGATCAGAATCTTTTGAGTGAAGGACGGACTGCAAGTCATACCCCGTCCCACGGAGATAACCCAGTTGATGATGAGGTTAACATGGGTCCTAACCCAAATCCAATACCGCAACCGCCACCCGTGACTTTGGAGGCTATTCAAACTCTTATTAGCAATTTAAAGACGGAGATGAGAGAAGATATGCGCCAAATGCTGAATACACGGCTGGGGGAACCACAACCAAATCCTTCAGCAGATGATGCTTCATGGAGACCCACTAATGGAGATTCGGTTACAGAGGAGGATAGTGTGGGGACAGAAGATAAGAAGAGATGTTCTTTCAAAACTTTTCTGACATGTAAGCCAACGGAATACTATGGTAGCTACGAGCCTAAAGTCACGATGCGGTGGATACGGGAGACAGAGCAAGTGTTGGAGGTCAGCAAGTGTCATGAGAAGGATAAAGTTTATTATGCCTCACGAATGTTGAAAGACGATGCATTGGTCTGGTGGAACACCTTATACGAACTGGTTGGAAAGGATGTGATTTACAAGTGGTCGTGGACCGAATTCACCACCCGCCTGAGGAATAAATATTGTCCCCTTCGGGACATAGAAAAACTCGAAGACGAATTCCTTACTTTAAAGAAGGGTAGTTTGACTGTTGCTGAATATACTAAAAAGTTCAGTGATATGCTACCGTTTGTGGGAAACCTTTACCCTACGGAGCGGGCACGAATCAACCGTTATGTGAAAGGCCTACCTTGGGAGTATGAATTGGAAGTAAAACGGGCGGTAACAATGGATGCGGCATTTGAGGCAGCAAGAAATGTTGAAGATGTGGGGAAACGAAGAACAGTGGAGAAGCAAATTTCTGGGGATAAACGTAAGTTCAGTAGCGGGAGTAGTAGCTGGAATAAGAAGGGAAAGTCGGTGGTGATGTCGAGCAAACAGGGCAGTCGGAAGATGTGTGATAAGTGCGGGAAAGAGCATACGGGCGAATGTAAAATGGGAAGTGCGGCTTGTTTTAACTGCGGAAGAATGGGTCACAAGGCGAGGGAATGTACCTATCCTAAGCTCAGTGAAGTCGAGTGTTTCTCATGTCACGAAAAGGGGCATTATAGTTTTAACTGTCCAAAGAAGGGTGGCGAGACAATGGTATCAACTGCGCAGAAAAAGACGGTGCCTCAAAAGGTGAAGACTCGCGCCTTCCAACTCACCCGAGAAGAAGCAAAGGAGACACAAGACGTGGTCTCAGGTACTCTATTAATTAACCAGATGCCTGCCTATGTATTATTTGATTCTGGTGCTACGTGTTCGTTTGTGTCCTATGAGTTTGGTCTAAAATTCAATATACCGCTAGAACCATTAGATCGTGTATGTGAGGTAGAATTGGCAAGTGGTAAGAAGGTGGGGATAAAACATGTGTACCGTGGCTGCGAACTCAGCATAGATGATCAGAAATTTTCGTTGAACCTTCTTCCGATTGGAGTGAAGACTTTTGATGTGGTCATTGGTATGGATTGGCTTGGAGCCAATGATGCAAAAATCGCATGTGGGAAAAAGATAGTGTCGGTAAAAATTCCAGGTGGCAGCAAAGTGTATGTGTACGGTGAAAAACCCAAGAGGATGTCCGATTTGATCAGTGCAGCAAAAGTCAGGAGATGTTTGGTGAAAGGATGCTTATCCTATGTGGCGTATGTAATGGTGGAAGAAAAGGTAAAGAAAACAGTACATGACATTGATGTAGTGAAAGAATATCCTGAAGTGTTTCCAGATGACTTACCCGGGTTGCCACCAGAGAGACAAGTTGAATTCCGCATTGATCTTGTACCTGGAGCTTCTCCTATCGCCCGAGCTCCGTACCGTTTGGCCCCGACTGAAATGCGGGAGTTGATGTCACAATTACAGGAATTGTTGGATAAAGGCTTCATACGCCCCAGTGTGTCTCCTTGGGGTGCACCGGTACTGTTTGTCAAGAAGAAAGATGGCACGATGCGAATGTGCATTGACTACCGCGAGCTCAATAAAACTACTATCAAGAATCGTTACCCGTTACCACGAATAGACGATCTGTTTGATCAGTTGCAAGGCGCTGATTATTTCTCCAAGATTGACCTTCGGTCTGGCTATCATCAGGTGCGCGTAAGAAATGAAGATATTGAGAAGACTGCTTTTCGCACTCGCTACGGGCATTATGAATTTCTGGTCATGCCTTTTGGTCTGACGAATGCCCCGGCAATCTTCATGGATTTGATGAATAGGGTGTGCAAGCCGTTCCTTGATAAGTTTGTGATTGTCTTTATTGATGACATTCTTATCTATTCTAAGAATGCAGAAGACCACAAGAATCATCTGAGAACGGTGTTGGAAATTCTAAAGAAAGAGAAGTTATATGCAAAATTTTCAAAGTGCGAATTCTGGCTGAGGGAGGTGCAATTCCTTGGACACGTCGTCTCCATCCAAGGCATTAAAGTAGATCCAGCAAAAGTGGAGGCAGTGATGAAATGGGAAATTCCCAAGACTCCGACGGAAGTGAGAAGTTTTCTTGGACTCGCCGGGTACTACCGACGGTTCATCCAAGATTTTTCACGGATTGCGGTATCTCTTACGAAGCTAACAAGAAAAGGGGTAAAATTTGAATGGGGGGCGGCACAAGAGAAGGCCTTTCAGACACTAAAAGAGAAGTTATGCAATGCGCCGGTTCTTACTCTACCAGAGGGAACGGAAGATTTCGTGGTGTATAGTGATGCCTCTAATAAAGGATTGGGTTGTGTACTAATGCAGCGGGGAAAGGTTATAGCGTACGCTTCTCGACAATTAAAAGAACCCGAAACTCGGTATGCCACGCATGATTTGGAATTGGCAGCAATTGTGTTTGCATTAAAAATCTGGAGGCATTACTTGTACGGAACAAAGTGCACCTTGTACACGGATCATAAAAGCTTGCAGTACGTATTTTCTCAGAAAGATCTCAATATGAGGCAAAGTAGGTGGCTAGAGCTAATAAATGATTATGACTGTGAAATCGCTTACCACCCTGGGAAAGCGAATGTGGTAGCAGATGCCTTAAGCAGGAAGTTTCATGAAAAGAAAAGTCAAGAGAAGTTGATGACGATCGAATTAAAATCAAGCCTAATAGAAAGCATCAAAGACGCACAAAAGCAAGTACTGGAAAGAGGAGATTTAAAGAAGGAAAAGCTGGGAAAAGATTTGGTGTTTGGGGAAAATACTCAAGGACTTAAGACAGTCAGAAACCGCATATGGGTACCAAAAGCAGGTGGAATCCGAAAATTGATTCTAGAAGAATCCCATAAGTCAAAGTATTCCATTCATCCTGGAAGTACGAAAACTTATCGGGATCTCAAAGAACAGTATTGGTGGCCGGGAATGAAGAAAAGAATTGTCAAATATATTTCTAAATGTGCAACCTGTGCACAAGTGAAAGCAGAACACCAAGCCCCATATGGAAATACTCAACCATTGCAAATTCCAGCGGGGAAATGGGAAGACATAACCATGGATTTCATATTTGGATTGCCAAGAACTAGAAGAGGTCATAATGGTATTTGGGTCATTGTTGATCGTTTGACCAAAAGTGCTATGTTTTTGGCGATTAATGAAAATACACAATTGGAAACGTTGGCGCAGATATACAAGGATGAAGTTATACGACTTCATGGAGCTCCCTTGTCAATTGTGTCTGACAGAGACCCACGGTTTACCTCAAAATTGTGGGAAGCACTACAAGAACGTATGGGGACAAAAATTAAAATGAGTACAGCGTATCATCCCCAAACTGACGGGCAAAGTGAACGAACTATTCAGACCGTAGAAGATATGCTACGATCCTGTGCTTTGGATTTTGGTGGAAATTGGGACGAGCACTTGCCGTTGGTGGAATTTTCTTATAACAATAGTTATCATTCCAGTATTGGAATGCCACCATTCGAAGCTTTATATGGCAGAAAGTGTAGAACCCCTTTATGTTGGTTGGAAGCGGGAGAGACCAAAATGACTGGGCCAGAAATTGTGAGAGTAACAAACGAAAAGATTAAAGTAATTCAAGCTAATATGAAAGCCGCTCAAGATAGACAGAAGAGCTATGCAGACTTGAAGAAAAGACCCTACGATTTAAAAGTAGGTGATCTTGTAATGCTCAAAGTATCACCGTGGAAAGGTGTGGTAAGATTTGGAAAGAGGGGTAAACTGAGTCCAAGATACATTGGGCCTTTCAAGATCTTGAAAAGAATTGGTGAACAAGCTTTCAAACTAGAATTACCACGTGAACTGAGTGGTATTCATGATACGTTCCATGTGTGTTATTTGAAAAAGTACTTTGGAAAAAGTGAACTTGTTATCCCGTTGAAAGACCTAACAGTGGAAGCCCCGAATAAGCTGATAGAAGAACCAGAAGCAATGTTGGAAGTAAAAACTAAGAAGTTGAGAAACAGGGAAATTGATTTGGTCTTAGTCAAATGGAAGCACGCGTTGGGCTCAGATTTAACATGGGAGACACTAGAAGAAATGAAGAAAAGATACCCGAATTTCACGAATTATGAGAAGATTCCGAGGACGGAATCCTCTTAAGGGGGAGAGATTGTAAGAACCCGTAAAAACTTGTAATAAAATATGTAAAATAATCGGGCGAAAAGGGCGAAAAGTTGTAAAAGGGTAAAACGGTCTTTTGACAAGTTGTACGACTAATATGTAAAATAATATGTATTTATGAAATAATAACCTAAGAAATAAAAGTTTATGTGAAATTTGGAGTTTTACCGCATGAATAGTGAAATTTGACCAAAAAGGGCAAAATGGTCATTTGACTTGAAAATGACCAAATTGTCAAGAAAATGTCAAGTTGGAAATTTATGGAACATTATTGCAAGATTTTGGGTCTTAGGACCACTCTTGTGAAGAAATTAGAAGATTAGGGACCAAAATGTAATTATTTTATAAAACATTAAATATAAAATAAGAGAGTTATTACTCTCTATGTTCAGAAAACTTCTCCAGAGGATTCTAGAGAGCACGAGAGATAGCAAGAAGAAGCAAAGAAGAAGAAGAATAACAAGGAATTGAAGTTGGAATTGGTGATTCCAACCCTTGAAAGGTAACATCTTCTTTGTTCTAACCTAGGTTTTGGTGGGTGTTCTTGATGTGGTATATGGGATGAATTGAAACTGAAATTGTAGCTGAAATTCATGTGGTTTAAATGGCTAAAGCTTCCAATAAGTCATTAGTCAAGATTTAAACTCAAGAACATGAAAGTAGATTGCTATTTTTGAAAGTTTGCAAAGTTGCTCAAGAACCCTAAATCACGAATTGGTGTGATTAAGGTGTTTTTAATAGCTTAAAATGTGTTAGTAGTCAAGGGTTTTAGTCCTAGAACAAACCCCAGGTGATTAAGTCATAGAATAAGACCTTAATACCTCAAAACTGCCTGCTACAGTGCCAAATCGCGACTGATCAGGAGCCTGCCCAGGCGCCAGGCGCAGTGCGCCCAGGATCAGGGCGGGGTGCGCCCAGGCGCAGTGCGCCCAACACCTGGCGCAGTGCGCCTTCAGTCAGTGGCCAGGCAGGGACCAAAAATGTTAAAAATTTTAATTATTCCAAACGCT
This sequence comes from Cichorium intybus, assembly GCA_023525715.1. NCBI lineage: Eukaryota > Viridiplantae > Streptophyta > Magnoliopsida > Asterales > Asteraceae > Cichorium > Cichorium intybus. The sequence continues at coordinate 4,917,317 of CM042013.1, forward strand.
AGAAACTATAGCTAGACATGTCCGATTGACCTGAAATTTCAGACATAACCTTAACATGGTATAAGAATATGTCGGGAATGGTCAAATCCGTAATTCGACCTTGCGGAAAAATCACTGTAGCGGCAGAGACGAAATCCACTATTCACGTCAAAACTAAATTTTGGAATTTGAGCTAGACTTGTCCAATGAACTCCAAATTTGAAACACAAGTCTAATATAGTCTAATATATCATGGAAGAGAGTCGGAACTGAAATACGACCCCTCGGGGGTACTGTAGCAGAATACGCGTATTTCGGAAGAAAACCGTTAAACGAACTTATTAATAGTTAAACATTTATTAAAACCTGTAGTAGCATAGTATAGCACTCTTGTGCAGTAAATTAGTTGTTATATATATGAATTGAATATAAACGTATAACTTGTAAATAATAGGTGGTGGTTCAAATACGGTGAACCGAGCGAAGGAAAAAGAAGTGCAACAGACTAACTGATTCGAGGTGAGTGTTATGTGGATTTTTGGGTACATAGCTAAGTGAATTTTATTTAAAGTATTTTGGGAGTCAAAGTGGCTTATGACTTTTAAAAGTATAAAATGAAAAGTATGATTTTTAATATGAAGGAAATGGAACCAGAAATACAGTGACTAATATTGTGATTGACTCATGATGATAAGTTGTGTTAGTATCCGGATAAAGACCACGGCCTGCTGCGGTAGGGGTGGCAATAAGACACTACTGGGATGGTACCTCCCGTCGCGAAGTAGTTGTCTTATCTTGATAGATGAATTCGTTTCATTCTATTGGGGAAGTAGCTATACGGGTGCGTCTCGTATAAAACCTACGGGTGCGCTCGTAGGAATGTACCATTGATAAGAAATAAGGAATACCTGTGGGTGCGCTCACAGGAAAAGAATTTTGAACGTTTAATGAATAATGAAATTATTGACAAAGATATTTTTGGGTCTAAACCCATATCACTCACGAGACATTATGTCTCACGTATTTTCTTTTAAAATGCTATGTACTCAGGTAAACAGGAAGGATGTTGAAAGAGTCGGGTGGGACCGTAGCTTCTGTTGTATAATAATGTATAATAAACAGGTTTGAATCATGGTTGTGAAACAAATTCGTGATACCCCGTTTGTAATGTAAATACATGGTTTGTTTTCAAATGTTGTAACAAAGTTTGTAAAATATAAAAAAAAAAAAAAAAAAAAAAATTTGTGTGAAAATTTGGGGTGTTACAATTGTCTTCACAGTATTCATCGAAATTTGATTTTTCACCCGATCCTATATATATATATATATATATATATATATATATATATATATATATATATATATATATATATATATATATATATATATATATATATATATATATATATATATATATATATATATATATATATATATATATATATATATATATATATATATATATATATATATTGCAAGTTAGGGATAAATCCTATTACACGGGTACGTAATATACTACAGCCTAGCTAGGTACATATGGGACTGCTCGGTCGTTATACCGTTGAACCTTCCATTTCTCCAAGTAGATGTTGCACAGACACTAGACACGCACACGCAATCTATATATATATATATATATATATATATATATATATATATATATATATATATATATATATATATATATATATATATATATATATATATATATATATATATATATATATATATATATATATATATATATATATAGGGTCCCTTTCGAGTGATGACTCTTTTTTCGGTGAAGACTCTTAAGTACACTTTAAAAAAATTGTAAAAAAATAAAAAAAATACAAATGATAAAATCGAAAATAGTACTATATCATTATCAAAAAAAATTGAAAAAAAAATTGGATCATTGAAAAACAGTAATTATCCAATTTTTTTTTGTGGATCATTAGTTCATTATAAAAAAAATAATTATCCAAAAGTTTTTTTTCGAATTTTTTTCTCCAAATAGTATGATCCATTATATATATATATATATATATATATATATATATATATATATATATATATATATATATATATATATATATATATATATATATATATATATATATATATATATATATATATATATATATATATATATATATATGCTAGGATCAAATATATCCATACAAGTATTGTGAAACCTTGAAACTCAATCTGGACCACTCATTTAAAACACATTACTTTAAGAATGTACAAAATTTAGTTCATTCTTTTAAAAATGGAAAAAACTCATTATGTCAAAAAGTTATTCTGTTAAGAATGTGTTTTTTCATTGTTACGAGATTGAAATACGATGGCCAGGATTTGGTTACAAGGTAACACAATAATTGTCATTCTTATTATAATCTAGCCCTATATATATATATATATATATATATATATATATATATATATATATATATATATATATATATATATATATATATATATATATATATATATATATATATATATATATATATATATATATATATATATATATATATATATATATATATATATATATATATATAGGGAGAGGTTATAAAGAGTACAATAAAAGGTGGAGAACTGGAGAACCATTCTGGACCAATCATTTCATAAGGGCACATTAGTATTTTTGTATTTTAGTTAAATTATAATAGAATAAATTAATTGATAATTTCCTAAAATCTAGGGATTTGATTAATAGTTACCTAAAAAAGTAATTGTTTTTTAATTATCTTTTTCCAATTTTTAATTTACAAATAGTAATAAAATTACCATTTAATATGATTTTTTTCAAAAATCGTTTTTTTTTTAAAATCAAATTATCAATGATATTGAAAATTTTAATATTTTATCAGAATATTTATAATCATGTATGAATACACGTATTTTGTATTCTTTATAATTTTATAAGTCGTTTCTTTTTTAATTATATGTTTGTAAAGATGAAAAATCAAATTCGTTTGTAATCATGAATGAATAAAGTATAATATAAATATAAAAAATGAAATACATGTATAATCATAAATGAATAGAGGACAATGTGTACATACAAAAAAGTTAACTACATTTATAATCATGAATGATTATAGAATAGAAAACGGGAAAAAAATACAATATAGTTTTAGACATAAGTAATAAAAAACAATACAACTTTAATCACAAATGATTAAAGAACAATGTTGTTGTGCTAAATCTTTTGACTTGAAATAGACTGCTTCAACTTCTCATTCATGCAACTCTAGTACTCTGAAAAATTTACATTCAAAATGCATAAAAATCATGTCAATAAACAAAGGATAAATGCATAAAAGTATAAAAACACTTGTAATCATCAGTGAATAGCATTATATTGAACATCATACATTTGCAACCTGATTAACACATAAAGAACTTTTAACACAAAAATACATACAGTTACAATGTTAATCACCAATGATTATCAAACATCATTTTGATATACATTTATGAATACCACTTTAAAATATGTTATTCATTGATGATTACCAAAATGTAATATGGTATTCATTTATGAATACCACTTTGAAATATGTTATTCATTGATGATTACCAAAATGTAATATGGTATTCATTAATGAATACCAAAAAGAAACCGGGTTGCAATCATTTATAATGTAACATATTTGGAATTTAAATACAACATAATTCAACTTAAAGATTATTAGTTAAAATTTTTCATTAGATGATTAAATCGATGTAATTTAAATACAACGTACTTAGAAAGGAACTTAAAGATATTAGTTAAAAGCAATTTAAATACAACGTAATTCTAGAAAACTAATAAATTGACATGTAAAATTAGGAAGGAGAAAAGCAAATTAAAAGCAATAGGGTTTATACAGGGGATTGAAATCATAAACTTACGTAATTAATAAGAAAAACAACCGCCGCTTCTTCTTGTTCTTCATGCTCATGCGACTTGTACCCAGTTTCCACCATGTTTTCTTACTTGCTTCTTCTCTTTACCTTTACTTCCACGTGATGATTTGCTCCCATTCTTTTTTTTTTTGTTTCTGGAATTCTTCTTGCTGTTATGCCTTGAAGACCTGTCGTTGGTTACAACATGTGAAACTGAAGTAGGAATTGGATCGTACACATCTGGTAACCATTTTACCCTCAATTTCACTGGTGGGACCTCTCCCCTTTTCTCACGGCTACCTTTCATGGCAGATACAGCCTTCAAATGGGTAGGCAAACCTGATCACGAGAACGGGATCTCGAAGATTTCAAACTAGGAGATTCTGCTGCATCATCCAATCGGAGTGATGACGATCTAGATTTTATCGGTGCCGGCGAATCATTACCTCGAGACCTTCCCGAAGACAAACACTCAATTGAAGGTATATCTTGAAGCAGCGATGGAGAACGGCTAGGTCAAAAAAACGGGAGAGAAGGAAAGTCAAATGATGAATACGCCCTAATTTAAAGAGAGAGAGTGTGTGTGATTATTTCTAAATTAAAAGCCTGGTTTTATGGAAACCCAAAATATAAAATTCCTTCATTACCCTTGTACCCTTTTAAAAGTTTCAAATTAGTTCCATTACTTTTCATATTTTACATAAACGACGCTTTGATCTTAGCCCTACAATTGAAATTTTGGACGATTGAGATATGGTCTCTAGTTCTCCACCTTTTTGGAGTTCTCTATTGAACCTACCTCTATATATATATATATATATATATATATATATATATATATATATATATATATATATATATATATATAAGTAAGATCAAAATGTAACTATATAAATATTGTGTAACCTTGTAATTAAATATAGATCAATCATTTTGAATCCGGACATAGACACAACAGTAATTGACATATAAATAAATTAATTTTAAATAAATAAAATCTTATAAATCCGACAACCGATTCCTATAATAACGAAAAATAGTTTTTTCCTAAATTTTTATTTGTTTTATCACGAGACATTTTTGGATAATATTAGTTTGAGTGCTAGTTTGATACTTTCTATTTAGAAAACACCCCCAAATAGTTTGCATGCGTTTAGAAGAAACTATATTTTGTGACTTGTCTCATATTCATTGGTTTATAATATTTGTATTTAAAACTTGTCGTCTGTATAATATAAATGCATTTTTTTTCTTGACGTGATAATGGAAAAGCTAGTTTTTAATTTGTAAGTTCCCTTATCAATAACCTATCTTAATGTAGATTAACAAAAAACTACTTACAAACCAGTTTATAATCTATTTTAATTGGTTTTTTAGATGTTAAATTACAATAAACTAGTTTATTTCTGTGAAAAAAGATTAAAAATATTTATAATATTAAGAAGAATAGTGATTATAGATAACTACTAAATGATAATTGTTATACTAAATTGATATAAAAGATTATAATAAATTGTGAACCGTGTTTATATTATCAAAAGTCAGCCAACAGAAGTTTGAAACTGTATCATCTCATGACTTATATTCTTGAGTTTTACATGATATAGTTAAATATAATTTTACAGTTACTTTTATATTTAACTCCATACTTAATTTAACAAGTCCACCATGATATATCGATAATTCAATAGTTGTAACATTATATATATATATATATATATATATATATATATATATATATATATATATATATATATATAATATTATTAAATTAAGTATATTAGGTTTAACATTGAATAGATAGATATCATTAAAATAAAAAGGATAACCAAGTTTTGTTTATTAAAAAATAAATTTAATGTTAGAGTAAATTATAGTTTTGGTCCATGTGATTTACCACTTTTTTCAGTTTTGGTCCAAATTTTTTATTTCCACATTGATGGTCTAGTGGTCATAAAAAACTTGTACTATTGATACGTGGTCCATATACAAAAACTAAAATACCTTTTTTAATTCTTTCTCTTTTCTTTAACCCATTATTTATTTTAATAATTAAAAAAAAACATCCCACCCCTTCCCAGCCTACTACCCCATCTCTTTCTCTCCTCTTCCCACCCTCTCTCCCCCCCTCTCTCTCTCTCTCTCTCACACACACTCTCTCTCTCCTGGTCAGTGGTTACGTTACCTCTCTAGTCGCTTTTATATGCGGTTGTAAACTAAAGGGTTGCGATATGGCTATTTCAGTTAGTTTGTTTATTTTTTTTTATAGATTTTGGCTATGTTTTTGTCAGTTGACATGGATATGATTTTGATTTTGGTAATGTTTCATTATAGGTGTGTTTTTGTGTTTTATTCATGGGGTTTGTTCTTATGACCCGACTTTAAGGTTTGACTCTCTCTATTAGGTCAGGAAGGTCGACACCAACCCCCAAAGCCTCCGACGACACCAACCCCCAAACACCGTCACGTTCCGACCACAATAAGAAACTAAATGACGCTGGAGCTTTATCAAATCTAACAGATACAAACCTGACCACCGTATCCCCAACACTTTTGACCCATCACTTACTCGCCCACAACTGAAATCACTGATGTAAACCAAAAACACAAAACTCAAAAATCTTTAAACCAAAAAACACAAAGCCCATAAATCTTTAGCCCCAAAAACGAGATATTTTCTTCAGTTACAGAACAATCCATTCTTTGTATGGATGGTTGCTCCGGTGACAAGTTACCAATAGGCTTTAATTCACACAACCTCTATGGTATAAGGGGGCTGATGTCGGGTTTAATTATTTGTGGAAAACTGGAAATAAGTGAAAGATGTGAATGGAATCACAATGAACTCGTTTGGAGAATAATCAAATATGAGATATTTTCATGGGTATGAAGGGAGCCGCAGAGACGATCTTGAGCAATGATCAGAACATTATAGATAACAAATCAAACCCTAAACTAACTTTACTACCTCTACTCTTAATCTTCTACGAACTTTCTAGCGGTCCATTTGGTGTAGAAGATTGCATGAAATCCGGAGGTGGTGCACTACTTTCATTACTAGGGTTCTTAATTTTCCTCATTTTCTGGAGCATCCCAGAAGCATTAATCACAACCGAACTCGCCACAAGCTTCCCCGAAATCGTCATCATGGGTATTCTCTCAATCCCTAAAATCAAACCTAAAGATGGGTAACTTTAGATTTCAAGAAAGGCGAATTGAGGGGTTACTTGAATCATTGGGATAAAGCGAGTACACTTGCGGTGAAATTGAATATCCTAAACGGACATTTTCGAAAGGTCTGTATGCTTTCTTAACTATGGTGGTTGTTTTGGGGGGGGGGGGGGGGGGGTGGGGGGTGGTGGTGGTGTTGGGGTTTATTTTTCTTTTTTTTTAAAAAAAATTATATAATTAAATAATATTGTAAAAAAATTAAAAATGGTATTTTAGTTTTTTTATATGGACTAGAGACCCAATAATACAAACTTTTTGCAACCACAATGATCATCGGTATAAAAATAAAACCCTTGACCAAAACTGCAAAAACATGTCAATCACAGGGACCAAAACTGTAATTTACTCTTAATGTTATTCAAAATAAATAATTATTTTGATCGAAATAAATGGTTACCAGTAGTTGTAAATTTTAATAGTTGTATATAGCTATGTTGAAAATAAGTTAGCATTGTATTTGTAAATTTTAATTCTGCTTTGTGTTGATTAACCATTAAAATTCTAATTCTTTTTATGATTTTTGTTAACATTTATCGTTAACAAGATGGTATTTGGAAAATGTGTGTTGACAAGCCATGACATCAACAAGATTACTTTTAGGCAATGTTCTAAATGGCGTGTGGCGTTACGTGGCGGCAATGTCTAGCATCAAGTTTTACGAGCCTTGGCAAGCCATAATGTTTTTCAAGGCGTGATGTAAGGCGGTAATTCTATATGAATTTATAATTATATTATATGTAAATATATATTTATATCACACGTATCATGTTTTTAGAAGTGTTTTATCAATAACCAATAACCAAAAGTTAACTAAAACTCAAATGTTTTATGTCCAATCAAGAAATACAAGAAAAAGAAGAAAAACTGGCCGCAAATAGTAAAAACTCGCGTTTTGGCACGCCATGGCTTGCCTTATCACGCGCCACGCCTAGCAGCGCCGCCATGAGGATTTTCGGGATGGCAGAGTCGCGCCTCACGCCATGGCACGCCTTGATGCGCGCCATGGCGCGCCTTTTAGAACACTGCTTTTAGGTATTGATTTCACATACTAGTCCTTCAAGACTTACTATACCAACTTTGTCGAGCCAAAATTCCACTATAAAGATGCACAATGCATATCGTAAGATCCGACTCATTTAATTTTATGATTTTTTTAACATTTATCCTTAACATTTATAGGGAATTCGGCACACAAATAAATGAGTTTAGGTTAGATATTTCAACTCGTTTATTTAAATGAGTTTATACAATATGACACGAAAAGTAAATGAGTCTGGTTTGGGTCTTACCTTTCAACTCGGAAATGACATGATAATGATTCGTTTATTTGTATCCAAGTTCTTTTAATTCTTTAGGTAAATTGGGCATGACTGAAACCAAAACCAAATACAAAATAAAACTTTAGGTTGAGTTATTTTGTAATGTAGAAACCACTACTTAGTTTGCCTGAGTCAAGACATATTTTTAGTTTTTCACTTTTTCATTAATATCTCGGACTCTACAATCGCGCTCAGCCAATTTCCCCTCACTGCGACTTCGTTCCCTTAAACTTATTGTCAAATTCGTCCAACCGACTCTCAAACTATTACTATTTCCAGCTGTTTATTTTTTATTTTCCACATCCCCTACTCGTACTCTTTCAACTTATTCGGTGTTTTGATCTAGTATGATACAACATATTCACAAAGCATAAACCCTAAACCACCCAACCCGACACGAAAATAAACAATTGACACGACACGATAGAGGTGCACAAACACCGGTTTTTTTTTGAAAACCTGTTTTTAAAAAACCGGTCCGGTTCGGTTTCGGTTTTCTTATAATCGGTTTTGGTTAAAACCTAACCGGGTTTGGCGGTTTTCTTGAAATGAAATTGAGTAAAAAACTGGGTTTTTAACCGGGTTGGTTTGGTTTTGCGGAAAAACCCTGGGGTAAAAAATCGGTTTCGTAATTTTTGTAAAACCTATACCAAACCGCCGATTTCGGTTTTAATTGAATTGGTTCTTAAAAAACCACTTTCAGTTTTTTTTAAACCGGTCTATGTTTGTGCACCTCTACGATACAACATCATAATTAATGGGTGGGGTTTGAGTCAAGCTATCTCAACTCGTTTAAGTTTTACTTTGACACGAACATGACATGATTGTCAGGCCTAACTTTTTGTTATTAGGAGAGTTGAATTTGATTATTGAATTTCCATATTTGGAATTCTGTTGTAATTGGTCATCAGATCATCCGGGCATCAAAATGGTTGTAGGTTTCTTTGTGAATCTATACGTTCGCATGTTGTTGAAGTTCGTTAGAGTTTGAGAATAAGACCACAGAAATGAAGGAGATTAATAATATGGGTTAATATTGTCATTTTCATTAATCGAATGATAATGCGATTGTGTTAGATCCTTCATAAGATATATATTACACAATTTTCTCGTACCCATAAACTTTTACTACATTACATGGACAAAATTTGTACTACAGATTTAAACCTTAAAAAAAAAAAAAAAAAAAAAAAGAAAGCTATGAATGTCATATTTAAGCCAGGGTTTAAATTCCATCACAAGAAGGCCCTACCTATTCTTCGTAAGGTTCAATATTCAAGCATTTCTATAATCAAAATACACGTCCATATAAAATGTTTCTGTTAAAATATCGATATGAAATATAGAAGTGTAGCAATTTAATCTTTAATCGATCTCATCATAACAGAAATAAAATTGTAACTTTATAATATATAATATTCAAGGTCATAATTTTCATTTGCAATTATTGCAAATATTCATAAATTTTAGAAAAAATTACAGTTTTGGTCCCTGAAGTTTGTCAAATATTTCACTTTAGGACTAATTATCAAAAAATCACAGTTTTGGTCACTAAGGTTTGTGAAAAGCTACAAATTGGTCCCTGGATCAGGTAAAAAGACTACAATGCCCTTTTTAATTTCTTTTCCCTCTTTCTTTGAATTTATTTACTTTATTAATAATAAAAGAAAAAGAAAATACACCCACCCCCACCCCACCCCATACCTACCCGTCTCTCTCTCTCTCTCTCGCTAAACGACTCGACCCTAACATCAAACTGAAACTTCCACCACATCCTTCCATCTGGTGGAATTTGAGGATTTGGGCAACGAAGAAGGTGATTCGAGGGCAATTGGTCGGGTCTATGGATTTGGAGGAGGTGGTGATGGAGAAACGCATGTCTACTTCATCTTCAAGATCCAAAAACTACAGGTCCACTTCATCTTCTCCATTCTTTTTCAGAAAATTTTTGCACCAACCACTTCATCATTGTCGCCCTGTTTCCAGGTTTCCGAGTTGGATTTCGATATTAGGTGGATTTCAGAAAAATACAGGTACTTCAATTGATCTTGTTAGGTTAGAATGTTAGATATCAATCTATGAGGAGCTTCTATATTTGGGGTTTCTTATTTTTTTTTTTCCAGTTTTCGATAATGGAATTGGATAAAGTTGGAAATAAGGGCACATTAATAGCAGGTCCTGAGTTCCGTGTGGAGTGTTTCTTTGGCCCGGCGTTAGCTCGACATTTTCTCATTTGTCGGTTTCTAACTTCCATCCATTTGATTTTTCGTTTAGTCGTATATACTGTTGGAAGAAATGAAGCTAGAATAAAGGAATTTCTATGGTGAACTTGAGAATTTTGTATGGATCCCACAAAACAGAGAGAATATTGAATGTGTAAATGGTGAACTTAAGAAGACGATTCAAGCGTTTAAGAATAAGGTTTTTCTTGCATAGTCCATTCCCGTCTTCCGAGATTTACCGAACACTTCCCGTTCGTGAAGAAATCTTGAAAGCTTTACTCAATTCCGACCTGATCAGATTCCATACTTTCGATTACACCCGTCATTTCCTTTCTTGTTGCAGTCGGATGTTCGGTTTGGAGTACCAATCCAAAAGGGGATAAATCCGGAATAAATTTAGACGAAATTCAAATCGAGATTCAAGAAAGTTGCAAACGTATAAACGACCAATTTGGAAAACCCGAGTACCAACCGATATTTACATCGGTAGTGGCGGAAAAGATTTTTAGGTTTCCTGTACAATCATATTCTCACTAAATGCAACAATATAAACAAATTTATAGAAGCCGAGGCATCACACAACCAACAATAGCCAAAAATGATGCTAATGATCGACCATTGAAACTTTAAAATGTACTTGTCAAGTGCAAAAAAAGTCGATCCCTATTAAAACGGAGGAATCAGAACTCGATCCCATCAAGAATTCATGTAAAAGGAGGACGGCTTGAATGAGCATATGAAGCTCCCCGCCTGAGAAAAGAATAATTGAAAGACCCCCATCGCACCATCAAAAGTTTTATGGAAACATTCGTGGATGCACTGTCGGAGGTGTAGATAACCGTCTTTCATGAAGATTTTAACAAATTGGAGGGGTCGTGGGTTTTCAGAGAGAGAGAGAGAGAGAGAGAGAGACGGGGTGGGGAGGGGGTGGGGGTATTTTTTATTAATAAAGTAATTATTTAATTCAAAAAAAGGAAAAATAAATTAAAAAGGACAACTTAGTCTTTTTACCTGACCCAGTGACTAATTTGTAGCTTTTCACAAACCTTAGTGACCAAAATCGTGATTTTTTAATAGTTAGTCCTAAAGTGAAATATTTGGCAAACTTCAGGGACCAAAACTGTAATTTTGTCTAAATTTTAAATGTTAGATTTTTTAGTGGATCGATTTCGATAAGATGTCTGTTTTATAGAAAATATTTTTTCAGTAATTGTTTAGCGACGATCTTATTTAAACAATGCAAAGTCTCAACAAAAAATAAAAATAAAAAAAACATACATACACACGTTACATTGAATATTTGGTTAAATATAGATATATGGAAGCCAGGAAAAACACTCTGAGTTTTATTCTTGAACCAACTGAAAACATATAGTTGTATACATGAATAAAGCAAAGACTCGTTTCCATCAAGCATGAAGTGGTGTCTCACACAAATAATGGAGGAATGACATATCATTCTCTTAAACACAAAACGTCACATATGCGGGAATCACTAACGATTTCTGCATCATGCTTAGCATATATGCACAAATCCAACATCCAAATAAAAGTAGAAACTTTTTCGTCCTAATCGACCCAATTTCACAGAATTGGGACCTTTCAAGTTAGACTTATTTACGCTAATGCATCCCTCCACCTGAGACCCTTGCAAGTACTTCTTCATCAGGAGGTGAAGGAAGCATGAGGAATGCCAAAAGCCCACTTGCTGCAGCGGCCACGGCTCCCACCACAAACGCCGGTAAGTTGCCACCGCCGAACAATGCGTCCCATGGCCCACTTAATACTGATACAAACATCTGTTGAAACAAAATAACTCAATTAAGTTTCAACATTAATTTTATAATTAGTTATGTTCTATAAAACAAATTGGACAATTGTGACATATTTTTTTTTGAAAGAAAAAGATTTCTTTAACATACGTTCTATTTAGTTAAACCCGACTTAACACATGTAGTGCATATACTACATTAGTCACTTATTTGACATGTTGATTTGATTCATTATCGTTTTCGAGTCATTTTTCAAACAAGAAGCAGCCCACATGATTATCAACATGTTCTTCTAGATAAAAAGCAATCATTTAGCACATTCTAACTAGCTAGTTTGACTTAAGACCTATAAAAGGAGACTCATGGGAATTGTTGCGTTTTTTAATTAATTTAACCCACTCGTTCATTTATCACATTATATACCTTAAATTTTGGCTTCTAGGAATGGTGACGTAGTGTGGGGGTCCGAAATTAATAGATGCGGGACCAATCAGCACCCCATACCATGTGTTTCTATTAGCCTAATGGAGGTCAAATAATGGTATGGGTGATCATAACGTAAATGTTTTGGTTTTAGTCAATGATGAGAAAGCAATGTATCATGCTCCGTTGGATGGCCAAAATTGTTTCTATCATAGTTCAATTGTTTTGGATGCATTACCCATACACATACAAAACTTATTTTGGATTGTGGCATACATGTCATAAATGAGTCCAACTAAAGTAAGACTACAAGTCTCAAGAATCTTGTGTCGTCATGCCATAAATGAAGAAACATTGGGGGTCCATTTGTTATCGGTACCAAATTCCACACAAGATTACAATTTGGACTTTTTGGTAACAAAACTTCAAAAGAATTTATGCAATGAAAACACCAATTTTGTCTTGTAAAGATATTTGCTTTGCATAATATTAAATATTATCGTATTTATTAGACCCTGAGTTTGAGATAAGAAAATATACCTGAGGAATGACGATCGCAAGATTCAGAACACCAAGTGATAGACCTGTGAAATTGAAATAAATAAATCAATAAACTCAATATCTTGTGGTGCTTTATTTAGCACTTATTTTATACCGCAGAGAAAAAAATATATTAATTTTTCTTTACCTTGTCCAGCTCCTGAGTCATTAGAAAAGATTGAGGCTAGAGCGCAAGGGACACTGAAAGTTACCTGAATCATGCCATAAAAATAACACAATAAAGATCGAGCTTTCGATTCCAAATAATAAATTTATATGTAGAAATTTAAAAATATTTACTATGGATATGTATAAGAACGAATATTTGTAATTAATACGCAATTAAATGTCTTCCGGATACAAATATATAATGAATTCTAAGAATATTTTTTCCTTATATACTTTTTTGAAAAGATATATTCCGTTAATAAGTAATTATTCCTATCCACTTCCTTTTAACTTTTACTATCCTGTAATAAAGATTTTAACCAAAAACACAAATATTGCAAAGCCAAAAATATTTATATTTGTGTTATTTCATATTTATAATGACGTAAACTTTAAAAGATAATCAATAAAAGCGTAAATTAGATGGAGAAAGTACTAGTTTTCTAATAAAGCTTAATATAAAATAATATATCTGATTTTGAGGCAACTGTAAAGGTAAGATTTACTCACTGCGAGTGGGGCACCGAGGGCGGCGAAAATAGTCAAAGCTCCGCCCTTTATACCGGAGTTTGGTGGCAGAGGAGTTTTGTTCCCATCAGGCAACGTCGTGAATTGCCTTTGAGCCTCCGCCATCTTCGTCACCAAAACAGTCATGGCCAAACAAATAGCAAGAAGGAAGTTAACGCCACCCCACAACTTCTTCACACCACCCATCCAACGAGTCAAGTGCTCGATGCAAAGGGAAGCGAGACCTGACACGACGGAGTTAAGCATCAAACCCAAGGCTCCAGCACGGACTCCGCGGTTGTACAGCGCCCCAGCCGGCCCTGTACCTACCTCGCCTCCGTACACCTCCTTACCCATCCAGTCGGTGTCGAAAAGCAAAAATGGAAACCATGCAACCCAGTTTAGGCATGTCACCATTAACAAGATCCACATCGGCCGTGACATTTCTTTCAACGCCCCGAACATTTCTCCGAAGAAAACCAATTGTTTCCCATGCGTCTTATCAACGGCTTCGGGTACAAAAACATCCTCCGACACCAACGCTAGAGCCAACACCGTTATGGTAACCAACAGTGCTATGGAGATAAAGAAGCAGGTTTTCAAATTTGCACAATAGACGTCACATGCGGCTGTTTTTGTCCAGGGGACGAGTTGGTAGAGGTGAGTGTAAGATCCGGCGGCGTACCCGAGTACGTTTCCGACACCCATGAAGAAAGCAAACATGGCATTTCCGGTTCGGATCTTACTAGAATTCGACCCGGATAAGTCGGCTAGCAACGCCCGGCAGGGACCTTGAAGCGTGTTGTTAGCAACGTCAAGAATCCAAAATCCGACAACAAAGATGGCTACGGCACGGGGCTTCGTCGGCGCTCCAATTTTATCACCGGTGGATACACCAATGTCGGCAGCGAAACCGATCAGGAACACGGCGATGGCAACGAGCAAAGCTCCACCGGCAATAAAGGGACGACGGCGACCAAAGCGGGAGGTGCATCGGTCGCTGTAGTAACCGACGACGGGCTGAACAATCATGCCGGAGATCGGACCGCAGAGCCAGATGAAGGAGGACCAGGTGTGAGGAATACCAAGGAGTTGGACATAAGGGGTGAGGAGGGAGAGCTGGAGTGCCCAACCGAACTGGACACCGGCAGCTATGGCGGCCACCATTATTATTTGCCATATAGGTCTTTGTGGGAGGTCCTTGTGCTGCAATTCCAGCGGACCCCTCGGCGGTTGCTTATCATCTTTCGTGGAGGAAACCATGTTCGATAAGATCTAAAAATGAAGATAAAAATGGAGTTGGAAGAAGGGATATGAGAATTAAATGGAGATGAAGGAGGGTATTTATAAGGTTTTTGGCGGCTTGGGAGAATGATGAGATGGCTTGGGTTGGGCACTTGGCACAGTAAAACTTTTAGTTTCGATAAAATTTGTGAATTACTATCTACCAATATATAAGCATATATAAAGAAATTTTACTGGCTTCTGATAACTTTTTAATCGAGAATACTACGGACTACCGGTAGTGACGTGGGATATACAAATTGAACGATGTACAAACATATTATCAACCAAATTTGACTCTCAAACACACATCCTCACTTCAACTACGCTAGACCCGCTCTCTCTCACACACACAGCCCTACACACACTCACACACACACACATTATATATATATATATATATATATATATATATATATATATATATATATATATATATATATATATATATATATATATATATTCGTTAAAAAAATATTAATTTAAAAAAAAATACATATATACACAAAATACACATATATACATTTACCCAAAATACACATATCCACATCGTCAATATGGTCTCTGTATTTAATTCACGAAATAATGACATCATTAAGTGGGCGGTTTTATTTAAGGTAAGGTTGGTCGGTGTGAAGCAACGGAAAGTTGGGCGATTTGATTTCACTCAGGTGCCCAATACAACATAAAAACCAAGTGAAAATATTTTTCACATTTATTTGTGATATTGTTTAATAAATACCCAAAATATTTAAAATGATTTTAATTAAAATAATACCAAAAATGTTTAAAGAACATACAAAACTTACTAAAATACTTATGAGATTTTTAAAATTTCCCAATTATGTTTGGTTACTTAAACAAAGTTAGCCACAAACATATATATATATATATATATATATATATATATATATATATATATATATATATATATATATATATATATATATATATATATATATATATATATATATATATATAAGGTCCGGTTCCGGTGGTAACTCTTTTTTCGGTGAGAACTCGTAAGGACATCTTAAAAAAATTGGAAAGTAAAATTTGGATGATTGAAAAAGTAATGATCCAATTTTTATTTATTTATTTTGGATCATTGGATCATTATAAAAAAATAATGATCCAAAAGTTTTTTTTCGAATCTTTTTTTCTCCACTACAACTACAGTACTATGATCCATTTTATTATTCATATTTTTTTTAATTTTTTAAGGTGTCCTCACGAGTCTTCACCGAAAAAGAGTCACCACCCGATCCTGATTATATATATATATATATATATATATATATATATATATATATATATATATATATATATATATATATATATATATATATATATATATATATATATATATATATATATATATATATATATATATATATATATATATATATATATGAAATTTTATTAGAGCTCAATGTCCCATCACCAGTGATGCTTAATGTCTCATCACTAATGATGCAGTGGACAAATAAGTTGAGTCATATATGCTTCGGCTATAGGATCGATTATGTATGCCATGACATGTACTCGTCCTTATGTCTCATCTGATTCTAGCATGGTAAGTCGATATCAGGAAAACCCTGATAAAAGTTATTGGATAGTAGTAAAGAATATTCTTAAGTAGTTAAGAAATACGGAAGAGATATTCTTAGTATTCGGTGGCAAAGATGGACTCAAAGTAAGTGGGTACAGTGATGCAAATTTTCAAATAGAGATGGTAGTAGTTTACAATCTGGTTAGGTGTTCTTGTAGAATGGAGGCGCGGTGTCATAGAAGAGTTCCGAACAAGCAACAGTGGCAACTCAACAGTATATGTTCCTTTTTCATTTTTAATACATTATTTAAGGATTTTTTTTATTAAAATAAAAAATCCAACTGCCCATCCACCATTGATTTGTTGGATTAGGTGTCTAAGCCATGACTAATAATTAGTATTTACCTAATTAATAGAAGCACAGTCCATTTGGGTTGCCCTCATGGCTGGAGGTTTGGTAGAAAATTCGGTAGAGAGAAAGGTTGATTTATTATGGGATTAATAAATCAACAGGAATTAAATATATGGTTTATTAATATATTAAAGTGATAATATATTAATTAGAAACTATATTAATTAATTAGGAATTAATCCAGAATTAATTGGATTTAATTTGGGGATTAAATTAATTAATTAAAGGTGCAGGGACTAAAACTGTAATTATTCAATAGTTGAGTAAGTGACAGTGGGAGTGACCAGTGGATTTCGAATTCTATATATGGTATATATAGATTTCGAAATTAATTATAAAAGGATAAATAAGGAGTTTGAATTATAAGATAAAAGGTTTATCTTATTTGAATTCAAAAAGGTTTATCTCTAAGGTTTATCAACTGACCATTTGGAAACTATAAATAAGGGTTCCCAGGCACCATATGATTTCGCCAACTTCACATACTCTCTCTGGATTTTCGATTTCTCCTCTCCTCTAGCTTGGGTGTGACTTTCATTTGAGGCAGGATAATTTTGCTGCTCAGCTTCCAAGAAATAAAGGTTGGTTTTTCTGTTTTGATCTTTAGTTTCTTTTATTAGCCTCTAGGTTTTTTGTTATATGTTCAATTAGAAGAAAACATAGATCCTTATAGGTTGCATGTGAACTTAGGTTAATTGGTTCATGGATTGCTTAAAACCTTTCATGATTGCCACCATCATCCACCACCACCTACTGCTAGCCACCACCGACTGCCACCTTAAAAAACACACACACAAACACGCGATCGATTTTCAGAAACAAAAAGCATACATTATAGAACCCATAAACTAACACAAATACATAAACACACCATCTGAAATCAAACCATACGATTTCCATAAAGTACAAAAATATATGCATACAATTCAAATTCAAACCACACAAATACACACACTACACACATGATGTCAGTAAACCATTTGACTTCCAAAAACAAGAAAATGAAATCCCACAAAAACGAATAATCAAACACTAAAATAATCAAACTCTATAGTTAGACACATCTTGAATTTGTGGAGAATAATTCAGTTACTTTTTAAGGCTAATGAATTTGATTATATTCCCAGAAGGAGATCATCTTATCTTCTTTAAGAAACTTCAAAAAGGTAGTTGTTATGGCTTACGAAGAAGATGATGCTCCTGATATCTAATAACTCCCCATTTGTAGTGGTTACATATCCTCTCGATGATTCTCATAACATTGAAACTTCAATCCCCACAGAAACCATCTTTGGAATCTATAATTGCTTAATAGGAATCGATAATCATCGAACATAGGAGAAGGCCATGCTGAATTTGTTACAGAGTAGGAATCGGCTTGTCATCGTCGACTATGTTATTTATGAAGGGTTTCTATGCAATCAATGAACACAAAATAACCTAAGGTTCACATGCAACCCTAATATTGATCTATGTTTTCTTCTATGAAGATTAGAACTAAGAACCTAAAGGATACAATTCAATTCTAAAGAAGAATCAAGAAAAACCAACCTTAGATCTTATGAACCTTTTAAGCAGCAGCAAAACTATCCTGCCTCAGATGAAAGTCACACCCAGGGGATGGAAGAATTAGTCCAGCAGAGTAAATCCAGAGAGAAGATGGCGTGAAGAATGAGGTGCCAGGGGGTTCCTTTTATAGCCTCCAAGGGTTACACCTGAAACCCTAAGGAGCCTCCAACTGGACAAGGCTTTTGACCACTTGGACCAGGCTTACCAAACCCTAATTAGGGTTTCGCCAATCCCTTGGAGATGCCTCCAAGGTGGCGCCACATTTGGTCCCTGGTTTTTCCTGGCCAGTTATTCAACTATTGAATAAATACCAAACCAGTCCCTGCACCTTTTAATTAATTAATTTAATCTCTAAATTAAATCCAATTAATTCTAGATTAAATCTCAATTAATTAATATAGTTTCTAATTAATATATTAGCACTTAAATATATTAATAAACCATATATATATTTTCTATTGATTTATTATACAATTAATAAATCAACTATTCTCTCTACTGAACTATCTTTCCTCCACCCATGAGGGCAACCCAAATGGACTTTGCTTTTAACCATAAGATAAAAGTTCAATTACAAGTCATGGCTTAGACACCTAATCCAACAGTCTCCCACTTGGATAAGTCTATGACTTTAATTGTCTGAACTCTGACCCAGTCAGTTCTGTCCAAAGATAAGTGATCAGATGATCCTCCGTCCAACAAGATATTTTCAGACTCAAGACATGGATAAAATCAATCTGGTCTGATTCACTGTTCCTCGATTTCCGATTTGCATATGACTCTTAGACTACCAATTTAGTCCCGGTTGGCCAACCATTTTAGTCAACTTCAAAATCATCGAGAGGCCTACAGATATCTGTTTCCCGTTAGGGTCAAGGGACGAATAAACTTCGACTCATATACTTATGTCTTTTACCAGACAAATCACTCACAACAATACGTTTTATAACACCGAGTTACCGATGCGTTTTCATATTATCAATGAACAACCGTCTAATAAATCATAACTCATATGTCTTAGCTTAAAGATCAAAAGATATTATCGTCTCAACATTGCTCGTGATGTAATCCATGAAGCAATCCATTGAGCGCGGGTTTATCCAATACTCAAATCTCCATTTCCAAGTACTCACGAATGGTTCAGCAATCCAATTGCAATGTCTAACTCCTTAGACAATCTATTACCAATTCATGACAGTCTTACTTCACACTTACTCCCTTAAAGTGTAATCGACTGTGGATATTTGAATAATCCAATTATTCAGGAAGTAAAACATGCAAAATGAAACACAATGATAAAGTACTGACAAGAGTAGTGAACCATAATAAATCTCTATTATTAAATCACAAGAGTCAAATACAATACATTGTTACAAGTTTCGAATCTATCTAATTACTAAAACTTATATCATCTCTTAATCCAATGCTCCTAGCATGCTGATTATGCTTAATCCTACTCAGAGCCTTTGTCAAGGGATCTGCAGGATTATCTTCCGATGATACCCTCTTTACAAGGAGGTGACCTTCTTCTACCCTATGCCTGATGTAGTGGTACTTTCTGTCGATATGTCTGGACTTTCCATGATCTCGCGGTTCCTTTGTCAAGGCGACCGCACCTTCATTATCGCAGAACAGTTCCAAGGGCTCCTGAATACTCGGGACTACTCCAAGGTCACCGATAAAGTTCTTCAGCCAAGCCGCTTCCTTTGACGCTTCACTTGCTGCTATGTACTCTGATTCGCACGTAGAATCAGCCACTGTTTCTTGCTTGGAACTTTTCCAAGTCACTGCTCCACCGTTCAAAAGGAATACCCAGCCCGACTGAGACCGACCACTGTCTCTATCCGTCTGAAAGCTGGCATCTGTATATCCTTCAACTCTCAAGGTATCACTGCCACCGAGGACTAACACCATGTTCTTTGTCCTTCGCAGATACTTGAGTATATTTTTCACAGCTATCCAATGCGCCCTTCCAGGGTTACCCTGGTACCGACTGACCATGCTTAAGGCAAAAGCCACGTCAGGGCGAGTACACGTCATAGCGTACATGATCGATCCCACAGCCGAAGCGTATGGTACTCGACTCATCTCAGCTATTTCCTCGTCTGTACTCGGACTTTGAGTCTTACTCAGCTTCGCATTACTTTGGATAGGCAGCTCTCCCTTCTTGGAATTTTCCATACTAAACCTCTTTAGTACCTTATCCAAGTATGTACCCTGACTGAGTCCAATCAGTCTCTTCTTCCTATCTCTCAATATTCTAATCCCAAGAATATAGGCAGCCTCTCCTAGGTCCTTCATGGCGAAACATTTCCCAAGCCAAGCCTTAACATCTTGCAAGGTTGGAATATCGTTTCCCATGAGCAGTATGTCATCGACATACAGCACCAGAAAGGTGACTATACTCCCACTAGCCTTGACATATACGCAGGACTCATCCTCGCTCCTAAAGAAGCCAAACTCTTTGACTTTCTCATGGAAACAAAGATTCCAGCTGCGAGAAGCTTGCTTCAATCCGTAGATTGATCTCTCAAGCTTACACACCTTATTAGGATACTTTGCATCGACAAAACCCTCTGGCTGATTCATGTAAACATCCTCAGTCAGCTTCCCATTAAGGAAAGCGGTTTTGACGTCCATCTGCCAAATTTCATAGTCATGAAATGCAGCTATGGCCAGCATAATCCTAATAGACTTTATCTTAGCTACTGGTGAGAAGGTCTCGTCATAGTCAACCCCTGGGGTTTGAGTAAAGCCCTTCGCAACCAGTCTCGCCTTGAAAGTGTGTACCTTTCCGTCCATGTCTGTCTTCTTCTTGAAGATCCATTTGCACCCGACTGTCTTTCGACCCGGCACATTGTCAACCAAGTTCCAAACTTGATTGTCATACATGGACTTGATCTCGCTATCCATGGCCTCTTTCCACTTGGCAGACTCAGGGCCCGCCACTGCTTCCTGGTAGTTAGCTGGTTCATCCAAATTTATCAGTGTCCTATCACTGACAAAAGTGTCCCCATCCGAAGTTATATGGAACCCATAAAACTCGGGTGGCATGCTAACCCTACTAGAACGCCTAAGAGGTAAGGATACATCTGTCGGGCCAACAGGAACTTCATCCTCATGTTGGTTGCTAGTTTCTCCTAAGGTTGCGTCATCTGATGACTCTTGAATTTCTTCCAGATCAATGGTACTCCCACTGTCCTCTTTGAATACGAGCTCTCTCTCTCGAAAGACTGCTCGTCTAGCTACAAAGACCACGTCCTCGCTCGGTCTGTAGAATAGATATCCAAAGGACTGTTTGGGATAACCAATGAAGAAACACCTTTCGCTTCTGTCTGCGAGTTTGTCTTGAGTCTCTCGTCTAACGAAAGCCTCACAACCCCAGACCTTGATATGTGCCAACGAGGGAGCTTTCCCCGTCCACATCTCATGAGGTGTTTTCGCAACCTTCTTAGTTGGGACAAGATTGAGGATATGGGCGGCAGTCTCTAAGGCATACCCCCAGAAGTGAATGGGAAGTGAAGCTCGACTCATCATGGAACGAACCATGTCCAACAGGGTTCGGTTGCGCCTCTCTGCAACACCGTTCAACTGTGGTGTCCTGGGAGGTGTCAACTGCGAAACTATTCCACATTCCTTTAGATAGTCTAGGAACTCGATACTTAGATACTCTCCGCCTCTGTCGGATCTGAGCATCTTTATCTTCCTGCCTAATTGATTCTCTACTTCGTTCTTAAACTCTTTGAACTTTTCAAAGGTGTCCGACTTGTGCTTGATCAAGTAGATGTAACCGTATCTACTAAAATCGTCGGTAAAAGTCACGTAGAACCGCGTGCCATCCTTTGTGGTTGATCTGAATGGACCACACACATCCGTGTGAATAATGTCCAATAGACCCTCACCTCTTTCAAAAGACCCTTTGAAAGGTGATTTAGTCATCTTGCCCAACAGACAAGATTCGCATACATCATCCGACTTGAGGTCGAATGATTCCAACACTCCATCCTTTTGGAGTTGGGCGATGCGTTTCTTGCTGATGTGCCCGAGCCGACTATGCCACAGACATGCCTTTTCCACGTCACTAGTAGAATCAATATAATTTACACTTTGTCCTAGATTGTCAACACATTTCACAGTTTCATACACACCATTACAAGGATAAGCAGTAAAATTCAAAATACCATTTTTGAAAACAGAAATAGATCCAATATTATTATCAAAAGAAAAATGAAATCCTTGTCTGAATAATGCGTGAAATGAAATAATATTTCTTGCCATTTCTGGCGAATAGCAACAATCTAATAAATCTAAACAAACTTCACTACTAAGCACTAAACTATAAACTCCAATCTTGGTAACAGGGGACGATCTCCTATTGCCCATGATCAAGTTCAGTCTACCGTGCTCCACCTCCCTGCTTTCCTTTAGGCCCTGCATATCAGAACAAATGTGAAAACCACATCCTGTATCAAGGACCCAAGAATTAGAAGATGGTGAGTTTTTAGAGATAGTGTATATACCTGCTGTCGATGGCTTTACTTTCCCATCCTTGACATCCTGCAAGTATTTGGGGCAGCTTCTCTTCCAATGACCCTTTTCTTTGCAGTAGAAACAGTTTGCTTCATCGGGGTTGGCCACACAAGGAATTTGGGAAGTCTTGGTTCTCGAGCCATTACTGGATGACCCGGCCTGAACCTTTTCCCTCCAATTTTGTTTAGGAGGGCCCTTCCTTTTCTTTCCTCTGCCACTTCCAATGGCTAGAACGGGCTGATTAACCGAGGGTACACTTTTACCCTTCATCCCGTCTTCAGCTACTCGAAGCATGCGATGCAACTCAGTCATATTAGCCTGATTATTGTTCAAATGATAAGCCAGCCTGAACTGGTCATAAGAACTCGGCAACGAGTTAAGCACTATGTCAACGGCCAACTGTTCCGGTACAGGCATCGCAAGCTTTCTAAGCCGCTCCACGTAACCTTGCATTCTTTGCACATGAGTGCAGATGGACTCTCCATCTTTGGGTTTGCTGTTCGTGAAGTCCTTGACCACTTCGCACCTTTCGATGCGCTCTTGCTTGCGGAACTTTTCCGCTAGCTCCTTGTGCATCTCATAGGGCCAGTAGTCTTCGTATATTCTCTGCAATTCGGGGTTCATTGTGGCGATCATGATGCAGGCCACTTTGGTTGCATCATCAGTATGTTTTTGGTACGAGGCAATTTCCTCGGGAGTAGCAGTTTCGGGGTCGACATCGACAAGCTCGGTCTCGAGAACATACTCTTTGTTCTCATACCTCAGAGCCATCTTGATGTTTCTAATCCAGTCATTATAGTTTGTCCCGTTCAATTGAACCCTGGAACATAGTGAGAGGATTGAGGGAACACTGGAGTTTGATTGGGGAGCGGATTGATCAGCAGAAGACATCTATAAAAGAAGGTAAGTTTAATTAGATACTTGTCGGTCCTTATAATAACCCAATATAAAATAAGGCTAGGATCCAACTATAACAATTTGCAACATAGAAGAGGGATGCCGTAATCTATAAGCAAATTTTATAAAGGTAGGCGAATGACGATTCAGCCGATTCCACCGCGGAAAAATAATCTTATTATAAATGGAATTCCTAGTTTCTTATGAGATTTATTGAACTGTTCAATAGCATGTTTAATCTCGGATATGCCCCACCGTTTGTGACTGGGATGCCGAGGATCACAAACCGGGTGTGAATAACCATGCAAATTAGCTTGGTGCTCTCGGGATCCATTATCATCTCAAATTGACGTGCCGGTAAACCACACACGCTCCATCAACAATGATAACACCCGAGACACCCATTGCCACTCTTTATGAACCCCTATTGGTGTGCCGGTAAACCACACACGCTCCACCAACGTTTCATAAAGTGCAATGTGCAATTTCATGGGGTAGCATCAAATTCACATTTTCCTAAAGTAACTAGATTGGGATTTGTTTTAGGGTTCTAGTACTTTCAATTATAGCATTATACTTTTAAGAGGCTTAGCGGTTCTATCATACCCGTTCAGCTAACGACACTCGACTGACCAGGAGAGCGGTGGGTAAGAGTAGATACCCATTAGACTAACATTTTATAGTCAGTCGCCTTATACCCTCTTTATAGGACAGTTTTGTGAATGAGGCTTACTAGCGGTAGACTAACCAATTTTCTTATACATATTAAATTAACTTTTAAATATATATAAGATATATTTTAATCTCATTAAAATATCTTTAGAATTAATTAAATTCTAATTTTCTCAAATTATTCTAATTTTCTTGAAAATTTTAATTAATTCTTAAAGCAGATTTAATTTGCCTTTAATTAATCAATTAATTAAATTAATTAAATCTAGGTTACAGATTACCAATTAATCAAATTAATTAACCTGTAATGGTCCCATGAATTTCGAAAATTACAAGCCAAGGAATTAGGGTTCAAGTTATTTTAGTTGATTTAGATACCAAAAATAACAACACATAATTAAGGCAAGCAAATCAAGCATTCAAGGGGGACCAAGGGAGGGTGGCGGCTAGGGTTAAGAAACCCTAGCCTTGGGATCGATTTTGGCCTCCTCCCAAGGGTTAATTTTCGCCAATAACCCTTAGGCACAAAACAATTCAAGCAGTTCATAATCAAACACAAGAAAACAAGCTAGCTCTGATACCACTGAAGGGTTTCTATGCAATCAATGAACACAAAATAACCTAAGGTTCACATGCAACCCTAATATTGATCTATGTTTTCTTCTATGAAGATTAGAACTAAGAACCTAAAGGATACAATTCAATTCTAAAGAAGAATCAAGAAAAACCAACCTTAGATCTTATGAACCTTTTAAGCAGCAGCAAAACTATCCTGCCTCAGATGAAAGTCACACCCAGGGGATGGAAGAATTAGTCCAGCAGAGTAAATCCAGAGAGAAGATGGCGTGAAGAATGAGGTGCCAGGGGGTTCCTTTTATAGCCTCCAAGGGTTACACCTGAAACCCTAAGGAGCCTCCAACTGGACAAGGCTTTTGACCACTTGGACCAGGCTTACCAAACCCTAATTAGGGTTTCGCCAATCCCTTGGAGATGCCTCCAAGGTGGCGCCACATTTGGTCCCTGGTTTTTCCTGGCCAGTTATTCAACTATTGAATAAATACCAAACCAGTCCCTGCACCTTTTAATTAATTAATTTAATCTCTAAATTAAATCCAATTAATTCTAGATTAAATCTCAATTAATTAATATAGTTTCTAATTAATATATTAGCACTTAAATATATTAATAAACCATATATATATTTTCTATTGATTTATTATACAATTAATAAATCAACTATTCTCTCTACTGAACTATCTTTCCTCCACCCATGAGGGCAACCCAAATGGACTTTGCTTTTAACCATAAGATAAAAGTTCAATTACAAGTCATGGCTTAGACACCTAATCCAACAATTTACACATCCACTACCATACTCTGCACCACCTTTGGTTCCTATGCATATGCCTTCACTCTCGATCACTCCATCAAAGTCTTTTTTTCTCACACATGGCCAGACATAAAAAATCCCTCCTCGATGTTAGATCTATTTAGTAAACGACGCGCGATATTCTGACTGCCCGGAGGGTTTGTGGCGGAGGCCATTGTCTCTCAAAGGTTTCTAACATAGGAGGTGTATTAGCAAGTAACGGAGGCCATCGTCTCTCAAAAAGGTTTTTGATTTCAAGGGTTTTCGATTTCAAGATTTTCCAATGACATTAGTCGTCCGTTTTATGGATGCAAGGGAAAAGATTTACGCTATTGTTGTCATCTCCTGCCTCACCATCGTTAGTAGCAAGAGAAAGAAAAGGGTTTTGTAATTTTATGATGATGAAGGTCTGGTGGGGCTGCAATGGTGATTCCTCCCACGCATAGAAGACGCGCGAGAGAGAGGGAGAGAGAGAGAGAGAAAAAGAAAGAAAGAATCAGAGGGTGGGTGGGATTGGGAGGTGGTGGGTTGGGTCTTTGTTATTTTAATACAAAATTTTTTAAAATGTATTAAAAAGAAAAAAAATAAACTAAAAAGCAATCTTCATAAATGGCCCCTGTTATGGAAAAAGACCATTTTGCCATCATCTTTTATATATTTAACGATCAAAACTTAATGGAGGGATCATTTATATAAAGTTTTCAAACCACAGGGACTATCCTTGAGGTTTTTGAAAGTTAGGGATGAATATTAATATTCTGTGAAACCACAGGGACCATTTATAAAGTTTACAACATTTGTATACTCGTGTCTTGGAATTACAAGAACCTATCTTTAGGAATCGTTATACGATCTGAGCCGGGCGCTACGTTATCCTACAACCACACCTACAACAAATGTGAGCTACAAAAGCTCAGTGAGTAACTTTAATTATAAGAATCACAACCTCACTATTAATATAGTAATATCAGTATACAACACTACACAAGATATCACATCCCATATTTATTTTCTATAACAAAATATCTAACATACAAATAAATCATCACCACACCACCACAAGACCACAAAAAATCCCCATCCAATTCTATACATCCACACAACCACATATTTTCCCCTCCTCGACCCCCCACAGTCTTGACCCACAAAGGCTCACCGTAACACCTTCAAAGTAATAGCATCCGACCATAAAGGCCTACACAGTAATAATAAGTGAGATCACCCAGCCACATAGCTCTTACAACAATAAAAAGTAAGATTAACCAAAATTTTGTCCCTTACTCGACCCCTATGGTCTCGAATCACAAAGACTCACCGCACCCCACCATAAGTAAGATCGTCCGACCGCAAAGGCCCTCAAAATAATAATAATATTAATAATAATAAGTGAGATCATCCGGCCATGAAGGCCCTCACAATAAAATGGCCATAGAAACCCAATACACCTCGCCATAAGGGCCCACCAATTACCCCATCCATAAGATCTTAATGAACCTACTATATATACATATGCACAGAGGGGAAACACCGTCTACTCACTATATGGTGTCAAGGTCTAATCGTTATGTGGCCTATTCAAGAAAGTTCAATGACTTTATAATATTAGTCATAATAATCTATGACTTTGTCCCCTAGCTATATTATGCTAATCTCATCAACTTTCTACAATACCATCCATAAAGGCTCACACACACAACTTTCTCACAATATTTATAAATTATTTATATAGGAAAAAGTTCAAATGAGAACCATTAAAAGATTAAGAACCGTGAGAACCAATATTCATACATTAATAATAATGATTTTTTTTTGTTTTTTTTAAACTTGTTTATTATCTTAAAATACATCAAACTTAATAACCTTTTTTTTATTTTCTAACACGATAACGAGTAAGAACCGTAATAACCACTAAAAGATTAAGAACCGTGAGAACCGATATTTTATTTTTTTGTTTTTTTTAAACTTGTTTATTATCTTATATTCACAATTTAATAAAATAAATTTAGTTATTAAACTGTGAATACGATAACGTAATTTTTTTTCTTTGAAACACATCACAATTGATGTTTAATAATAAAGGAAAAATAATCATCAATTTTTATATGTTTGGTAACTTTGTTTTGATAAAAAACAAGTATTATAAAATTTAAAATACAATATTATTGAACTATGAATGAGTGGTTTTCACGATTCTCAATTTTTATATACAGTATATATATATATATATATATATATATATATATATATATATATATATATATATATATATATATATATATATATATATATATATATATATATATATATATATATATATATATATATATATATATATATATATATATATATATATATGGGTGTGTGTGTGTGTGTAAAATCACTTTTAAAAGACTTAAAGTCAAGCCGCAAGTAAACATGAGTACTATAGTCGACAACCGAAGACGAAGATGCAAACTACTAACAATAGTCCAAAGTCGATTTTAGTTCACTAATACGGTAAATAAATAATTTCACAAGAAAAAGTAAATTGGAACAATATATGGTTTTGATTTTTCTGATAATCCAGATGTCCGAACCCATTTTCAAGCAATTGGGATCCTAATTTTAAAAATATGATATTTCCAAGAACATAAAATTAGATTTTGGAATTCATATGTTTTTAACACCCGTAATATCCTCTAAAACATCACAAATACATCACTAGCCTTACAAATTCGATACTGAAATATTGCCTACACATTGTTTATGCCAAAATATTCTGTATTTTTCAGCGTGGGCTTTTTTGTATGACGTCTCTTTCCTTGGTTTTAATTATGAAAGAACAACGTTTCATGAAAATATCTGTTATTCCAAAAAGAGTAGACATTCACTATCAATCATCAAGTCACATTTATAGCGTTTAACTGTTACGAAGCATAGTTTTGGATAAATTTATTACGAGAGTAAGATTTTTGTGATTCAATATTAATATAATGTTTTGTTATTTTGTATCCATAGTTTAGGTGGTTGAAATATGTAACTATTGTTCATATAAGGGTAGATTGTATATAAAATGCATTTTTTTTGTTAATATTGTTTAATAAGCTGTTTGATATGCTTTTTACTGGTGAAAAAATGAGACTATTTGATACTACACTGATATGTCTCTGATTTGTTCATTACTCATCTCATTTGTCTCTTACTCGATCAGTTTCAGGATTGGGTCTGATTGAGTTAGACTTTGACATAATCAGATCCTATTCGATAAGCAACTATCAAAAAACCCGCAAATTTAAATTTGGTTGTCTAGCTGTAAAATCCGATTATATAATGTTTGTTTTCAAGCAGGTTAAAATATTGATTCAAGAGAATCGTGCATAGTTTACTTTGCCGTTAAAAAAATTAAATTATTTTTAAAATATATTTTAAAAATTAACAATAAAAAAGCAAAGTTATAAATTTATAAGTTACTAATAAAATTAGTTTTAGTAACCAGGGCCTTCATTTTGGAAATAAATATCTTATTTTATTATATAAATAAACATCATACGTGTGTAGTATTTAATTTTCTTTGTAGCTTATGTTTTGTAAATGTTTGAGGTGTATTTATGTTTTGTAAATGGCTGATTTTTTTTTTCTAAATAGTCAAAATTTTATTAAAATTAGAAGTTATACTTATTAATGAATAATAATCGGTTCATGCTATAATTATTTGCTATAATTATTTACAATTCTTATGCATACATTATAGTATACTGTATTTTATGCATATTGTTCAAATTTGTGTATAGATAAAAATTATTATGTACATATCACTTCCCATCAAGAAAAGTTAGAAAAATATGCTAAGCTTATTTTTATTTAATACAAATGATCGACTCCCTGAATTGTCATATTAGAAAAACTTAATAATAATTATTATAATAATAATATAGTTCCATACTTATATCAAACATATATGTTTCTTTATAAAAATACAAAAGAACTACACAACATGTATCTCAACCTTACTCATATCAACGTATACATAGTTGTTTCGACACGCTACACAAACTAGTCCACCTGTCAACTGTAATGAAGACTATATCAAGACCGAAAGAGAAGTACGAAAGCTTGACTTTGGGGTAGAAAATGAAAAAGAAAAAGCAGTGGGGAGGTGTATTTAATTGAAAGGTGAAAAAGAAAAAGTAGTAGTGTAATAAATTGAAGGGTTATCCATTCGGGAATTGTAAATACAATTAAGGCGTAGGACCAAAATTGAATAGGAAATTTAATGTGAAGACACGAATCAACGTTACCGACCTCCATGCTTTCTTGCTACTTGGACGGTGTGTTGCTTCTACTTTCAAACATATAAACAACA
Source organism: Cichorium intybus (assembly GCA_023525715.1). NCBI lineage: Eukaryota > Viridiplantae > Streptophyta > Magnoliopsida > Asterales > Asteraceae > Cichorium > Cichorium intybus. The sequence goes on from CM042013.1 coordinate 4,947,990, forward strand.
CATTACGTAATCATTTTGCAATCCACCATAAGGATTGCAATCGAGTGTGTTTGCATAGGATATTCGGTTTATGATATATATTTTATGGGAGTGGATACAAGTAACAAATGAATTTTTTATATGAACCTTTTGCATTATATACAAACCCAAGTTATAGTGTTTAATAAAATTCACTATATGCTTTTTTTTTTTTAATAGCAAGGATATTAGTAACATAGCACTAGCAAGGTATTTAATTAAAATTATGTGATTTATTATTTGTAAAACTCAAAAATAAACATAATGTCCATTAAAACTCACAATTAGATTATAATGTGAAAACATTTCTAGTTACTCTAAAAAAATAAAACCCCAAATTAATCGAACACATGAAGTTTTTTGTATGTTGATTGAGACCATTTGGAAAACGCACACAAAATATAATTATTTAGACAAGTGGAGACATAGAATAAATAAGAATAAAAGAATATAAGTTGTTCATTTCATATGAAAATTAAGCTATGTCCGGTGAAGAATAAAAAAAATTTATTGATAAACTTCAATATACATGTTGATACATTTAGTATGATTACAATAAGGTCATTCGGTATGGAGGTACCAAGAGGCTTTCCACCATGGAGACCCCCCCCCCCCCCCCTCCCCCCACCCCCTTCAATGCGATGACCCCACATTCTTGACTTTGCAGCCAGTTTTTTCCTTGTACGGGGAGAGACAACCACAACAACTATATAGTTGTTACACATATATGTAAATTTTAAAAAAAGGAAATTTAACTCTATATATACACAATGCAAACAATACATTTTACAACACAAAAACATCATTCACAATCAATACAAAAATTGATTCAATGACACATTCGGTTAATAAAACTTATCGGCAAAACAATTTTTATGGATATTCGACTTTCGGGTCGTACTTTTACTTAAAGGAACAAATGTGAATAGAAAATGAGTAAATTGATCGATTTTGACCTCAAAAGGACTCGTTGATATTTATTTAAAAAATCTATGGTTTGGTATCGGAAAATAAGAGGCTAGATCATAATCAGATTGTGCTGCAGGAGGTATTGGTCGACTACGACCTAACCGCTTTTAGACATTTCCATCATGTTTTGATATGTATATGTTTGAATATGTATTCCAAGAGTCTTGGAATAATCCAGGGGAGGTGCTGCAAAATTTTATGATGACTTTCAAGAAAAAGTACACCATCTGAAAATTAATCTCAAGCTTTGGCATGAAGGAAGAAGGCTAGTCAATAGGCTTAAAAATACGATCTTAAAAGAAGATCTTTGGATAAGTGTATCGAGGAAGGTAAGCCTTCTCAGTTCGAGATGGAGGATATAACTACTTTTATAAATACTTGGGGAAACTAAAGAGAATCAAGTCGATGGATTTAGACTAGAAGGTAAAAGTTCATTGGGAGATTGAAGACAATTGAAACTTGAAATATTTCACGTTATGCTTAATATGTTAATCATAGTTGAAGAGAAATAATTATTCAGGCTATAGATGTCGAGGAGACTTGGTTAAAAACCTAAAAATTTTGGTTAAAGAAAGTTTTATTCTTACTTTGCGAGCCAATTTGGGCTGAGTAGGTATGGTGCAACCGACCATGCATTTTTTGTTCAAAATGATTACTACAGCTAATCACTCCATTCTATGACAAACAAGATAAAAAAGATTGTTTGGGATTATGGAAATGATAAATTCCCGAGACCCAATAAATTGATGTTCCATTTTAAAAGTTCTTTTGGGAATCAATGGGACTAGATGTTTTAACTTGGTCAACCAATTTCATGATTTGAATGCTATTATGAAAGGTTTCGGTCCCTCATTTATTTCTTGAATCCCTAAAGTGGATGACCCAAAATTCGTTAAAGATTACCGCCCTATTAGCCAGATTGAACTCCTTTACAAGATTATGGGTAAACTTTTAGCCAACTGTTTATGCAATATTATTGGTGACATTATTAGCATGAAGCGGTCTTCAATTATTAAGGGTTGTCAGATTCTTGATGGACCACTAATGTTAAATGAAATTGTAGGTGTGTACAAGAAGTACAAAAAGAATCTAATGTTGTTTAAAGATGACTTTGAAAAGGCATACGACTCTTTGAATTGGTATTAACTAAACGAGGTTCTCCAAAAGATGCGTTTTCGGCAGAAAATCGAAGGGATGGATTCAGGCTTGTTTATCATCGCCTATGTCGTAAATGTTAGTGTATAGTTCTATGACTTCTAAGTTTCCCATAGAAAGGGTGATGCGTTCATAAGATTCATTATTTGCTTTTTTTTTATTTTGAGTGGGCGCGCTACACACTTCTTCATAATAAGTAATAAATCATTATATTTTGAAAGACACAAGAATTCGCAATGATGAATTGATGATCTCACATTTCTTTTATGTCGTTGATGTTACAATTGTAGAGGAGTGGTTGTTAGAAAATATTAGAATCATAATAAGATTTGTGCGCTTCTTCAATTTGGAGATAAAATCAACCTACAAAAAATCAAACTTTTAGGGGGAGGTGGGTAGGTTGGGGGTGGGGGTTAATTCGACTAAACTTAAACAAATGGCCGCTGTGATTGCGTATTCCCCTATTAGACTACCTATCCTGAACCTAGAACTTCTGATTGGTTCTAATATGTATAGGATCGATATGTGGAAGTACATTATCTATATATTTTCGGTCAAACTTTCTTGATAGAAAGTTATAACTTTATTGGTGGGCGGACGAACTACAATTTTAAACAACATTTGGAAGTTTTGGAATATCCTTTATGTCTTCACTTTGAGATCCTAAGGCATTTATTATTTACTTAAAATCCGTCAGCAGTAGCTTCTTATGGGGTGGTGAGTTGGGTGAAAAACATTGGCGTGAATTACTTGCAAATGTTGATCGAAAGTAAAGAAATAGAGGTTTTGGGATTGGGTGTTTGTATGCTTTCAATAGATTTGTCTTTAAGTGGGATTTGTCATTTTCTTGTGGATTATGATTATTTTGATTCTATAAGGCTTATAGTGCTTAAAGTTACCCATGGACCATATGGCCAACTTGATGCTTCTCATCCTTGTGGTCTTTTAACTGATATGTGGATTAACATTTTACAATTATCTACCCAACTTGTTACTAAATGTATTGATTAGTTATCCTTGTATGATAAATAGGTGGGTAATCGAAAATCAACTTGGTTTTGGGATGGTATTTGGTAAGATAAGTTGCTCTCCAAAGAAGATTCCTTAGAATATACACTTTGGATAATATTAGAATCTAGTTGATTCTTGATATTTACTTTCTGTTTGTCTAAGATGATTGTGTATACCTCCTAGGGGAGGGGGAGGAAGATCATTAAGATGAGCTAAAAGGTATGATGAATATATGAAAAATGGCTATGGATGCTTAACTCTTCGGGAGAGTAATTGGTGGCATTGACTAGACTCTTGATTAATATCGATGCTCTGTCGCTAGGGGATGTGCCGACAAGAAGGAATAATCTTGTTTTGATCAAGATTAACATGTTGATGTGGAAATTTTATTTAAATAAGTTACCAGTACGTTCCAATATTGACTAGAGAAGGATTGATGTGGACTCCCTATTATGCCCCATATGTGATTCATAATTGGAGATAGTTGATCATCTTCTCATAACTGAACCCTTGAATCTTTGATTATGTTTCATATTTCTCATTGATGGGATATGAATTTCCCCATTTGTACACAATTTCATATTTAATGTATTGGGACAGTTTTTTGGCTTTGACTTTGGTTCAAAAGAGTGTCTTTGAAGTGGTGGGTTTAGGGGTTGTTGGTAGGATCTTAAATTTTAAGATCTAAAAAATTAAGATGTCTGAACTTTTAAAATGTTGTTTGGTTGGAACATCTGAATTATTATGGAAGGGGTCGAGTGGGATGGGCTAGGTAGTGGTAGGGTGGGTGTGGTGCGATGCAGTATGTATGGATGTGGGTGGCTTTTAATTTTTCTTTCAGACATGGTTCCAGCTCTTAATTTTTAAGAGGCTTCTGATAAATTAAAAGATTTTTATTCAGATGCTACCAAACACCTTGAATCTGAAAAATTAAGAGATTGCCTCTTATAATTTCAATTAAGAGGCTATGAAACAGGGCCTTAGTGCATTTTGGATGTTTTGGAACTTTATCCTTCATTTCCTTTTGGAGCGGCTAAACGAAAGAAGATGGATTATTTGGACAATATAGTTTCTTATTCTTTCTTTTGGTTAGTAAGTAGAAGTAATACACTAGTTTAATATTAACTGGTTGATTGACTTCACAACCCAATAATTGCGATTTCGTCTTCATAATTTTCTATTTTATTTTAACATCCTAGTAATTTAATAAAATATTTTGTCAATCCGAAAAAAAATAGAAGAAAGCCAAACACAAGTCACTCCATTCTTAAACGTTCACAACGATAGAGAATCCACTTTGAAGACCGCAATAGAATATTGTTAGATAACACGTCTCTTCTAGACATTATGCCTTTGAACACTACGCAATTACGAAATGCCATGATCCAAAATGTGAAAAGCACCACTACATGCAAAGACTTTAATTGAAAATGTTAGATTTTGGGGTTAAGCATGCCAATAAATACTTGGATATTTTAGGATCCTGTTTGAAACACTTTTTAAAATATGTTATTTCGACGGTGTTGTCTGGTAAATTTGGATTTCGTGCAAAATCCAATATCAAAACACAGAATACCTTGCTTCGTTTCATATTTTGTGAGACAGAAATTGGACTAAATCTGCATTCAACTTGTCTAAAATTAATAGTAACTACACTAAATGAATTAATAATGCTAAATTCACAAGCAAAAACATTGAATTGCATCCTATCGAAAACACCTCTTTTGAAAAGCAAATTCTTTAGGGTGTGTTTGGTACGGAGCTTTTGAGAGCGTTTGAAAGCTTGTAGCTTCTAGCATTTAGGAAAAAGCCCTAATAAAAACAAAAGCTTCGTTCGACGACACGAGCTTGTAGCTTCCAGCTTCCAGCTACCAGCTAATTGTTTCCAGCTAGTTTTGCCAAACACGCCCTTAGTTTGACCATATGAATCAACTCTAAAGTTTTGTTCAAGATTTTTTTTTTCGTTTTTTTAGTGATTTAAGTGTATTTCGTCCATTAATAGGTATTTTAGCTGATGAGTATTTGTTACTTCTTTTATTTTGATTATCAGAAATTTCGATTGTACCTACAAAAAATATAATTTACTTTAAAAATATTAGTCTCAACTTTGAATTCATTAGACGCTATTACGAGTTTTCTCCCATAATGTGTGCAAATATTGTATGTTTTTGCGTTTGTTTTATGTCAATGTGTTTGTATTTATTTTTACAAAGTTATACATCATATAAGTTTCTAGATTTATGACTTTTAGTTTTTCTTATTATATTGTTTTCGTGTATGTTTCATACAAATCGCACGACGTATGTGAAAATGTTTGTTGGAAATTGGTTGAGTTAAAAACAAGTCTAGGTATGTAGGGACTGATCGAAGAGCAAGGGTAGGCCATATATGAGTCTGGTATGAGTCAAAAGAAGAAAAAGGGATTGATGTAAAGAAGAGAATGTAACGTGTGGGTCGGTATGACTCATGCCTCGTATTATCCTTACTGTCGTCCCAATTCGAACACTTCATTAAGTCTTGTCGTAGCACAAGCTTTTCAATGCTGATATCACAAGTATTCACTTAACGATTCTTTTTGTTTGATTTTAGAAATTCGATCTACAAACTAATAATACTTTAAATGTTTACTCTCCTCATATTTGTTTCAGTACCATAATTTGGCATAATAATAAAGTTTAAAGGCAGCAAAATCTCTTAAACATTGTAAAATCTTTTTACTTTCTCTTTAAGCTATATATAATATGACCAACAGAAACTTCAAATTCATTTTTTTGATGGAACACGTTGATCCAAATTGACCCCCCTCGTACGTGGCATACATTAAATTAAGCTAACATGGAAAAAACATGTTAGGTCTTGAATAAGAGGAAGTAGATAAGGACTTACTTTTTCAATCGTTTGGAGTTTGCGTAAGCTAGATTTAACGCTTTCAGATGCCGTATTGAGCTATTGGTTAATAGTAATAAACGTTTTACACTAAGGAAAAGTGATGGTAAATTAGAGAAACGATGTGCAAAGTTCTATTAATCGTTCGGGAAAAATGAAAAAAGAAATGACAGTTGAAGGGGTTCTGTTGTTTTCACTAATCTTAATTAATTAAATGGAAAAATAAATAATTTGTATATGCTTGACTTTATGGTAAAAAAATGCAAGTTTATTAGTAAGATTTCATGTTTCGGTCGAACATCATTTTCTTATTTTAGAGATATAGTAATTTAACAATGAGGTGTCGGATTATGGGCAAATTTTTTATATGTTTTTCCTTGGATGAAGATGGTAGGTTTTGAAGACCTTTGTGAATGTTACTAGACCGAAAATGATCAAGTAACATTGAAAGATAATTACTTGAAGAGATTAGGTGAAATTGGTGATAGAATGGATGGGAGATTGAGCATCTGGAAAGCATTGATTTGTTGCAAAAGTCCAAAGTTTAATTGGGGTATAAAAGATAATGAAAACTCTAACTTCTTTCAAAGAATGCTTAAACAAAGATGTCGGCAAATGAATATACAAGACGTCATGGTAGATTACGGGCCCGTCTCAGGTAATCTTTTGTAACTTTTTAAAGAAAAGTTTGATGTTTGAGGGCTTAACCCAGCAACACAGAAGTTCTCGATTCAATTCTTTGTCGGTGGACAAGAGGCAAATGCTCGATGCTAAGTTCATGGTCCAAGAGATTAAGAGTGCGGTTTGGTATTGTGGAAGTAATAAGGCCAAAGGGCTTTATGGGTTTCCTTTTGAATTTGTGAAAAGATTTTTGGGGTATTATAGAAAAATAAATTATTGACTTTATGATGCAATTCCATGATTCAAGTCAGATTCTGAATAGGTGCAATTCGTCGTTTATTACATTTATTCCAAAAGTGTCGAACCTGTTTTTTATGAAGGATTATCGTCTCATTAGCATGATTGTGGTACAATATAAGATTATGGCTTAAGATATTATTTAATATGTTGGCAAAATTTTCACTCCCATTTGCGCTACCCGTTTGCTTCTCCCTTCTTGATCCACACGACCCGCGAGTTATCCTTTTCCAGCCTTAGTCGTTTTTTCTTAATTTTTCCCACTTTGTTACATTTTCCCCTAGATTCCCAAGGCCATAACTTCCTCATACATTATCCCAAATTCACAAACTATATATGCACAGAAAGCTAATAAAAAGGTCTACAATTTACTCCTACTAGAATTTTCTCAGTTCTAACTATATTTCTCGATATTTAATCTCAAACCTGATTACTTCTTGATTGTTTGCAATTTTATCCCAACTTCAACTTGTCATAACTTCTTCATCACAACTCCAATTACTTCCATTCTTTTTCCTGCATTATTATAATTCCAAATAACATATTTTTCATAATATGAATAATTTCCCAATTCTTACTCTATTTTGAGTTATTTGTTTGTAAACTTCCAACAAAATTATAGTTACCTAATCACCCTTTTATGGTGAATTTCATTCTTAATTCATGCTCATCAAGTCATATTTCGTGAAACATTATTAAGAAATTATTACTTTACTTAACTTACACATTTAATCATTAACACATATATGTACCATTCCACAACTTTCCATTAAGCACTTAATAAAAGACTTAACAACCACATTTCGTTCTTCATTCTTACATAGATTTTTAATAACATCACAAAAGTTGATTGTTACACGCCTCATTGCCAATTATGTTGCCATGAAGGTCACTATGCAACCTCTTGTATAGAACTGTGAAGTTATGCGCAAAAATCTTCCTACTCCGCTGCAATTCTGGCTCAAGCGTTTAATGTCGATTGCAAAATAAATGACTCTAGTCCGGATTGGTTCATGGACTCCAGTGCAACAGCCCATATGGCCCCATCCTCGGATAATCTTGATTCCTTTGTTCCTTACCATGGAAATGAGCAGGTTGCTTTTGGAAACGATAATGTGCTTCCCATATCTCGTATTGGTTCATTATCAGTTAACCCAAACTTGATATTACAGGATGTTCTCATCGTTCCACATATCAAAAAGAAGTTTCTTTCGGTAAGCAAATTAACTAATGATTACCTAGTTGACTTCATCTTTTCTCGATTTTTCTTTGCTATCCAAGGTTCGGTCAACAAAAAAGATCCTAGCCACAGGAACGCATATAGATGGACTTTATGTTTTCAACCCGGGTTTTAAAGCTCTTGTTGCTTCAATCATTTCTCCTACTAAAGCTTCATTTGAATTATGACACAAACGACTTGGCTATGTTGCCTTCGATGTTATTTCTATTTTAAAACATGGAAATTTGCGTCTTAGTTCTATTTTACAAATACCAAATCTTTGTTCCTCTTGTGAGCTTTCAAAGAAACATTGTTTGCCTTTTCATTTAAATGATAAACGATCTTTGCATGTTCTTGACATGGTTCATTGTGATTTATGAGGACCCACTCCCGTTACTTCAGTTGATGATATAGATACTATGATTTGTTTGTTGATGATTATTCGCAATTTTCTTGGTTTTACCCTCTTAAAACAAAGTCTGAATTTTTTGATGTGCTTGCAAAATTTTTAAAGTTTACTTAAGCACAATTCTCCTACAAACTAAAGGTTTTCCAAAGTGACGGGGGCACCGAATTTCTTAACAATCGAGTTCGACAATTATTTCTTGATAATGGAACTCATCATCAAATGTCATGTCCATACACTCCGCAACAAAATGGATGTGTCAAACGTAAACATCGACATCTAACTGAAACGGGTCTTGCTATGTTATTTGGGGCAAGTGCACCTGGTACCTTTTGGATGGTCTCCAATTCCCATGTCCAAAACAATCCATGCTTGTTGGTTATTCTGATGTCAATTGGGCTCGCTGCATTGAAACCAGACATTCAACCTACGACTACTCGATCTTCTTTGGTGGAAATCTCGTTTCTTGGAGTGCAAAGAATTAACCAACTATTCCGCGGTCTAGCTGTGAATCCGAGTACCTGGCTATGGCTAACATTACTGTAGAATTTATATGTATTTCTTATCTATTGTGTGACTTAAATGCTTTGCCCTCTGAACGTCCCACTTTATTGTGTGATAACTTAAGTATGCGATCTTTCTTAGCCAAAATCCGGTTGCCCACGGACGAGCTAAACACATTGATATTGATTATCACTTCGTTCGTGAGCTCGTATTGTCTGGAAAACTGCACACTAAGAGATCAGTTACGTGTTCGTCTGCCACCGTTACCAATACCGCTCTTTGAAACCTTTCAAGATCAGTTACGTGTTCGTCCGCCACCGTGTTCGTCTGCCAGCGGTGCTCTTGAGGGGACTATTGGAGATAAATCCTCTCCTTAATTAATTAAATTTTATCTAGTCAAGTAGTTATTATTTACCTTGTATAGCTCCTAATTTCGTGTTGTACCTCCTGTGTATGTACGGCTCTTTTTGTTAATAATATCAAGGAAAAAATATTATCCCATTCTCATAATTGCCCATGCACAATGATGCGATGCACAAATTGGAAAATGATCCTAAAAAATTAGATACTTTACTTAGGGACCTATATTTTCTTTTTACAACGGCTTAATGCTTTTTTCAGTCTAGTTTATGAGCAGCTATTTGTTAATAATATTTGTTATCTTAGAAAATATTTACCTGATATTGGCTAAGAGCCTTATGTATATATAAATCAGAAGGATAAAGGAAAAGGAAAAGAAACCAAATAAAAGCAAAGTCGCACTTTTGTCCTTTCAAATAAACCAACTACCCCTTTTTCTTAAAAGATCTCTATATTCGAACATGATACCTTATTTTTTAATCTTCAACTGTTTTCTATGATATGATTATCATTAATATATTTATTCCGTTCACTTTGTAAATGGAAAGAACTTTCATCAATAATGCAAACGTCTAATTTTGAGACCGGGGAACATATCTTTATTCATTGGAGTTTTGCTAAGGATTTGTAGGAATATAAGTTCTGTTTGTTAATATGAGATGAAATCATGAAAGAATACAATTAATGAATAACGTAATAGAATAAGCAAGATAACCGAATAAATTATTACATTTGTTGTTATGTTTGTTTGACTCGAATAAAAGATATTGGTCAGTCAAACATATTGTTTGTTATTAATAAATAAATAAACTAAATAAAATAAAATTAATAAATACATAAGAACGTTATTTTATAAAATAAAATCTTATTAATAATGATTATGTTGTTAAATAATCGTATCCTAATAAATAAGTAACTCAAAGCCACATGTCATCTCCTCCTTGATTTTGCCACATGTCATTTTCTCATAATTTTGAATTTGTTAAAAAATTGTTTGAATTGAATGTATTTAATGTATTTAATTCCAATAATTAATAGCTGAAGCAAGAAATTAGGAACCTATTTATTTAAAATACATTATCTTTGATTCATTTTTATCATTTAATACATTCTCAGCAGCTTCAATTTGCATATCTCTTGACATTTTTTAGAACCCTAACCGTGTGTAGACCCAAATGACTCGAGCAGCACGTCCACATTTTGATGTATAACAAAATATAAAAAACAGATAATTTAGGCACATCAGTATTCTATTCACAATCAATTAATTAGTTTTCTTTAGTGTGTTCAGAACTAACAAATAGAGGTTATATTTTTTCAACAAAAAACAAACATAGTAACTTGCAAAGTCAAATAAATTGAAATGACAGAAATTTTTTGACTTGTAAAAATTGTTTTCCATTTTGTTTTTTAACTTTTACAAATACTATGAGAATATAATTTTTAAGACCACGTTGTATATATGTTGGTGATTTTAGGAACTCCTTACTTTCAAGTTATAAATAGGTTGTAATTTTGGCCGGTAACTTAGAAACATGCTAATTTATAAAAAAGTACGAGGGAGAGAATCATATTCTAATAAATAAGTAACTCAAAGCCACATGTCATCTCCTCCTTGATTTTGCCACATGTCATTTTCTCATAATTATGAATTTCTTAAAAAAATTGTTTGAATTGAATGTATTTAATGTATTTAATTCCATTAATTAATAATTGAAGCAAGAAATTAGGAACGTATTTATTTAAAATACATTATCTTTGATTCATTTTTATCATTTAATACATTCTCAGCAGCTTCAATTTGCATATCTCTTGACATATTTTAGAACCCTAACCGTGTGTAGACCCAAATGACTCGAGCAGCACGTCCACATTTTGATGTATGTTGGTGATTTTAGGAACTCGTTACTTTCAAGTTATAAATAGGTTGTAATTTGGCCGGTAACTTAGGAACATGCTAATTTATAAAAAAGTACGAGGGAGAGAATTTGCAATATAAAGATACTTTCAGTTCTTAATGATTATAAAAACTTATTATTTAAACATTGTTGTAACAAGAAATTTTTGGTAGTCTTTGAAAAATAAGTAACATAAACCAAATTAGAATTTTTAAAACTAAAAGTTCGAATAAATTTGTTACATCTAATTGTTAAGTACTGGGTTAATTATATTACATATTAATAATCAAATTAAAATTGTTACATATCTTCTAATAATGGTTTCTAATAAGAAACAAAGTTATGAAATATAATTAACTTCTAATGACAATTAATTTTTTTTGTCAACAACAAATATATCCCACTCCTACTCCTATAATGTATGTTAGATGTCCATTTTCTCAAACCGTTGTTACTGAATAGCAACAAACTTGTCATTATTCAAATTGCCGGAAATTATTACCATAAGCAACATATTGAAAAGCATTATGATTTTGGAAATGAGTATTTGGCCGAAATTTAAGTATTTGCTAATACATTGTATGGTTTTGGAATATGACAAGTTCTCGGAAATAGATAACTTATCAAAAAGAAACTATTTTCTGTCTGCCGTATTGCATGGGTACTATTTAAAGATACCGCCCATTTCATCCCGTAAACCATAAACCTTAAACCCAAATCGTTAAAATATAACTGTTCACTGAAAAGAAACTATTATCATCCCCCATATTCAATTACCGTTGCAGTGCACAAATTTAAATCATCTTAATTGAAAATTATGTAAATTTTTATTTAAAAAAAATAATATTCACTTATTAGCTTTTAGATTGATCCGGTTCTATATACAAAAACACAAAGTTAAACAATTAAATAGGTTCTTTATTTATATTCATTTAATGATTCAATCAAACTAGAAAGCTTATTCGGCTAACTACACATACACAAAATGTATTATATTGTTTTTCGTAAAATGATAAATGTAGATATTTTTTAAAATAAGTAACAAGTCTTCTAATAAATAATAAGACATTCATGGTTTGGAATAACAAGGTCCACCCAAACCTTTAAACCGTAAACATTACACAAACACTACAAATACTAACAAATTTTTACTATTTTTACCAAAATAAGTCAAATTAAAGTTAACCAGATCAAATTAGAATTAACCATTTTTTAAATTTACTTTACCATCATAGTTTTATATTTAATAAGAAGCAACTACATATTTTTATATATAACACAAAATAATATCATATTTTTATTTTTAAAATAAAACTACATACTTTAATTTTTAATTGAAAACATCAACATACTAATGTCATCGTCGCATTGCGCGAGTACATTCACAGCAGTGAAGTAATATAATTGGGTAATCGTGTTATAAAAATAGAGATTATATCTGGAAATAATATTGGAAATCGTACGTTTATTCCAAAAATGTCTTTGACGCCTTCAGAGAGAAGAATTTCTTTCAAATTTCAAAGAAAACAATTTACATGGACTGTATGTTTTGTAATGACAATAAATGAGTATTTGGCCGAAATTTAAGTATTTGCTAATACATTGTATGGTTTTGGAATATGACAAGTTCTCGGAAATAGATAACTTATCAAAAAGAAACTATTTTCTGTCTGCCGTATTGCATGGGTACTATTTAAAGATACCGCCCATTTCATCCCGTAAACCATAAACCTTAAACCCAAATCGTTAAAATATAACTGTTCACTGAAAAAAACTATTATCATCCCCCATATTCAATTACCGTTGCAGTGCGCAAATTTAAATCAGCTTAATTGAAAATTATGTAAATTTTCATTTAAAAGAATAATATTCATTTATTAGCTTTTAGATTGATCCGATTCTATATACAAAAACACAAAGTTAAACAATTAAATAGGTTCTTTATTTATATTCATTTAATGATTCAATCAAACTAGAAAGCTTATTCGGCTAACTACACATACACAAAATGTATATATTGTTTTTCGTAAAATGATAAATGTATATATTTTTTAAAATAATTAACAAGTCTCCTAATAAATAATAACACATTCATGGTTTGGAATAACAAGGTCCACCCAAACCTTTAAACCGTAAACATTACACAAACACTACAAATACTAACAAATTTTTACTATTTTTACCAAAATAAGTCAAATTAAAGTTAACCAGATCAAATTAGAGTTAACCATTTTTTAAATTTACTTTACCATCATAGTTTTACATTTATAAGAAGCAACTACATATTTTTATATATAACACAAAATAATATCATATTTTTATTTTTAACAAAAAACTACATACTTTAATTTTTAATTGAAAACATCAACATACTAATGTCGTCGTCGCATTTCGCGAGTACACTCCCAGCAGTGAAGTAATATCATTGGGTAATCGTGTTATAGAAATAGAGATTATATCTGGAAATAATATTGGAAATCGTACGTTTATTCCAAAAATGTCTTTGACGCCTTCAGATAAAAGAATTTCTTTCAAATTTCAAAGAAAACAATTTACATGGACTGTATGTTTTGCAATGACAATAAATAAGAGTCAACTGCAATCACTATCAAAGGTGGATTTGTTTCTGAGACAACCAGTCTTCACACACGACCAGTTGTATGTTATATTGTCGAGAGTTAAAAGTAAAGATAGATTAATATTGTTAATTTTAGACGATGGTATACTTAGCAATAGAACAACAAATGTTGTATTCAAAGAAGTCTTTCAAAATTTGTAATTTGTTATAATTGTTCAAAGTTTATCAACATTATGTTGTAGTGTTTACTTTAATAATATATATATCCAAAAATTTCATTATATATTGTCGAGAATTTGTTATGCATAATTATTAGTGTTTAGGTATTTTTTTTATTTAACAATTATTTTGTATCATCCCGTGTAATACACGGGTCTCACAACTAGTTACATATAAATATACCTCATTTCATTTAAAAACACATATTATATGCTCAACAATAGTTAAAAATATTATTTATGATTCAAAAAAGTTACAAAATATGAAGAATTAAATACCATAAAATCTTAAAATAAAAATATAATTAAAAATTATTTAAACAAAGTGGATATGGTTTAGCACTTTTGCCACGACATTTATACGAATAAAAGTAAATCACTTGGTGAGGACAAATTACTGGACGCATTTCTTATTTCAATTGGAATATTTGTTAACTTAAAATTGTCGAAACGTCAGGTATGAAGGCCGACATATATTCTAAATATATGTCTAGTGTTTTCGTAACAGGTTAAGTTTTTTCTAGTATGATTTAAAATATCTTATGTTCGAGTTTTAAAATTTATACATGAAATAAGTCTATAGTCACTAAAGCAAAAAGGTTTAGAGCGCGAAACAGATCTGGACCGTTCAAATACTAAGATCTAAGGTTAATATAAACGGGTCATTTATGTAATTTCCAAAAACAATGTGCTGAAATTATAAATTTTTAATAGTCTATAATAGGATGAAGGGTATTAAGGTCATTAATCATCATTCTATATTTATTAATTTCTGTAATTACTCTGTCTCTCACTTCTCGTATTTAATCTTTCTCAATCTGTATATACAAATATTCTGCATCCAAAACAAAAAAACAAACCCTAAATGCTTTATGACCGCCGACCTTTTCCCCCTTCATCAATCTCGTCGCCCAAGTTTGAGAATGCTGAGGTGATGCATGCAAATTAGTTATCACTAAGGTTAGTTTATTTCAAGGAACATCTCAAAAATTGATTTCCTTTGGTAGAGCATTATGAAGGAAAATAGGAAAGAGACCCTAGTGTCTAAGATGTTTGACATGCGGCACACAAACGAGAGAGATGACACACACAATTATTCCTACGATAAACCAAAAATCTCATTCTCTCTTTTTTCACTCTTTTTCCGATTTAATTTTTGTGGGTATTTAATTCGTTAGGATGTTTGTTATTTTACTATCGATACTCCAATTGGATATCATGTTACGTTAATTTCAAAAATGTATTTGTTTTGTATGTTGTTTGGTTTTCTTCAAACTTTGTTTGAAATTTGTCTGTTTTGAGTAAAAATAAAAAATTAATAACAACTTAACATTAATTTTGGTTCAAGTGTTTACATTTTTTTTTCTTTTTTAATTTTTATGTATTCAAATTTTTTGTTAGTGTTCACTATTTAACTCATGCATTGTTTTCATATATAAAAATACGTAACTTTTATGGTTGGGAATATGTTTTTATTTTTCAATAATTGATAAACGTCATTTTAATGTTTATATTTTGCACTTAATTAGCCTAACCACCATTTGGGTGTTCATTAACAAATAAAACTTTATTGTTATATCCCTATTTTATTGATTATTAGGGTGTATTCATTTATGATTATGGACGTATTCATTTACTATTGGGTTCATTGATAATTATACTTGTTATTTATTGATGATTACAATAGAACTTAAAGGTTGATGCTTTGAACAGGGTGCAAATCAGATTAAAGAAATGGAGGTTAAACTTGATGCTGTGAACATGGATGTATTCAGTGATGATTAGGTTGTATTCGTTTATGATCAGGGATGTATTCATTGATGATTAAGGTGTATTCATTGATAATTAGGATCTTTTCATTTATAATTAGAGGTGTAATTATTTATGAACAACGATGTATACATTTAGTGGTATAATTTACTTATATATGTAATTTACTTTATTCATTTATTATTATAATTGTATTGAAATTATCTTCAAATTGTGTTTTATTCATTTATGATTACAACCATACTCATATATGAATTGTGTTTTATTTGTTTGGTGATAATTATATAGATAGTTGCATTTATTGATGATTATTGTGTTTTATTCATTTGATTACAATTGGATTGGATTTTCTATCTTTACATTGTACTTTATTCAATTTATATCTACAATGGTATTCATATATGATTATAAGTGTATTCAGATTTTTCATCTGTACAAAAATATAGTTCAAAATAAATTCAACAAAATTCTAAAACTATGTTATGTTTTATAATCATTTATGAATGAAACTGAGCAAATTAATTAATACAAGAACAAAAACGATTTTTTAGAGAAAATGTGATATAAATAAGTTTTACTATCTATTAAAAGAAGCAGAAAAAGAATTAAAAAAAATCAATTAATTTGTTTTTAGGTATCTATCAATCAAGATCCCTAGATTTTAGGAAATTATGATTTGATTTTATTTTGTTATAATTTAATTAAAATACATAGTTACTAATATATCCTTAAATTTTGATTTATCCGGAACTGTTTTCGTGTTCTCAACACTATTGGAGTATGTATATATATATATATATATATATATATATATATATATATATATATATATATATATATATATATATATATATATATATATATATATATATATATATAGGTTCAAATGAGAACCATTAAAAGGTTAGGAACTCCTAATAGCTAATCTAAGTCTTTGGATAATTTTAGGTTTTGATCAATGGCCACAAATAATAAGGGGCATGATAGTCATTTTGAGAATACTAACATAAAAACAATAAGTTCAGATCTAAAATCAGATCTGGTGACATTTGCATTCAAACACTCTCACAAAACATCCAACTTAAACTCAACCCCTAAAGTGAAACCCTAACAGCATCGCTGCCACCTGCCGCCACCACCGTCGTCGGCGTCGTCCCTACTGTCGCTTCCTCACAGCCTCTTCACTGTCTTCTACCTCTAACCAAACCACCGCTTCCTCCTTCCCCCATGGTGGTTCCAGATCTGATGCTTTGTTGTGATCTCAAAAGGTTCTTCATGCCTCCGACGGCACCAGCGTCGACATTACACCATTGTGCACCACTACTGATGTCAAACCTCCTCTTCACTCGAGAGCTTATGGATCTAGAGCCAACAAATATTACACTTTGAGATCTGGTAAAACTGATGTGATTTATGTGTTTTCAAGTACATATCGGGTGTTTGTGGTGTATTTCACGGTGGCTAACGGTGGTTCCACCACCGTATCAGACCTGTCCCACCTTCCCTCTGCTATTCTCATTGTTTTCGTTCGCTGATTTTTTCTCTGATGTTAGTGTTTAGAGAAGAAGTTTTGGAAAATCAGATGCATACAAGGTGTTTGATGAAATGTCTCTATGAAATTTTGAAGTCTGAATGTTTGTATTAAACTGTGAATATATGTATTAAACTGTGAATGTTTGGTTTTATTAAATTGTGAATGTGTGTTAAAGTCACCCACAACCACCGGCGGCGGCCTCACCACCATTGGCGGCGGCTCCACCACCACATCCTCCCCTTCCGGCCATTACTTCCTATCGTTGATAAAAACAACCACCAATGTAGTTGTCTAACTGTGAAAGTTTGTATTAAGCTGTGACTTGTATTAAACTGTCAATTTAATATGAAACCGTGAATGTAGTATTAAATTAAGCGTGAAAATGACGTTTTGGTCCTTTTTTTTTTTACCAAAATGAACAAAAAACAGGATTTTTACCCATTAAATCATATCCGTCCATTTTTAGTGATAGCCTAAAATTAGTTCCTTTGGTTCTCAATCTTTTAATAATTCTCATATGAATCTCTCCCTATATATATATATATATATATATATATATATATATATATATATATATATATATATATATATATATATATATATATATATATATATATATATATATATATATATATATATATATATATATATATATATATATATATATATTACAAAAGTTATGCGCATTTGATTCTCATTTTAAAAGTCTTCTAGATTTTTTTGGTTAAAGAGGACGGTACCTCTGGCAAATTTTATTAATAAAAAGAATAAATACAATATGAGGCTGGGGACTCCCCACCAAAGGAAAAAACAGAAAATCCATCGGGACAGGCCCCAAAGGACAACAACAAAGCAAAACTAGAAACCAATAACATTACATGGAAACAGTAACATAAAAATACATAAAAGGAAAACATCCTGCAAAAAAACAAACCATAGAAGGAGAAAAATATAGAAGTAAAAAGTAAAAAGGAGAGGGAGGTTTGTTAAGGGATGGTCCATATCATTTTAGCCAAATTAACATTAGTACAAGGTTTCATAGAAAGACTCAGCAGTCTACAACGGATATCATCCTTAATACTATTCACGACCGCATGATACGATCTTTTTGTTTTTTTGAAAATTCGGAAATTTCTTTCCTGCCAGATGTGGTAAACAGCTCCAGCAAGCACCAGTCTTCTAATGATGGACCAAATGGTTTTAATCTTAGACATGGGTTTGAGATGATTAATAATATCAGACCAGCTATCAGTAGGAAGGGAGAGATTCATGACATGTTGAAGATCATGCCAAACCATAGAGGGGAAAGAACATTCGAAGAAAAGATGGGAAAGGGAATCAGCACAGTCCCCACAGAAGGCACAAATGAGATTGGAGTTAGTGTCCCAGATTTTGATTTTATCATGAGTTTTAAGCCGATTTTTAAGAGCAACCCAAAGAATGAAAGCATGTCTAGGGATATTCTGAGAGAACCAAACCAGATGATACCAATCAACAGGCTGATCATATGGCCGAATAGACTGCCAAACGTAACGCACCGAAAAATCAGAAAGATTACCGTCACTAGATCTCCATTGGAGTTTATCAGGAATGGATGGGGATAGAGAAGGAGGGTTTTGAGGAAGAAGGTTAGGATGGGAGTCCCTCCATTGACCAGGCCTAACCCAAGATCCGTTGATGATAAGGTCAGCAACCTTACTATCAGGATTGAATCCCGCAGCCCTGATGT
Organism: Cichorium intybus; assembly: GCA_023525715.1. Classification (NCBI taxonomy): domain Eukaryota; kingdom Viridiplantae; phylum Streptophyta; class Magnoliopsida; order Asterales; family Asteraceae; genus Cichorium; species Cichorium intybus. The sequence goes on from CM042013.1 coordinate 4,967,163, forward strand.
CACGGGCAGAAATGAAATTAGAGAGGGGACCAGCAGGATGCCAGTTATCGAACCAAGCAGATGTAGAGGACCCATCACCAATCTGGGAAACAATATAGTCTCTTATCTTACTTCGCATATCGAGGATGTTTCGCCAAGCAAAACCTGAACCGTATTTTTTGGGGGCATCCCAAAAGTTACGGCCACAGAGACGGTAAGAATGGATCCACTTGACCCAAAGCGAATCCTTCTTAGAGAGGAGTCTCCAAACATGTGAAGCCATAAGAGCAACATTCCAAATAGCAAGATTACGGATTCCAAGTCCTCCATGTTCCTTTGGGAGACACACTGTTTTCCAGGAAACTTTTGCTTTACCACGAATCAACTCACCATTGCACCAGAGAAATCCCCTCATGAGTTTCTCAATGTCTTTAGAGATAGATTTAGGAAGGATAAAAACAGAAGCCCAATAGATTTGCATAGAAGAAAGAACAGAGAGAATAAGCTGGAGACGCCCAGCAAAAGAGAGAGTTTTGTTTTTCCAGTCATTAATCCTGCATTTGACTTTATCAACAAGACCTTTACAGTCCTTATGGGCAAGACGGGTAGTGATAAGAGGAATGCCAAGGTATCGAACAGGGAAAGATCCCTCAGGGAACCCAACCATCTGGTCAATAGCATTTCTAGTAGTATCACCAACATTGCAATAAAATGCTTCGCTTTTTGCAACATTAGGATGAAGCCCAGAAACCCCAGAGAATTCAGCAAGGGAATCACATATTACGCTTACCGAAGATCTATCCCCATGAGAGAAGAGGAGAAGATCATCGGCAAAGCATAGGTGTGTGATATTCTGTTCCTCACATTGACGGTGGAATTTAAACGAGTCGGATTCAGATATTTTTCTCTTGATCATAAGGTTAAGAACCTCCATAACAAGAGTGAAGAGATAGGGAGAAGTCTTCTAGATTTGAGAATATTGGGTATGGGTTTGATGTTATATTCGATGAAAGGTACAAACCTTTTCCTACCTCTTTTCGGTCGCTGCAAATAAAAAGAGAGAGACTATTGTTAGGGATAATATATATATATATATATATATATATATATATATATATATATATATATATATATATATATATATATATATATATATATATATATATATATATATATGGTTGGGTTCAATAGAGAACCAATTTAAAACAATGAACCAAGGAACCAATCGTGTGGTTGGAATGCAAAAGATCTACGGCCATAAAAAAGGATGTACATTTACTAGTTAGACGCCAATGTAGAGGATTATAGCAAAAAACCCACTTCGTTTTTTGTGTTTTTTTAATTTTTAAGCTTATTCCTTTTTAAAAAAAAACTAAAAATATCAAAATTCATAATTTTTCATCCTCTTTAAATAGACATCCATATTGATATACAAATTTTTTTGTTTTTTTTATTCTTCAAGTTCGTCCAGATTCACCATGTGAATCTGAACTGAACTGTATTGTTTTAGATATATATTCCTTCACATATAAATGACAATTCTATTCGATTTATTCAATAATTTTTGACCAATCACATGTGAATTTTTAGGAAATCATTTTGAATTTCAGTTAATTCAATTGTATATGACATCAAATCGTTGAAATAGTAAAAATATAAGTGATTTTTCTTGAACTCACATATAAATCTAAGAATGTTTTTTAATTTACATGAGTTGTTATTGAATTATTTACAATTATTGAAAAAAATTGAATTCAGTGACTATTTACATGTGAATTATCTTCCATACAAATTTACTACAGTTGATATTTACATTGTGAAGTTTAACTATTTTTTGTTTTATACATGTTAATTCACATATAAATGGTACTTGTACCTGGCTTTTTCAACAATTTTTTATCATCCACATGTGAATTTTAAGCAAATTAATTTGTGAATCTAAATTAATTCATTTTAGTATGATCAAAAGGTCAAAAATAGTGTGCATCTAGTTTTAGATATATAGAGATCCATATTGATATACAAAATTTTTTGTTATTTTTTTACTTCAAGTTCGTCCAGATTCATCTTGTAAACCTGAATTGAACTGAACTGCATTGTTTTAGATATATTCATTCACATCTAAATGACAAATCTATCCAAAATTTTCAATAATTCTTTACTAATCACATGTGAATTTTAAGTAAATCATATATGAATCTCAGTTAATTCAATTGTATATGATATTAAAACATTCAGATAGTAAAAACATTAATGATTTTTCTTGAATTCACATCTGAATTTAAAAATATTTTTAAATTACATAAGTTGTTATTGAATGATTAACAATTATTGAAAAAATTGAATTCATTGATCATTTACATGTGAAATATCTTCCATACAAATTTAATACAGTTTATATTCACATTGCGAATTTTAACTACTTCTTGTTTTAGACATGCTAATTCACATATAAATGGTAATTGTACCCTGATTTTCAACAATTTTTTATCATTCATATGTGAGTTTTAAACAAATTCATTTGTGGATCTGAATTAATTCATTTGTGTATAATCAAAAGGTTCAAAATAGTATGCATCTAGTTTAATACATATTAATTCACATATAAATGATCATTGAACCTGATTTTCTTCAACAATTTTTGATCAATCATGTGTAACTTTAAGTAAATTAATTTGTGAATCTTATTTAATTCAATTGTATCAAAATATTGAAATTGTAAAGAATATAAATGAAATTACTTAACGTTAGAGGGTTGCTAAAATATATTTTGCGTGTTAGAAGAACGTTAGGGCTTTTGATGCACAATGTTTTTGTTTTTGTTTTGTATTAATTTTTTTGTTTTAGGTTAACGTTCTTAAAAAAAGGTATAAACTTGTAAATTGGATTATGATGTGTTTATGATTTACAAAAACGATACATTGTGCCTTTTACTTTAAGAAAGATGTTTTATGGTTCACATAATATAATCTTTATTCTTTCATGTTAAATTCTCCTCTTATTAGAAAAATATAATCTCGTGAATAAGTTTTGGTTTTGTTATCGCAATTAGAAATTTGTTTGTTAGCACCGGATCCGTGGTTAACTTTGTTCAACGACGGATTCCATCGTCCTAAAAAAAAGTCTTGCAAATAACCAATGACGGATCTAATTACGGAAACAGAAAATGCAAGTGTGACCAACCAAACTCTCGAACCGTCGACCAGTGTCTACGTTGAAACCAAACTCCCCATGCAAATATATGTAGGTCCATTGCTTTTATAATTTATTCCTCTCCAAATATTCGAATTCATCAGTATAAGTTATATGAACTTTGGCATCTATCCAATCAATCAAAATATATTTCATTACTATGGAATTTATTCTCTTTCCAATTATTCGAATTATTCCTCATTATCAATCATTGTATGGTGGTATTCTTCAAGTGCGTAATTCTAAAGCTTCAATCAATTTTCTAAGTTATATTTTGGAAACTTTTTGAAAGCATCGTAAACTCTTTATAGGTTTTCTTTGTTCACAATATTAAAGGTCAAGAGATTATCCGAATCTTAAGTTAACAGATAGTGAGGATGACAATTTCTTGACGGTGGATGATTAACAATACATGTGTGTTGGTCTCACAGGGTTCAACGTGTTTGAGTTCGGGTGGTATAGGATTATATCAAATGTAACGCACGATCCATTGTCTTTCCACACTGCTAAGTGGTTATAATGGACAATAGTCAACACACTATATATTACATGCATTGTTCTAATATGAGCGACAAAATTAACACTCGACTGCGTTCCCAATATTTTAAATTTTCATCAACCATCAAAGAGACATGTGAGGACAAATCGACCTTTGCCCATGGTAAGTTTGGTATGATTAGGCTAGACGAACAACAAACATCTAAGAGTATGCAGAGACGGAGCCTTTAAAGGGCCAGGGAGGGCCATTGCCCCCTAATTTTCGACATACTACCTATTATACATGTTATCCGACAGAGAAGACGATAAATGTGAAGAAAGTAACTTCTCATTAACTAAAAGAATGAAGACACATAAACAATATATATGCAAGAAATGGTAACAAAATATTAACTGATAACTTACAACTAACTAACCGAACTATAACAAACTTCAAGATAAAATACAATAATGTCATTGAGTCATATAACGTTGACATTGCCTAGATTTTTCACGAACATAATGACAATCTAACTCGATGTGTTTGATGCATTCATGGAACACCGGATTAGTTGCAATGTAAATGGCTGCCATATCGCTCTTTAAAGGTATAAGAGTTATATTATCAACTTTAAAGTCTTCAAACAAACGGCTTATCCAAGCAAGCTCAGCCGTAACTCTTCTTATAAATCGATACTCCGCTTCAGTAGAAGACAAAGAAACGGTTATCTATTTCTTTAATTTCCAAAAAATACTATCACCAAATAAGATGAAAAATCCACTCACTGAACGACGAGTAATCAGACATGCATCCCAATCAGAATCACAATAAGCTTCTAACTGACAGGAAGGGTTATCATTAAAGAATAAACCTTGAAGACTAGTACTTGTAGATACCGTAGAACATGTAAGGAAGCATCAAGATGAGCTTGGCTTGGTTATATTGGTTAAGATACTGGACTGAGAAGGCTATATCAGGCCTTGTATGTAAAAGAAAATTTAATTTCCCAATCAATTGCCGATAAAAATTGAAGGATTATCTAGAAGATTATCCATCTTTGATGAAAGATTAACCTTTAAAGGAAAAGGAAGTGTCTTAGGGTATAAAATGCATCAAACACTTGAAAAATGACCTTTCTGCCCACTGCTACATGTTTTATTGTCTCCCATGCTTGTCCCCTTAGTCAAATCAGGTCAAACTCGGGTTTGACCCATATTTAGCCCACTTACAAACCCTTTTTTAGCCCAAAACTCCTAGCCCAAATGTTATGAAGTCCAAGTACGTCACTTTTAGCCCGCTTTCTCATTCGTTATCCGGTTCGTTCCGCTCCGCGTCCGTAATTTTTGCGAAATAAAAATAAAAATACGAAAGTATCTGAAATAACCGAGAAGTAGAAATAACAAGAATAATACATGCAAAATTAATAAAAATAAAGGTAGCGATGCTAAAAAAACTAAAAAGTAATAAAATACAACTATCAATCGTCAACATAAACTGCAACTATGGTAATCGAGGTTGAAGGTTTCTTTATAAGCACATAGTCATCATTAGAAGAACGACTATACCCTCGTGAATTAAAAGCATGAGAGAGGTTGTCATACTATTGCCTCGAAGCCTATTGTAAGTCGTATAAAGACTTGCGAAGTTTGTTGACTATAGATGGAGGTGAAACGATAACTCCAAGTGGAACTTTCATATAGACCTCTTCATGCAAATACCATGAAGAAAGGCGTTGTTAACATCCAAATTTTGATGGTTGTCAAGACCACCAAGTTTATAACATTTTTACTTGCACAATAACTGTGTATAGTGGATAATGGATCGTATCCACGGAGACTGGTTCACTTCACAATTCTATGCAATCCAATCATATAGGTAATATATAAAACAACATACATTTAATAACGGGGGTTTTGAAGGTTTTGAACACTAAAGACTAAAAAGAGAGCAATAGTAAAGTATGTTGCTATTTATGAAAATGATAATTCGACAAATTAGGCGAAAATGAGTTAGCATTAGGTTCCATCTCTTGAATCAATTAACTAGTTTATCATTATGGTTCTAGGTGCAATATCTTTGCTAAATCAAAATGACTATAACAACTTTAAAGCTAGAGTTATCTTGATCCTTCTTAGCTTGTATAGATATCAAGAAAGCTCTATGACATCCTCTTAATCAAAGTCATAAATTAAATAAGCATTTGGTTTATATAAGTTGACTAGCATTATACTTTAAGAATCACCAGATTTAAAGGAAGCTAAAAGCTTAACTTCTATCTTAAATATTGAAACCCCATGATTTTGAAATGAGATAATGAGCACCCATAAAAATCATTAGTCACTAATTTGTTTATAAGATCGATTACGTAATCCCAAAAGCAAAATAACAATAATCATTCAATACTTAGACTCGCGAAATCAAAGCATCCAATAGTCTAATAATTAAAACAAAATTTCAATCATGAATTTAACAAAGATTCAAGAACAATTCAATCTAGATAATCATCCAAGAGATTTCACCCAACACTAACTATAGAGAGTTTTAGTTACACATAATTAAGCAAGAACAAAGGAAAGAAATACCAAACATAAAAATCAAGTCAAGAACTTAATTTAATCTTCAAGGATGTAGAAAAATGATGTTCCAAGCCTCTAGCCGTCTTTTTTTGTGCTGTCCCTTGAAAATGAAGTGTCCTAGGGTATAAAATGCAGCAAACACTTGAAAATGACCTTTCTGCCCACTGCTACAGTAACTCGTCGGTTAATGTAGCAACTCGCGTGCACTGTAGCAAATCAGGCTTTTTGTTTAGAACATGCTTTATTGTCTTCCATGCTTGTCCCCTTAGTCAAATCTAGTCAAACTCGGGTTTGACCCATATTTAGCCCACTTACAAACCCTTTTTTAGCCTAAAACTCCTAGCCCAAATGTTATGAAGTCAAATTACGTCACTTTTAGCCCGCTTTCTCGTTCATTATCCGGTTCGTTCTGCTTTGCGTCCGTAATTCCTGCGAATTAAACATAAAAAATACGAAAGTATCCGAAATAACCGAGAAATAGAAATAACAAGAATAATACATGAAAAATTAATAAAAATCAAGGTGGTGATGCTAAAGTAAACTATAAAAAAGTAATAAAATACAACTATCAATCATCAACATAAACTGCAACTATGGTAATCGAGGTTGAAGGTTTCTTTATAAACACATAGTCATGATTAGAAGAACGATTATACCCTCGTGAATTGAAAGCATGAGAGAGGTTGTCATACTATTGCCTTGAAGCCTATTGTAAGTCGTATAAAGACTTGCGCAGTTTGTTGACTATAGATGGAGGTGAAACGATAACTCCAAGTGGAACTTTCATATAGACCTCTTCATGCAGATAACATGAAGATAGGCATTGTTAACATCTAATTGATGAATGTGCCATTTTCGTTTCACTGCAAGTAACACAAGACATCGAATGGCTGTGAATTTGATAGGGACAGAAGATGCTTCATGATAGCCTACCCTTTCTTTGTGGGTTAAGCCTTTTGCCACAAGACGGGCTTTATGCCTTCAGTTTTGTTTTATAAACCCATCGACATGCAATAACCTTTTTGCCCTTAGGAAATTTAACATAATTCCAATTTTGATTATCAATAAGAACATCTAACTCATTTGTCATAACATCTTCCTAATGAGGAATGCCCTTGGTCTCATGATAAAAAGTAGGTTCCTGATCATGATAGTCTTTGCAAGATACATACTCAATATTCATCGATAAACTGTGAGAATTTGAGTCAGTAACGCTAATACACTCATTTGTGATTGTATGAGGACATACAGACAATGTTGAAGTATCATGATTACACACATAATCATGAATTCGTATGATCTTGAGTTGTTTGATTTATTTATTCATTTGATGAAATACCATGAGAAACTGTCGGAAGGAATGACGGAATTGAGGATAATGATATATCAGCCTTACAAGAGTGTAAAGGAAAAATATGTTCAATAAATCTAACATCACGAGAAATGAAAATGTGATTATTGACCATGTTAAGAAGTTTTAAGTCTTCTGACCAAAAAGGTAACCAAGAAACATGCATGGATTAGCTCTAGGCTTTTTCCCGACCATTAAAGGTTGTAGAAATGTAACATAAGCATCTGAAGGCACGAATATGAGAAAATTTTGGCTTTTCTTTGTATAGCATTTCAAAAGGTGTTAATCCTTGTAAATATTTTGAAGGCATACGCTTAATAAAATGAATGGAAGCTTTAACACATTCTCCGAAGTAATGTATTCCTATACCAGATTGGAAATATAAAGCTCGTGCTGTTTCTAATATATGATTATGTTTACGCTCAATAATTCCATTTTGTTGAGGCGTATAAGGTGAAGATTTCTGATGTATTATTCCATGCGTTTGGAAAAACATAACATCTTCATGACTTGATCCTAATTCCATGGCATTATCAATCCAAATTGTTTAATAGGAACTTGAAATTAAGTTTTGATGAGAGAAACAAAGGCTTTGATTAAGGAAAGGGATAAACTTTTGTTAGGAAGTAAACGAATCCAGGTGAATCTACTATAATCATCAACTATCGTAATGAAGTATTTAAATCCATCATGACCTTTATAACGATATGGTCCCCTAGTATCAACATGAATAAGATCAAATGGCGCTTCAGAACGAGATTGAATAATTAGGAAGGATGATCGATGTTGTATTGCCTTGGAACATATCAAACATGAGTCAATAACTGTAACATCCCAGATTTTACAGTAAATTTAAAATTTATTTTTAAGATAATATTTTCATTAAATTAACTCTACATTAATATAAACCTTCAAAACTCAACATCTTTATTTATTCAAACACATTTAATTCAAATCAATCCAACAGCGGAAATCAAACTACATAAAGTCAACTTTAAAATAAATATCCAAAAGAAGCAGCATCAGTGTGTACGCATCACACATTGCCATCATCCACACCTGTAGTACCTGAAACAATGATTTTATAGGGAAAAAGGTAAGCACACATCTTAGTGAGTTCCAACACGTACAAAGCATATCAGTCACACATACTCTACCCCTATCGGTAAAATACAACATCACATCGTAGTCGTACATGCAAATTGGCCCAGCGCATCTTGCGATCTGCTTAGTACTCATGGTGCATCTTACCATCTGCTCAGCACCCTCCGCACATCTTGTAGTCTGCTCAGTACATTTGGTGCATCTTGGCATCTGCTCAACACCCTCAATACATCTTTCCGTTCGCTTAGCACCCTTAGCCATGCATGTAAGTCTTGCTTTGTACATACTCATCCATATATAAGCCCCACTAGACCTCACAACAGCCTAGCAGCACACACCATCACACTAGACATCCAAACATACCACAAAAGGTGTACCATCACATCATTTCAACACACACAACTACAACAAAGGATGTATAATATCAGTACAATGTAAATAGCCTAGCACTACCCACACTAGACATTCAAATAGCCTAGCACTACCCATACACATCATATAAGCACACACACACAAACTATAGTAAGCATATATAACATCCACACAATGTAGTGAGAAACTCACCTCGAAACAGCAACAGTAGAAATTCGTGCACCGACTCTTAGGGTCCCACTAAGCTCCACCCGTACACCTTATACTCCTATAAGGTATAATATGTTACTGCCAAGTATACTAACTAACCCTTACTATAAATAGATACTTGTAGTCTTATTATTGTTATTAACTCACATTTCAGCTTTCACTCCTAACAGAAGGTTTGTTGATGTCCCCTTAAGCCCATACTAAACCCAACCAATCAGGTATATTTTTACACAGTCACTTAGTTCATCTTTCTACCATTCTAGAGATATAAGATTCGACCATAATGGATACTCCCATGATTTTACATGATTTTTCCAAGAAAGCTGATAAATGAAAGCGTAATCACTAGTAGAAAATAGGTCTTTAATGACACACGAATTATGATACACGTTAATTTTATGACATACAAAAATGTATGTCAAGAAAATTTCATCTATTTCAAAAGTTAAAGGATTTATGACACACAAAAATGTGTCATATTACAATGTCATAATCCAAAAAAACACGAAATACACTAAATGTGTCGTTTTATAAGAATGTGTGTCGTCAGACTTTATTCCATAACTAGATATATGGTCAATCCTTCTTTTCTCAATTTCTCGCAAATCATCACGCTTCCCCTCTTCCTCTCGTCTAGGGTTTTCCAATGCTTCACATTCTGCCCTAATCAACTCGTCTAGGGTTCACAAAAGTATCAATGACGTTTTGGATTTCGCGGTGGTGAAATACATATACGTGGTGGAGTTACCAATTCAAGTTTCTGTTGTTACAAAGATCACAAGATCGTCAAGTTGCAGTGGTGGAGGTGGGATTACTAGGACCGGGTTGCTAAGGAGCCATTAAGAGCATGAAACACGCAGTTTATCTAAGATCTGTTTCTCTTCAAACTTATTCTCTCTTCCTTTGCATCCCTAAACGGTTAGGCTTCTAAAACCAATCACTTCTCTAGAAAAAACGATCGCTGCTCTACGGTTCAAAGATAAAATCGATCGCTTCACTCTTCATTCTTCCTGCTTGTTGTTAGTGGTACGATCGTTCCTTGTTCATCAAAGTAATTTGCTAGCTTGCTCATCACTGATTTGAAGCCTAGGTCTGATTGTACTCTTTGGTTGCATTAAGGTACTTGTTCATCAAAGTAATTTGCTAGTTTGGACTGACCATCGGTCTTGGTATGTGCTAATTAGTAGCTTGTACTGACCATTCATTTGTATATCTTTATATGTATGTAATACACTATTTTGAAATTAGGGAAAGCTCATTGACCAGGTTTTGAGCTACAATTCCAGAAGTTGACTCTATAAGTATTCTTTAATCTTTGGATTTTCACATAAAGATTCAAACACACCTGATCACAAATTAAAGTTCAACTTTATAATTTAAAAAATAGAGCCTGGGACCCGGTTAGATGTAGGGACTTGGGGAACAATGGGAGTTGGTTTAGGTTATTGTATTTCTGCAGTTGTGGCTTCACCCAACTGGCTTGTGATTACTGTTAAATGTGACACTAGGTTTGCGTTCAGTGCCATGGAAGTCGAGGTTTGCTCTCTTTTGAATTTTGATCCCAAAATATTTTATTCTGCAATTTTAGTCCTTATTTTGGAGTTCCATAACAATAGTAGTGCATGTGTTGTCTATCTCATCAACTATCTTTCCAATCTTTAAAAGTGTATTACTCTAAATGTTTTAGAAATGTAACAATGTATGATGGTTTTGTAGAATTTTGTTAGGTACGAGTTGCATGTGGTGGTGATATTGTTCAACAATGGTGGTGTGTATGGTGGTGACAGAAGAAGCCCTGAGAATATTTCCAGGCCTTATAAAGATGATCTGGCACCCACTTCATTTGTACCAGGGGCAGCTTACCATGCTTTGATTGAAGCTTTTGGTGGAAAAGGTTATCTTGTTGGGACTCCTACTATTAAATAGTTACTTCGATGTTGAAAAGTGAATCACACATCATGTTGAGGTTCTGGATTAAAACTCGTTTTTTCATTATTTCTGCCATTATGTTGATTTTATTTTTCTTGTATTTCTGTTTGTAGTGGGTGGTACAAGTGGCAGTATTGGTGGTGGTGCAAGTGGTGGATGGTCTTGTGGTGCGGGTGGTGGATTTTTGATGTTTATTATTGAGTATTTAGCATATGACATTCTGATGTTGTAATGGATTGGATTTGTATTAATAGTATTTCATTTTATATTATGAGTCATTACATTTAATGTGTGATTTAATTTTAATATTATTAAATCCAATATATATATATATATATATATATATATATATATATATATATATATATATATATATATATATATATATATATATATATATATATTTATAAATGTGTGCCATCTTTTATTTATGACTGGGGCTTCAATGACACACAATGCGTGTCGTAAATGTGTGTCATAAATTTATGACACACGAATGTGTGTCATCTTTTATTTATGACTGGGGCTTCAATGACACACATTTGTATGTCATCTGTATCCTTTAATGACATGCAATGCACGTCATTAAAGGCTTTTTTTTTCTAGTAGTGAGTAGACTAAGCATCATACCCTTATTCATTAAGCAATTTATGTTCAATATTTTAAGCCATTACTCTTGACTTAATATGATACTTTTTAGTGATTTAACAACCTTAAAACATCACTTAATGGCTTAAGACGTTTTATCAAAAGCAAGAATTTCAAACGAGGGTTTTTTACATAAGATCATGAGTTTTTATTAAGGTTTTTGGTTTATACCTTAACCCATTAAGACCATCTATTCTCATATGATTTTTAGCTTCATAATACATGTTATTTTATGTGTAGGTTCCGATTTAGATTACTTTGGAGTATTAAGTGCTTAGTGAGACACTTTTATGAATTTTCACAATTTTGCCGTTTTAGACCCCTATTCAGTGTTTTGACCGTAACTCACAAACCATAACTCCAAATCAAAAGAACCACCACTTTATGGAAACTAGACTCTATTTACAACAATTTTATCTGTCTGTAAAATTTTCCAGTTCTGCTTCAATTTTTCACAAAACAGTCTGCAAGTTCGGGACAGAAAATTGTTACGAACTTTTTGCATCTTTTACAACTTTCAGCCACTTTTCTTAGCTTAATCCTTAAACTCATATTCCATTAAGTTCTTAATGATATAGTTTTAGATTAGTAACATTAAATTACATGTTAAGACCCTTACTAATGATCATGACCAAAGCTTATGCAATACATGATTATCACTAGGTTTTTACATGAAATCATACACACACATCGACACACTCGGTTTGAAGAAGATTGAAGAGAATCAACTCACCGTTGAAGCAACAACACAAATCTCCACTAAAACTCTTTCTATACTCACGGTTTCCTCATCTTCTCTTCGGTCCTAGCAGCAAGCAATCACGCAAACCCACCGCTCCATCTCTATTCTCGGCAAGCACAAAACGGAAAGGAAAATTCTAGCTCACAGCTGGAGTTGTGTGGTGCTTGAAATCGCAAAAGAGGAGAAGGCCCTTAGATGAATTGTGATCCCGACCAAGCAGCCCCTTGATCTCGATTTCTTATTTCTGTCCATTTTTTCCCGCTACTTTTTTCTCTCGTTCTCTATCTTACGGCAGAATATCGGGAGGGAGTGCTGACAAATATGACTTTGCTTATCAGAATAAGCGATTGATTGGAACCTTGAACTGTTCAAGGACTTCAAAGGAAGTATAAGATCAACAGTGATATGAGCCAAAGCTATACTTGGGCTAGGATAAGGACTGTAAGTGTATGGGCTAGAAAACAAGGCTGCAAAACCGATTGGAAGAGTCTCGATTAGTATAGGTCACCTTTAAGACTTTCCAATTTCCATGCAAGTTTGAAGGAGTTCCAACTTTAGTCCCTACACTTTCCTATTTAATTTTCTATCAACCCTAAACTCAATTATCCAACTTAACAAGTTTATAATCTTGACATTTAACCCCCCTCCCCCTTCATATGTAATTTAATTTTAGGATTATTATTCTTAAGATTATTATTATTATTATTCCGCTAAAATAAATAAATAAACAAATTCGTCAAAATAGACGTACCACAAAACGGGGCGTTACAATAACATATGTTTGACAATTAGATGAAATAATAGAAAGAGTGAGAAGGGAATCAACAGAAGCATGTCCAAGATGATTATGTCAAATTACCACATAATTATGAGAATTAACAGAGTGTACACGAGGTTTAGTATTTGAAATGGACAAGAAAACCGATGAATCAAAGGATAAAGTGCATTTTACATGACTGTAATAAAAACATACAAGTCATTTATTCGATTACCAATAACTCCAAGAGCAATCTCACTCTTTGGCGAGAGATGTTAGACCCCTTTTCTTCTCGAGATGCTTGTAACGGTAAGTGGAGTTGTTACCTTATAGTTAATGTGGTTTTAGCTGCAAGTTGTTTAAAGTAGAGGTATGGCGATCTTTTGTGATTGCCTTCGTGTTTTGAGTCATTTGATGAATGAGAAGAGGTAGGAGTCTTTTCTTGTGCATTATTTGCAAATTGGAACTTATTGTGAGTAAATTTGAGTTATAGGGTGTTTTTAATTAAAAATTGGTGGAAATAGAGCTGGATAGGGTAGATAGCGACACTATCTATAGAGGATAGCACCACTATCCCAAAGTAAGTTGCCATTTTCAAGCTGAAAGGATATCAAAGCTATTATTGAGTATAGCGACGCTATGGTCGCGAAGTCGGACTTCTTTTTAGGTATGTAAGCGTTTATTTCGAGTTTAAAACATTTCTAAACACCTCACAGTGGCGATTAAGCCTAAATTCTCCTAAATTGGTGAAGGAAAAACATAGAGGAAGCTAATGAGGATCGAATCTAACATCAAGAAGGTGTAATTCATCGTTAAATCAATAAGGTGAGTGATTTTTGAGAAAATTGGGGGTTTCTTGAAACCTTAAGTGTTGAATTCGAGTATTTCAGTAGTTATAGTGATATATGATGTTAGTAGATGATCCTAGTACATTTTCATAAGTCCTTGGTATGTTTAATTTCGAGTGTCTATGGGGTGAAACCTTAAGGTCGTGAAATTAGAGTTGTGCAGAGATATAGCGATGTTATCCTTGAGAATAGTGAAGCTAATAGATAGCGATGCTATCCTTAGAGATAGCGCCGCTATCTGCCTTTGACAGATTGTCTGCATCTTTTGTTTGGCTTGATTGTTTGGTTAAACTCTTATTGGGATGTTTGAGAATGATTGAGAACTGAATTATGATGTTATATCACAGCTAAATTATATAGGAAGGAGACGGATACAAGAAACCTAAGGTTAACACGTTCCAGACTAACCTAAGCCGAGTAATCTCTATACAGTGGTAACCTATTGGTGAAGTGATTTTGTTATTTATGGGTAACAATAGTTGTGAGTTACATACTAATTTGTAAAAGCAGAGTAGATGCTAGCGTGGTTGAGTTAAAGAGTCTTTTAGTCGGATTGTTACAGCCATGAGGGCTGTTGTAATTGAGTATAGTTGATTGCAGATTGAGTACATGCAAGTGTTTATGATTGAGTTTATGAGCGGTACCCATTGTGGTGCTTACTGTTGAGTTGGTGTTTGTTAGTAATTATCTGATGTTTGTGAAGCTAATGAACTTGCTAATTTCAGATACAAAGAGGAGATATATATTTGCTAATGTAATTAACAAGGTGGATGATGAGAATGTGTATTGAGAGAAATATGTGGATTGTGTTGTAAGATTGTGGTTATTACCATATCTATATTAATAATGACACATATTGTGATGATATTGAGCACGTAGATTATTCACTAAGTTTTTATAAGCTTACATGTTGTTTGTGTGTGTGTGTGTGTTTTGTAGGGATTTGTAGTAGTGATAGGGTAAGGCATGTGATAGGGAGAGATGACTTTGAGCCCGTCCTTTAGTTGTGCTACATTTTATGTTGTAATGATTGACTTAGTCTGTAAGGACCTTGTATATATTTTAAAATGTTGATAACATCTTGTTTTCGTGGTTTGAGTACTAAGAAGCTGACTCGCATCGGTCTTGGCTGATACGGGGTCATTAGCTCTGTCACCTCAGCCTTCAGGATGCCATAAGAGTCGGTCAATCGCGTGATGTAGTGGCCCCCAGCTAGTGGGCTGGCACCGCGCATCCCCTTTCCCTTGTTAACCATGAAGTCTGGCAACAAGCATGGGAGATGTATGAATCGTGTGGGATCGGTGATACCCCATAAAGGAAACATGTCAGATGCAGGCACCTTGTCACCGGCCCTGCGGTGAGCAACAGTAAGGGCCACAATTCGGTGTAACAGACGATGGTCTGGAGAACGGATCCTGCTGTCGCGGTTCTCAGTATGATCGTATTAAAATCGCTGAGTGCAGCCCAGATGGCTACCTCAGAAACTCCATCAGGAAAATGTGTGTGGCAAGCGGCCAGAAATGAACAAAAGTGAGGACCAATCATCTCCTCAGGCATGTACAGGCGTGTCCGCTACGCTAGCTCCCCAACTGAGCACTCTCGGTCAACTCCGCCCAGTGGGAAATAGATCATCTATCGTAACGGGTCCTGCTGTGTCGGACCAAAGGCACACGTGGAATAGCACTCCAATATGAGCTCTCGGTAAATGACCCCTCCAGAAGGGATCAGATAATCCCATCCCGTACATGTAAAACTGCACGTCCGGTCAGCATTGGTCCATGTCCGGACCGGATACGGTACTAACTGAAACGTAACCCGCACTCCACTAAAACATCCCGGTCTAGAGAGGGTGCTGCCTCAATGTCCCTGGTAGCCAAAACCGCTAGAAGCCTCTGGTAACCTGGCATGGCTGGGTCATCATCTGGGAACTGTAAGAACGCATGTTGCAACAAAGTCGTCAGTAGAAGACTAGCAACGTGGTTCCTCCGTGGATCCATCTACAAAACCACACATAAGTGCACACAAGGCGGCAAAGCAAAAAATTCAGTTCTGACCCCCCAACAAGATAGATGCGCTATCTCAAGAAAATATAGCCGCTATCATAGATAAAGCCGCCATTTTCGAAGATAACGGCTCTATCTTCGTGCCCGATCCCTAAATCTTGATTTTGACCTGTTTAATCCAAATTAAAGACACCAAAATACTCCTAGATGCTTAATTAAGAACCCAAACAGTTAATTTCTCGAAAAACTAGATAGAAATTCATCCAATGGGGCAAAACCCATCGGGTTTGCTGAACCCTAAATCGGCTGAAAAACCTTGATTTTGGCCTAGATTCACGTAATAAAAGATGAGTAATTGTTTAGATACGTACCAGATGCGTCGAAGTAACGTTTTACACAAGAAAACTGCATGAAAACCTCGAAATCGGAAGTGTGTGTGCGTGTTTTGGTTGGCAGTCGCGATGGGGGTGAGTAAAATGAGATAACGACGTGTTCTCAAGGGTAAAAGAGGGTCCGTGTTCACCTCGCTATCTCCAAAAGATAGTGACGCTATCTTTGTTTTTTCCATTTTTGATTTTTCTCGTTTATTTAAAAACTCTTTCACCACCCCACACTTGGGCCGTACCGTATCGAGCACGGTGATACTACGACAAAATAAAAATAAAATAACAAAAATAGAAATAATCAAGAAAATACTTATCGAAAAATGTCGGGTTGCCTCCCGAAAGCGCTTCTTTTTCCTAGTGTTTTAGCTGGACTTTCGAACGATGGCTACGGTGGATCATACACCTTCTGACTTTGCTGAATCCCATCCGTCACCATCCACTCCTTGGCCCGGTATTCCTTCAATTGCTTTGAGACAAATGGTCTGTCGGTCTTCATGTTGCTGTCCGACCGTTGTTTTCCGAAAACTCTATATGAAAGATTGGAAATTGTTTTAAACCTCCAAGCACGATCCTTCCTTCTATGTCTATTTTGTATTACCGGTTTGACGCGGAGCGCATCCATAGCCGACTCCAAAGCTTGTCGTGTGATGTGCCTCCTGTAACTGCTTGCATTTTGACTATTGTTTGCAGCTTGTGATGTTGTCTTGCAATACAACGAGAAATTCTCCAATCTGATGGGATCGGAGAGCATAATGTTGCTCTCAGATATCTTCATCGATTGTGTTAATAACATCTAATTTTCCATTCGGTACTGGATCATGGGTGGCGAGAAAACTATGTTTGTCGTTTTCGAATACCGCATTGTCATCATCTTCTTAGTTATCGTCCCAAAGGTGGATCGGTGCCAAGAGTGAGCGAGTGGATGGTTTAGATTCATTCACCAGGGCGACTTGATTCTCAAAATTTTCAAAAATTGTTGGGCAGGGGGTGGTATTGCATCTACCACCCCTCCTAAACAAATCTTTCGACCACATCATGGGTCGATTGATGATCACAAAGTGCATGATCCTCCATCACACCCTCAGATTCTGGTGATGTAGGTTCATACACGATATCAGAAAAACTACTTACCTCGTCGCCCGAAGAGTTTTCTTCTGTTGTTAACTGAGCTGCTCATCCAGCTGCTCCAAACGTTCCGCCATTGTTGAAAGTTCCTTGGCGTTGTTTTCCTCCCTGTGGAAGGTTTCGGTTAGCAGATACAAGACTTGATCCAATTTCGCATTGCACAAATCGTCTAGATCTTGGTCATTCACTAAGTATGACTGCTCATAATCTCCATATCAAGTCGGATCCTCAGGCCACAACCCATTATCATCGAATGACTCGTTGTATGAGTCATCATCGTAATAGTCATAACACGGGCATCCGTACTCCCAACACATATCTTGATTCATGTACATGTAATCATTCATTTTGAGGACGTTCACATATGGAAACTTAAAATAAAACAAACAGCAAAATCAAATTGACACAATGGGCAAGTGCACAACTCCCCAACAACGATGCCAAAATTTGACACGTCGCAGTCGTTGATGTAGTCAAAGTCCAAGATAAAAACCTTACTCTCCAATAGATAGGGTAAGTAAGGGTCAAACCAAGGAGTTCATGGTTGACACTTTGTGTCGAAAAAAAGCCAGTTATAGTGTCACTCTATAGCAGGAAAACTACTAACACTTGAAAACAAACTGAAACCCAACGAAATCAAAATAAAACACACATCATATTGCAAATCTATAACAATGTGAAACCGAAAATAACTTCTTTTATAAAACTGAAACCGAAAACATTCCAAACAATCTTTCAACTAATACTATCATACTATGAATAAAAAAACGATAGGAACCAAATCATTGGTTCCTGAATCTAAACCAAACATCAAGTAATCAAGGAAATTCCTGAATGCGGAATACATGGATATCGAGTTGAGATAAACTAACAAAAAGCCAAATATATAACCAAACTATCAAATGGAACTGAAAATAGATAAGAAACGGACTATCAGATCCCCTGATGATGCCCCGGGATGCTTCAAAATTCGGACTAGAGATAGCTCCGCTATCTATGGAGATAGCGCCGCTATCTATGGAGATAGCGCCGCTATCTATGGAGATAGCGCCGCTATCTCTTAATCTCCTCGATTTGCGTGCTTTTGAAATTCAAAATTGAGATTTCGTCTCTCAAATAGCGCGGCTATCCTTAAAGGATAGTGAGGCTGGTATTTATAGGTGGAAAACCTAGAGATAGCTCCGCTATCTATGGAGATAGCGCCGCTATCTCTTAATCTCCTCGATTTGCGTGCTTTTGAAATTCAAAATTGAGATTTCGTCTCTCAAATAGCGCGGCTATCCTTAAAGGATAGTGTCGCTAACTCCTCCTGATCTGCCTCTTTTACCTTTTTGCCCCTCATCTTGTTCCAAATTGCATTTTAGACCTTGTACTTTAGCATAAACTTCACACAAAGCAACTAGCACTAAAAGTCTGCGATATTAGTCTTTTTATACAATAAAGTAACTAAAACCTTATCCAATAATGCGTAAAATATGCAATATCAAAGCGTGTTATCAGGAACCGAAGTCTGATGTAACTGCTAATAATGTGTCTTGATTTAGATGCCTAGAAAACTATTTATGGAAGGAGATTTCGTGGCTTCGGTTTGTTATTTACTATAGTTGCAGTAGCATAGCGTTATTTATGGGAATGGATGAAACCCTATTTCTATGTGGGTGTAGGCTCATGAGCATGGGTCGTCTATTTCTAGGGTTGATGATGTAACAATGTCTATAAAGAGCACCATCATGTTAGAGTCTGAGAATGGGTCTAAAGTGTGTGTGACAATTATACTATTTGTAACTTGTTCTCCAAGCTTGTGAATAATAATACACTCTCCATTGCGTTGTGGACGTAGGTCAGCTTGACCGAACCACGTTAAATCTTGTGTATTTATTTCTTGTTTGATTTTCTTGATTCTTGTTTATTCATCAACAAGGTTCGATTGATGTCCTCCCATGTCATCAAATTTTGAAGCGGAGAATTTAAAACCCTTTTTTTATGTTTTCTATGTAGGTTTCACAATTTCCTCTAATTGTGAGGCCATTAACTCTAGTTATTTTTTATTTCATTTTATGACACCATGGAAATACTTCGAGTTTTCATCCCCTTCTACGTCTCATTTCAATGTTGCATTTTGTTTGAGATCTAGTTTAAGGAAATTGGCAAGCTCGTTAGCTTTGATTGGCACATTTCCTGATCAAGTTTTTCGGGAGATGAAAAGGTCTATTTCCATCATAAATTCATGCTCTTCAATTTGTTTCTTGAATTCAACCATATCTTTTTGATCTGTGGAAGAATTTACCTTCGTACAAGCTTTTAAACCATTTTCACATCCTTTTATTTGTTCATAAAAATTGCATCCGTCTTTCTTCATGAGCTTTTCAACCCACTTTTTCCAAGTAGTTCTTTGAGACGGTCCGTATATATATATATATATATATATATATATATATATATATATATATATATATATATATATATATATATATATATATATATATATATATAAATGTAGAATCTAAATGGCAAGACCAACATCCACACAGGAAGCAAGGAAGAGAAAGGGGCTTTGGTCTGAGTGTTCTGTAGGAAGAGCAATAACATTAGTTGTAGCCCGTCTGTTCATAAATTGGCCACAAGCAAAAAACCTATCTAACTTTCCAAGTTTTCTACCATCATTACTAATCCATGTGTATTTTTCTACCCCTATGCTATATTCGGTTAAATCTGCATTTCAAATGAAATCATTAAAAACATTCGTACTAGAATCACAACACAATGAAGAGTATATATCATCTTTTCCTCAAACTATCATTGAAGTCCCCCATGAACAATTACATGCCATTATTTGACTCCTTTAGCACAATAAGATCTTGCCAAAGTTTGATATGTTCACTGGAGTTGTTAGGGGCATAAACATCTACCAAATTTAAGTTTCCCTCTATTCCCCTCCATTATCCAGAGATAGGGATAAACTTTTGCAATTTGGTAACTAATTTTATTAAAAAAAAAGGAGAGAGAAATGAGTTCTACCAATTTTTCAGATTCAGAAAAGACCGTTGATCTATCGTTTGACTCAACTCCTTTATGGTTATAGGCATTCTTGTCCCAAAACTCATGAAAGTTTATATCTCATGTGTTTCTTAAATGCTTTTCCCGAATACTCACAAAAGGAAAAATCTATTTCTTCCTACTTTATCCTCCTAATTCATCCTCCTAACCTACTAAATTTTGACATGTGGAATCCATTATTTCTCTCCCTTAATTTCTTCTCTTGATTTTGACACTTGTCTTGATCATGTGATTAGGAATAAAATTAAAAAGATTTTTTAGAAGGATATAGAACCTCTCCTCACAAAATTAAAATTGTATTGCTTTCTCAAAATTTGGACACCATCCGCCTGATTAAATTCTCCGATGCATATGATGTTTTATGTCAAAAAAATCATCGAGGTTCGGTTGTTGCACATTTGCTTTCAATTACCGTTTTCAACATACTAGAATCCAACAGCTGTCTCAATGTCCATAATTTTATTTTATTAACCCGTTAATACTAACTTATGTTACAAGTGATATGATCCTATGAGTGTGAAATTTTAAATAAAACATTAAATAAGGTTGTGAGGAAAAATTTGTGGTTGGAAAAGGAAGATCATTAATCCTGTCATTAAGTAAGCAGGCATTGAGGGTTAGAAGTAAGAAACGGTGTCGTTTATCCACTGTGACCCCCCGCGCCCCAAGGACTGCAGGAAGCAATTAACCAATCACAGAGTTGACCTTCTATTTTTTTTTTGGAACCGGCAAATATTATGAAGGCACACCCGCTAGCAAGGAACTAGCAAAGGCAGCGAAAAGCAAGGAAAATTACATCAAACAGTTTAAGGGGGACAAAATCCAATCTCTCCAAACAAAATTACCACACCTTAACCTATGATTCAACCAAGAAAAAACAAGAGAACGACTCAAATCAAACACCTTAGACGGGTTGGAGACAACAGTTTGAAACACTCTATTATTCCTTGCGATCCATATGCACCAAAGCGTCCCGTAAAGGATGGCAGTAATGGCAATCTTCCGTTTCTTTGAACCGTGGCCCCATCTAGCAGCGAAATTAGTGACATCAATAACGGAGTCAAACTCTATCCCTCCAAAACCACACCAGTCAAGCGTGAGTCTCCACACCATGCTAGCAAATGGACAGGAAATCAGCAAGTGGTCAACCGACTCCTCGCCATTGATACATCCCCCACATCTAATGTCGATAGGAATACCTCTCCTATGCAGCTCAAGAGCAGAAGGGATACGGTGCTTGGGGACAAATGCTCCAATAATATACTTACATTCCTTTCGTATCATAGACCATGTGGCATTTCGTATTTCGAATTGGGGTTTAATATCACCAGTCTTATCTTAATAGCAAGTGGTCAACCGACTCCTCGCCATTAACCTTCTATTACTGGGCTACCTTGGATACGCTGCTTGGGGACAAATGCTCCAATAATATACTTACATTCCTTTCGTATCATAGACCATGTGGCATTTCGTATTTCGAATTGGGGTTTAATATCACCAGTCTTATCTTAATATGATTGTTCTAATAACAAATATAATATTATTATATTATTGTAAGTTGCCTGCTAATATCAACGACGATACCTGTTGATGAAAACGCAACAAATGTAAACCCTTCTCCGATCATGATTCTGTTTACATTTCGAAATAAATACATTTCAAAATAGAATATTTATTATAGAAGAAATGACTTATTTGTATAAAGGTAGATAAATTGGCCTTGGATAACTATTGATATGGCTAATTTAAATAAATAAATAATCAAAGAGGTTCAAACCCACTTGGCTAACAAGGTGATAGATTTGCCGTTCTAAAAAAAAATAATAATAAATAAACAAAGAGTTTGTGATGGATTACATCATCTGATATATAATTATTAACCGGAGGTCTTTACTAATTGATTTTTGGGAAGGAACTAGGAAGCGTATATGCGATGCAGCAAGAATCTACAGAAATATAAAAAGGAAATATTAACAATGTATGTCTATCAATTTGTAAAGATTTTTTCCTTGCTTAAGTTGTTTATATCAAATTTAAATAATAAATTAAGTATTTAGGTTGAAAAATAAATATTTAACATTAAAATTAGAATAATGATGGAGTTTAATTTATTAATTGAAAGAGAAGTTGAAAATTTTGTGGGTTTAAATGAATATAGTTCAAGTATTTTTGTGGCTTTTATAATAGATATATAGATCCGAGAAAGAAGTTAACCTTTCCCAGTATGCTCGTATCAAATTTGCTCTTCATTAACTCTTCAAATTCTTTTGTTAATTGAGAATCTTTAGAACCAAAATCATATCATGAACATAGATTTGAACTAAGATCAAATGATAACCAACCTTTTTACGAAAGAGAGTTGGGTCTATAGAATCTTGCATCAATTCAGAAATATTTTGAAAACGAGTCAAAGTTTTGTATCAAGCTCTAAATGCTTGCTTTAACCAATAAACCGCCTTATCTAAAACATAATAGTAATTTGGAAACTTAGCATTCAAAAAACCAGAAGGTTGTTCCATATACATCATTTCCCCCAAGTTCTCCATTTTAAAATGCACATTTTACATCCATTTGATAAACTTCGAAATTTTCATGTGTGACATAATGCTTCGATTCGAGTCTTGCAACAGGAGCAAATGAATCTTGGTAATCAATCCTTCCTATTGACAATACCCTTTTACAATTAAACAAGCTTTATTTCAGACAACATTTCCTTCTTTGTCAAGTTTATTCTAAAATACCAATTTAAGACCAACAACAGAAGCATTGCATATGTAGGAATTAAGCGTCATACTTTGTTTCTTTAAAATTCAGCTAATTCGGATTGCATTGCTTCAACCTAATTATGATGTTCCATTGCAACTTTCATATTTTTTGGTTCAATTTTAGAAATAAAAACATGAAACATGCAAAATTCCTGTTGTTTATTTAAAATTTCATTTCTTTCATGTAATTGAGCTCTTGTTAACACACCAGAATTAACATTATTGATAACTTGCTCTTCAGGATGATTTCGTATCCATTTTCCCAATGAATGAAAATATGGAACAATTCTAGTATCGCATCTTCTAATATTTCTTCAGATTCCTAACGTGAACATGAAGCAATATCATTAGCAAAGTCATTTTGAGAATTAGAAGGAGATAAAGTATGATCATTAAGATTTTGCTCCCCCCTCGAAATGAGATTTGTGATCAGAAGCCATCTATTCCCCCTCAATTTATGCATTTGGTCCAAAATGATATTGTTTCCCCTCAACTTAAGCTTGATTATCAGAATTTATATGCCCCCCTGATCAATAATAGGCACACTTGCTTCTAAAAGAATATCATAAGGAATGTGCGACTCTTAAGTATGCTTTGAAGATTCCACCACATTGTTGTTTAGAGCGTGGTCTTCGGAATTGGTTGCGGTAACAGGTTTATCAAAAATAAGATCCAAATCTATATCGAATGTGAGCCTTGGTTCAGTTTCAACTAATGGTTTTGGGAGTATATATGGTTGATCGTGAAAATTGAACATCAGACTTCTTAATGTAACAATCATCAAAGGTTAAGTTGAAGTTTTGTCAATTCTTCTTTAGGAATTAAAACTAGAAAAACTCTTTACAAAACATTTTTAGGAATTAAAACTGAACCGTAATGATGGCATTGCCAATTATTTAATCAACTCTTTTAAGAATCATTAGCTTATTACCTTTTTTTACGGAAATCACTCAATTTTTACGGAAATCACTCAATTTCAGTCTTTAATCAGCTAGGAATTACTTCGCTAGCTATAAGCTTATATGATCGATCATTACTTATTTTTTGCTAAAATAGTAGTTCTAAGGTTATTTTATTTGCAATAATGGTTGTGATCATGTACCAACACATGTAATGCAAGATTTGTCAAGTTTCGCATTCACGCATTTTGGTCCATCAAAATTGTCAGGTTAAATAACAGATTCTTGAGTACCAAAGTGACTCAAATATCCTTATGTTCCTACAAACAGGTAGGTAACACGTTTTAGAAAAACAAAAACAAAAATTCCATGTGAGTAGGTAAGGGGTCTTTCCTAATCTTTTGCAACTTTTTCGATCATGCGTAATCGGAAATCAAAAGTTGACTTAAGATCTTGGTTGAGAGTGATATAACGACGTGGAAGAATGAAGAAAAGCAATGCACTACGAGAAAGATAGGCACTTTTAAGGTGGCCATGATTTATTTAAAATTTGGAGATATCCAAAATGGTAATGATGCCTATAGAGATTAAATATAGAACATAAGGCGACTTCTTAGCTAATATTCTTTTATATGCTAATTTAAATTATTAAAATAAAATATAGAGTTGAATGTTATACATGCATATTATTTCTCTCTATTAATGCTTACAAGAGTATAATAGTTACTCATTTATAATGCAATATTATAATTCGTTATCAATTTTTGCAATTAAGTTTAGTATTTATAAATGGGTAAATTGTAAAAAACAAAACATTAAGTTTAAACAAAATTTTGGTTTTGAAATTGTCTTATTATTATTATTATTATTTTTGCAATTAAGTCACTGAGTTTTCTAATTTGTTGCAATTTTAACCATTTGACCGGTCAACCAGGTTGCCTGCTGACATGGTATGATGACGTGTCAGTTTTTGCTGACATGAGGCTGATATGACATGATGATTGATACAACGTCAAAATCGAAAAAAAAATATAATATATTGACTTAATTGCAAAAAAAATGCAATGTCAAAATCGAAAAAATAAAATGTAGTGACTTAATTGCAAAAAAAAAAGACAATGTTAAAATCGAATTTTTATTAAAACTTAGTACTTTTGTAACTTGTACGCTGTGCATTAAAAGTTGTATATACTAAGAAAAGTATTATTTTCTAAATGTTTTACTAAAATAATTATCTGTTACATTATCATAAAACTTAATAAACCGTCTGTCACACCCCCAAACCACGATGGCGGAATCGTCTGAGGGCGGAACGGGACATAGCATCACAACCATTGCATACATTGAAACATAAGTAGATAACAACCATCATACATTATAATTGGAAATTTACATTGTTCAAACGGTATTGTTTCAACCCAATTACAATATGATAATGAAATAAGTAAAAGAGACGTCTTCGTGTCCCATTCCAAAAGGTTAGTCGGACCTGACTAATTGTTCCCTGAGAATACAAGTAATTTGAAAGAGTGTCAACATTACGTTGGTGAGTTCATAAGATTTTTGTATTGAGAAAATCCATAGTCCCTTTTTCTTTGTAAAGAGATAGTGTTTGAAACCAGAAAATCCAATATTTTCATATAAGTGAGTCGTAGTCTTAAAATCCAAAGACCGAAAATGTATACGTGTTTCTATACTTGAAAATAGTATTGCATAGTCTTATTCTTGTACGAAACCATGTAAATACATGTTTATTCGTAGATTAATTGTAGATCTGATTCCGTAAAACCTTTACGTAGGTAAAATCGTACTTTTATTTATATCTTGATAAAATATAGTTTTAATTTCCATAAAACTTTTATGTATAAGTAAAAACCATACTTATATTTGTAACTTGTTAGAATGTAGTTTTAATACCATAAAACTTGTTTGTATATGTAAATCGTATTTATGTTCACATCTTAATGTAGTTTTAATTTCCATAAAACCAGCGTGTATAAGTAAAACCATACTTATATTTGTAACTTGTTAGAATGTAGTTTTAATACCATAAAACTCATATGTATAAGTAAAACCGTACTTATATTCGTATCTTGATAAAATGTGGTTTTAATCCCATAAAACCCATATGTATAAGTAAAAACCATACTTATATTTTGTGTAGAGCAACATGTAGTTTTATATTTATATAAAACCATTTGAAGATGTTTTTCCCCAAACTAAGGATATTCGTTGCCGTTCATGTGAGTTATTATAACCTTGTTGTGACTAGTATGTAGTCTCTCTTGAAGTGCTCGGTTTCATCATACCCAAAACAAGCGCGACTCAAACCCAAGTTGGACGCTTGATTGGTTTCCCAGTGCCAGAGTCTTGCAAAAGCGGGCTGTATGTCCCTTCTGCTTACAGCCATAGCAGGTCATCTCTCTGCAGGCACTAGTATGATGAAGATGGCATTTGTTGCGCTTTGGGAGATTCCCGGAATATTGTTTTGATAAATTTCCTAAGGGTACGTACTAAGGATAGGAAGTGAAATTTTGATATGTCTCAAATGTAAAGTCTATTCAAGTGCTGTCCACAAAACAATTTGTGAAAAGATCGAGGGTTTCTGGAGTCACAATTTCTGTTGCGAGTACTCTCACCACCATAGAACCAGATTCAAAGAATATGTTTAGGGAGTCATTGTCTCTAACAGGGGCGGTGAAAGCTCATGATAGATTAAATCACATGTTCTAAGTGATGTTGGAAGGGTTTAGAACGATAAGTAGCTTCACTGTCATCAAAATGCGTTACAACTCCAAGCGAATGATGATGCTTGTGTGGTAACCAACCGAGGTAGTAATAGAATGAAGAAATTCCTTATGATAAATCGTCAATGAGGGAACTCATGTAGAACTATATTGGTTACTATTTTGATGAATTATCCAACTGTTTAAGTCGTGCCAATTGCAAATTTGCAAGGGGTCGGAAAAATGAGTTTAGGAGTTAGGAACTATTTGAAATTGTAAAGGTAGCGTGCTACTTTGAAGGGAGGCGTAAAAGTATCGATCATTGAGAATGAGTACATTCTCAACTTAGTGATTCTAAGAAAGCAATCCTTTGGAGGATATAGAATTACAACATTAAAAACCTTTCTCTCCTCAAAATGAAGGACTTGGCAAATTGTTTGTACAACGTTTCATGGTGTGAATGCAGTTCCGTACCTTTTATAGAGTCATTGGTTAAGCTATAGGTTTGACGTGTGGAGTAAGGGGATTTAATCATTGATAACAATAAGAATGCCAGTAATATCAGAGGGACTCAAAATAATGTATGAAACGATATGGGTCGAAGGATAACTCAAAGTTATAGGAAACTTACGTGTGTCGACGAGGTGCGAAGTTGAACCCGGAATGAAAAGCGTAAGGCCGAAGTTTGTTCCAGAAACATGTGAATAATTTGGAAAGTGTAAGTCGATGGTACACTTGATAATATCACTTGTGTTTCTAGGGGACATGAACTAAAACTTAGAAATTTTTGACATAAGGGGAAGCGGTTTGTGCATTAAATTACAATACACGAAGTAAAAATGGTCGGGTATGCATCCCCAAAGAGAAGGTTTAGAATCAAGAGATATCCTAGCTTACGTCTTAAGCTCAAGATGGAAACAATCCTAAGGCTAAAATCGTAGCGCAAAAGGAAGGTCTCACATATTGGTCAACTATAGGTTAAACTCTTGTGTCTCCTCGGGAGTCATATCAGGAATACTCGCCAATGGTTTTGAAGTCTTGAATACTCATGGTGACTCAACGGTTCCTTAACGCGAAGCTCTTGTTGTTGCCCTTGTCGGCATTAGAACTGTTTTTCTTAGTCGTAACTCAGGTACGCAGACGATAAAGAGGTATCGAGATAATATTGATATTAGTGTCGACTTAGAATTGTCAGTAGTGTCTCTTAATAATAACTAATACTATCAAAGTATTTATGTTAAGTGTTGACGTGGTTACTACGTGTTTTAGGATTCTCGAGTTTTTACTCCGTTGTCCATTATGCTCACACTTAGTTATATGTCGGTCAAACACTAGTCAAACGTAGTTGATCAGGCTACGTTTCCCCATGGTTTGATAACATATTATACTAAGTCTACTTATAATGTTCAACTTAAACTCTAATGTTTTTATATTGTTGTATTGTGATATTATCTTTGTTTGTATACATATACTTTTATATAAATATCATTGTATTTTAAAGTATACTTGTGCGAAACGTTTTGGAGAGTTTTAGTCCCATTGTATTTATAGTTGTATATCTTAAATGGATTGATATACTTAGTTCACTATAAACAATGCTCTGATACCAATCTGTCACACCCCCAAACCACGATGACGGAATCGTCTGAGGGCGGAACGGGACATAGCATCACAACCATTGCATACATTGAAACATAAGTAGATAACAACCATCATACATTATAATTGGAAAGTTACATTGTTCAAACGGTATTGTTTCAACCCAATTACAATATGATAATGAAATAAGTAAAAGAGACGTCTTCGTGTCCCATTCCAAAAGGTTAGTCGGACCTGACTAATTGTTCCCTGAGAATACAAGTAATTTGAAAGAGTGTCAACATTACGTTGGTGAGTTCATAAGATTTTTGTATTGAGAAAATCCATAGTCCCTTTTTCTTTGTAAAGAGATAGTGTTTGAAACCAGAAAATCCAATATTTTCATATAAGTGAGTCGTAGTCTTAAAACCCAAAGACCGAAAATGTATACGTGTTTCTATACTTGAAAATAGTATTGCATAGTCTTATTCTTGTACGAAACCATGTAAATACATGTTTATTCGTAGATTAATTGTAGATCTGATTCCGTAAAACCTTTACGTAGGTAAAATCGTACTTTTATTTATATCTTGATAAAATGTAGTTTTAATTTCCATAAAACTTTTATGTATAAGTAAAAACCATACTTATATTTGTAACTTGTTAGAATGTAGTTTTAATACCATAAAACTTGTTTGTATATGTAAATTGTACTTATGTTCACATCTTAATGTAGTTTTAATTTCCATAAAACCAGAGTGTATAAGTAAAACCATACTTATATTTGTAACTAGTTAGAATGTAGTTTTAATACCATAAAACTCGTATGTATAAGTAAAACCGTACTTATATTCGTATCTTGATAAAATGTGGTTTTAATCCCATAAAACCCATATGTATAAGTAAAAACCATACTTATATTTTGTGTAGAGCAACATGTAGTTTTATATTTATATAAAACCATTTGAAGATGTTTTTCCCCAAACTAAGGATATTCGTTGCCGTTCATGTGAGTTATTATAACCTTGTTGTGACTAGTATGTAGGCCTGCCACGACGTTCTTCAGGCGTCGCAATGTTAAGACATTTGTCACCCCAGACCTGCAGGTCTAGCTGTAGCTAGCAGCTTAGGTGCGGGATTGTCAGTCCCGTATAGATCTATACACAACTATCTCGCTCATGATTAAGGTTATAATCCAGGACTTAATGCGTACATCTTTCATTACTGTGAAGAAATGTCTCACATAACCACCCAACGTGATGTTTTATCCTAGTTCGTACTAAAATAAAAACCCTTTTGTATTTGTAATTATCAAGATATACTCATGATAATTATAGTGTAAAACCTTGCTTGTAAATGTAGTGAAAACTCCTTTGTATTTGTAATTATCAAAAATGTCAATGATAATTATAGTATGTAAATATACTGAAAACTCCTTTACGTTTGTAATTATCAAATTGCCCATGATAATTATAGTAAGTAATAATTATATATTTATATAATTATCTTTAGTATTTCTGTCGTATCTTTGTCGTTCGTTCCATAAATTATACCCATTATAATTTATATAGATGTTTTCGTTGTGTTAACGTATTTAAGCCTAAAATATGTCAATGAGTTGAAAAGTATAATTTCTTACATCTAAGGCACTAAATATACTAATAAGATAAATTTAAAGTTTATCAACGTGTCATGGCAAGAAATTTGTTCTAGTCATCTTACATAAGTGATGGCAACATTTTAAATCTTGTCATTTTGTCAAAATGATGGTAATCTTTCCAAATGGTCATTTTTCATACACATTATTTTGAATATAGTCATTTTTGTTTAAAATACTAACTTCCTTGTAAAAATATCATTTCCCAAGTTTATTATGACGTTATAAGTCTAAATAATCGTTATTACGTCAAATTGATGTTTCTTTTTATAAATATCTAGAAAAGTCGTATTTTAGTGTACCGTTGTAATAATAATATTTTTTTACAAACAACAACGAAATAACTTATTTAGATGATTATAAATAACATCTTTTTTTTTTTTAGTATACCGTTGTAATAACCATTTTTGTTAGAAATTAGTGTTTTCCGGTTACAAAAACTTAGTTTTTACTAGTTTTCGTTTTATGACGTTTATCTTAAAGATCTAGTATTTTTACATATTTTATTTATAGTTTTGTAACTTTTATACAAACATAATACATCATAATGTTCATATTACATAGATCTAACCATATTTCATGTCAAAAACGTTTTTACACAACTACTAGTTTTATAAACTTGTGTAAATAATTATTTATAGTATATAAACACATATAAACTTGTGTAAATCCTTATTTTTAACATGTGAACTTGTATTCTCCCCCAAAATGTTTAGAAAAGATGAAAATGAGGGGTATGAACTCACCTTTGATGCGTGCTTTACTTAAAAAACAAGGTTGTTCTTGCGGGATTTACGGTAGAAGACAATATCTAAGCTTTGGAGCTCGAATGACCCTTGGACAAAGCTATTATCCAACGGGTTTACGTAGATGTTAGTGTGTGTAAATGAGATAAAAGTGGTGTAATAAGGTTTAAAATCACTTAAGGAAGATAACTTACCAAAAATGATGTGATTTACACTTGAAATGGTGGAAGATGGTGGTGGAAGGTGGTGGTTTGTGGTGGTGGCGGGTTTGAGAGGTGGTGGTGTGTGGAGAGAGTTGAGAGAAAAGAGATGAAGAGAGTGTTGGTGATTTGGTCAAATGGATATCTTTTTAGTCTTTTTATTGGATTTAAATTAGATTTCTTTGTATTATTATATTTATAGCCTTTATTTTCCAAGATTATGAATAGTAACCTCAAGGATATGGTGTGATGGCTTGTCTCCAGCCGATGGGAGGGGGGGGGGGGTAGGGGGTGGGGTGGGTTGTTTTTATAAAAAATGTCATTCTTTTATAAAAATAAGCGGTTTTTATAAAATCGTAAGACGTTTTAGCGTAATTTTATGAGTTTTTGAAGAAATGATCTTCTAAATAAATATTATGTATAAAAACATTGCTAAATATTTATTTAGATTGAATTATAACTCGTTAGACGATGAAATACGCGTTTAAGCGCAGTATTCTTCCGATTACGCGATTTTCGGCATTTTACCGGAAAATATATTTAGCTATGAAATTAAATATTAGATAGTATTACGCTTCATAATATATGATTTGTTATCCCATTTTTTATGTTTAAGGCACCACATTTTGTATTTTAGGTCCAAACCCAGTGTACATTTATCCGTTTACAGCGGTTTAACTGTTGTAACTTTCACATACGAACTTCGTTTTACACGTTCTATATATCCACAGGTTCGTATTTACGAATACATCATTTTATGAATATTATTATTCTCAAAATAATAAGTGTACGATTATCGAATTTTTACGCTATAGTAGTTTAATATTCGTATTTTCGGCGTTTACTCGATAATTGTTTTGAATTAGTGTACGTAGTATTATAATATCTAATAATACATCATAAAACTATGGAAAAATTACTTTTTAACAGATGGATTAACGTACGCTTCGTTTGACTACAGTTGATTTTTGTTGACCAAATTGACAATTGTCACACCGTCCAATTTTAATTTATTCATTTATTACCTTATCTTATAAAACCAAGTTAGTTTTTTTTTAAATTAAGAGGGCTATTTAATATTTATAAACCAATTTTTATTATTTTTTCAAATACAATTTTTATTTTAAATAATGTAATTCTTTGTATGAATAATCGAAACATATTTTTGTGTTTGATTTTCATATTGAAAGAATTTGATTTTTTCACCCTTTGTATATACTAAAATATATTGAATTAGTAGAAAAAAGACACTAAGTTTACACAATCAACCTTTGAATCTTGCTTCCTCTAGATCTCTCCCCCCCCCCCCCCCCTCTCGATTTGACTATCCCTCGCTACCACTAAATCGTGAACACACACACTCTTATGTGTTTCTTTTCCCTTTATAAATACATACCACAAATAAGAACTTTCCAGACCTAAGCGCGACTCACCTTTAACTTGATTTAACTCATCCTAAAAAATCAAAAATTACCAAAATACCCTCAGCTCCAATGACACTGAGATTTTTCAGCTTTTCCTTATGATTTTTCTCACCTTCACACCACCATAACTTCCACATACAATATTCAAATTTTGCAAGTGTTATACCTTTAGAAAGGTGAGAATGAGCTTAACAACTTTCTCTTATTGACTTAAGTCTGAATCTTTATAGATTTTCCGATACAACCCCTCAAACATGGCCAATTGACCATTTTTGTGACTTTTTGGCCATCTTTAACCCGCCATAACTTTTTCGTTATAACTTCAAATGACCCAAATATTTTTCCTATATTCTTATTACCTCAAAATCTACAAAAGAACTTGAACTGAGCACAAATTTCATTTGTATTTGAGCGTAAAAGCAGTCTCCTTGATGACTTTTGCCCAATTTCTTATAAATTTTTATATATTGATTTTTAATGTTTGACAATTAATCTTTTCACTTTTGTTCCCAAATTTTTCATTTTTCCCTCGAGTATTCAAAACCAGTTTCCAATTGAAGTAACACTTCATTATGACTTAATAAAATCTCTTAAAACATAAATTTCCATATTTTTACCTCCTTTTGACCATTTCGCCCTTTGCATCATACTTTCAATATTTGTAAGCATTAAGCTTGTTAACATCAACTATACTTATAACTATTTATTAATTTATATAAAATTTTAGTTGTCATAAGTGGGATAGACAAAATCAGGTTTTAACTTAGAGTCAAAAGCCCTACACACCATATTAAGGGGAAACTTTTGGCTTGCTTTGAGCATTTCGATCTCAGGTTCGGTAAAGGGAGATACCTCATTCTCGGCTTGAGCTAACAAAATTTGACTAGAGAAATCATCAAATAACCTACATTCTTCATTGGCTTGCGACATAGTGACATTCTTACCTATGACGAATAATCGAAAAAGAAAGACAACTAGAAGAAGAAAAATAATACTTTACCTAATATGACAAACTACTACCTGTGTGTAAAGATTGAAATCAGAAAAAGACAGGTTTTTAGAGAATGATCATAATGGAAAAGTAGGTCGTGGGAATTTTGAATTTTCTTGGCGATTGAACGGTTGTGATCATCATGGGTAACCATGTCACGTCTCATCACAACTTTGAGAATGCTCCATATTTCAAGATCTTTATTAAGCCTAAAGATATAGTTTTTGGGGGCAATTTTTTGGGTGAAATTTTATCTTGCTTAACATCGTAGCTACTATCTTGAATTATTGAGTTATCTAACATCTTCGTTGTTAAATGTCTTTTTAATTATTAACTGATGGAGAGAATAATAAGGATGAATGTGGACCAAGTCAAATGCAAGTAACTCAATACTGTAGCCGGTAACTATCGACGTTCCAACGTTCGAATATGGATATGAAAACACTTTCAGATTTAAAGGAACAAGTTGTTAGCATTTAAATTTGGAATAGTTGTAATTATGTACAAATTGTGTGAGCCGAGAACATAATACACACACATACACACACACTCACAAACATTAGAAAATACTATGTACTATCTCTCTCTCTCTCTCACTCACAGAGCTCTCATCAACTCACTTGTAATCAATTTGTCATCAAGGTTCTGAAGCAGAATGACTACTGTCACATCCGAAGGTTTTATGTCGAACATCTAGAAAGACAAACTTATCATGATCGTTTAGTTGCTTCTTCTCCGTATTAATTGTTTATTGTTTGGTATACGTATGTAAATTGCATCTTGCCGTCATATTAATTGTTTATTGTTTGTATACATAAACTCAAACCAATGCTTCCTGTTTATTAATTTTATGCTCTTTTGATATTTAAACTCAAACCAATGCTTTTATAAAAATCTTAATTATATGCTGCTTAAATTCAAACTCAGGTACATACATGGCCTCAAATAATGATAATGCGAAAAAAAAATTGATTGGTCAAATAAGTTTGTTCTGATTTTGTGTGATATCTTAAAAAAAACTATATTATGAAGAATGGCCACGCTTCTCCAATTAAATGGCATGAACTTCAACCAGTTTTTGAAAGAGTTGCTAATACCAAGTAACATAGCTATAAAGCCTTAAAGAACAAATATGATGGAATGAGAAAATACTACAATCTTTGGAAGTCGTTAAGAAATGGGGAAACTGGTCTAGGTTGGAATGAAACTACAAGACAACTAAATTGTTCAGATTAATGGTGGGACAAAAAAGTTAAGGTAATAAATTTTAATAATTTTTTTAACTAAAAGCTATTTTCTCGTTATCTTGCAACATAATAGTAAAATATATATATCTATAACTATTATAATAGAGGCCATTCATGAATGTGGATCAAGATAACGCAAATACTTGCATCATATTCATTTGAAACCCCCCAAAACTTTTCAACTTATACTATTTAATGTCTTTGTTAATTGATATGTTGTGCCTATATAAGAACACTATTTACACACTTGGTTACTCAAACCTTTTTTTATTTTCTTTCAAGCATGTTAGATCCATGACATGTGTATAATATGAGTGATAACATTTCAAGAACTGTAATTAGCCGAAGCTATCAAGTTCTTATTGTTTCCTACATGTTCATGTGGAGGATCCCATTATAGATCTCGCAAAGAATCAAACTCGATGACAATCATCTGATTTTGTATTAAAGATGCATAAAGATTCATCTGTTGGGTTGCATGGTGTTTGGAAGCCAATTGGAGAAAGAAATCAAACGAGCTCTAGGAGGATTCCGCGTGTATATCTATGATAAAATTGAAGCAAGTGGTTTAACTTTATTCTTTGTACATCTTTATTCTTTTTTACTTTCTTTACATTCATTAAAAAGTTGCATGTTTTCAATTAATATTTTTTTTACAAAATATAAATGCAAATACAACATAAAACCCAATAATATATATATATATATATATATATATATATATATATATATATATATATATATATATATATATATATATATATATATATATATATATATATATATATATATATATATATATATATATATAGAAAACCAGTAAATGTCTTATTTCCTATTTATTTTCTATAATCTAAAAATATAAATATGTTTCACTTAAGACGTTATATTCAATGCAAAACTGCATATTTTTCAATTAAATTCTTTTATAAAACTTTAATACAAATACACGAAAAAACTGAATACAAATTTGTAAAAATATGTAAAAGAATTCATAAAACTACTAAATGATTTTGTGTATTATTTATTACCTATAAATTATAAAAAAAAAGTTTAGAATAAGATCTTATATTTATAATCACAATAATATAATACATAAGATCTTCTAAAACAAGAAACTAAAATGATCGTATTTCACAAACGTCTTATTAAACTAAAGAAATTAATAAAATATATATTTGTAACAACCAATCATTTTGTCAATGTAAAATCTTACTTTTAAAGTGGTTGTATGAAATGAAATGGAAAAATTAAGTTATATTTCCGAAAGTCTAATAAAAAATTATGAGATTGGCTTGTAAGTGTAATAATATTATGTGTTTGTGGCAAAAGTGTAAGAAATGAAAACCTTAAAGGATATGTTAAGAGTTTTGGACCAAAAGTGAACAAAACTAGATTAGAAGGACCAAATTGTCATTTAGGTAAATTACGGAGGTATAAATTGAGAGAGACTTCTAGTTAGAATTTCATCCTTGTAAGTTAGTTAATCGAAGAATCAAGCTAGAAGTTGTGATTTCCAAGCCATCTAAAGTTAGAATTTCATACTTGTAAGTTAGTTAAACCATTTTGAGTTGTATTTAATGGATGAAAACGAAATTCAGAAGTTGAATGAGGGTTGTTCCAAGTTTCTAACCTCTAAATCACATTCTAAACATCATTGGAACTCGATTCCACCTTTAGAAACGATTAAAAGCAAAGGGATTTACAAATGTGTGCATGAACCCTAGAATTTGGGTTTGTGAAGATTGATTTAATTTAAATGTTTATGGAGTAATAAGTGGTATATAGAAGGGTTAGTAGTACTCTAAATATCATGTTTTAATCTTCAATTGAATTGAATTTGAGCTTGAACCAAACAGACCAAAGATTGAAAGTTGTGCAGAAAAATGGGGTGGGTCTGCAGCGTCACACGCCCCCGTGTGATCCTGGCATGCTCCATGTGGATTTGGACAGAAGCAAAAAGTGGGTCTGTAAGTCCCCCACGACCCCGTGTGACCCTGGCACCCCCGTGTGGAATCCGACAGAAAGGTTTAGAAGTTCAACACGACCCCGTGTGATTTCTACACGACCCGTGTGACCTGGACTTGTATAATTCACTTACATTATGACCTTAATTGAGTAGCTTGATCCCCTAACCTTTAGTATATGTTTAATGTGATATGAAAACATGAAAATATAAGTTCATATCATGACCCAAACAATGTGTATAAGTGCGGATCAAGTAATAGATAAACAAGGAAAAGGAAAAGGGGAATCAAACACTTAGGTGCTGTTTGTTTTTGAAGATGTAAAATGTCTACAGTCTGCAGACCACATATGTAGACATCTGCAGAAGAAGATGTGGATCAAATGTCTGCAGTCTGCAAAGAGAAGACTGTTTGTTTTTTAAAGTCTACAAACTGTAAAATAAAACACCAACATAAAAATACAGGTTCAATCCAATCACAACCTCCATAAAACACCAAAATTCTGTTACTTTATCATAAAAATGCAGGTTCCAATCTAATTAGCCACTCAAAATTTATATAACAATTTTTTATATTTTACTAATTATAAAACCCCAATTTCTTCCTAGCTCCTACAAAAGAGTGGGTTTCCACCGGCCGTTCTCATCTCAAAAAGGTAATACCACCGTCAAAAATTCAATATCTGACTATTTCATTTTTGTTTGATAGTATTCAACCATCGCGATTTATGGCCTTTCTCGTCTATGGTCATTCATTTTAATCAATTCAAGCCATATGAAAAATCCCAATATACCAAAATCCAATAGAAATCAATGTTATATTGCCAAATCATCCACCTTCCGGCTCAACGTTTATAAAACCCAACTCACCGGAAAAAACCCAAGAAGCAAAAAATCGGACCTTTTCAGCAAAAAATCGAATGAGATAGCAGCAGAAAGCGTTACCTGTTGGAAGGAGAAGGAGAGCAACGAAGGCGACATAGCAGCGGCGACGTAGCAGCAGTGCCGGAGCAGCAGCGGCAAGCAAGGAGATGGTCGGGAGCGTACGCGGAAGAAGAAAGAGGAGCAGAGGCGTAATTTTGTTTTTAGAAATAACCTAGGCGTTTTTTTTACCGTGAAGAGCTTAGAAGACCTTTGCAGACTTTGAACCATATCTGTCCCAGGAAGACCACGCGCAGACCTTTTTAGGTCTGCGGTCTTCTAAAAACCAAACACTCTGCGAAAGGTTATGTCTGCGCACCGTCTGCGTGGTGCAGATAAAAGTGGTCAGGAAGATCTACAAGGAAAAAACAAACACCCCCTTAGACATTTATTTCATAATCTAAAGTACATAAGTGTGTATTAGTGTTATTGAGTACGGATTGTATATATGTTTAATAGGTGGTGACCAAATCATTGGTGAGCAAGGTGAGGGAAAGGAGACCTTTGGAACCTACCTAGCCACTTCTACTACAAGGTGAGTAGCATATGGATTTTATGAGTACATAGCTAATAATTTGTTATTATATAAACATTGTTTTGGACAAAAGACTTTAAGAGAAAAGTTTTTCTCAAGTTGTTTTATGCTAAAAGATTTATGCTTTCTATATAATGAAGGATATTAATGTTATGACCAATTTGTAATTAATGGATATTGATGAATTAAAACATGAACTAAATGTAAGAAATGTAATATATGTTCGGGCATGGATCTCACCCTAATGAGGGGAGGTCAAAAGACACTACTGGGATGGTACCTCCCTTCGCGAAGGAGTTGTCTCAGCACGCCCTTATGGATAGATTTGTTCTATTCCATGAAGGGAACAAAAAACTAGCACGCGCTCGCGGATAGATTAGTTCTACTTCGGGGAGGGAAGATACGGGGAAACCCGTATGAAATCAAATAACAATAAATGAATCATGAATTACAATTGGTCTATGTTTTATTAAGGAAGCTCTTGCATTATATTTGGTTATAATAAAAATATTTGTTGGGTTGTTTTGAATTAAAATTATTTGGGTCTAAAACCCATGTTGCTCACGAGACTTTATGTCTCACGTATATTTGTTTTTGTTTAAATGCTATGTACTCAGGTGACGGAGAGTAAATACTAGAAGATTTTTAGAAGATTTGAAGCATTTCTTTTGGGATACCATTAGTAGTAGCTTTACCATGGTGATGTATTAGACTTGTAATACCCCCAACATGACAATATTTTGTTAGATATGTTTAAAGTTTTTGTTAAGCCCATGTTTTGTATATCTAAATTGGGTTAAAAATGTAAATGTTTGTAATGGGGTGTTACAAATTTGGTATCAGAGCCATGGTTTAACCGAATTAGGTTGGAAATCCATCCTAGGCTTAAACTATTAAGGTAGGAACTTAGTGTACCTTAGGAAGTTGTAGGTATACTTAAATTATAAGATCATAGTTGTAAGTTAGGATTCATAAATCTAGGTGAATCTTCTACTAGAAAGATTACTTAGGGAGATAACATGCTACCGCTTTCATTACTAATTGAAAATAATGTGTATTAAACAAAGAAATTCCATTTATCTTATATAGTAAATGGAAGGAGGTGGTCAAGATCCTCCACTTGACGGGCAGGAAACAAGCCACACTTCTTCTCATGGAAGTGTACCCGTCAACAACGTGGTTAATGCGGGAATTGAACCGAACCCGCAACCTCCACAACAACCCGTAACTCTCGAAGCGATTCAAAACCTCATTAATAATTTGAGGAATGAAGTGAAGGAGGATGTTAATCAGATAATCGATAATCGGCTTGGAGAGCAACACACCCATTCCTCACAAGATGTTTCATGGAAGCCGACGAGTGGGGAGTCTTCAAAGGAAGATGGAAGCATGGGACCGGATCCTAAAAAGAGGTGTTATTTTAAGTCTTTTCTTGCATGTAAACCCACTGAATATCTCGGTAGTTTTGAACCGAAGGTCATAATGAGATGGATCCGAGAAACTGAGCAAGTCTTGGAGGTTAGCAAATGTCATGAAAACGATAAGGTGTACTATGCTTCTCGTCTTCTAAAAGATGACGCGTTGGTTTGGTGGAACACATTGTATGAAACTATAGGAAAGAATGTGGTGTACAAATGGTCATGGGATGAGTTCATTTCACGTTTGAAGAACAAGTTTTGTCCTGTAAGGGATATAGAGAAGCTTCAAGAAGACTTTATAACTTTAAAGAAGGGTAACTCATCCGTTGATGAGTATACAAAGAAATTCTGTGACATGCTACCATTCGTGGGAGAATCTTACCCTACTGCTCGTTCACGAATTAACCGATACGCTAGGGGCTTACCGTCAGAATATTTTTTTAAGGATCATGGGATCAAATATTTTTTTAATGGAACTTGCTATGGGGAAATTTTAGAATTTTAAAAACCATAGTTTCGACAATCATTTATTGATACTTATGTTTCAATTTTAACTTTTACGCATATGTCCTTTTATGTTATTTTACACATTTTAAAAGCTTACAGCTACTTTTGCCGAACAGTCGTATACAAACTAAAAGTTACAGCTTCCAACTACCTGCTACCTGCTACCCGCTACCAGCTACCAGCTACCAGCTCTATCTGATACCTACTACCAGCTACCAGCTTCTAGCTAGTTTTGCTAAGCACGCCTTTAGTTGCACATTATTTTAGGAAGCACCAAAAACGGTTCCATGAAATTTCTTAGGAATCGTCTTTAGGAAGCATGAGAATGATATTATTGAAAAGAAAGTTGTATGTGTAATACACGGGATGATTAAAAAATGTATAAAATAATATGAAAAATGTCAATATTGCAGATGATAAAATTGTCATTTATGAATTTTGTTTATTTTGATATTTTATATGATATGATACATTTTGCTAGTTTTAGTTAGGAATTACGAACGCTATGTTAAAATAAAATATGATTAAAATTAAGAATAAGTACCAAAAGTAATAAAATAATAATACTTAAAATGAAAGACGTAATGATAATTCAAAATGCTCAAAATACTTCTTTGTATACAACCTTTGATGTCCTATTTGTAATTTTACACTCTTTATCTAAAATCAATAGTTTAAGTCATTGTCTACTTTTAACTCTAGATAATGCAACATAGAGCTGACCATGTGTGAAAATCGGTTGTTTTTAAAAACAAACCAACCTTGGATAGCGATTGTCCTTGACTTTTATTTATGGTCATTGCAAAACATACAGCAGGAGGAAATCGTCTTCTTTGAAACTTTAAAGGAGTCTTTTTGTCTGTAGGCGTCAAACTCATTCTTGAAATAAATGCGCGATTTCCAATATTAGTTTCAGATATGACTTGTGCTTCAATAACACGATTACGCAATGATATCACATGTAGTCTAGTTCCGTTACATATAGATATATATTATTATTAATATAGTCGCAAAAACTATTTGCTTATAATAATTGATGTATGCAGCGGAATATGATTAGTTTTATTTCGAAAAATAATTCCCGAGTAGCTTTTAGTTTTTTGTATGGACGACGAATATTTTCCTTTCTTTTAATGGTTCCTTGAGATGGTTAGTTTCATTTGAAAAACATTTGAGATTTCAAAGAATATACACTACATTGCAAATATCATTTACAATCTAAATATATTCATAGACAAACGCTATTGGTCGAGGTTAAAAATAGAAGTCAGTTGCCATTGTTTGTTAAAATTAAAAATATGTTGTTGTTTCATATTAAAAATAAATGTATGTTATTGACTTAGAATAAAATAAAAAATAACATAGTTGTGGCTGGTTAAAAATAAAACTATCTTGCTATTTTTTCCTAAAATTGATGAAAGAACTTTTTTAAGCTAAGGTTTAATAAATACATTTTTAACATTGTATGCTCCATTGTGTCCACAACATTAACTACAAACAGTTCTTGGATATGATCATATACAATAACCCTTGTATTCCTTTAGATTCACAATAATTGTTACTTATTATTTACTTTTAATACTATAAATACTGTAAAACTAATTTTATCTGAATATTTAAATTTAATATCAATTTAAACTTCATTTTTATCGAATCTTCAGATTTATCAAACAACTTCATATTCATAAATTGCATTGAACGATTGCCATATCTTGAACTAAACAAATATGCACTACAAGAAACACAGGCAATACCGGCGACGCCATTAGCGGCGACAGCCGGTATTACCGGCGACACACAGAACACGCGTCTCATGTCGCCGGTAATACCCGTTGTCGCCGCTAATGGCGTCGCCGGTATTGCCTTTTCAGCGATCCGTGCCATGTTCAATCTTAGCCGTCCGTGAATTCCTCGATCTGACGGTCAAAAAAGAAGCGGGAAAATTGCCTCCAAAAGCGTCGCCGCTAATGCCTCTGACGTCGCCGCTAATGCTATGTCACGCGGATCGCCATCTGAACCGTCCATTGCGTTACCATCTGACGGTCAAGAAAAAAAGCGGCTTTTTGACCTGTCGCCGCTATTTGCTTGTCGCCGCTAATACCCTCTTTCGTCGCCGCTAAAGGTCTGCGAACAGACTTAACGTCTTCGCCATCCCCATTTCGTCTGTTACGCAACACAAACACCCTCTCCTTTTCTCTCGATTATTCCGGCGATTGAGCGGTATTTTCCGACCACCACCACCCCAAAACATCCCCCGGTGCTCTCTTTCACTTCTACCGACGGTTTACTTCTCTTTACCGGCGATCCCGTTTTAATTCCGGCGACACATCTCTTTTCCGGCGATTAGCTTCTGTTTTCCGGCGATAGCTTCTCTTTTCCGGTGAGATTTGTCATCTATTGTATAAGTTTTTTGATTATCTATTTATATTGTGTTAAATGTTGATTTTTAACCAACTTTTTCTCTTGTTAGAACCACCACCACCACCACCAAGAACACCACCTGCTTCACCGCCGGCCACCTGCCGGAAAAACGCCCCCACCGCCGGCCACCTGCTTCAGAAACAACATCTACCACCATAAGTATGTGTTAATGATTTTTGCAATTTTGTTAAAGTCTTAATATGTTAAGTTCTTAATGTGTTAAGTTCTTGAAAAATGACTTATTATAAGCTCTTAATAGTTTATGAAAAAATGTTTAATGGTTTTGATTTGTTTTGGAAGTGATGGTGTTAAGTTCTTAATATGTTAAGAACTTAATTATTAAGTGATTAATTATTAAGTGCTTAACATGGAAAATGATTTGGAAATTCTAATATGTTTGGAAAATGATTTGGAAAATGTATAATGTGATGGTGTTGTTAAGTTCTTAATGTGTTAAGTACTTAATTTTTAAGTGTTTAATTATTAAGTGCTTAATTTGAAAAATGATTTGGAAAATATAATATGTTTGGAAATGTTTTTGATAAGTGCTTAATTTTTAAGAACTTAATTATTAAGAACTTAATGCTTATGTTAAAAACGTAATTGTTAAGTACTTAATTATTAATTATTTGATTTGTTATAAATGTAACGTTTAGATCGTTTTAAATATAACGTTTAAATTCTAATTCTAAAAAATATAATGTTTAAATTGTAAATTATAAAAAATATAATGTTTAAATTGTAAACTTAATTATTAAAAACTTAATTATATATATTTTTTAAATCATTTTAAATATAACGTCTAAATCGCAAATTATAAAAAATAAAATTATACGTTAATGTAACGTTTTATTAAAATTATTTAATATTTAATTCTAAACCCTAAACTCTAAACCCTTAAACCATAAAACATAAAATCTAAACCCTAACCCCTAAACCCTAAACCCTAAACATAAACTTATTTAAACCATAAAACTTAAACTTTAAACCCTAACCCCTAAACCCTAAACCTTAAACCTTAAACCCTAAACACAAACTTATTTAAACCATAAAACTTAAACTCTAAACCCTAACCCCTAAACAATTGTAATTTATTTATGTGTTAGGAGATGACATTGTTTTGGATGATGTTACTTTATATCATGGCCGATGTGATGGGCCATGGTGGAGATGGGGCTGGGGATCCACCACTTCCGCCTTGGAGAGGCGCGGGTCTACACGAGATGGATGGTAAGTGTTATTATAATTTTTTAATTTATTGTATTTATTCATTTATTATAACAATCGTGACTAATATTTTTAAATTTATATTGCAGGTGTACCGGCTAGAAGAAAAACGAGAGGAAAAGCTAAAAATCTTGAACTGCAACGACAACGGGATAAGACAGGGCAAAAATTTACATTAGAGTTTGATAGAGCGACCACGTATACCCCGGTTGGTAGACCGTATGACCTCTTTGTTCGTGAGGTGGGGATATACATGTGGAATAACATGCCCTTTGATCGAAAAGATTGGAAAAATGTTTCCAAAGCCGAGAAGGATGCATTAGTACATCATCTCAGGGTAAATTATTTATATAACTTTATTTTTGTATGTTATTTATTTATTTATTTATTTATTTTTACTTGACTAAGTTATTTTCAATTTGTAGAGGAGCTTCGATTTTGATGCGATTGAGAATGATTGCGAGCGTATGCATTTGAAGGGTGGTATTGATGCGGTGCTGATGAAGCGGTATAGGGACCGAAAAAATGATGCAAAAACTAAGTTTGATGACGCGGGAGGATATAATAATATAGAGAGGGCTAGAGCTCACCCCCCCGAGGGTATGCTTCTTCAAAATTGGAACAAAGCTATAGACTTTTTCTGCACACCAGAATATCGGCGGCGATCTGATGCTAACAAAGGAACCCGTCAACAACAACAATACACCAACCGGGGGGGACAAGCACATATAGCAACGCTTGTTTCAAATCGGTAATGCTTTGTATATATATTACCGCTTGTTTCAAATCGATAATGCTTTGTTTCAAATCTAATTTTTTATTGTTAAACAGGGTAGAAAGAGAATCGAACAATTCAAGAAGGCTCACACCCGCAAAGATGGGACATGGGACAGTGACCTGGCTTATCAACAATATGTAAGTATTTATACAAAAAAAATTAGTTCAA
The DNA here is from genome assembly GCA_023525715.1 of Cichorium intybus. NCBI lineage: Eukaryota > Viridiplantae > Streptophyta > Magnoliopsida > Asterales > Asteraceae > Cichorium > Cichorium intybus. The sequence goes on from CM042013.1 coordinate 5,012,094, forward strand.
CATCATTATTATATTTAATATATGTAAAATGCTAACTTTTTATTTATTTATGTAAAATGCAGATTGAGTTGGAACGTGAGTTTGAGTTATTAAACGATCCTTCCCCGGAACCCGCGAAGGAAGTTGGGATATTTGAAAAGGTGTTGGGTTCTCGCCGTGGACATTACAAAGGGATTGGCCGTAAACCTCCCGTGACTCCGACAATACCGCCTCATTTTGATGTAGGACAACCTTCCCAAGAAGCACCTACAAAGGTAAATATTAATTGTTAACTACTTCATTGTTAAATACTTAATTTGTTTTTAACTAATAATATACATTTTTATTTTTTGAAGGATGCCCTTGCACAGATGCTTGAGGATCCAAGACACAGAGATGCGTTGGCAGAATTTTTACGTACGTACACGCAAGGGCACGGTGGTGGAACGAGCAAGGGTGCCGGGGATACCCAAGGTGATGAAAGCGATCAGGATGATCAAGACGACGTAGAGTAGTTTCTTATTTTTGTTGTGTGACTATTTTAATTTGTGTAAAGAAGATTATGTTTTAGATATTAGTATTTGTTTGGAATTGTTTATCTCGTATGTTGGTTCATTTATTACAATTTTGGTTTTATATTAAAAATATAAAAATAATAAAAATATTATTATATTAAAAATATAAAAATATTATTATATTAAAAATATTCATAATTCTAAATATAATAAAAATAATAAAAATATTATTATTATTAATATAAATATAATAATAATAATAATAATAATAATAATAATAATAATAATAATTGGGAAAAATTAATTTAAAACACCTTTAGCGGCGACATATTTACCGGCGACACGAGTCATCAGCGGCGATAGGCTTTACCGGCGACGCTTTAGCGGCGATTTTTGAGCATTAGCGACAAACTATTTGCGGCGACACATTAGCGGCGACAAGTCGCCGGTAAAGGCATTAGCGGCGACATCTAATACCTTTAGCGGCGACAATTGTCGCCGGTAATAACCCCGATCCTTGTACTGATGGCTATGTTGATAATATTTTTATATTTATTTGCACTATATGGTAAACGAATAAAATATCAACATAATTCTACATAATCAAGTAATATGCCCTTGTCCTTGATGAGTAATTTTCATACACTCAAATTGTGTTCCGATAACGTACATGCACATTCATGGTCTCTGTCATATTTCAAGGAAATATGAAAACATTAGTCGGTTCAAACCGTTTCTCAGATGCATCGATAGGGATCGAATTAACCTTGGAACAAATAAATAAACAAATTTTGTAATGATAAAAGATGCAATATATAAAAATGGTAACAAATTAACACATGTTTACATATGTTTTTACGTAATCAATTTCATATATACGTAATTTGTTACATGAAAACAAATTTCGATAAATTAATTCAAGAATTCCTAATTTATAAGGACCAAACTTAATAACAATTGAAAAGAATTTAAATTAATCTCACTTTGTTGTCATCCATAATATTAAAAATATCAAATATCACCAATTTAAGTGACCTTCAATATAGTAAGATTGACTTTAACGTTATATTTTCTAATTGAGTATATATTTTACAATAACTTACATAACCATTAAGTTATTAAACATTTATGCTCTGTAGCTCTTTGTTGGGATGCCCATCCATTTTTTTAAAAAAGATCCCTTATATTTTAGACGTTTTTGAAGAATAACTATATATGAAAATAGAAAAAACTATTTGAGGTTTATATGTTTTTCTATAAATACCTCGTTGCAGATCAGTCCTGCAATTGATGGCAATTTTACAACACAATCAACAAATAAACTTCAAAATAGCTTATGATGAATATATGGGTGTCTTTTTAGACTTGATGATGCAGAATTAACAACTTAATACAAAAAGTTAGAAAATAAGGCTTCCTCGTTACAAATGCATGCTCAACTATTTAAGACTCAATGCAAAAGGTGGTCATGTAAGAACCCGCGAAAAAGTCAAAAAGGGTAAAACTGTCTTTTGACATGTTATAAAACTATTATGTAAAATATTATGTATTTGTAACATAATGATATAAGAAATAAGAAATTATGTGAAATTTGGAGTTTTTACCGCGTAAATAGTGAAATTTGACCAAAAAGGGTAAAATGGTCATTTGACATGGAAATGACCAAAATGTTAAGAAATTGTAAAGTTAGAAATTAATGGAACTTTGGTTGCAAGTTATGGTCTTAGGATCATCTTTGTATAAAAATTAGAAACCAAAGGACCAAAAATGTAAATACTTTATAAGTTAATTATATAACTCTAAAATAGAGTTATTTCTTTCATTAAGTGAGAAACTCTCCAGAGAATTCCAGAGAGCACGAGAGGCAGCGGGAAGGAGCAAAGAAGAAGAAGAAAATCAAGGAATTGGCAAGGAACAAGGTTGGAATTAGTGATTCCATAGTTGAAAGAGGTAAGAATTCCTTAGTTTTAACCTAGGTTTTGTGTGTGTTCTTGATTTGGGTTTTTTTTTTGGGTTGAGTGGAAACTGCAATTTCAGTAATAAATCATGTGGGTTAAGTAGCTAATGCTTCCAATAAGCCATTAGTTAAGAACTTAACTCAAAAACATGGAAGTAGGTTGCTATATGTTAGAAATCAAGAAATGGGAATTTGTGCTCAAGAACCCTAAAAACGGGTTTGTAAGATCAAATCTGGTTTTTATGGTTTTGTTGGGTCCAAATGATCACTTAGGATGTATTAAGACACTCCTAAGTGACTAATTTCAAAAAGATGGATTTTTGGTGCAAAATATCAAAAACGGGATTTTGAAGAAATGGAATTGGAATTAGTGATTCCATGGCTTAAAACCTGATGTAAAACAAGGGTTTTAGTCATGGAATGATAGTAAAATGATTAAGAACTGAAATAAGTGCTTAATGGGTGAACTGCGTGCTACAGTGCTCCAGTCAGGGACCAAAAATGTTAGAATTTTTAAATAACTCAAACGCTAGAAACTATAGCTAGACATGTCCGATTGACCTGAAATTTCAGACATAACCCTAACATGGTATAAGATTATGTCGGGAATGGTCAAATCCGTAATTCGACCTTGCGGAAAAGTCACTGTAGCGGCAGTGGCGAAAATCACTATTCACGTTAAAACTTAATTTTTGGAATTTGAGCTAGACTTGTCCAATGAACTCCAAATTTGAAACACAAGTCTAATATGGTCTACGATTTCATGGAAAAGAGTCGGAACTGAAATTCGACCCCTCGGGGGTACTGTAGCAGTATACGTGTATTTCGGAGAAAACCGTAAAATGAGTTATAAATGGTTATACATTTATTATAACCTATAGCTATGTTATATGAGACCTTAGCATTATAGAGTTAATTATATTGAGTATTTATATATATAATACATGTATAGGTGGTGCTTCAAACGTGGTTGAGCACGGAAAAGGGAAAGGAATACGAGAAGTGTAGAGACTCGTAACAACGTCAATGTGAGTTCTATGAGGATTTTCTAGTACGTAGCAAAATGTTATTTTCATAAAAGTATGATTTCCAATGTTTATAAATACTAAAGTTTGGAAAATGGTTTTGAATGAAGCTCTATACAAGGGCTTAGTGTTTTAAGTAGATTTTTAAAGTATGATTTGCAAAGTATTTTGAAAGAAGTTCCTTTTGGGAACTAAGATGTTAAAAGTAGTTTTGATAATATTTTTGATAAAGAGTTACAAAGTTTATGAGTTTTAGTTTATTACAAATTGTGTCCCATTTTGACCAATTTGAGATGAAATGAAGTAAGAATTAAAGAAAGAAAGAAATATGAGTCAGTTGTCCGGACTAGGATCACCCACATAATTGGGGGATCAGAAGACACTACTGGGATGGTACCTCCCGTCGCGAAGTAGTTGTCTAGCTTAGTATACCCTTGTGCTTGAATTCGTTCCAAGTCACAAAGGGGAGACAGAGTGAGCAAACCGAGTGGGTAGATCTGTTCTGTCCCGCGAGGGGAGCTAGTTGAATGAATTAATTAACTTAATTCATAAGTTTCAGTTGGTCATGAGGAAATGAGAAAGGAAGCAGTTTTATAAAAGAAAGTCTTTTTAAAGTTTGATAGTAAAGAAGAAAAAGCTATTTTGAGATTTATGAAATAAATCAGTTTTAGCAATGTACTTTTGATACTTCAAGTTTTGAATGGAAAAGTTTTGGGTCTAAACCCATATTACTCACGAGACTTTATGTCTCACGTATACTATGTTTTTGAAATGCTATGTACTTAGGTGAAGGGAGCGAGAGTTGCAGTTGGGACCGTTATTGTACACTGTAAGTTTAAATTATGGTTATCTGTATTGAGTCTGTAATACCCCTCAAGTTTTAAGTTTGTAAAAAAAAAATAAAAAAAAATTAAGTGGCTATTTTATAGTCACGAGTTGTAAATTATGTTTGAAAACTGTATTTGTATTTTAAATATGGTTTGAGAAAAGGGGTGTTACAGTTTTGGTATCAGAGCCATAGTTTAAGCGAATTAGGTTGGAATACCATCCTAGTCTTAAACTAGCAAGAGTAGTAGTAGGTTGCCTTAGTAATATAGAAGGCATAGATTGAGTATGACTGTTATAAAGTGCAGTCAACATAAGGAGATAACATGCTACCGCTTATGAAATACTATATAGAATTGCGTATTAAACCGATAATTTGTTCATCTATATAGTAATGGGAGACAGAAGACAAGCTGACAGGGGTGAGGGTAGTCACACTTCTTCAAGAGGAAGTGAACCACATGTTCTGCGAAACGATGAGGCTGAGCCAAACCCACCACCACCACAACCTGTCACTATGGAGGCAATTCAGTTCCTAATTAATAATCTACGAACTGAGTTGAGACAAGATGTACACAACATAATCGACAGCAGAATGGGTGAACCTAGTGCCCAATCATCACAAGAAGTCTCCAAGAAGACGACTGAGGAAGCAACTAGTGGAGGTAACAAGAAGGAAGAAAAGGGCTGCTCTTTTAAGTCCTTTATGGCTTGCAAACCGCCTGAATACCATGGCAGTTTTGAACCCAAAGTGACGATGCGATGGGTTCGAGAGATTGAACAAGTGATACAAGCGAGCAAATGTGCAGAAAAAGACCAAGTCACTTTTGCTTCTCGGCAATTGAAGGATGATGCTTTGGTGTGGTGGAACACCAAATATGAAAGCTTGGGAAAGGATGTGGTATATGGTTGGTCATGGGCAGAGTTTGTCACGTGCCTCAAAGATAAATTCTGTCCCACGCGAGATTTGGAGAAGTTGAATGAAGATTTCTTAACGATAAAGAAAGGAGAAATGACGGTTGACGAGTATACAAAGAAGTTTTGTGACATGTTACCTTTTGTGGGGGAGTCTTACCCCAGTGAGCGGTCCCGAATTAACCGCTATGTCCGGGGTTTGCCATGGAACTATGAACTAGAAGTAAAGAAAGCCGAGACGTTAGATGGGGCGATCATTGCTGCCCGAACTGTGGAAGATGTTGGAAAAAGAAGGAAGGAAGAAGGACCTGGTTTTGGTGACAAAAGGAAGACAGTTAGTAGTATCAGTGGGAACATAAAGAAGAAAGGGAAAATGAGTACAAGTCAGAGCCGATAGGGAAGTGTAAAAAAGTGCGAGAAATGTGGGAAAGAACACGGTGGCGAATGTCGAGCGGGATCAAATGCCTGCTTTAATTGTGGCGGATTCGGTCACAAAGCGAAAGATTGTAAAGCCAAGAAAGCCAGCAAAGTGGAGTGCTTCTCATGCCATCAGATGGGACACTACAGTTTCAACTGCCCAAACAAGGGAGGAGAAACTATGGTGTCAACAGCCCAGAAGAAGACCGAACCCCAGAAGGTGAAGACTCGAGCTTTTCAGATCACCAGGGAGGAAGCGAAGGAGACTCACGATGTGGTCTCAGGTATACTACTAATCAACTTGACACCTGCATATGTCCTGTTTGATTCCGGGTCTACATATTCATTTGTGTCCCATGGGTTTGGAGCTAGATTAAATGTCCCATTAGAATTGTTAGATCTAGTTTTTGAAGTAGAAGTGGCGGATGGGAAATTCGTTGAAGTTCAGCATATGTATCGAGACTGTGAACTTGACATCAACGGCAAGAAGTTTCGACTTAATCTCCTTCCTATTGGAATTAAGTCCTTTGATGTAATAATTGGGATGGATTGGCTTGGTGCAAATGATGCGAAGATAGCTTGTGGACAGAAGAGGGTGTCTGTTAAAACCCTTGGAGCAAAAGTGTACGTATATGGGGAAAGAAGAACGCACGTGTCAAGTATCATCAGTGTAGCTAAAGCTCGAAGATGTATCAGGAAAGGATGTGTATCTTTCCTGGCCTATGTGATGACTGAAGACAAAGTGAAACAGACATACAAAGACATAGAAGTAGTAAATGAATTCCCAGAAGTTTTCCCGGATGAATTGCCAGGCTTGCCACCAGAAAGGCAAGTTGAGTTCCGAATAGATCTTGTTCCAGGAGCTTCCCCAATAGCCCGAGCACCGTACCGGTTAGCACCAACAGAGATGAGGGAATTAATGTCCCAGTTGCAGGAATTACTAGATAAAGGTTTGATCAGGCCTAGCTCTTCTCCGTGGGGTGCTCCAGTTTTATTTGTAAAGAAGAAAGATGGGTCAATGCGAATGTGCATTGATTACAGAGAATTGAACAAGATTACTATCAAGAACCGTTACCCGTTGCCCAGAATAGACGATTTGTTTGACCAGTTGCAAGGAGCAGATTATTTCTCGAAAATTGATTTAAGATCTGGGTATCATCAAGTCAGGGTAAAAGAAAGTGCTGTAGAGAAGACGGCGTTTCGTACACGATACGGGCATTACGAGTTTCTAGTAATGCCATTTGGTCTTACGAATGCACCAGCGATCTTTATGGACTTAATGAATCGGGTCTGTAAACCATTCTTAGACCGGTTTGTTATAGTGTTCATAGATGACATTTTGATCTACTCAAAGAATAAAGAAGAGCATGCGAGTCATCTGCGGTTAGTACTTGAGACTTTGAAGAGAGAACAGCTTTATGCAAAGTTCTCCAAGTGCGAGTTTTGGATGAGAGAGGTTCAGTTCCTTGGACACGTTGTTTCTATCCAAGGTATAAAAGTTGATCCAGCGAAAGTTGAAGCAGTGATGAAATGGGAGCCACCTAAGACGCCAACAGAAGTTAGAAGTTTTCTCGGTCTTGCCGGGTACTACAGGAGATTTATTCAAGATTTCTCCCGTATAGCAGTGCCACTTACACGACTAACTCGGAAGGAAGAAAAATTCAGATGGCAAGAAGAACAAGAAAGAGCTTTCGCTACATTAAAAGAAAAGTTATGTAACGCGCCTGTCCTTACATTGCCAGATGGGACGGAAGACTTTGAAGTGTACAGCGATGCCTCGCATCAGGGGCTTGGCTGTGTGTTGATGCAAAGAGGGAAAGTCATAGCATACGCTTCCAGACAATTGAAAGATCCAGAGAAAAAGTACGCAACTCATGATTTAGAGCTTGCAGCGATCGTATTTGCCTTGAAGATTTGGAGACATTACTTGTATGGTACAAAGTGCAAGCTATTCACCGATCACAAGAGTTTGCAGTATGTGTTCACTCAAAAAGAGTTGAACATGAGACAGAGCAGATGGCTAGAGCTGATCAGTGACTATGATTGTGACATTATATACCATCCGGGTAAAGAAAATGTAGTAACAGATGCATTGAGTAGAAAAGCTCCTGAGAAAAGAATCAAGGCAAGGTTGATGCGCATAGAACTAGTGTCCAGCATTATAGAACAGATTAAAGCAGCTCAGCAAAAAGTTGAAGAAAGTGGGGATGTGAAAGATGAAAAGCTAGGAAAAGACACTCAGTTTGAAACCAATAGTCAAGGATTGAAGACTTTCAGAAGCCGCATTTGGGTACCGAAAGCAGGAGGTTTGAGGAAGCTGATTTTAGAAGAGTCGCATAAGTCAAAGTATTCCATTCATCCCGGGAGTACCAAGACTTATCAAGATTTGAAAAGACAGTACTGGTGGCCTGGAATGAAGAAAAGGATAGCTAAGTACATCTCCAAGTGTGTTATTTGTGCACAAGTTAAGGCAGAACATCAGGTCCCGCATGGGGATGCTCAGTCATTGCATATTCCAGCCGGAAAGTGGGAAGATGTAACCATGGACTTGGTTGTCGGGTTACCAAGAACGAGAAGAGGTCATGATAGTATATGGGTCATAGTGGACCGGTTGACCAAGAGTGCACTATTTCTAGCCATAAAAGAAACTACTCCATTGGAGCAGTTAGCCCAGTTGTATTCAGATGAAGTGTTAAGAAGATATGGTGCACCGTTGTCTATCGTGTCAGACAGAGACCCTAGATTTACCTCTAACTTTTGGAGAGCTTTACAAGATAAAATGGGGACAAGAATTCAGCTAAGTACAGCGTATCATCCACAAACAGATGGTCAGAGTGAACGAACGATCCAGACATTAGAAGACATGCTACGATCCTGCGTGATGGAATTTGGAGGCAGTTGGGATGAACATCTGCCATTAGTGGAGTTTGCATACAACAACAGCTACCATTCTAGCATTAAAATGCCACCTTTTGAGGCATTATATGGTAGAAAGTATAGAACTCCTATATGTTGGTTGGAAGCGGGTGAGACTAAGCTTACGGGGCCAGAGATTGTTAGAGTAACTAATGAGAAGATTGGAGTAATTCAAGCCAACATGAAAGCAGCACAAGATCGGCAAAAGAGTTACTCAAATTTAAAGAAGAGACCGTATGACTTGCAAGAAGGAGATTTGGTGATGATAAAAGTGTCGCCATGGAAAGGAGTGGTCAGATTTGGCAAAAGAGGAAAGCTGAGTCCAAGGTACATTGGACCTTTTAGAATCCTAAAGAGAGTTGGGTTACAAGCATTCAAGATAGAGTTACCACCCGAACTCAGTGGAATACATGATACCTTTCATGTATGCTACTTGAAGAAGTATTTTGGTAAAGAAGAATTAGTAATACCGTATACTGACTTAAGGGTGGAGACTCCTAGCAAACTGATTGAGGAACCCGAAGCCATCCTAGAAATGCAGACTAAAAAGCTAAGGAATAAAGAGATCGACCTTGTTCTAGTCAAGTGGAAGCATCCATTAGGGTCAAACCTAACTTGGGAGACGTTAGCAGAAATGAAGAGAAGATATCCGAATTTCACCGATTACGAAAAGATTCCGAGGACGGAATCCGCTTAAGGAGGGGTGACTGTAAGAACCCGCGAAAAAGTCAAAAAGGGTAAAACTGTCTTTTGACATGTTATAAAACTATTATGTAAAATATTATGTATTTGTAACATAATGATATAAGAAATAAGAAATTATGTGAAATTTGGAGTTTTTACCGCGTAAATAGTGAAATTTGACCAAAAAGGGTAAAATGGTCATTTGACATGGAAATGACCAAAATGTTAAGAAATTGTAAAGTTAGAAATTAATGGAACTTTGGTTGCAAGTTATGGTCTTAGGATCATCTTTGTATAAAAATTAGAAACCAAAGGACCAAAAATGTAAATACTTTATAAGTTAATTATATAACTCTAAAATAGAGTTATTTCTTTCATTAAGTGAGAAACTCTCCAGAGAATTCCAGAGAGCACGAGAGGCAGCGGGAAGGAGCAAAGAAGAAGAAGAAAATCAAGGAATTGGCAAGGAACAAGGTTGGAATTAGTGATTCCATAGTTGAAAGAGGTAAGAATTCCTTAGTTTTAACCTAGGTTTTGTGTGTGTTCTTGATTTGGGTTTTTTTTTTGGGTTGAGTGGAAACTGCAATTTCAGTAATAAATCATGTGGGTTAAGTAGCTAATGCTTCCAATAAGCCATTAGTTAAGAACTTAACTCAAAAACATGGAAGTAGGTTGCTATATGTTAGAAATCAAGAAATGGGAATTTGTGCTCAAGAACCCTAAAAACGGGTTTGTAAGATCAAATCTGGTTTTTATGGTTTTGTTGGGTCCAAATGATCACTTAGGATGTATTAAGACACTCCTAAGTGACTAATTTCAAAAAGATGGATTTTTGGTGCAAAATATCAAAAACGGGATTTTGAAGAAATGGAATTGGAATTAGTGATTCCATGGCTTAAAACCTGATGTAAAACAAGGGTTTTAGTCATGGAATGATAGTAAAATGATTAAGAACTGAAATAAGTGCTTAATGGGTGAACTGCGTGCTACAGTGCTCCAGTCAGGGACCAAAAATGTTAGAATTTTTAAATAACTCAAACGCTAGAAACTATAGCTAGACATGTCCGATTGACCTGAAATTTCAGACATAACCCTAACATGGTATAAGATTATGTCGGGAATGGTCAAATCCGTAATTCGACCTTGCGGAAAAGTCACTGTAGCGGCAGTGGCGAAAATCACTATTCACGTTAAAACTTAATTTTTGGAATTTGAGCTAGACTTGTCCAATGAACTCCAAATTTGAAACACAAGTCTAATATGGTCTACGATTTCATGGAAAAGAGTCGGAACTGAAATTCGACCCCTCGGGGGTACTGTAGCAGTATACGTGTATTTCGGAGAAAACCGTAAAATGAGTTATAAATGGTTATACATTTATTATAACCTATAGCTATGTTATATGAGACCTTAGCATTATAGAGTTAATTATATTGAGTATTTATATATATAATACATGTATAGGTGGTGCTTCAAACGTGGTTGAGCACGGAAAAGGGAAAGGAATACGAGAAGTGTAGAGACTCGTAACAACGTCAATGTGAGTTCTATGAGGATTTTCTAGTACGTAGCAAAATGTTATTTTCATAAAAGTATGATTTCCAATGTTTATAAATACTAAAGTTTGGAAAATGGTTTTGAATGAAGCTCTATACAAGGGCTTAGTGTTTTAAGTAGATTTTTAAAGTATGATTTGCAAAGTATTTTGAAAGAAGTTCCTTTTGGGAACTAAGATGTTAAAAGTAGTTTTGATAATATTTTTGATAAAGAGTTACAAAGTTTATGAGTTTTAGTTTATTACAAATTGTGTCCCATTTTGACCAATTTGAGATGAAATGAAGTAAGAATTAAAGAAAGAAAGAAATATGAGTCAGTTGTCCGGACTAGGATCACCCACATAATTGGGGGATCAGAAGACACTACTGGGATGGTACCTCCCGTCGCGAAGTAGTTGTCTAGCTTAGTATACCCTTGTGCTTGAATTCGTTCCAAGTCACAAAGGGGAGACAGAGTGAGCAAACCGAGTGGGTAGATCTGTTCTGTCCCGCGAGGGGAGCTAGTTGAATGAATTAATTAACTTAATTCATAAGTTTCAGTTGGTCATGAGGAAATGAGAAAGGAAGCAGTTTTATAAAAGAAAGTCTTTTTAAAGTTTGATAGTAAAGAAGAAAAAGCTATTTTGAGATTTATGAAATAAATCAGTTTTAGCAATGTACTTTTGATACTTCAAGTTTTGAATGGAAAAGTTTTGGGTCTAAACCCATATTACTCACGAGACTTTATGTCTCACGTATACTATGTTTTTGAAATGCTATGTACTTAGGTGAAGGGAGCGAGAGTTGCAGTTGGGACCGTTATTGTACACTGTAAGTTTAAATTATGGTTATCTGTATTGAGTCTGTAATACCCCTCAAGTTTTAAGTTTGTAAAAAAAAATAAAAAAAAATTAAGTGGCTATTTTATAGTCACGAGTTGTAAATTATGTTTGAAAACTGTATTTGTATTTTAAATATGGTTTGAGAAAAGGGGTGTTACAGGTCATGTACTTTCAATTTTTAATGCATAATAACAACCTACTTTCATTCTATCACAACATTATAATTTCAAGTTTTTGGTTATTGAGTCATTGTACTTTGGAGAAATGATTATTGTTGTTATTTGTGGCAATTAGCCCTTTATTACATCATAACTAAAACCATATGTTGTATGATCGGATGAAGCCCAACCATTTCATTGTTTAGGATTTTGACCTAATGATGCAACAGTACCATGAAATCACACCTGTGATGCATCTTTCATTTGGGCTTTTCATCAAACAACTGGAGTACATGTTTGATGAAACAATCCCAAAGTCACTATGGCCGTAATTTTCATGGATCAATAGAGTATAATATGACACAAAGGGTCTGCTTTGATATGCATTTTGAAAGTAATTAATATGCTCTTAATCTAATTATATAGTAGCATTAAAACTTTAATGGTTTTTTGTATAACAAAGTTCGTAGAAAAACATACCTTTTCTTGAAGCCATTCTTGTGAAATTGACGAAGGAGAGAAAGAGATATCCATGCAAAAGGGGTGGGATCGGTGATGATGTTGGCTAATTACAGGTCATGCGGTGAAGATGGTGATGATTAACTTTCTAACCTTAGATTTGTGGACAGTAGACTTGAAATAGAATGTTAGAACCGTGAGGGCTGAATGCTGATGAGCCTTCAGTCTTGTCGGTGCCTCGGTGGTCCTCGTGAACTATCCATCTGTCAATTGTGCCTCTGTGAACGTGACTGAAGGAAAGGAGTCGAAAGAGTAGTGAGAATGAGAGATTTCACTCTTTTAGATATAGAGTAGAGTGAATCGTTATCGGTGATTGCAAATCAAAACAAAATTGGGGAGAACGTTGATTTCTGAATTCTGATTTCTCAAGTAACGTTGGCCTTGATAACTAATTTTAATTCGAAGAACTATGGTAACATTCACAAATCACAAATTGATTACCCACGCTAGATGAGGCAATGATTGCGGTTTCTGATGAGCGATTTGGGATAAATCAAAGGCGCTTAATTTCTTCCCGCTTCCGCTTATTGATCAGTGTTTCACAAATTAATATAGTTTCGATTCTATATTTCCCCAAATCTCGCACCGTATATCCTTCGATCTCGGCCATTTTCTATCAAATCCGTTTCAATTTCTTCCTAATTGTATGGGATTTGATTGAAATTGTCAATGTTCAGACTCAAGAGTTGAGTGGGATGAGAGACCCAAGAGTTCTGATACACGTGTCAGCTACATGATAGTGTTTAAAAATAAGACACGTGGCGAAATTTATTTTTATTTATTAGGTATAGTAGAGTGTGTGTATATATATATATATATATATATATATATATATATATATATATATATATATATATATATATATATATATATAATAAACTAAATGCAAACTAAGTTAACATAAATAAATAATAAAATAAAATAGCTACATACTAGAACCACATGGACAATATAGGAACACAATATATGAAATTGACATCCGGTAAAAACTCCTATACCGTTCCGTGTGTATACGAGTTTTTCTGTTGACACTCAAATATATTAAACAAAATTGCAAACGGTTATTTCTGTTGACACTCAAATAAAAAGAATGAATAAATAAGTCTATTAGACTATTCTCATTTAGAATCAAATCCAACTCAACTTTCTAATAAAAATTTATGTTTTTTCTGATAATCCAACTAAACCAACTCTTTACTCTGATTAACAATTCAACCTAAATCAAAATTTATCAAATAAATAGAATTTATGATTCTTTTTATTCTATTAAAATCATTAAAAATTTTCTTGTAACAACTAAACTGTTTATTTAAGATATAAAAATATCTAAAAATAGGTAAGAAAATATTTAAAATTCATCAAACATACTTAATGAAATGGATAATCAAGTTACAAGTGTAACATATATGGAATGCAAAATTATAGATACAGAAGGTGCAAAATTCATATTATTCATCATTGTCAAATGTTTGACATATATGCTCAATCAAATTGTTTTTAGAGCGATATAAGTTTCTCTATTACGAAGTTGTTCCCTATTTGTCATATAACTAGATAGGCTTGCAATTCGTTCAGTAGAATATTTAAAAGTTGTTCATCATATTTAGTAGAGTTGTTTTGTTGCTGATTTGTAGGCATGCCATTTAGCAATTCAAACATGTCATAGTAGTAAATTTTTGTGTCTCCTTCATCCTCAACGATCATATTATGAATGATTGATACAGACAATCATAATTTTCTCCATCATATCATTGTCCCACACTAGATATGGGTGTCGAAGAAACATAAAACGAGCTTGTAGAACTCCAAATGCTCGTTCAATATCTTTTTTGGCGGTCTCTTGACGTTGAGTGAATAAGAAAGTTTATTAAAAACATAGATCGTTAGATTTTCTAAAATTAAGATTTATTTAAAAAATTGATCTTTCGATTATATGTTAACACGTGAAAAAGACAAGTAATTAAAAAAAAGATCAATTTGCTGCTTAGACTCAGTCGGTTGGATTTTACTATTTTTCTTTATATAATTGTTTAGTTCAACCGACCCTCCAAAATGTTTGCGAATAAAGATAGTCTTAGAAATTTGTTGTTTGATGAATCAGGGAGTGATTTGTATACAAGAACTTTTATCTATGCAAATGTTTTTATGGCATATTATACTCACTTCTTTAAAACATAAATTGTTATGTATAGATAAAAATTGATGTATACAAATCATTTCCCCACTATAAAGCCTTTAATTTATTTGCATAAAACATTTTTTTTGGTAATGATCGACCGTTATATATTTTTTGTTTTAGTGGATAAACTTGATTCTACCAACAAAATCAAGTATGTGGGTGAGCTTTGCATACTTCTAAATAAAATAAATAAATTGTAATAGTTCACTCATTATAAAAACCGAACAACTTAGTCGATAAATTTGATAAAACAATTGTGATTTTTATATATTTCCTTTTTACACAAGTTATAAGTCTTTTAAGATTAGGGTAAGCCCAATAGGAGGACTAGTTGGGCGACGGTCCAGGGCCCCATAAATGTTAGGGCCTAACTTCTTCTTTTTCAACATATGTTATATATTGAATTATTCAATAAAGACATAAAATTGTATGTAGCTCACTTGGTTATAAACGTTGTTTGGCCTTTTCCTAGTTGAGGGATCAAATCCAGATACTGATATTCTTTATATTTCAACCTTCGGGTTTTTATGGGCCTCATTTTTTACTCTTGACTGGGGCCTCAAATAGGCTTGAACCGACCATGTTTAAGATTACCTATCAAACAGGATATACCATTAGTGGTTAGGTTTACAAAGAAACTAAAAAGATTTAGAAATGAGGAAATAATGGTGATTGTTGGATCCGAAATACCAATGGTTAAAAATATGATATATATTTATTAGTTGGACGTCTATGTCCATGATTGTATCAACAACCCTTGTTTGTTTTTTAATTTTTAGGGCTTATTATTAATAAAAAAAATATTATACATCAAACTTCATATGAAGTGTGTTTAATTTAGTCGTGGACATTCACAATGTGAATTTGGCATTGTATACAAAAATCATCCGATATCGATGTAAATTCCCTTAAAATTTTTTAGCATTTCAACATTTTGATCATTCGTAATCGCAAATGAATTTAATGATAATCAAAAGTGAATTTACTCGTATTTACATGTAGTTCGAATTGCAATTTTTTTTACTATTCCAATCTTATGATAATTTACAAATGAATTTGGTGAGATTTACGAGTGATTTACACACATTTACACGAAAATGACTCAAATCCGCATGTCAATATCCTATAATAATATTCACTTTATATATATCAATGAGTAAATTACACATAGTTCAGATTAATATTGTGAATTTGACTGAACTCAAATTTTGAAAAACAATTATTATTAATATATCAATATAGATAACTATTTGTAGAGTACGGAAAAAATATAAATTCTAATATATTTAGTTTTTCGAAAGAAAATAAGCCCTAAATTAAAAAAAACAAAACAAAACAAAATATAAACTTTTTTTGTTACAAGCTGATACATCATACATACCGTGTAAATAAGATTTGTATATTCGTTCTAAAATTATTTTCAATTCTTTCTTGAACTTTTAATAAGTCAAACGAAATATAGTGATTTAATTATTAAAAAAGAGTTAAATGGCTAAATTTAAAAAATTAGAGATATATATTTAACTTTTTTATATTTTCTCTAAATATTTACTTCAAGGACTTTATGATTTCATTACTGCTTAGGCTGGGGGGAGCAGTCAGCGTATGCTAAACATGCTAAACATTGTCACGTCAGCATTTAACATGTTAGCACATGCTGACCAAATTTTGTGGGTGTAGGCAGCATGTGCTAGCATGCTAAAAGGTACAAGTCTCAATGATGTATGTACAAGTCAAATAGCATATAGCGAGCTCACTGAAAACTCAGCGAGGGAGACATGACGAGTTGCTTGGCGAGGAGGGGAGGAGCAGTTTGGCGAGGCCTTGGCGAGGGGGTTAGCGAACTGCTCCCCCAGCCTTAAGGGACCTAGATGGGGAAACGGGGAGCCAAAATGATAATGATGTATGAATATGCATATTCATTTATTTATAATTGTTATGTGTTAGTCAAAAAGATATGGAGACGTTTCTCTTGGCCAAAACGTGCACACGATGTGTCAAGACACTTCACATACAACTAACAAGTCAAACTACTTGAGTAGACACCTTGACCATGTGCACTATATGTTTAATATTATATTTGAGTGGTTGATTATTTTAACAAGTAAAATAAAAGCAAGCAATACTATTCCAAACTTACTATAATTTAAAGGCGGCTGTCTCGTGAGGTAAATGGTTGACGTTATTACATTGTAACGAACTTTGTAAAATGTTAAAAAAAAAAAAAAAAAAAAAAAAAAATCATCGAACTAGAGAAACACCGTCAGTAGGTAATGTTGTTTTGTTTTCTAAAATACCATTGTAACCTTCTAATGGTTTTTTAGTTGAATAAGGATTTTTAAACATTTTGAAAAGTTTGTTATCTGCATCGGTTTCAAAATACAAAAATTATTCACCTCATTTATGTTTCTACCACTTATTTCCTCTTCTCCAACCACTTTGATTTTGCTAAACAATTAATCATTGTTTCGAAACATTGATCCAAAGGTGATTCAACTTGTTCCATTTTGTTGGGTGCTTAAAAGAATTTGAAAACAATTAGGTTGTTGGGATCGGTACACAACTTCTCTGTTAGAGGCACCAAACGACCACGACTAAGTACATCAAACAAACGATCAATGTTTATAACTATCTAGACTAAAGAGAAATACGAATAATAGATTGAGAAATACAATGATATAAAATGGTTCACTTGACAATTAGGCAATCTACATCCACTGTGAGAACCGAGAGAATTTTCATTGACAAACTTCAATGTATATAAGAGAGAAACTAAGACTATCTTCTTCACAATGTTCACAACCTGAACATTAGATATATTGGACATATATAACATCGTGAAGGATAATGAGATGTATATAAATCATAATATGGATGGCCAAACATGCAAGGTATTGGGCGGGAAAGGTCAAACTACGCATGAGCACCTAGTTGCTTAATAGTCTGGGAAGCGACCTTACCATGCTCCCATGTTGTCCTGACAGCTTTGAGACTGTTCCCTCGCGTATTCCCAAGGTAATCTGTGTCACACCCCGATCCTTGGCGGAATCGATCAAGGTGTGATATATTGTTCAAAGTCTCATGACAACTATGTTATAATATGATTAGATTCAATTAAGTACTAAGTATGAAAACAAGATCCACAGCATACAAATACAAATCAAAATACAATAACATTTATTACATCAAATTTAAATAGTCTTGTGGGTTTCTAAGGTACACCCTACTTTTCATCAACTTCATTCTTCAAATATGCATCATGGGTAAAAACAGGTCAACTACGAGAGTTGGTGAGTAATCTAGTTTTATTAAAGAAAATTGTGAGTTTGAATAATTTGAAATTTGTTTTATTTTGAAGTTGGCAAGCAACTGTTATTGAGATAACAGTTTATAAATCAAAAATTGATTAACAAATGATAACAACAACAATAAGTCTTCACCCTATATATACATATATATGTATATATAGAATGGAGCATCTAATCATCATACACACACAACCACGTGCAATCAATCACCTTAGCGTCCCAAGGCGGGGTGGTCAACCCAATAGCGCTATTATTGTCCATAACGTACCTCAAGAATAAGGGCATAGTCATGGAGAATATACTAAAATGATAATGCACTACAAGTACATGTAGCGTAAACAAACAATAATTATACAAATAATGATTCAAGTATAAATGTCCCAACAATGTCTCAATTGTGATAAAATAATAAAATGAAGTTGAAAACATATTAGAACCACATGATACACCCCAAAAGTATTGAAAATTATAAAATATGGGGTAGATTACTCACATTAGTCCAAACGGAATACGCGTGTTGTACGATAGACGGCTCGGGTCAAAACGACGTGGAACCTATTATAATTAATAGTTTTGGTTTAGGAACTACTAAACGGGAATGGAGTATTAATAAAAATAATTAGACACATATTCTTATATTAGATGAATTAACAATAATCAAATTTTGTTTTGAATATTAATGTATTCATAGGTTAGATGAATTTTAAATTGAATTAATTACTTTGCTTAATTAATTTATATTTTCACTTTAGGCAAGATTTTAATAATTTCTTATTAAAATAATAACTTGTCAAATTATAAGTATTTACAGATTTTATATATTATAAACAATTATTTATATGAAATAAACATTAAAAAGGCATTTGTAGATGCTTAGATATTTAGGAAAATGGTTTTAAATACTAAACAGTAATGAAACATTCTGAAATTATCAGAAAATCATTATTTCATAAAATAGTAATTAGTGTAAAATTTGCATATTTTTCTTAACTCTTTAGTATTTATTTAATATTTTAATAATTAAACCACAACAAAATTCGGGAAAAATAATAAATGATTCCCAAAACTTCTGGAAACTTAACCATAGTTTTCTAACATTATATTGAGCCTACTGTAAATATTTTGGATATTTTTGACTATGGGGAGTATTTATTATGTTTTTCAATATTAACTAATCAATAAAATCATAAATAATAGGAAAATATTAAGAGAAATTCATTAGACTTTTTATTTATGATTAACATGTTATATATGATATTCTGATAAGGTTTTATAAGTTTTGGACATGTGTAGCTATTTATTATCAATTTAAACCATTAAATAATCATTAAATCAGGAAAAATAAGTAAACATGCTTACAAAAATCTGTAAATTTTGTCATGGAGTCTTTAAAATGTTAATAAGGTGCGAAAAATATAAAATCTAGGTTTTAACATATATAACTATATTTTGCAATTTATTTATCTACAACAAAATAAAATACAAAATAAGCATCAAACATTAATATAAATGCATGAAACTTTATAAATCCAATTTACTTAACATATGGGTTGTTCCAAAAGTTTCCCAGAATTTATTGACTGCAAAAAGTATTTTATGTGAATTATTTCCTTATTATATTGCAATAATTATAGTAATTCAATAAAAATAAGTTATTTTCTGAAAATTTCCAGAACTTCTTATTTTATTTATGGGATTCTGAGAAAAATCAGGTTTATGCATAAAATGAGTTTTAGATAGTTTGGTGGATTTAATTTGTTTCATGTATGAATTTGGAACTTTTAACAACATACCTTGATGAATGCTTCAAGAGGGATGAAGATTTGAGTATGAGGGATTGTTCTTGGCTGGAAAATTGATATTTCTTGGAAGAATTTCGAGATTGAGAGTGAGAGAAAGAATAGAGAGGGTTTGAGTGGTGATGAGAATAATGTGTTGGGAGAAAAATGAAAGGAAAGATGATGGGAGGTGTAAGTGGGAGACAATGGGAATAACCTTTTACTTTTGGTGGTCTTCATAATTCCCCACTAACACAAGCATCTTAAGAGTTTTATAAAATTTAATGTAGTGTTTATAAAAATAGAGTTTTATAAAAAAATAGGTTATTATTTGATTATAACAATCTACTTTGATTTGAAGTTTAATTATAGCATTCAAGTTTGATTATTTTAATTTAATTAGAGCATCATACTTTGATTTGATTTTAATATGGTATTATAATTTAATTTGATTATAGTTATAACGTTATACTATGCTATATTGCTATTAACGTCAATTTATATCGTAGTGTAAGGATTTTGATCCTATTAGCATCAAGTAATCTTGAGTAGGGTTTATTAAATTTCCAATTGGGTTGGGTTGACCCGAATCCATTTTAGGCGGATGTCACAGTCTCCCCTACTTTAGGAAATTTCGTCCCGAAATTTAAGAAGAGAGTACCTTAAGAGAAAAGTTGCGGGTATTTGGTACGCATTTGATCCTCACGCTCCCATGTATACTCGGGTCCACGTGCTGACTGCCACCTAACCTTGACCAGGGGAATGCGACTTCTTTTGAGTTGCTTTTCCTTTCGGTCTACAATTTCCAAGGGTTTCTCGATAAATTGCATTGTCTCGTCGATTTGGATATCCTCGAGAGGAACATGAAGGTTCTCGTCAGCTAAACACTTCTTGAGGTTGGTTATATGAAATACTGGGTGAACTTTATTAAGCTCTGTTGGTAGATCCAACTCGTAGGCTACTGGTCCGATCCTTTTCAGGATTTTGAACGGGCCTACATAGCGTGGTGCCAATTTACCCTTGCGTCCAAATCGAACCACACCTTTCCATGGGGACACTTTTAACATGACCATGTCACCCACGGTAAATTCAAGCGGTTTGCGTCGCTTGTCGCCGTAACTCTTTTGCCGGCTACGAGCTATGAGAAGGTTATTGCGAATCTGAGTGATTTTGTCGGTTGTTTCCTGGATAAACTCAGGACCAACGATTGGAGAATCCACTGTTGCGCGAATTACGTGGGACTCGCCAATTTCATGCCAGCAAATAGGAGATCGGCATTTACGGCCATACAATGCCTCAAATGGTGGCATCCCGATGCTAGAATGATAACTGTTATTATAGGAGAATTCCACCAACGGTAAATGAGAGTCCCAGTTTCCTCCGAAATCTAAGACACACGCCCTCAACATATCTTCGAGTGTTTGAATTGTCCTCTCAGATTGACCATCGGTCTGAGGATGATAGGCGGTACTGAGATCGAGGCGGGTTCCCATGGCTTCTTGAAGTGATTGCCAGAACCAAGAGAGAAATCTCCCATCACGATCTGAAATGATGCTGAGAGGGATGCCATGCCGACTAACTATCTCGTCGATGTAAATCCGAGCAAGTTGTTCGACCTTGAAATGTTCACGGATGGGAAGGAAGTGAGCAGATTTAGTCAAACGGTCAACGATTACCAAAATGCTGTCATGTCCCTTTGTGGTACGGGGAAGTTTGGTTACGAAATCCATGGTGATCGCTTCCCATTTCCACTCGGGGATTACCGGTTGGACCAATAGTCCAGAGGGTCGTTGATGTTCTGCTTTGACCCTGGAACATGTAAGACATTTGGCTACGAATAAAGCAATATCCTTTTTCATTCCCGACCACCAATAATTGGTTCTCAAGACATGATACATCTTGTCAGCGCCCGGATGAATGGAATATCGAGTTTTATGGATTTCTTCCATCAGGAATGTACGAAGATTGTCGCGATCTGGGATCCAGATGCGATCTTGATAATAGAAAATACCATCAGATTTAGATTCCAACTCCCCATCAATTCCCGTGGGCATGTCATTTTCGGTAATTGCCGAGTGTTGGGCTCCTCGAATTCGGTCGCTGAGATTGGACAAGATAGGAGAACATATTAAATGAAATGCTTTGGCATGTTCTTTTCGGCTTAACGCGTCGGCTACGACGTTCGCCTTGCCCGGATGATAGCGTATTTCACACTCATAATCATTTAGGAGTTCGACCCATCGTGTTTGCCTCATATTGAGTTCCTTTTGATTAAGAATATGTTGCAAGCTCTTATGGTCGGTGAAAATTACGCATTTAGTGCCGTAAAGGTAATGCCTCCAAATTTTAAGAGCGAAAACCACGGCACCGAGCTCCAAATCATGAGTCGTATAATTCCTTTCGTGTATTTTGAGTTGTCGCGATGCGTAAGCTATAACCTTTCCCCTTTGCATCAAAACACAACCTAGACCGAGATTGGAGGCATCGCAATATACCACGAAATCTTCGGATCCTTCAGGGAGTGTAAGAATCGGAGCGTCACACAACCTTTGTTTAAGGGTTTGGAAAGCGTCTTCCTGCTTGGGTCCCCAATCAAATGGCGTACCCTTGCAAGTGAGAGAAGTAAGCGGTAAAGCGATATTTGAGAAATTTGAAATGAAACGCCGGTAATAGCCGGCTAAACCGAGGAAGGACCGAATTTCCTTGGGGGTACGTGGGGCTTTCCAATTCTTGACTGCTTCAACTTTTGCGGGATCAACTAAAATACCCTTGTCACTTACAATATGACCGAGGAATTGTACCTCCTTTAACCAAAACTCGCATTTCGAAAACTTGGCATAGAGCCGATTTCCTTGCAACGTTTGGAGAGTTAGGCGAAGGTGTCTTTCATGCTCTGCCTTTGTCTTGGAGTAAATGAGGATGTCATCAATAAAGACGATAACAAAACGGTCGAGATAAGGTTTAAATACCCGATTCATCAAGTCCATGAATGCGGCAGGGGCATTTGTTAGGCCGAAAGGCATAACAGTGAACTCGTAATGACCATAGCGGGTTCGAAAAGCAGTTTTGGGGATATCTTCTTCCCGTACTCGAAGTTGGTGATAACTCGAGCGAAGGTCGATTTTTGAGAAGCATGAAGCTCCTTGAAGCTGATCAAAAAGGCCGTTGATCCGAGGTAACGGATATCGGTTCTTGATGGTCAATTTATTTAACTCCCGATAATCGATACACATACGAAACGAACCATCTTTCTTTTTGATGAAGAGAACCGGGGCTCCCCAGGGTGAAGTACTAGGGCGGATAAATCCCTTATCGGTTAATTCTTGGAGCTGACTTGCCAATTCTTGCATCTCGGTTGGAGCCAACCGATATGGAGACTTGGCTATGGGAGCAGCTTCAGGAACGAGATCGATGCGGAACTCTAGCTCACGTACTGGAGGGAGTCCAGATACGTCATCGGGAAAGATGTCGGGAAAGTCTCGTATAATCGGAATATCTTCTATCTTCTTTTCTGTGACCTTTGTTTCCACCACATGGGCTAAGAAAGCCATGTATTCTTTACGTAGATATGATCGAGCTTGAGTACATGACATAAGACTAAGCTTTTTCGAACGAGTCTCGCCATAAATATGAAGACCTTGAACGTCGGCAAGAGGAATACGAATGAACTTCTCAAAACATACTATTTCAGCATGGTTTTGGGATAGCCAATCCATTCCCACGATGATGTCGAAGCTACCAAGTTCCATAGGAACTAAATTGACGGAAAATTTATGACCGCAAAAATCGAAAGTGCAATCTTGGATGACTGCATTGAGTGTAATGTATTTTCCATTGGCGACTTCTACGGTAAAGTGTTCATCAAGAATTGTGCGAGGTGTGTGAAGTATGGGTTCAAATTCCAAAAACACGAAACTTTTATCGGCACCTGAATCAAAAAGTACTGACGCGTAGCAGTCATTTATGAGAAACGTACCATTTACGACCTTGTTATCGGTCTGTGCTTGGGTTGCGGTAATGACAAATGCTCGGCCTTTGGGAGCTGGAACCTGCATTGTTGGATTTTCCTGGGCTTGAGTGTTAATGATATTGACAAGCCTAGGACACGCGTTTCTGAAATGGGTGGGGTCACCACAGTTGAAGCATGTTCCAGTTGGATACCGGGTTTGTGTTTGCTGATTTGAGGGTAGAGCGAATGGTCGCTGAGTTTTTGGTGCACGGCATGTGTCCGCCAAGTGGCCATAGCGACCACAAGTCGTACAAAGGCGACACGGGCTGCTGGACATATGGTGATAGTTACAATGGTTACAGAGGGGGTGAGGTCCGGTATACGGCTTTTTGTTTGGTTGGGTGACTTGGGTGATAGGAGCAGCAGGGGTAATAACAGCATGGTTGTGGTGATGGCTTTTCCGCTTCTTTTTGTCGTGTCGGTGTGAGGACTCGGACTTGACAATTAGGGGAGTCTCAGGGGTCGGCTTTTCAGTTGTCATCTTTGAACCCTTGCGTGGGAGGACACCATCGTTCATATTATCCTCGTTGAGTTGACCTGCTATTTCAATAGCGGATTCCAGAGTAGATGGCCTGCTGCTGGTCACCGAATCACGGATCTGGCGCGGTAACCCTTTGATGTAGCGGCGTATTGCAGTTTTCATAGGTTGAACCATGTGAGGTAGGAGTCTTGAAAGATCATAGAATCTATTAGTGTAGGTCGCGTTGTCTCCTCCCACCTGTTTCAGATTCCAGAATTCCTCCTCGAGAGTTTGCAATTTGCTGTCCGGGCAGAACTTCTCTATCATGCGTTCCTTTAGTTTTGACCAGGTCATTCCCAAGGCAACAACCTCTCCTTTTGCCCGTTTTTCTAGGTTCCACCATGAGAGAGCATGACCTTGGAGGCACCCTGTAGCGTGATGGACCATCAGGTCCTCAGGGCACTCGCTGTGGATGAAAGTACTCTCCATTTCTTCGATCCATGTGAGGTGTGCGGTGGCACCATCTATGCCTTTGAAGTAAGGCGGATTACAGCTACGAAAGTGCTTAAACGAGCAACGATGAGTGGTTGCTGGAGCTTGCGGCTGAAGAGCTTGAAGATGGGTTGTAATTGTTGGGATGACATTTGCTACCTCCTTAGCGATAAGGGCGGCTAGCCTTCGGTTGTTACGAGCAGCATATGGGGGTCGTAATGCCATCTATGAGAAACACGCATATGGACTTGTGAGTTATTTGTAAATTGATTATGGAAATTAAGTTTGTAGACATTGTTGGGTAAAATGATTGTAAAACACTTGTTGGGCCATGGTTAGGAGTGTTAGGCACCTTTTGGGCTTTCCATGGGTACTAAATGTGAAGCATGTAGCAATTGCGTGGGCCCCCACAATACTAAGTTTTCACATGTTTTTCCCACTTCTAGGCCCATTAGGGAACTTAATAGTCCAATGAGTTGGCCATTTTGGAGTGTATCCTTTCGGATACGTTTGATAATGTCGGGTATTTTGATGGCTCAAAAGTAATGTGAATAACGCGCTTTGGCCTATAGGTTTGAGAACTCTCGCCTTTGGTCCCCAGGTAAGCAAATTGGTCCCTCGGTTGATTGGGATGTATACGAATGCTTACCTAGTCAGGACTTTTGGGCTACCGGCACCTCCCCCATCCAGTTACTACGCGTCCATTACTTCGATCCTACCCAACTAGATTGGATGACTTTTAATTTCCTATGAGCTCTAAGGAATATATATGTATATAAATTTTTATTTTGAAACCATTTGAGTATGTGTGTGATTTTAAGAGAAAGAGGAGAAAATTCACAAGTGTATGCACACATATAAGTGTCGGGAATAATACGTAAGCACATAAGGGAGCAATTAGCACACAAAGGTATTCCTAGGATTTTCTAAGTGCGAATTGCATGCAGTTGTGTGTGCATTTTATAAACTAGCATACGAGAGGACCCTAGATGCTATAGACTAGGTCAAGGCAATTAACCTAATTCCCTATAGTCAAGGGCTCTGATACCAATCTGTCACACCCCGATCCTTGGCGGAATCGATCAAGGCGTGATATATTGTTCAAAGTCTCATGACAACTATGTTATAATATGATTAGATTCAATTAAGTACTAAGTATGAAAACAAGATCCACAACATACAAATACAAATCAAAATACAATAACATTTATTACATCAAATTTAAATAGTCTTGTGGGTTTCTAAGGTACACCCTACTTTTCATCAACTTCATTCTTCAAATCTGCATCATGGGTAAAAACAGGTCAACTACGAGAGTTGGTGAGTAATCTAGTTTTATTAAAGAAAATTGTGAGTTTGAATAATTTGAAATTTGTTTTATTTTGAAGTTGGCAAGCAACTGTTATTGAGATAACAGTTTATAAATCAAAAATTGATTAACAAATGATAACAACAACAATAAGTCTTCACCCTATATATACATATATATGTATATATAGGATGGAGCATCTAATCATCATACACACACAACCACGTGCAATCAATCACCTTAGCGTCCCAAGGCGGGGTGGTCAACCCAATAGCGCTATTATTGTCCATAACGTACCTCAAGAATAAGGGCATAGTCATGGAGAATAGACTAAAATGATAATGCACTACAAGTACATGTAGCGTAAACAAACAATAATTATATAAATAATGATTCAAGTATAAATGTCCCAACAATGTCTCAATTGTGATAAAATAATAAAATGAAGTTGAAAACATATTAGAACCACATGATACACCCCAAAAGTATTGAAAATTATAAAATATGGGGTAGATTACTCACATTAGTCCAAACGGAATACGCGTGTTGTACGATAGACGGCTCGGGTCAAAACGACGTGGAACCTATTATAATTAATAGTTTTGGTTTAGGAACTACTAAACGGGAATGGAGTATTAATAAAAATAATTAGACACATATTCTTATATTAGATGAATTAACAATAATCAAATTTTGTTTTGAATATTAATGTATTCATAGGTTAGATGAATTTTAAATTGAATTAATTACTTTGCTTAATTAATTTATATTTTCACTTTAGGCAAGATTTTAATAATTTCTTATTAAAATAATAACTTGTCAAATTATAAGTATTTACAGATTTTATATATTATAAACAATTATTTATATGAAATAAACATTAAAAAGACATTTTTACATGCTTAGATATTTAGGAAAATGGTTTTAAATACTAAACAGTAATGAAACATTCTGAAATTATCAGAAAATCATTATTTCATAAAATACTAATTACTGTAAAATTTGCATATTTTTCTTAACTCTTTAGTATTTATTTAATATTTTAATAATTAAACCACAACAAAATTCGGGAAAAATAATAAATGATTCCCAAAACTTCTGGAAAATTAACCATAGTTTTCTAACATTATATTGAGCCTACTGTAAATATTGTGGATATTTTTGACTATGGGGAGTATTTATTATGTTTTTCAATATTAACTAATCAATAAAATCATAAATAATAGGAAAATATTAAGAGAAATTCATTAGACTTTTTATTTATGATTAACATGTTATATATGATATTCTGATAAGGTTTTATAAGTTTTGGACATGTGTAGCTATTTATTATCAATTTAAACCATTAAATAATCATTAAATCAGGAAAAATAAGCAAACATGCTTACAAAAATCTGTAAATTTTGTCATGGAGTCTTTAAAATGTTAATAAGGTGCGAAAAATATAAAATCTAGTTTTTAACATATATAACTATATTTTGCAATTTATTTATCTACAACAAAATAAAATACAAAATAAGCATCAAACATTAATATAAATGCATGAAACTTTATAAATCCAATTTACTTAACATATGGGTTGTTCCAAAAGTTTCCCATAATTTATTGACTGCAAAAAGTATTTTATGTGAATTATTTTCTTATTATATTGCAATAATTATAGTAATTCAATAAAAATAAGTTATTTTCTGAAAATTTCCAGAACTTCTTATTTTATTTATGAGATTCTGAGAAAAATCAGGTTTATGCATAAAATGAGTTTTAGATAGTTTGGTGGATTTAATTTGTTTCATGTATGAATTTGGAACTTTTAACAACATGCCTTGATGAATGCTTCAAGAGGGATGAAGATTTGAGTATGAGGGATTGTTCTTGGCTGGAAAATTGATATTTCTTGGAAGAATTTCGAGATTGAGAGTGAGAGAAAGAATAGAGAGGGTTTGAGTGGTGATGAGAATAATGTGTTGGGAGAAAAATGAAAGGAAAGATGATGGGAGGTGTAAGTGGGAGACAATGGGAATAACCTTTTACTTTTGGTGGTCTTCATAATTCCCCACTAACACAAGCATCTTAAGAGTTTTATAAAATTTAATGTAGTGTTTATAAAAATAGAGTTTTATAAAAAAATAGGTTATTATTTGATTATAACAATCTACTTTGATTTGAAGTTTAATTATAGCATTCAAGTTTGATTATTTTAATTTAATTAGAGCATCATACTTTGATTTGATTTTAATATGGTATTATAATTTAATTTGATTATAGTTATAACGTTATACTATGCTATATTGCTATTAACGTCAATTTATATCGTAGTGTAAGGATTTTGATCCTATTAGCATCAAGTAATCTTGAGTAGGGTTTATTAAATTTCCAATTGGGTTGGGTTGACCCGAATCCATTTTAGGCGGATGTCACAATCTGACAGTTGATGTGACAACATCAACACCTGTTACAACAAAAAGACTCCTTCTTCGGTTGGATGACCCTCTCTTGGACTGCGGTTGAGTGAGATGTCATCTTGACGAGACTGTGTAACTGTCTGACTATGCTTTTGCACTCCAGTCAGATTACAATTCGGTCATAAGCTAACTCTTCACCCGAGGAAATTCTTCTGTCTAAATTGAGCTTTGGTCAAAGAAGGCACTGTGTTTTCACCTTCTTCTGCTGTTAATATATTCACTCTTATGATTGTAGCCCAAGCTACTGCTCTCACGGTGAACTACGGTCCGTAGAAGATACGGGTGATTGGCTTCTTCTTACATGGCTCTTTGATTTCGATGGAGTTCTTCCTTTGTCACAAATCTTTGGTCTGGTTACCAGAACCAGCTCCTGATGTCTATATTGGATTGCCCTCTTCGCTGCCCAACTGAACCAGTTGCTTGGTCCTGCTGATCTGATACTCTTCGTTTGCAAACCCTTCTGCTGGTCTACTGAAAAAGCACTTTTTTCATTCTGGGTGAGATGCACCCGACTCGTGATATCTTCTTCCATTGTCGATCCGCTTTGGTTAGTCTGACCGAAGCGAATAGCTTCCCTGACCTAGGACTGAGGATTCGCCCGAGACATAGACCTCAACAATATTGGAAATTCTTCGCCTCTGTTTCTGGTTGCTTCGGGCAACTGAATCTCTTCGGTCATCTGAACTTCTTTGGTTCAAATTAGGCTCCACACTTTGCTTAACACGGGTCGTGTTTGGTTATTTGGAAAATTTTAATTAAAAAATGATGAATCGCCTGCATTTAATGAAATCAATGATTTTTTTGGGGTAAGACACTACTTGAAAAAAGGCTTTTAATTACTAACAATGTCAGTCATTAAAGGGTATATATGACAAACAAATGTTTGTCATTGAAGCCCAATCATAAATGAAAGATGACAGAGATTTGTCTGTCATAAATTTACGACATACATTTCTGACTGACAATCATGACATACATTTACGACCAACCATTTGCAAGTCATAAAATTTTGACATTTTTTTTAAAATTCTTGACAGACATTTTCATGATTTTTGACATATTTTACGACAGACATTTGTATACCATGATTATGCATTTTTTATAATTTTTTTCTAAATTTGCTAATTTCAAATTAAGTCACGCATAATGTCTCATAATACAAAATAAATTTCCATATATACAAAGAGAAACCATTTTACAAACTATATATTAACAATTCTAGAATTCAAACAATAATGTAGGAGAAATAATGCTTGCTTCAGACTTACAACCTACATTTCTAAAAGCCCTAACAATAAGAGAAAAATGTAGTACTTAGCTCATACAGGCTTCAAGAAGAAACCGCCTGATTGGATTTGTTGAGGTTAAAAAACTAGTCTTCCTTCCTACACAGGAACCACCACCACCACTACCCTGCTCCACTTCCAAACCTCGTTTTATGTTCCACTTCCAAGACATCATTGCTTTCCTAGTCATTGATCTGAATCCAAATTTGCAACAATAATATATGTATTATATTTATATCAAACACACCAATGGACACAATTGCATACTCCAACAATTTCTCATGAAAAAGTAATCATTTTTGTTTGACAAAGTACTCAAAATATTAAAAATGAAATTTTCTACAGCAAGTACCTTTTCAAGTTCCTTTTGGACCTCCTGCATTGTCCCCTCTACTCGATGATCTCATATATGAATGTTTTCTAGGACAATACTTCTCTATGAAACAATAATGAAGCTTATACCAACTTGATTAGTAACATACAGATTCTCAAACCATAATAAATGTTCATCATGTTCCATATTTTATGTCAAGATCTGTATTCTCAAAACAAAATGAATTAATTATATGCCAAGATCAGGGTTGGGTAAGTGACAACAGTTTCAGGAACTAACCAACATGATAGCTTCCACCAATAGCTTCACTGTCATATGCATCCACTGTCATCATTTGCAGGATCAACCCGGTTGTTTTTTGTAATAGATTTCAATCAGACTTGGCTCCAATCGATGTCTACAATATGGTTCAATCGAACCTGCAATAGGAAGAATCTGGTACAATCGAACCTGGGATCATCAGACCTGTCGAATTGAAGCAATCAGATGTCTGAAATGGGAACTAAAATCCAATGGGTTTAAAACGACTTGAAGCAATTGGAAGTTTGAAGAAATTGGAGGTTTAAGCATCAAATCTGTCGAATTGAAGCAATTGGAAGTTTGAAGTCGAGATCGATGGGTTTAAAAAGACGAAGGATGCAGTCGGACCAGTAATCGATTAATCACTCGAAAGCTCTATCGAAATTATGCAATCGTACCTATAATCGATGCAATCAGACCTGCTCGTAATTGGGATGTGGAAGAAACTCGCACATGTTACTCGTAATCAGGCCTTGAAGGGTTTTCTAGTAAACAATGAACACAAATAATCCTATGGTTCACATGCAACCCTAGAAAGATCTATGTTTTCTTCTATGAAGATAATAAACTAAAACTAAAGGCCAACAATAATTTCTAAAGATTAAAACAAGAATCACCAACCTTTGAATCTTGTTCTTGAAGCTAGCAGCACAAGTGTCCTACCTCAAATGCAAGTCACACCCAAAGCAATGGAGAAGAAAATCCAGCAGAGTTTATCTGGTGAAAGTGGCGCAGAAAATGGAGTGTCAGGAGTCTCCTTTTATAGCCTCTAGGGTTACAGCTGAAACCCTAAGGAGCCTCCTTAGTGGGCAAGCCTGTTGACCACTTGGACCAGACTTTCTAAACCCTAATTAGGGTTTTTGCCACCCTTGGAAGAAGCCTCCAAGGTGGCGCCAAATCTAGCCCCTGGCTTCTGGTTTGTCAGTAATTCAACTATTGAATAAATACAAACCAGTCCCTGCACTTTTAATTAATTAATTTAATCACTGAATTAAATACAATTAATTCTAGATTAAATCTTAATTAATTATTATAGTTTCTAATTAATATATTAACACTTAAATATATTAATAAACCATTTAATTAATTCTATTGATTTATTAAACATTTAATAAATCATCCTTTTACTCTACTGAACTCTATCCTAACCTCCAGCTATGAGGGCAACCCAAATGGACTTTGCTTCAATTAACAAGATAAATATAAATGTAAAGTCATGGCTTAGACACCTAATCCAACAGTCTCCCACTTGGATAAGTCTATGACTTTAATTTATCTTCTGATTAATAAACAACCTGCAGCTTCCTAGAAACTGCTACCGAACTCTGACCCAGTCAGTTCTGTCTATAGATAAGTGATCATATGATCCTTCGTCCAACAAGATATTTTCAGACACGAGACATGGATTGAGATCAATCTCTGTCCGATACTCTGTTTCCCGATTTCCGATTCTGCTTATGACTTTCGGACTTCCAATTGAACACATCAATTTAGTCTAGGCTGGCCAGCACTTAAGTCAACTTCAAAATCATCGAGAGGCCTACAGATATCTGTTTCCCATCAGGGTAAAGGGATGAATAAGCTTTAACTCATATGGTTGTGTCTTTTACTTATCAAATCGTACACAACAATGCGTTTGTAACATCGAGTTACCGATGCGTTTTCGCATTATCAATACACAACCGATTCGTAAATTTCAACTCATATGTCTCCGCTTCAAGATCATATGATATTATCGTCTCAACATTGCTCGTGATGTAATCCATGAAGCAATCTATTGAGCGCGGGTTTATCCAATACTCAAATCTCTATTTCTAAGTACTCGTGAATGTTGTAGCAGTCTTACTACAATGTCTAACTCCTTAGACAATCTACAAACCAATTCACGATTGTCTTCGTTCATACTTACTCCCGAAAAGTATGAGCGACTGTGGACTTTTGAATAATCAAATTATTCGGGAAGTGAAACATGCAAAATTGAAACATAAAATCTGACTGGTGGCTACTCTTGCTTAATTACGAAGTCTCCACGAGGTAATCACCATGTCGGATTTTACATAAAACTATTCTCGGTTTCTAGATTCCTATTAAACTTTTTAATCCGTGTTATGTATCTATGTCTACTTGACCTTTCACTCTTTCTTTGTATTCAAATGTTACACATTTATACACTTTATCCGATCGGATATCCTTCCGATGATATTTCAATTTTGGTCATACCGTCATTCTCACTAACAACTCCATTCTATGTACTGTGACTTTCCATGGTTCTCGGGATCTTTAGTCCACATGACTGCACCCTAAGACTATTTCGAGGTGTTACGATGTGCCGATGAGCCACACGCGCTCCATCGAAATGCCAACGAAATTCTTTAACCATTAAGTCCTTATTTTAAAAACTCTTTTCAAATTGTTATCAACATTCACCCCTAATCATTTTCCAATGATTTCTCATGTAGGTACAAAATCCATTAAGTATTCCAGGCCAAGTCATATCTTGAATCTGACTCACTATGCTCTAAGAATTAGGTCATCAAGACATGTTTATGACACTTCTGATCGATCTAAGAAACTTGTTGGATACGATCTAGTCCTATTCCAAACCCTTTTGGAATCTTATGATTACTTATAATCCTTGTGTCACGACTTTTAATAATAATATCCTTTCGGAGACTTTTTTCCATGCATCTTGAATCTTATCAAGATCATGCTTACTATGGCTAGGTCTATACTGATGACAACATCTATCTGATATATGTCAATGGATTATGTGAGTACGTTACACCTTTCATATCTCTCATGCCAAATCATCACACTTTGCAATGACAGGAAACTATTTCCTAGGCAATGTATCTTGAGTCTCATCAAGATCATTTTGGCAGAGTTTCGATCTATCTCATAGACGTTTATAACCACCCGAGCATGCCGTATCTTTATTAAGTCTTTCATAGCGATCCGTCTCTTAACACCAAGTCATTACACTTTGTAATGAAAAAAGACGTTTCCTAGAAACATTATGTAACACACATATGGAGATAGAGATAACAGCGACACTCCCACTGGCTTTAGCACGGTTATGGACTATTCACAAAATCCAGAGCTTATGGCACATTTTGAGAATCCAAACCTTTCTGACATCTTAATGGATATCTTTCAGCCCTTTCTCAAAATCCAATCCTTTGGCATATTTTGAGAATCTGAATATCCTTTCTTGCGAGATGCCCATGGGGTAATCCAGGGCCCACGTACCTTTATACTGGCATATTCTTTGTGAGTCCCTATTAGTGTGCCGGTAATCCACACGCGCTCCACTAACGACTTACAATATGCAGTATCCTTTCGGATTTCATCTTCTATTGAGAGCGCTTCTCTCGAAGTCAATTACTTGACTCTGAGTATCGTCTCACTCAACCAGATGTTCTGAAGGTACGTTTCTGTCCATGTTGGTTTCTTTTGATGATTACCCCCACTGGTTTTGTAACACCCCGTCCCATATACAACATTTTAATAAAACAATGTTCGTGCTAAATTTCCCATAAAGTTTTTTTTCTTCAGTTTCAATACGGGGTGTCACAAGCTCAATACATTACCATAATTTAAGGAAGTAGGTACATACTCTGATCAATCTAGGACTCTTGTTCCTTTAACGCATCATCTACCCTTTCCCTTGCTACCTACCTGAGTACATAGCATTTAAAAAAAAATAATACGTAAGACATACGTCTCGTGAGTAATACGGGTTTTAGACCCAAAATAATTGCTCATATTTTAAACATTCCAAATTTTCATATTATTTAATTTCCTATGAGCGCACCCATAGGTTTTCCTTTTCATTTGTGAGCACATTCCTACGAGCGCACCCGTAGGTTTTATACGAGACGCACCCGTATAACTACTTCCTCAATAGCATGAAACAGATTCATCTACCAAGGTAATTAGACAACTACTTCGCGACGGGAGGTACCATCCCAGTAGTGTCTTTTGACCACCCCTACCGCAGCAGGCCGTGATCTTTATCCGGATACTTCTCAACTCATCAACAGGGCTCAATCACTTTATTAATTCTCTGTATTTCTCA
This sequence comes from Cichorium intybus, assembly GCA_023525715.1. Lineage (NCBI taxonomy): Eukaryota > Viridiplantae > Streptophyta > Magnoliopsida > Asterales > Asteraceae > Cichorium > Cichorium intybus. The sequence goes on from CM042013.1 coordinate 5,046,376, forward strand.
TTTATCTTTTGTATACATTATACTTACTGTTTCACAATATCATTTCCAGTTTCACAAAACCATTTCCAGTTCCATAAAACCATTTTCATTTTCATTAAATCATTTCAATTTCCATAAAACCATTTTGACTCCCAAAACATTGTATATAAAATTCATTTCTTTGTATAAAACCCATTTTGCTATGTACTCAAAAATCCACATACTACTCACCTTGACTAGTTAGAGAAGTCTAACTAGAACCGTCCTTTTTCCTCGCCCCTCCTATTCATGATCTTTTACTCCTTAAGTACCTAAGGAGTTTATTCACATTTTATTAATAACATGTTATACTTTAACAGTATGTATAGACCACTGAATTTCAGATCTTACTAGACTCATATCACAATATGGTTGTGACATTCATTATTTCACTTATCCTCTTCTTTGCTACTTTCATTTATCATTTACATGGTATATTATTGCCCATTATACCCTTGGAAAGTCATACACTCAACTTAACATTATTTTTCATGTTTTTATATCATATTAACCTTATAGTATCAATTGGACATCAAATGGATAGGCCTAGCATCAAATTGCAACTTCATTTTGCCCCTGACTTGGAGCACGACTCGTACACATTTTGTGTATGAACGAGCACGACTCGTGCTCCTTCTAGGATGCTATTTTTGGCTTCTACAGGTGGCACGACTCGTGCCAATGGTAGTGCAAAAAGGGCACGACTCGTGCCTGTGCTGCAGGTGCGAGATTTTGCCCGATTTTTGTGTTGTAGCTCACTGTTTTCATCTATTAAGTGCTTAATACTTAACTTAATACTTATAGAATCATTCCATGACTAAAACCTTCAGTTGACATCAGGTTTTAACCCATGGAATCATTCCAATCCTTGACAAATCACAGAAATCCCGTTTTTGACATTTTTGGTCCAAAAACTGAAATTTCTTCAAATTATCTCTTACAACTGATTTCTTCCATCTTTTATAGTATATTGAACTTCATAAAAATCATTAACACCATCTTTGATCACAAGGACCCGTGAACTAGGGTTCTTGAGCCAAAAATGATCATTTTCATAAATTCAACAACACCTCACCGTTGAAGTGTGTTTACTTAGTGTTAATAAAATGATTGGATGGAGAGAATCACTGGAACCATTTCATAAATTACAGAAATCCAGGTTCCAATTCTAACCCGAGAAGATGATGAATAGTACATGTTCAAGTTATGATTTCTTACCTCAATTCACATGAAAATCTTTACTTCCAAATCTTTTGTTACAATCCTTGCTTCAATTCTCCCGTGACACCTAGAACTCATATCCTCTAGCTCTCTCTCGAACACTCCACAATCTTCTGAGAAGTTTGGGAGATTTTCTCCTATTTATACTTCCAAGTTTTTCACTTTTAACCCCTCAAGTTCTAACTTCTGCACTTTGGCACTAAAACCCTAATTTTATTACACAAAGTTCATTTTCTTACATATTTGCCCCACATCATAAAAATTATTTTACATTTTGGCCTATAATGCAACAAAAGACCATTTTACCCTTTTTACCAATTTTTACTATTACACCCTTCTTCAACCCAACTTTTACATATGTTTATTTTATGACTTTTACCAAAATTTTAGGGTTCTTACAGGTTTTAAGACCAGTTGTAAAATCAATCAAACTGTCACATGGACTGTATCTCGTCCTAAAGTTCTCTTAATTGGCAGCAACCGGGCTCACCAATGCTTCCAAGTAGTCGGATTGAAAATCCGTACCAACTATAGTGTTTTACCACTATTCGGTATGTCACCCCGATCATAACTACTTATGACGGTGATCAGTACTACTGGTCAAGAGAAGGTTATGTCAGTATTAAAACAGAAATCTGATTTCTGCTCTAAGCCTAGCGATGACTAAAGGTTATTTCACTTGGCTAATCCTGAACTCATTCAGGACTGTCCCAACTCCCACTGTCTCTTTAGAATATGAGTTCTTTCTAAAAGAGCTCTTTCTTTTCCAGGTACAGTGGGATAGCCAGTGAAATGACATTTCTGATTAGGTTCAGGCCAGTCATGAGGTTCGGACGAACACTACAAGACCCTGGACCTTTAATGTACAAGTGGGACAATCCCAGCTTTACATTTCAGACAGTGTCTGCAAAACCTACTTAGTCGAAGATGTGGTTGGAATATGGTCTGAATGGTTTAGTATTCAATGTATCGGAAACTAATTTGCAATGTATCTCATACATTGAGGATCGAACTGTTTCGACCAACGCTCCATCATCTTCCATAAGACACAATATAACTATAAATGTTCTTTGAAGGAAATAAAATGTGAAACATTTTCCCAGTTTATGTTGTCACTCAGGTTCTGTGGGTCTTGTACTTCCTTTGAAGTCCTTGAACTGTTCAAAGATTCAATCCAATCGCTTATTCTGATAAGCGAGGTCATATTCGTCATACCGACTGACAAATATTGTGAAGTACAAACAATTGTGTTCTATTCGGAGATTCGAGCAATACACAGCAACTGATGTGTTCGTTGCTTCTAATCTCAATCTCTTTTACATCTCTATGTAAACTTATGACTTTGTTAATTCTGTTCAAGACTTGCAATCTTCAGTTGACTCTAAGTCAACTGATTCCAAAATCCTATCCTTTGGATCTTTAGGTGATTCATTTCTTGCCACATGTGCTTTATAAAGAACTTAATCATCATCTGACTCTAAGTCAAATGATTCCAAAGTCATGTCCAACTGGATCTTTGGTTGATTCATTTCTTAACACATTAAGAACTCAATTCATCATGTGACTCTAAGTCAAATGATTCCAAAGTCCTGTCCAACTGGACTTTTGGTTGAATTGATTCTTATAATATTCATCTTAACAATCATAAGGGACACAATTCCTAAGATCCAAACACTTTGGATGTATTCAATATTCAGGTTATCATCAATCATGCATTCAACAGAATCATACAACATTTCAAGGATAATTTCAAACAACAGATGTTAAAAGAAATTAAACGACAATTTTATTAAAAAACAAAATCCTTGAACAATGTACTGTATGATAGACAATGTCATACGCATCTGAGAAGCTAATAACAATATTTCAATATCTAAATAAACTTCAAAACTGCATGAGCCGGAAATCCAATCCAAATGTGCTCCTATGCGCCAATGTCTCGTACTCTATTGATTCCCTGCATACAAACCAAAATGTGACTATCACATTATGCATCAAGGAATTATGGAACAAGAGTTTTGAGGTTTTTAGATATACCTGAGCTTTCAAAAGATTTTGACCTTGGAGCGTCATCCAATCTTTCCGTGACTGTATCCGATTTTGTGGATTCCCAGCTTAAGACATATACCTGAGCTTTCAACAGTGGACGCATTTCCATTAAGGTCTTTTTCTGGTCTTCCTTTCTATACGTCTGAATGAACAGATCGTACTTACTAGTCAGTGAAGCGAGTAGAGTGTTAACACTCGACTCCTGACTCATGGAATAACCAAGTTTGTACAATTCGCCTATGTACGCTTCAATCTGAAGAACATGCGAATCGATGCTACTTCCTTCTTTTAACTTACACTCTACAAGTCTTTTGAAGATCCTAGCTCGTTCCTCTTCAACCGGTTTTCGGAACATTTCCTCAACCGATTGCATTAACTCATATGGCCCCAAGGATTCAAAATCCTTACGGAACTCGGGGTCAATGGTCAATAGCATGAGGTCACGAATCTTTTCGAATTCATCAACTAATAAGTCATGCTTATCATAAAGGCTCTTTATGATGACTTGTTTCAGTGGAACCGGGATCGGATACTCGGTGAGATGAAGCTTGCCCGCAATGCCGAGAGCCAGTCTCCAATTGCGAAGCCATTCCTTACAGTTAAGGCCGGTCAGCCTTTCCATATTTAGCAGGTGCTTTCTGATGCTCTCAGAAATGGGTGAAAGAGGAGAGGGAGGAGAATAGACACTTGATTCAGACATCTACAATAAACAGAATTTTATAAGTTTAATTAATCCTTTTAAATAATTACCCAATATATTATTTATTAAGGCTAGGACCCAAAATACCCCAACTATGGTGTGAAGAGGGATGCCGTAATCGCAACATAATGGTCATTAAGGTAGATAATACACTTATCAATTTCATCTTATGAAATTCCTAGATCTGTTGAGACACATTGAACTGTTCAATGGCATGTTTAGTCTCGGATGTGCCCCACTGTTTGTGACTGGGATGCCGAGGATCACAAACCGGGTGTGAATAACCATGCAAATTAGCTTGGTACTCTCGAAGTCAATTGTCATCTCTAATTAACGTGCCGGTTAACCACATACACTCCGTTAATAATGACAAAATCGAGAAACCCATTGCAAGTCTTTGTGGACCCCAGTTGGCGTGCCGGTAAACCACACACGCTCCACCAACGTTCCATAAAGTGCAATGTGCAATTCCATGGATTAGCACCAATTCACATTTTTAACCTAAAGTAACTAGATTGGGTTTTGATTAAGGTTCTAGTACTTTCAATTATAGCATTATACTTTTAAGAGGCTTAGCGGTTCTATCAAACCCGTTCGGCTAACGACACTCGACTGACCAGGAGAGCGGTGGGTAAGAGTGGATTCCCATTGGACTAACATTTTATAGTCAGTCGCATTATACCATCTTTATAGGACAGTTTTGTGAATGAGGCCTACTTGCGGTAAGACTAACCAATTTTCTTATATATAAATAATTAACTTTTAATCATAAATATATAAGATATATTTTAATCTTATTAAAATATTTTAGAATTAATTTAATAAGAATATTCGCAAATTTTAAACAATTTTTTGAAAATTTAAATTAATTCTTTAAGCTGATTTAATTGATCTTTTAATTAACAATTAATTAAACTAATTAAATCTAAGATAGATTTTATAAAATTAATCAAATTAATTTTTCTATCTTGGTCCCTATATGGTTCGAAATTTACAAGCCAAAATAAAGGAGGTTCTAGTTATTTAATTAATCTAAGGCAAGTAAATCAAGCAAATAAGGGAGGGATAAAGGGGTGGCGGCTAGGGTTAGGAAACCCTAGCCTAGGCCACGAAATTTGCCTCTTCTAAGGGTTTAATTTCGTACAAAACCCTTAGGCACAAACAGTTCATGCAGTTTATATCAAATCATAAGAAAACAGGCCTATGCTCTGATACCACTGAAGGGTTTTCTAGCAAACAATGAACACAAATAATCCTATGGTTCACATGCAACCCTAGAAAGATCTATGTTTTCTTCTATGAAGATAACAAACTAAAACTAAAGGCCAACAATAATTTCTAAAGATTAAAACAAGAATCACCAACCTTTGAATCTTGTTCTTGAAGCTAGCAGCACAAGTGTCCTGCCTCAAATGCAAGTCACACCCAAAGCAATGGAGAAGAAAATCCAGCAGAGTTTATCTGGTGAAAGTGGCGTAGAAAATGGAGTGTCAGGAGTCTCCTTTTATAGTCTCTAGGATTACAGTTGAAACCCTAAGGAGCCTCCTTAGTGGGCAAGCCTGTTGACCACTTGGACCAGACTTTCTAAACCCTAATTAGGGTTTTCGCCACCCTTGGAAGAAGCCTCCAAGGTGGCACCAAATCTAGCCCCTGGCTTCTGGTTTGTCAGTAATTCAACTATTGAATAAATACAAACCAGTCCCTGCACTTTTAATTAATTAATTTAATCACTGAATTAAATCCAATTAATTCTAGATTAAATCTTAATTAATTATTATAGTTTCTAATTAATATATTAACACTTAAATATATTAATAAACCATTTAATTAATTCTATTGATTTATTAAACATTTAATAAATCATCCTTTTACTCTACTGAACTCTATCCTAACCTTCAGCTATGAGGGCAACCCAAATGGACTTTGCTTCAATTAACAAGATAAATATAAATGTAAAGTCATGGCTTAGACACCTAATCCAATAGACCTATTGCTCAGACATGTTGCTCGTAATCTAGATTAGTTCCGGTTTTAGAAACACGTTTAAACAATCAAAGAAGAATAGCGGATGAGGGCAACCCAAATGGACTTTGCTTCAATTAACAAGATAAATATAAATGTAAAGTCATGGCTTAGACACCTAATCCAATAGACCTATTGCTCAGACATGTTGCTCGTAATCTAGATTAGTTCCGGTTTTAGAAACACGTTTAAACAATCAAAGAAGAATAGCGGATGTGGGAGAAAATCGGAAGTCGACTGGAAATGTGAAACTGAGGAATCATATTTTACGATTCGGTTATGGGAGAGGAGGAATAACATCGCTTTTGACCTAAGTATATTTCAGTATTTGCTATTAGGGCAAGATTTTAAATTTTTTGAGAGATATTTCAGTACTTGCTATGCGGGGGCTTTTAAATTATTTGAGAGGACAATATTTTACGACATTCAATTTTGTATGTCGTAAAATACAAGAATTTAGAAAAGATGGCATAAATTTCATGACTGACATTTTTATCTGTCATAAAACCTGTGTATGTCATAATTCGTAAGTCATTAAAACTATATTTTCTAGTAGTTAGGCAGAGAACTAACACCGATAATCTTTGAAAAAACAACATACCTTTTTTATTAGTTTGTCCCATTGATTGTGCATGTGTAAGACAGACAGTCTTTTGAATTTATTGAATTCTTTTAATCAGAGAGAATAATTGAACATTTAATATATCCCTTAATCGCAAATTTATAGAAATCGTTGCCATGTTTCACAAAATTACAAAAATTGTCCTTTCCTAATCACAAATTTATAGAAATCATTGATATGTTTCATTAAAATACAGAAATGACAATTTTATTTTCCAACGGGGATCTTTGCAAAAAATTACAAAATGGCCAATGTGTAATATTGTAAACAAAATTATAGAAATGACCACTTTATAACAGTAAAATTACATAAATGGTGAGTGTGTCCTACATTTTGCAGGAAATAACTTTATGTATTAGTTAGGCTGTGCGGAGTGGTGCCACCAACATTTGGGAGGCATTGATGACACATAGGCGTCACATAGGAAAAACGTTTTTGTTGTTGAGTGACGTTGTGATCAAGGGGTGGTGTTGGCAACATAATATATATATATATATATATATATATATATATATATATATATATATATATATATATATATATATATATATATATATATAGAGAGAGAGAGAGAGAGAGAGAGAGAATGTGAGAGAGATCTAGACTCAAAGAGGAGAGAGTGCAGTGGCAAAGACATGTCGTTGAAGGCATGCCTCCCAAAAACGTTTGGGTAGCGGGGTGGTGTTCCTTGGCAACATTGTATGCCACATTGGATGCCGCCGGCACCACATAGGACGACTCCGTATACCCTTATTCTATCGAAAATATAAGATTAATAAGCCCGCCGCAACACACGAACATGACCTCTAATTAGGATTATGATTGGTCACAACATTTTATGTACTTTAATATGTCTAACATTTCTTTGTCTACATCGGTACTTCGTGTTTGATTCTTACTTTGAACTATATTTTGTCTAAATTTTCACACTTTGGATATTTTTATAATATTAAAACACAATCTAAACTTACTCCCGATGTAACAGAACTTTTGAACTAATTCGATAAAAAAATATGAAGTTTCATAATAATAAGACAAATAAATATAGAATTTAACAAAAAAAAAACTCATAGAATTGAACTATATGGTTAAACATATAGAAAATTTTATATAAATTTTGATAAAAATATGAAATTAGTTACGAATTAATAACATTATCCCTAACAAAAAGTATAAATGTTAATTGTTTGACAGAATCATGACAATTATAGTGTTTTTGACAACTTTCCTTTTAGTATTACCATAAAATTACAATTAATGGAATTTATGTATATATGACCTAACTATATAAATTTATATGTTTTATAATTATTAAGTAGGTCAAGTCATGATCAAAATATTTTGTTCTTTTGCTTTTAAATTATGAAAAAGGTATTGTAACTAAATAATCTAATTTTTCCTTTCAATAGATATGTTAATAACTTATTCAGCATAGTGTATTATGTATGAGTTTCCATTAAGAACCTGATCTTTTAATTGGTTACTCGAAAATGAATAATTCTTAAAAATAGGTATTTTATGTTATGTTAATTTGACAAATGATCGACACGGGCATCTCCAATGTATAAGATTACTTTATGTTAAATTATTCTTAAAGTGAACACTACAACTAGCTAGATTATTCTTTTTAATGTTTTGGATTGTTATGTTATCAAAATAAACAAACAAAGCTACAGAACTTGTCTATGTAATTTGCATAAAACTGTAGCTAAGGTCCAAAATTTTTTGGATTTATAAAAAAATCATTATTTTACTGTTTCTGTTCCATTTTGGTCTCTCCCTATCACAGTCTTTAAAGGGCTGCCGTTTTAGTCTTTTCATATTTAAGGACCAAAATTGCAAGTTTACCATTTATTTTTTTAATTCATTTATTTTATAAAAAATAGCATAAATGGTCCCTCCTCTCTCTCTCTCTCTCTCTCTCTCATCTTCGGCCAAAATCTCTGGCCAAGATGGTTAAGGAATACGATCAGCAAGCTACTCAACAATCAAAATCTCTCAAAATCAAAACATTTCTCTCGTTAATAAAACTGAAACCAAATGTTCAAACCCCGAAAAACTACAAAAATAAAAAACCCACCTCTTTCTCCTTCATCTTCTCCACTTTCTATATATAGGATTGCGTCCTTTAATCTCATACTCAACCTCCCCAGTTCTTCATAATCATTCTTCTCAAAGTTCTATCTTTCTCAACATACCCACGTAACAATTTCATCAATTTCCCCGAAACTAAACCTATATAACGATGACTGCTTGTATTCACAGTTCAAGTATATAAGTTCTTGAATTTGAATATAATCAAAACTACATCAAAATCTACAGATCTGATTACCCTGATCAGTTTTCCTTCAAAGTTATAACACCCCACACTTAAAACTATTTTTACAAACATAAATTTAATATTTTTAAGATTTAAACTTTGATGATCAAAATATGGTTTAACAAAAACCAAAAAGTTAAGTATTTCCAAAATACAAGTTCATGAGGTTACAATTCATAGGATCAAAAGTCGTAGCTAAGAAGCATTACAATCTTAGGTCCTCAACATCAAAAGTTTTCTAATTCATCAAATCTTCTAAGTCATCCTTCGAAATCACCTAAGTACATAGCATAATAGAAACAAAAACTAAAGTATGTAAGACATAAATTCCTTATGAGATACATCGGGTTTAGATCTAAACAAGATTTGAAGAAAAAACTTGTAAACCAAAATATTTTGTTAACATAATACTGCATAATAATCTGAAACCAAATATCAAAATTTATAAAAAACCAATCAACTTTTCAAATACAGTAAGAATTCAAAGACTCTGAATATCAAAACAATGACGTGGTCGCCCCTATGTCGGTCTCCCCTTCATAGGGCGGGACACACCCACCCTACTAAAGCTAACATATGAAACATCTACTTTGCAACGAGAGGTACCACCACAATAGAGTCTATGTGACCTCCCCTTCTCGGGTAAGATCTAGTCCGGACTAAGCCTATGAATTCATTCATTATCGATAACAAATCAACAATTCATAATCAACAAATCAAATTAAATCAATAACTCAAAAACTTAACACATGCTTAATAAAATTTCAAATGACTCAACGAGTAAAAATCAAGACACAATTAACGTAATTGCTAAGTGATCAAAACTCAATAAGTCATTAACAAAATACTTGATAAAATTCAACAATAGTATTTAACATGTCATAGAACTTATGTAAAACCATAAACTCTAAGCATGTCCTTTGCAACTTACAGTGTTCTTGAAACATTTAATATCATTTCACAAATGAAATTTAAGAGTTAAAATCTTGTTTGCTATGTACCAATTTAAAAATTCCTCATGTACTAAAAAACCTTGAAATGTGAAGGAAGCTATCTAAGCTTCTATTACACCCTTGTCCTTCCATTGGTCACCAATATTCTGACCGCATATTTAGATCACACATAATTTATACATATCAACACCTATTTAATAATTTACATATCAATGAGAATTATACATGAACAACTCTATCCATTGTAAACATGTACACCCTTATTTGACATATTGTCAAAACTTAAGTTCCAAGACAATTAAATCCCTCCTTTTGGTAAAATTTATGTTAATACATCATTGAAAAATTCCACAATACATATATAATTTCTTTACACGATATTAGAATTCACTATTTAGTGGAAAAGTATCATATTTTAATAATTCTTAATCATTTTAACCTCAAATAGTTGACATTTACTAGTCACATAATAATCACCATTATTCATACATAACCCATCAAAAATCTTGTGAAATTTGATCAATGCAATCCAAAAACAAGTGAACCACTCAACTTCCATGATTTGTTGAGAATGGAAATCAAACAAGTGCCAACATAGCATCCACTATCTATAATCAAACATTATTCGTGATCAATTTCATATTTACCCAAAAATCTCAAAACTAGGGTTTATCCATCCCTTTAGTTTCCATGGAATTAAGTTAAACAAAAGATAGGGAAGTGATTATTACATTGAGTTAAACAGGGTGTATATAAATGCCCTTTGAAAACACTTGAATTGAAGCATTGATTTACTTCACCTACTAATTTCACCAAGAACAGACCTAATGTGTTCTAGAGAGAAGTTTGAGGGAAAAGGAGGGAGAATATGACTGAAATGGCTTCAAATTTCTTAGTATACCAAGATAATTTAGTGGAATAGATTTGGCGATAACTAAAAACATGAAATAGCAAGTTGCTGCCCAAAAATGGGCTGATTTGGCTGTGTCACACACCCTTTGATCGACCAACTATGCATTTTGCGTGACCCGTGTGAATGTAGTACAATTTCTTGTGAGACCCGCGCACGAAGTTAGTAAGCTTTTATCCCAATTTTGAAGTTTATGTGGCCTACACCAATTCCTTAAGGCTTTCACACGGCCCGCACACAAGAAGGGTCCAGCACTTAGATTTATTTCTCAACACTTCTAGCTTTGCATAATTTTTCTCAGCTTGTAACCTTCGTAACTCCTTCATATGAATATCGTTTATTACAAAATTTATATATTTGGAAAGATAAGAAAATAATCTAAAATTTATGTTCACTGATGTTTTCCTAAACCTCTATATATTTCTCGCTATTGGTGTTCAAAAATGGCAAATTATTGGTTTTTGTCACTTTTCACATCTTTATAACTTCTTCATCTCAACTCCAATTGCTTACATACTTTTATTGTATTTTCTTTTCCTTAAGCTTTACATTTTTTATAATGACAAAAATTTTCCAATTCCCTTTTAGTCTAGAGATAATCATCTACTAAAATGGACCATAAAATGTTATATTTTTCTCATAACATTTATTTTTACTAGTTTATCCTTATTTCTATCCAACTTATTTCTACAAGACTCAAACACGTAAATAGACTTAATGAAATGTCTTAATTCTTGTATTTTTTATATTTTACATATTTTGACTATTTTCCCTTCATTAAGTACTTAACATAAATGGCTAAATACCAAACTTCTATGCAACATAACTTTTCATAGTTTTATAATGTTACAAAATTTTCATTTCGTTACAAAATCCATTTCCAAGATCACTACACAGAAATATCAAGATTACGATGATATATGGCTGGAAATCAAAGATGAAGCTATATCTGATGTTAATCAAGAACCCATGTTGTCAAACTCCTATCTCACCTCAACTTGTGTCATCTTCAATGAAAAGCGCTTTAGCTAATGATATCTCAATGAAGTTGAGTATTTCCAGTTTATCTAGTGCAACCTTATATGATTTGTTCATGGGCGTGCTTGCAGAGAATCGAGAACTCGTTAGGGCTGTTAAAGACTATTTACGAGTTGTAAAGGAGAGGGTTGTTTAAGAAGATTTTGGAAATTTTGATTCAAGGTAGAGTTTCCAAAGTCTTTGCGGTGGACATACATCCTGCAACAAAGATCAGTAGTATGATAATGCTTGATCATGCCACTGGATTGTGAACGGAGAAATTGCAATGGTCGAAAACAATGTTTTGATTTTTCATAGTTACATTGGGTGGCACCAAAAAGAGTAGCGATGACCGTCATCCTAATATTGATGATCGACTTTTGATAGGTGCAGGACGTTTCGTTTAGGGGAATATTAGGATCGGAGAAGGGGTAAAAATTGGGGTAGGATCGATTGTATTAAAGGATGTACCCATAAGAACTACTGTTGTTGGAAAGTCGACTAAGTAAATTGGAGGAACTGAAGTAGATGAAAGAGAATGAGGTCGGAGATTTTGGTCGAAGATGAGAAGAGGAGAGAAAAGGTGACCAATTTTGTCGTTTTGTCTAGAAAATGAATTAAAAGAAATAAAGGGTAAACTGATCTATTCTAATTTCGGTCCATAAACATGAAAACACTAAAATGCCCTCGTGTGCAAGGCACATGGGCAAGAAAACGGCAGCCCTCTAATGGATGTTAAAGGGAGGGACCAATATGGAACACATTTTTGTGCAAACTCATGAATATTTTTTCTACACAATAATTTAAAAAAAAAAAGTTACAACCAAGTTTTTATTTCATGCGTGTAAGGGTTTAAAAAATCAAAACAAAACACTTTTAAGTAACATAAAGGTTGCATCTAAGATATTAAAAAATTTTAAAAATCATTTTTTTTTCATATGCATATGCATATGAAAAAAATAATTCTTTTTGAAGTTTTTTTAAATTTCTTAGTTGCATAATAAGAAATAAATTAGGTATATTTTTTTTGAAATATATTGTGTAGAAAAAAAAATCATAAAATGGGTTCTTAAATTCTCTCACTTTCTTTATTTGAACTTATCCACACACATACACACACACACGCACGCACACACACGCACACACACACACACACACACACACACACATATATATATATATATATATATATATATATATATATATATATATATATATATATATATATATATATATATATATATATATATATATATATATATATATATATATATATATATATATATATATATATATATATATCTTATCCTAATAAATAAGTAACTCAAAGCCACATGTCATCTCCTCATTGAATTTGCCACATGTCATTTTCTCATAATTTTAAATTTCTTAAAAAAACTAAATTGGTTTGAAACGTTTCTAACTCATTAATGATCGGTTTAATTATCATTCAATTTTAAAATTAATTGTTATCATTCAATTTCAAAATTAATTGTTTTTTAATATAATATTATTTTTTTTAATGTGTAGAATGATTTGGGAGACAATAGAGACAATTGACGTCATAATATTTTGAAGAACGATTCTAATCATAATAGTGAATTTGATTTTAGTACCGGTGGTATTCTCATAATCAATTTATATTTATCAAAATACAAAGTGGTAATAGTAAAAATCAAAAGCAAGATGTCACGATACACAAACAAATTTCTTATGTAAAACTATTATTGTTTAGATATTCTTAATTAATATTTTTTTTGTATCATCCCGTGTAATACACGGGTCTTACAACTAGTATATATATATATATATATATATATATATATATATATATATATATATATATATATATATATATATATATATATATATAGGGGAAGGTTAAAATGAGAAGGATTAAAAGGTTGAGAATGCGAGAATGATTCTGGACCAATCAATATATAAGGGTATAAGAGTAATTGTATATTTAATTAAATTATAACAAAATAAAGTTAGTTAATACTTTCCTAAAATCTAGGAATTGATTGATAGTTACCTAAAAAAAATGAACTAAATTTTTATTATATTCGTTTTTTATTAATTGACAGTAAATATCAATTGTAATCATGAATTATTACATTTTAGTGAATTTATTTTTTAACTGAATTTTTATAAATATTACGAATTGTTTTTCGTTGTATTCACTGATGAATGGAATTGTAGATCAAAATGATTTTATGAGAACTTTTTCAGAATTTATTTGATTTGATTATGTTAATCATGAATGATTATATGTATGAAATAAACACTAGAATGAATAAAGCACAAATACGTAGCAAAAAATCAAATACATTCGTAATCATCAATGAATAAAGGCTAATATAGAGATCAAAAATTTAGTTCGATTGTAATCACAAATGAATGAACAAACATATAAAAAATCAAATGCATTTGTAATCATAAAGTCGATGTTGCAGCCTTGATCGTTTTTCTTGCTTCTACCATCACACATACAAACAAAGAAGGGGCATTCATCATCATTTTTGTTCTTGGTTCACACCTGTAAAATCAAGTTTAAATATATTAAAAAACAAATCAAATACTATAGTGTTGTGTATGCATATTCATAAATGATTATGTCTATATAAAACCAATTCAAATTTATAATCATAACAGATTATAACTATAACTGATTTCTAATAAGAACCGATTATAACTAAAGTTATAGGCATTCATCATCAATGATCAGCTGTAATATAATCATTCATCATTAACATGTGTTAATCGTCAATGATCAGTTGTAATATAATTATTCATCATTAACATGTGTTAATCATCAACGATTAAAATGCGTTGATAATCAATGATCAATATGGGCTTAGCATTTCTCTGTACCAACAATTAATTTTACTAGAAAACAATGAATTAATATGTGCTAATCATCAATGATTAACATGTGTTAATCATCATTTTCATACTAATGATTCAAAAACCCTAAAATACAGTTAAGTACACGAATGAATTTAAAATTCATGTTTCAAAAAATTTGGTTTGAACACGTTCATCATCATTTTCATACTAATATTCCAATAAGAAGTTAATTCAAAATCACATCTAGAACCGGCAAACTTGAGAAAAAGGAACAAAAAAATGAAAATAAAATAAGAAAAGTCAAACCTGGTTTTATTCTTAGTGTGCAGCCACCCTCTTTTCCCTCTCAATCAATTGACGCCACGATACAGTGAACGTGTTCTGGATTCTTTTTGCACCGCGTCTATGCTTTTCAACGATCAAAATATCCGGACTTTCAATTCCATTTTGCGCTTGTGTATTTCAGTAGCAACAAAGGATCGAGCTTCAACGGGAGAGTGAGAGATTGAAGGAGGAGGTTGGAGTGTCGGCGAAGTCTGATGGTGGCGATGTAGCAGAAAAGGGAGCGGAGATGATAATCAAATGTTGGCGACGATGGCGATAATAATAGGGAAGAGGGTCGATCATATGGCGATGGTGTTCGGTAATGTTGTGATGGCGGCGGAGAGATGGTGTTCGGGTGAAGGGACGATGATGGCAGCTTGCCGCTAGGTTGTGATTAGAAGAGATAGGGTTTTTATCATTGGTAGTTACCTGATTTAAAGAGAGGATACGTGATTTCAGGAATTAACATAATTAGGATAATTATAATGACCTTAATGCCCTTTAGATTATATTTAATATAAATTAATTGATTTAAAATTTATAGTAATTACAAAATCAGCATTAAATTATAGCCTTTGATCTGAAATTTTAAAGGGTCCAGATACTTTCTCATTTTCTCAACCTTTTAACCCTTCTCATTTTATCCTACCTCTATATATATATATATATATATATATATATATATATATATATATATATATATATATATATATATATATATATATATATATATATATATATATATATATATATATATGGCAACGTGCATGTATTTGTCTTTGTTTTAGAATACATCCTCTAATCAAAACCTTAACTTTACTTATAAATGAATTAAAAAACACTTTATCAAAACTTGTATATGATTAAAAGATATTATTCATTAAGAAGTAAAACTCTTTAAATACATTAAGACAAACAATAAGTTTGAATAAATAGATGTTTGATATTTAATCGTTCATTAGAACACACATATGTTGAGCTGGGCAAAAGACGACACCATAATGCAAGGCTGGGCTAAAACCAATTTTGGTTAATTTTTGTATCCTTGCATGTTTCGTTATTGGGTCTTAAACATCAGATAGCCCAATAGATCAAAGACGATTTACACACTCCTAACTCCCAAGTCCTAATCCATTTCAAGTCAACTGGGAGCACTTTTACATGCAAATCGCGAATAATGCAAGAAGTAATGCTATTTTTGGCGATACAATACGTTCGGATTTTCGTTCAAGGATAAGGTGTCTCGTATATCGGAACATGTTGTATGCATAATAAAGAAACAATTGGCTTAATGAATAGGTGGAGATGGTATATATTTATTTGAAAATATTTGATCATAATCGAATGAGAATATTGTATTTTAGACTTGACAAATAAATAATTTTAAGATTAGTATTATAAATTAATTTCTAATTATTAGTCAAACACAAAGGAAACATATCAATAATATTGAGAAATAAATGTCGGTTCGTCGCAAATAATAAATCCAATTATTATTGTTTAATTATGAATTTCATCAAGAAACAGAAGGTTTAGCGCCGCTAAGCGCTTGGGGTTAGCGACACTAATCCAAAGTACATTGCTATTTTAAGTTAGCGAGGCTTAAGGTTAGCGACACTAACCTTATGGATAGCGACGCTAATTTACGCTGATAGGTTTCCCGTTATAGTTTGATAAGTCGGTCATTTGGGTAAAAAGCACACCCAAAAACAGTAGGAACGAAGGAGAAGAGTTTTCAACTCGGTTTTGGGTCATTTGCATCAATTAAGCTTGGAAATCAAAGGTTTTTTACACCAAACTTAAAGATTAAGGTTAGTACTTCCTTCTATGTGTATATAGCTTAGGGATTTTGGTTGAAGTGTTAGTTATTGGTGAGTGTTGGTGTTGGTAAACATAGGGTTTTATGTGTTTATACGAATTGGATAATGTGGTACTTAGTTTTAAGCTTGTAAAATGTTAGAATAGGGTAAATGAGGTTTTAAACTAAAAATCTGCCAAAGGGAGGGCCCCTGTTCATAGTTAGCGGTGTTAACTATGAACAGTGGTAAGTTAGCGCCGATATATGTCCCGTAAAGGACATAAACTTTATTTTTAAAGAATTGAAGATGTATGGTGTCTAAGAGAGGTTTAAACTTGTTCCTCTATAGATAAAAAGGAATAAGGAAGGTTTCTACCATCAAAGTTAGTACATTTTGAGCTTGGATTCAATGTGAGTGACTTGTATCCTCACTCTCATTATAGATGTTGTAGTGTGTGTGTGTATATATATATGTGTGTGTGTGTGTATATATATATATATATATATATATATATATATATATATATATATATATATATATATATATATATATATATATATATATATATATATATATATATATATATATATATATTGCTGTGTGTTTGTTGCAGGTTGTTATATGATAGTTTCTTGTGGTAATTGATATCTCAAACTATGGTGTTATACAATAGGATAGGTGTGAAATCCCTTGTATTTTAAATTTGTTGCTTGGCTAAAATTTAGCCATTTTCCTTGGTGTATTTATGAGACTGGTGTATAGTCTCTATTGGCTGGTGTAAAGCCTTATTTGGTGACCCTTAATTGGGAACCAACATTTGGTGTTATATATCATGGTGAAAATGCTGATGATGTTTGTATATCTATTGAAACAAAATTGCTGAACATTTACTCTATGTTGTCTTTTCAAAACTTGGTGATCTTTTAAAGTTGCTCACTAAGCTTATGCTTATGTAGTTGTTGTTTATTGATGTTTCAGGATCTAGTGAAGTCAAAGGAAAAGTCGTCATAGATAAGTGAGAGTTGTCCAATCATTAGCTTATTTTGTCACTTTTGCAACATGTTTATGTAATTATCAAACCAGTTGGATCATGTAGTTTATTTTGTACATTTTGTAACTATCTTGCATAATCATGATCTAACTTGTAGCTATACCCGTACTTGTACATCTTTTGACTAAAATATCGTGTTTTCTTATTGATATCTATGATGTACAAGTGATGTTTTGCTGGGTGTTACACATACCTAGCAAATACAAGAACGAAGCTAGAAAATATGATGAATCATACCTAAAAAAGTTTGTTTCGCACAATCGGTGCCCGCTACAATGTCTTCCAAGATCATCAAATCACATTGCATGAATTGAATAGAGCTTTGATACCATGTAAAGTAATATTGAAAGAAACGACTAGGATTTATTTTTGAATAGAAAAATGAATATAATTAAAGGAAAAGACAACTATAAATAAGAAAGCTATATATGGCCAACTTAGCTAAATGACTAGAGGAAAGAACCTATTAACTTATTATGTAGCGGTTAAAATTGTATCGCAAATTGATTGGGGTATTATTTAGAGTCTGGGCTACTTGTTGGAGTCGCCAGATTTTATCGTCTTGGTTGGAAGGATGTGATAAAGTATTTCATATGTTGACGTGATTGTGTTTGAATCCTTATGAAGAATATCATTAGAAATTGTATCGGAGATTGATTAGGGTATTATGTTGAATCGGTTCCAAAGGTTGAAGTCGTCGAATTTTTATTGTTCTCTGGTTGAGAGGATGTGATCAAGTATTTCATATGTTGATGTGATTATGTTTGAATCTTTGTATAGAAAACTACTTTATATGTAGCCTACTTAATTACATGATTTTGTTTATTTTTTTAGGTGATTCGTTGCTGTTATCGATAAATGAATGTATGTTACTTGGTAAATATACAAGTGCAAGTCACTAAGGATAAATCAAATGCAGAATGCCTAACGTTATCTGGTTGCAAATAAACACAGTCTTTCTGGATCCACCATCCCAGGTTTGTGTCCCTTTTTCCCCGCACATGATCAACAAGAACAAATATGATATCTTTTTTTAGAAGCATAAACATGACTATAAAATGTTATTTGAGTAAAACAAAACTATTTATTTACATCTTCAATTTGATATTCGTTATAGTTAAAACCAATACGAGGTTTACCCATGCTGAAGTTGAGGACCCTTGCATTCATGTTGTATTGTATTTGTCCCTCATAAAGCAGTCTCCGTATATAGTGTTCTATGTCCGAACCAATAAGTCGTAGTGTGTATTCCGTCAAAGGAGCTCCCTGTTTTAACACAACATCAAATATCATCTATCAATAAAAATTGACGAACTTTTAAAGTTAAATACACACATTTTAAGAAACAGTTAATAATACATTATATAAAATAACTAAAATTGAAATTACGGTAGTTTTAGTGATGGATTTTTGAAATGCTACCAAATTGGAAACGAAATGAAAGGTATGTTGGTTTTTATTGTAATTTTCGTAAATACAAATGCAAAGAATGAAATGTAAAAAAAACATGTTTTTATCTATCTTTATATACTATCCAACAATTATATTTCTATTATAATATCATTTTTTTTATTAAAGCAGTCTATTTCCAAAATCTAAGGATGGGGGAACCAATCCCAATCCCCTTGCTACATAGGCATCGGGTGCCCAATCCCCTTCCTACATAGGCACCACGTCATTTCTTTCTTATATTCTCTCACTTCCATTTTTTCCAACCAAAACACAAATAATTCATCATTCATCTTTCTCAATCCACTCTCAATGTACAATTACTGAAGCATATGATACAAGCTGAGAGGTGATATATATATATATATATATATATATATATATATATATATATATATATATATATATATATATATATATATATATATATATATATATATATATATATTATTATTATTATTATTTTTTTTTTTTTTTGGAACGGCAGTTGATCAACCGGAAGCCTCTCCACATATTTCAATGGAGACCCGGGTTCGAATCATCCGAGGGCAGATCAAACCCATAGGGATTCCAAGGGAAAAACCACCACTAATAGGACCTTAAAGCCTAAGCTCTGCAGGATGCAGGGAATCTTGCTTGTTGCAAGAATCGAACCCTGATCTCCGCCCCACAGGGGGTAAAACCCAGCGCCTCTTCCCAGCTAGATATGAATGTTGGTCAACCCACTTAAGCCTCACCTTTCCAAACCCGCGTAGCAAGGATCGGCGGTACCGCCAGTATCGACGGTCCCACCATACCACCACCACCCATATATGGAGGACTCTGTCCACCCTAAATACAATACTTGTGCGCTCAATGCTTTTTCATGTTAGCATACTATACTTTGAGAACTCTATTTATAGCACTGAAAAATACTTTGTATTTCGATAATACAAAAAAATTAAAATAGAATCTTATTATAATTAATTCAATAAAAACACCTTAGTCTTTGTTGCGTTTAAACCCAAATACAAAATAGAAATGAAATGAAAATATGATACCTCGTAGTGATCAACAAGCTCCTGAAAGTAAGAGTACACCATGGTACAGGTTTCCGGCGTCCAAACGAACTCATCTGTCGGATCAAGGATAAGGGTAAGCTTATCCATCTGTGTTTGATCGAAAGCACATGTCTCAGGGTCAATATACGCTGCAAAAATTCTCACATGTCTGGTGGTGCTGCTCAGCCACTGGCCGCCATACTCCCTCCCCATGTTCTTGCTTTCTACATTCACTTGTGGCTCAACTGGCCTTGGCTGGGTAACACCCTTAACCACTGGTTTCTCTTCTTTCGCTTCTTCTTGTTGTAGGGAAGTTGATTCTTCTACTTGTTGTTGAGCAGACACTGAGAAGCTATTTTTGCTTCGTTTTCTAGGCATCAAGGTTTCTGTTTTGTTGATGGGTTTCCACCCTAGCATGGGGGCCATTGTTGATAAAGCTGCTGCCATTGTTGAGTGTTTTATTTTTGTTTGGTTTCTTGGTGATTATTATATGGTTATAGGTTCATGTTTCTGAAGGTGTGGATAAGTTTTTTTGGTTTTTTGTTTCAGAGGTATGTGAAGGAGTGGGCAACAAAGTGTTTGTGGTAGGGAAGTGTTTAAGAATTTGCGATGGTATATTTAATATTTACTTACAACTTTCTTTAAAAGTTTCTGAATACTTGGTTATATCCTATTTCATAAGTGGGCTTGGGCTCGGTTCTAAAGGTTTCATGCCACGATCCATGATTTATGTACTGTATGTCCAAGTGGTTAAACCCACCCAACTTTCGAAAGAAATCCTACAAAGTCTTCAAGGATGAGATCAAACTTACGTTTGTCGAATTAGCTATAAAGTTAGCTAGCTGAAAAGATAAGTATCAGTTGATAAATTATAAGAAATTTAAAATAATATAAATTATCAGAAATTTAAATAATATAAATTTACTAGTTGATAAATTATCTAAGGAATTTAAATAATATAAGAAGGCATGTAAAATAATGATTCACTGTTATCAGAAAAATACATAACAAATTTCATTGAAATAATAATCATTGATTGATTATGCTCCAATGAAATTTCTTTCATCTCATATTATATTCACAATATTATCATGAATTTTAACATCTCGTGGTGATCATCTTTAATGCTACATGACTAAATCTTCAATGATTGTCGAATTCTTCTATAGACATGTAATCACTGCGTTGTCAAAGAACATTGAAAATCTTACATGTCGAGTAATCCATTCGAATAAAACCATGATGGAAAAATTCATGAAAAACAACCATTTTGACTAAGCATATAATGCTATTTTTTTAATAATATTTTTTGGTTATTTTAAGAAGTCCAATAATAATATTGTCTTAAATATAATTATATGTATATTAGCCAAAAATCAATAAATTATGAAGCATAGATTATTGTGGAAGAAGTGTAGCAAAAGTTACATTTTTTATTTTTCTGTACTTGGAAGGACAAAACATTCTCTCCACGCACACAAGAACGTGGTAGAAGTTTTACACCTTTTCATGAATTGTGGAAGAACACGTGTAATCTATAAAAGTAGAAATTCTAGGCAATAAACAAAATAAGAAGAGCTAATATCGACATTATAGACCCCATGCCTTAAGAAAGCCATGTAATCGATAAATATTTGAGATGGGAAATTCAAAATGTCAAAATGGCTTTCTAGTTACAAGCACGTACTAATTTGTTGAGTTCTTATCCCAATGTTTAATAAAACACGAGAGTACCTCTACCTGATCGTGTAAAAATGCATCCTAAAAGTTCACTGACCAAACCACAACTATATATATTCAAACTCATAATCTCTAGGTCACTCCAAATAAACTCTAACCACTTGAATGCATCCAGCTGATAGTAGTAACCAGTTAAACAACCAATAGGATCATCACAAATGTCAACCAATGGAAGCTTCCTTCACGCCTAAAATTAGCTGAAAAACAGAAACAGATCCATAGCAATACTATTATTTTCAAGTACAAGTTAGTTGCTATTATCAGCAAGATATTACAAGTTAGTTGCTATTATGGGTAAACAAATAAAGTACATTGCCTGCATTAGTATAAGGAATTAAGTATGTCAACGTTCACCACAATTGTCCCTTTTATCAAATATCAAAAAGCTGTTTTCAAATTTCAATAAAGTCCAAATCAAGGAATCTTGAAGACCCAAGTCAAAAGCAATCAAGTTATTGGTTACATTAATAGTGAACCGCTACATAGTACTTCCTTGACCCAATTAAATTTTAAAATTTTATATTTAAACTAAATATTCAATAATAGTTGGTTTGACGGTAGTTTTTGGAAAGTTTTTTAATGAGTCCTAAAAAACAATCCAAATGTTAATGGTTAGAGCCGTACCTTGATTTGAATGATCTTCCGACAAATTTGGAGGGGGAGCAGGGGGTGATTTGTTCATAAATCCAAGTCCAAGGTCCTTACAGTCCATTCCAAGTGAACCTAATAAAAAAAACAAGGATCGATTCATACCGATGTGAATGGGACCGAGACTCGCACTTCATCTCCCGTTTGTACAAAAGACGTGAATACCCTCCGCATCCTCATCATTGAAAATAGCCCTAGAAAACTTGTCCAATCTTGACCGGACAGGACAAGCTTTGTAGGCTATTTTTGATGATGAGGACGAGGAGGGCATTTACGTCTTTTGCCTATATAAGAAATCGAGAGTCAGACCCTGTCCCACCTTTTTGGGTGGGACAAACGATTATAATTTATGTCCCATTGACATCAGTCTCAGTTCTTGTTTGTGGACTTACATTCTTTAAAGCAAGGAGAAAAGGTTAAGTTGAGAAGGTTCTGATAACCCTCGTCACACTCGCATATATGCGTGAAGAGGGATGTTTTTTTGCATATTCCTCCTCCACAATCAGACCACCTACACACTATAAAAAAATCACCACGCATCATACATAGTCAATGACATAAAACAAAAGTCTAAATTATTGCAGACAATATATCAAGTCTGAATGATGTGTACCATCAAAGATTGATTCATTCCCTTTGTTCTGATTTTCTTGCACAGGCGGTGGCGCTTTCGAACATGAATAATCGAGTGTGCCTATAAGATGTTTTTTTGACAACAAGAACTATAATCAAGGGGTATATGGGTAAATTTAACTACATATATAGTTCATTAAAGTTTGAGTATGAGCCAAATCTATGAAGTACCCTGGTACAATGTACATTGTACAATGACAAATTAGCATTGATAACTTTTAGTGATGTAATGACAAAATAGTAGGTGTAGTTTTAAAGTTTTCCAGTAACCAAACCTACATAATAGGCATCCATTAAAGCCGCTTTACTAGATTCAAACTATGCAGCTTAGGATATTTTTATTCATTTTCTTTTATAATTTTCAATTGCTATTTTTATCTAGACATACTTTATCTCTTACAAAACAGTAAAAACCCTCCCTCTATATTCCTGAACTCCCATGTATTCTGTGTGTTTGGGCAATATTTTTCCTATCACATATTCCTACCCTCACATGTATGGTGACAGTTCAACAATATATTAGTGAGTCAGAGGGGTGATTCTTGTTTTACATTTAAATAATTAAAGAGCATAATTGAAGAAGTTTTACACTTACAATTGGGGATGACACAAGGGAGAAATTTCAAAGAGTGATGATCATCAGTATTAGCTACTTGCTTCCATCCAGGTGAGCATTCACATTCAAATGGGATAGTGCTGTTACCCGAAGGCTTACAAGTTCCCTGACCACATTTCACATCGTTGCATGCATCTTCTGTGAATATTACATCCAAAAAAGATGTGAAACTTTAGACCCTTTTTAAGTCAAAACTAGTATTTCAACATAAAACATACATATGAATCCTGAATCTTGTAATGGTAAAATATAGGCAACATAAAGAATGTGGAAACTAAACTGTCCTGGTTTTGTAATTGCATATCACTTAAAAAGGGATTATCAATAGCATACTTGGATCCTCTAAAGTATATAAATCACATCACTTTGCCCACTTTTCCTCTAAATCAATCAATTAAATACAAAATTGAAGGAGTTCAATGAATCAATACATGAAAAAGGTCATTACTTGTGAACTAAAGCATTAACCTTCAACTATTGACCATTGAGATATGTAGATGAAACCTCAACTGAATAAAATGATGTAAGTGATATAATAGTAGAACTCAAAGTTTATCTCTTAGATAATCGGATTAGAGATGTTGGTAAAGTTGTGTGAGCCAAAAGTGATATAATACTAGAAATCATAGTTTATCTCGTTATACAAATAAACTGGTTGAATGTTTTTTTAATCGGATGGTATTTTAGATGTTTGACTACTAGTCAACCAATTTCCTTGATTGCAAGTTTCATGGGATTGAGGAAGTTATTTCTTTCGTTGTGGATCATTCTATCAGGAACATTAATCGAACATCTAAAGTCTAAAGTAGCCTTGCAGAGTAGAAGCAATAACATCAACAGCTGACGACGATAACATTTAGCAGATAAGCAAATTCATGGTGAAACTGTGCCCTAAAAGAAAACATCACATTTCAAGGACATGTTGAAGTAATTTTCACGAAACAACCGGAGTATAACATATTAACATACGCTATCGGTCTCAAAAGAATCCACTTCTGGTTGCAGAGTTTCAACGGAGTATCTTTTTCAAATATAGAACCGATCCAGTTATTTGTAGTTGTATAATTCATAAATATTGTTATTTAAATAACTTGCATGAGCTTGCTTACGTTATAAACGTTTCGATCCAAAAAAAAAAAAAAAAAAAACTAATCCCCATCGATTTTTTAGGGTGAAAACATTTTGAATATGAAATTTAAATAACAGAACAACAAATGAAGCAACTATCTTATTCCACACAATATGAATAGAATCCAGTAAACTCAAGGGTCTTAATTAGTACAAACCAAATATCGGGGAGAGAAGCGGAGCAAGGATATCGCCGGCGCTTGTGGCGATACTCCGTGGCTGTAAAACAAGGAAGAAGGAAAGAAAACCAACGATTGAAACAACCATTTTCAAAATTATAAAAAAATTTGTGATGGATAAGAAGAATTACTAGGTGGAAGTTCAGGCAGTTGGCTGCAATTAATGGATTTGCTTTTGGAAGTCGTAGAAGTTGGACTTTGGATTCAATTAGCCGCTACAGCCATTACTGCATATTACCGATATAGATCAGGACTCGTATAAATTTTAAATAGATTTAGGATATATAATTTATAAGGCCTCGGATATTGATTAGATCATTTTGAGTGAATCAAAATTTTATTTATTTTTTGGACAATTTAATTTATAACAACAAAATAATTATAAAAATAAATCATTAAGTTATTTTTTAAGAATTTTTTTTCGAAACATGTTATATTTAAATAAATCAATAAGTTAGTTTTATGACATGGATTGGACTTAAAGTGTCTCGTACTAACATTTCATACTCATATTTAAGAATCCAAAAACTTCATCCAACCAAATCCACGAAAATAGTTTTTCAATCTTATTGTCCATTGGTACAATATTATTTAAAAAAACCATCCAGGACAAATGACCCACATAAAGAAATATTACTTCGACTAGTTTGAGTTCTTGTGATTGGTAATCCAATAATTTTTAGATTTAGACATTTCCAACAGTATGCGGCAGCTGATCTTCATAGGCAGTGCCCCTTCCCCTTAAAAGGGTAGGAAGCATGTTCTTAGTGGTTGTCATGGAGAGAAACCATAAAAAACTTGCACTGGCCTACAAAGTAGACATAATACAAAGTGTGGAATCATAGTCTTGGTTTTTAATGAGGCTAGAGGAATGCTTTTGAGAGTTTGGGAATCTAACCATAATTTCTAAAACAGTTCCCCTAGTGATCGTGGTGGCTTCCCTGATATTTGGAGGTTATATGGACAGGGGACCACCTTTGGCAATCAAGTTAAGTGGCTCATAGAACAACATCATACTCCACTCTTGGTCAACCCTCATGTGTCTTGGACGGGATTTGAACTTGGGTCGACGGTAAATGAGTGTTTAACATGTCATCCTCCGCAATTTGGCATGTCTTCTTAAATGCATATCATGGGTTATGTGTTGATATTTTATATTGAATTTACAATCTGGAACAAGCATAATCGAGCAGTAGAAAGATTGTTTTAAAAAACATGCAAATCATATAGAATGTTTATTTTAAAGAGAATTTATCTAGGCTTCAACATGTCATTCTCAGTCAATGTGAATGATTTGACAATACGGGTCATGATAAATGTGCAAGAGCATGCTTCCCTAGGGTGCTATAATGACCTCTAATATTATTGATGACATGTACTAACTGTCGAGAGGTGAATAAAATGTAATGATAATGATGTTCAATGAGGTTTTCTGTTGCACGATGCAATGATAGTATTCTCAATGACGTGATGTCAAAAGTAAATATAAAAACACTATCATATAACTACGTTTTAACATTTTGTGATGAGAATCCTAATATCTTATTCTTGGGACTTTATGGTGAAATCACCCATTATGTATAGATGGTGCTTAGGAAGAGGATGGTGAGGTATGGACGATGGTTGGTATACTCCATCAACAACTTCATCTATGAAGTTAATGATGGTATAAAAAATGGTTTTTTCAATCTACAAGATATAACTTGTACATTTCATAAATCGCATTCATTTGGTATGCCACGTGGTTATGACATAGTCGTAAAATCAATTGGGTTTACGCACTTTCATCATTTTGTTAAATTCTTTTTTCACGTGAGTGGTCTATCCAATGTTTTAAAAAACGGGTTGACCCAGCCGGTTGAACCGGTTGGACCATGAACCGGTGAAGAAAGCGGGTTAATTATGACCCGTTTTTTGTTAATTTCCGACTCGGATTGAACCGGCCGGTTTTCTCAAAAAACCGGTTGAACCGGTGATCCGGAACCGGGTTGACCCGGTGGTTGGAAAATAATAGAATTTGGACTTTGAAAACTTGGTTAAAGAGGTCAATACTCAAAATTTTAAGATTACTCCACTATTAAGTTCATCAAATTTGATAAAATTTTCTTATACAAACTGGATAAAATAATTTTTTTTGAATCAAAAAGATTAAATTACATTGCTGAAAAATATAAAAACCGGTTGACCCGACAGTTGAACCAGTTGACCCATGACCCAGTTACCGTACCGTGTCAACTAAAAAACCGGGTTTTAAAACATTGGGTCTATCGACCTCCATACAAAATAAAAATGGTGTGGGGGGGGGGGGGGGGGTTGAGGAACGCCAAAGAAAGCATTTGCAACTTGTGTATGTAATTTGATTTCAAGATTGCTTTTTACTTATTATCTAATCAAGTTTTATTTTTATGTCATCAAATGTTATATTTAGTCTTTAAAATCCATACATTTTGTCTATTAATCCATAATCCAGCACAAATAAATATGGAAAATACTTTCATTTCCAAATAAATATGGAAAATTAACACAACTATCATGAATCCACCCGACTCGCCCACCTCATTTATCGCCCACCTCATTTATGAATCCACCAAGTGGTGAGCACGGTATGATTTTTGACAATAATCGCATCGCAGACCGCAAATGCGATTTTTCCTACCAAATCGAACGGTGCGGTTTTTACTATGGGGTGGGGTTTTTTTTTTACGGTTGCGATACGGTTATTAACCGCAAGCCATTGATGCCGATTTAATGTATGTTTTTTTGCTGTTTTAAGAGAAATTGTAAAGACTAGCAAACCATTAAAGTAAGTACTTAATAAATACCATCTTAAAATGTCAAATTACAATAACCTACTATAAAGAGTTCAATACATTTCTAAACACCACAGAGAGATGAGAGAGAAGTCTGAAGCGTAAAGTTGTGAACGACTAAAAGATGCTTTTTTTAACCTTACTTGTAATTGTATATTTGTATTCCTACTTCACAATTTTTATTAACTTTTAATATAATAATAATTAGACAATAGTTATTTATATATAATTAATTATTATTTAATATGAAATACGTTGTGCAGTTCGGTTTATAGTGGTTTGTGGTTCAGTTCCTACAAGCGGCGTTGTTCGATTTTTTTCGGTTTTTTCTAATATTAAAACCGCCATGCACCGAAAAATTTCGGTTTTTGCAAAATAAAAAGCACATCTTCGGTTTTTGTTTTGTTTTCGATTAATGCATTTTTGCGGTTTTCTTTTTGTTGCGGTTCGGTTTTTGCTCACCCTAAATCCACCTAACAATCCCACCTAGGGATGAGCACGGTGTCGTTTTTTACAATAACCACACCGCAAACTGCGAATGCGGCTTTTCCTACCAAATTATCGAATGGTGTCGTTTTAATGCATTGTGGATTTGCGGTTTTTTAAGAATGTGGTGCGGTTATTAACCGCAAGCCATTGGTGTCATTTTTTGCGGTTTTTGCTGTTTTAAGTGAAATGGTAAAGACTAACAAACCATTAAAATAATTACTTAACAAATATCATCTTAAAATGTCAAATTATAATAAACTACTTTAAAGAATTCAATATATTTCTAAACACCACAGTGAAGAGAGTAATGTCTAAAGCATGAAGTCATGAACGACTAAAAGAGAATTTCTTTTTGGAACTCTACTCATAATCGTATATTCGTATTCTTACTTCACAATTTTTATGAACTTTTAATATAATAATAATAATTAGATAATGGTTATTTATATATAGTTAATTTTATTTTAATATGAAATACGCGGTGCGGTTTGGTTTTTGCTACGGTTTGCGATTCGGATCCTACGACAGTGCAGTTTGGTTTTTCGGTTTTTATAAAATTAAAAACCGCACTGCACCTAAAATTTTCGGTTTTTACAAAACAAAAACGGCAAAATGACACTGTAGCCCAAGAAAGTTTATGATATTGGTTTAAAAGGTCCCTCAACTATTTTTTTTGCTTTCTAGGGGAACGAATTCAACTTTTATGAATTTAAATAGTCCCTAAAACAAAATTGAAGGGGTAAACCGGTTACCCCTTTACCTAGTCACCAATATTATGCATGTTGATGCTGACGTGGACATGAAAAAGTCAAAATTGTGTTGACGTGGGCATTGCCACGTGTACCATAATCATCCGAGTCATAACCCTCTTCTAATTACCTTTGCTTAATTTATGCATCTCTACAAGTAGCTAGGTCAAACATTTTTGCCAAAGGAACGTCTTCAACGAAGTTATCACCTACATACAGTTCAACAAAGGATTAAGAATAAGAACAGGAAATACTTACGATACTCAGCATTCCACGATATCTTGGCAAAGCGATTCCATCGCCTGCACCGTTGTGTGTCCAATGGAATTGTCCAAATCTGCACAAATAAATCGATATCGATGAACAAAGATAGTTCATCAATGCAAACATTGGTGGAATTTTAGAAACAAAATTGAATTGTCTAAGCTACAAAGAGGAAGCCAAACCCTAAACAAATAAACTGCAATCCAATTTAACAGCTTCTGCTACTCTGATCGAAATCAGTGTAATGAGAAATACATTTTAATTGGTTTGCACGTAGATAATTTGAATACATCAAAATTAATACCGGAAACGATCGAAATAAATTGAATCGCCGGCGTCCATTGCATAGAGATGAAACAGAGATTGGGGCACAATAAACAAAGCAAAAAAATCTTGGCAGTGGACAAAATTTGATCCGTCGCCTTTCCAGATCTTTGGGAAAGCTTCATTAGGATGATTTTGGTCTCAGTTCGAACGCGTTTCCCGACCAAATCCATTTTCATCCTCCGATGACCTCACTTTTCGCGTGAAAGAGGGAGGGAAACAATGACCGTCTTCGATTAAACGACTCCACGATTATCGCGTGAAAGAGGGAGGGAAACAACGATCGTCTTCGTGCATGTTTGGCTGTGTGTTTTAAAAAGGCTTATTTTAAAAAGCTGACAAGCTAAAAAAAGTGTTTGGCTCCCCAAAAACACTTTTTATTTTCGCATTTCAATAAAGAGGGAAAAACTGTTTTTCCAAAAGCTCCGTTTTCTTGGTTTTTCAAAGAGAAAATGGCTTTTTACTTACAAAATGTGCTTTTTGGTCATTTTACATATGTAAAAGCTTATCCAAACACTTTTTAAATCTTCTTATCAACTTATTAACTTTTCATACCACATAGGTTTATCCAAACACTTTTTTAAAAACTCCTTTTTGAAAAGTCATAAAGCTCATAAGCACTTTTGTCCAAAAGTACTTATGAGTTAAATAAGTTTATCCAAACAGGCCATTCGATTAAACGACTCCGTGATAATAATCGTAATAAAAATGAAAGTTCGACGGCAATTTGGGATTCTTGTCCTCCGGAATTTTGTTGCCCTCTATCTAAAGAACTCATTAGATCCTCTTATACTCTCTACTGGTCAGGTAGTTTTTCTAATCAATTTCTGTCATTAAACGGGTTCGTGTGTTTGTTGTTATCACTTTTTAGTGAAACCTTTTTACGAGTTCTTGCCATGGACGTGTTGGTTAATGGCGTGCTACTGTTCAACCCCACCCTCCTAACTTGTCCAGCCAAGCAAAATGTTACCGGCTAAAACATATATGGTGACTTAAAGGCCAGGTCAATGTAAAGTTGATACTCTAAAATAATTGAGGGACTATTTAAAACAAAAAGTGAAATGTGATTGGGCTACGGTTATTTGGTAACTAAAACACATGTTCGGTTTTTGTTTTAATTTCGGGTAATGCGTTTTTTTTCGGTTTTCTTTTTTGTTGCGGTTTAGTTTTTGCTCACCCCTAAATCCATCAAACAATCCCACATTCCCACCCAAATCTGCCATCTAACTCGATTATGTATGAATACACCCACATATCACCTCATCCATCTATTATATAAACGTATTGAATCCCTAAGATAATTCACCCCCAATCTTCACTAGGTCATTCATATTCATGTCTATTTGTTAGGAAAAATGTATAATAGGCCATCCAAAATTTCAAGCTCTTTTAATACCAACAAAGTTGATTATCATTGTAAAGACGAAGAATGCTATTGTTCAATTCTTAACCCATTCTTTATTTTGGTCGTAGTCATCCAAGTGGTTATTATAGTGGACCAATTCCACCTTTCATGCTCGGTTATAGATTTAATGTTCTGATTTCTGAAGGACGTTGAAGAATAGCAAAAAGAGGGACTCAAAAAGATCTTGTGAAATTATGGCACATAAAGCCGTTCCTAGAAGGGATCCAAAAAGCTGAAGAAATTGTTTACTAATATGAAGAAATAAATAAAAAATCTTGAAAATGGCTATCAGCTATCAATATATAGTATTTTGAACTTCTAAAAAAGGTAGGAAATATTGAAAACAATATTAGAATTAGGCAAAGATTCATTAATTGCTAAAAATCATTGTATTAGTTATAATTTTGGAGTTATCGATATATAGTATTTTGAACTTCTAAAAAAAGTGGGAAATATTGAAAACAATATTAGAATTAGGCAAAGATTCATTAATGGCTAAAAATCAAGTGCACCAAGTTAACCTGTTTGTTCTATATATTTTTTCACAAATTATATGGTCGTGTGATTATGTAAATTTTTAAAAGTTTTTCCCAAACTATTTTTTTGAATTTCGTTTATAAATATATATAGTTTTTTAAACTTGTGTTTTTTCCTTACAATATTACATTTTTACAACTATTACATTATATGTTTTATAATTTTTTTTTTTACAAAAATGATATTTTTCAACTTTTATAAACATTTTTACAATAAAACCTAGGGAAAACCTATTTTCCAAATTTATTTTTACAAATTTCTCACAACCTTTTTTATAATTTTGTTTTTATAACTTTCTTTTTATAATAAAACCTGTTTCCATAACTTCTTCTATGATTTTTTTATTACCTTTTTGTATTTTGATAGGAAAAATAGTAGTTGTTCAAAAGTTTCATCTTTTATTATATACAAGTATACACTTTGTCATTTACATCTAATGATGTTCTATAATGTATTTGTTCACAAAATAAATATTTTTATAGCCAACAGTTTTAAAAAACTTATAAATTAATAAAGTACAAAATTATTCTTTCCTTTTAATCGTTTTCGTTGCACCGCGCTGGATGTACTTCGTTGTTCATATGTATTTGTAAATTCCGATATATATATATATATATATATATATATATATATATATATATATATATATATATATATCATTACTATATATGAAAACGCGATTTTTCTCCATCGCCTATCCGGTTCAATGTAGGGTTCTCTTCCCCGCCATGTATTATCTTCTCTGAAACGTCGCTTCCCATCGCCAAGTGGTTGTACCCCTTCATCTACTCTTCAATATAAGAAAACCCCTTCATCTACTCTTACGATGTATGTGTTTTTTCTCCACCATCGACTGGCTCCTGTTGTAATGATTTAGCTGTAATTCAAGTTCGTAATTAACGCTATTCATTCCAATTTTTCGTAATTAACGCTATTTTTTTGATCAACCCTTTTAACTTGGGTAGGGGTTCCCATTGAAATTTTTAGTTTATTTGTTGATTTTTTTTTCTTCCCATGAGTAACTGAATCGAGAATTTAACAAGATACAATTTTTGACGAGAGGCATTAATATTTAACAAGATACAGTTTTTGACGAAAGGCATCAATATTGAGAAAATAATTAAATTTACGAAAGGCATCACTACTGTTTCAATTTGATAGATTCTTCACGATGTACATGATTGAATTTCTGATGAGATTTGCACTGGAATTGGGTGGAAGTGTGCTATCTACTGCTTCGTTTGAAGGTATGAAAATCAAAGTTTCCCTTACCTTACTTTCAAGTTACTGCTTGCCTGTAATTTTGAATAACGTAATATAAGGTAATGAATAATTACATAAAATTGGGTTATACACCTGCGATTACTGTATTCCATAATAATTGATTTTGTGCTCTCTGTATCCGGTACCAAGAATCAATCTTCCAAATCAAAAAGAGTATTCATGGTTAAAAAATCAAGGTTAATTGATATTTTCAATGGGTTTTGTAGTGATAACTCGTTTAATTCCAATACTCAATCCTTCTCTCTTTTCAACACTTTTTTAGCAATAGTAATAATTGTCATGAACTAAAGCGGAGATGCGTGATTTGATGTACTAAATTGTTCATATATGATATATTTTATGATTTTGGTAACAAGTAGAAATAGATAACGAGTTATGGATTAACCTTGATTTTTTAACCATAAATGCTCTTTTTGATTTGGAAGATTGATCCTTGGTGTCTGATACAGAGAGCACAAAATTCATCATCATGGAATAGAGTAAATGCTGGTAACAACTACAAATAGATACTTAAAGCTCCGCAAATGAAAATTTTGATCAAGTAGATGGAAAGAATCTTGATTCAGTGGAGCTACTTGTAGTCAAACAAGTTTTTAGAGTGTAATTGGCAATACATTAAGAATGCTTCAATGTGGTAATTAAGTCAATAAACTTTGCTTAATCCATTAAGCCACACATATTGCCATATCGTCCTTCTTTTGTTTTACGTCCCATTTTCGTTTTTCGTACAACTAAGTAACCATTATTATAAAATTCAAAATAAGAAAAATGTGTGGGAGTGTGGAAATAATTGGACCGATTTGGTGGTGGGTGTGGAAATAATAGCGATCAAGAGAAGGATGTGGGGATGTGCTCTGGCGCCTTCGAAAGGGGGGTAAGTCACATTTGCTCAAAAATCATCACGAGTGGTTCATGTGGCTTCTAAAAATTGGCATTCGGATTTGTTTTGACCTTCGTGACAAGGCAAATCAGTTTGATCAATTGATATACATGTTTAATTTCGAGTTCTTTTTTCTATTCTGTTTATTTCACGGTTTGGATTAGGAGTGAAAATTGTATGGATTTGCGGGTAAGAATTCATGATCTGGACTCGTATAATTAAAGGTGTCATATGATTCAATGTTAATCCGTATCATAGACACGACCCGTCTAATCCATTTAATTATACGAATTCGCAATTCATACTCGAGTCTACGAGTCATGTTTGAGTTTACGGTTCATTTATAAATGGGTCATCAGTTTGAATAAAAGTATCTCATTTTCGAGTTCACAGGTCATAAATAGGTCATCTTCGGGTTTTATTAAATGGGTTGGTAGGTCAAACCGCAAACATGCTTACCAACCCGAACACAGCCCGTTTGATATACTAGTTAAACGACTCAACCCGAAAATGACCCGAACGCATCTAAGGCCAACCCACACACGTTTATTACATGTCGGATTCGTGTCGTAACAAGAATTGTCATCCTTATTTTAGATTGATTCAAGTTTGGCATTTTTAGGTTCGACCTAAGTCGGTTTTTTAGAAAGATTTGTTCAAAAATTATTCGATTTGGAATTTGAATTTAAAATTTGAAAATATTCGACTTCGAATCGACTTGATACAAGAAAAAATTTGTAGGCTGACCGAACTGAGATTAAACGGTACTATCAATCTTTTTTTTCTAAGCCAGTTTGGATCAATTGTTGTGTTTACTCCTAAGGCTAAAGGGTGTGTTGTAACTCGCACTGTTGCAGGGAGGTGATATGGCAACCGCGCATGGTGTAGAAGCACCTCCCCTTGGTGGGACCCCCCCGCAACACCCCTTCCCAGGGGATGACCTAAGCTGATTTGAGGCCCGAGGCCAAGTAAAAAATGAGGCCCTTCAAAATATTAGTTTTAGTAAAAGAGGGCGGCACCCATTTGGAATCCACATGAACATGAGTAAGAGTCTAACTAAAGTGGATAAATTCATAATTTTCATTCAGGTCATCAAAATTGAGGTTATCGAACATCAAACATCAAACAATGACTCGAACATCAAAATTGAAGTTATCGAACATCATTAGGGTCATCAAAATTGAAGTTATCGAACCAACAATTGCAAAGTTGACCTGGTTCCTGAAAGTTGAACCCACGATCCAAGAAGATAAGACGATAAATCCCAGAATTCTGATTTCCGAATTCCAATCAATCGATATCAATCTTCTAACTAGCGAGTTATTGTGGACAAAATTATGATTTCCGAATTCTGATCAATCATCAATAGAAAACGAGCAAAGTTGGAAATTGATTAATTATTGTGGGCTGTGGAGAGAATGCAATGACCGATGAGATGTGGGGAAGATTCAGAAAATCAGAGAGGAGGAGAATCGTGATTTACGAAGCAGTTATAGCAGCGATGATTTTGAATTGTTTATCAAAGTTTCACCGAGAAAGAAGTAATCAAGCGCGTAAGATCGATCGTGATTGTCATCTTTGCACCTTGGCCGTTTGCCTTATTGTGAAGCGTGATTTTCCTTAAATAATCTGGTTTCTCGTTTGCATGTCATTTGTGGCCCAACATTCTTTTAGTTGTTTGGGATTTTCATGACTGAGCTATAAATAATGAACCTACGCTAATATAACATACCTATACAAATTGGGACCCAGCTGATTGGAGGCCCAGGGCGGTTGCCCAGCCCACGCTGCCTCAGGACCGACCCTGCCCCTTTCTACGGGAAGTATGCATCGCACCAGACCCCCTCTCCCGCCCACCCGCTCCAACGACAAACTCCCTCTTAATGACTATATTACTATTACTATTATAAATACATATACAATTTAACATTTCTAACATACAACATATCTAAACATCTTACCACATTTCAATATTTGTTATTCACGAAATGTATTCCAATAATTCTTCCAACAACACCACCCTAAGATCGAATCCTAACCATCCCCGCTCAATTATACCTATTAGAAACGTTTTAGGTTTCGATCAATACTCTCAAGCATATTGGTCATAATTTGATGCTCCATTATACTTATTTAATCCATTTCAATTTCAACCGATGCAATTTTTTCCGGCTATGCCCACCTCAAACCTATTCATCAACTTCACACGTTTTTCCGAATTTGTCCCACAAACCCAATCATCACCAGGTATGCTCTCGAAACTCAAACGCCACTCGCAAAATGTGTCGAAACACAACCTGATGTGGGACCTTCGAATCCAAAAATGAAAGGAAAGGGGGATCATAATCTATGGACAACAGACAAAGAAATCGTGTTGGCTTATTCATGGATCAATATTTCAGAGGATGCAGTGGTCGGAAATTCCAAAGTGACAGAACATTTTTGGTTGTGCGTTACGATTATGTTTTGTAGATAAATGGATAGAGACCCTTACCATACAAAACACAAATTGACAATTAAATTTCGGGACGTCAACCGACAAGTTATGAAATTCAACATGTAAAAAACGGCATGAAGTGAACGTGGAACAAGCGGGCGCAACCAAAAAAAGAACAAAAACATCTTAGACAAGTTACACATTGTCCTCAAATGCTCGTGTCAACATAGATTTGAACGAATACAATGACGAGCTTGAATTCCCGACATTAGCCAAGTCTATCGATAAAGATGAGGCGAACGAATAGCTCTTCATCTAGTTTGTCAGTGTCATAGAAAAGTGATAACAGAGTTCCAACAATGTAATATCTGTTAAGGATGTGGAGCATGCGAACCGAGAAAAGTCACTATGACCGAAGAAAGATCAATTGTGCGAAGCAACAAAACCGAGGCTAGGAAATCTAGTGCAATTGGAGGTTGAGCTTCGTCCGTATTAGTTACCTACGTCCGAGAAAGTGAGCTTTGCCTCGGTCAGATCACGTGATGCGAGGTCAGATCATGCGATGCGATGCGAAGTACAAGCAGATGTAAAGTAGGTATCACGAGTCCGGAATAGTCCCCATTATCTCAGACTACTTTAAGTTCTTCCGCAGGAAGGTGTCATTTGGACCGAGGGAGCAACCTTCATGCAGGTCGTGTCCCTTGGCACAAGTTCCGAGGACTATTGTTGTCAAGAGTTGGTCTGCCATAGCATGTTTCACTAACTTATCCCATCACCTGGTCTAGTGCAGAAAGCAAGGGCTAGAAGATTTACCATCATTTCTCTCAGATTCTGTACCTTGCATATATATATATATATATATATATATATATATATATATATATATATATATATATATATATATATATATATATATATGTGTGTGTGTGTGTGTGTGTGTGTGTGTGTGTATGTGCGTGTGCGTGTGCGTGTGTGTGTGTGTGTGCGCAATATTGAGTGCAGATCATGCTTGTATATTTTGTATAACATTCAAATATAAAATTCTCCCTAGTTCCTAGTGGGCGTAGCTTGATCTCGCAATCGAGTGAACCACTTAAAATTTCTATGTGTTGATCTTTGTTTGTGAGTTCTTCTTTGTATTTCTTCCTGCAACGTTTTCATTAGTCGAGTACTTAACCGTTGAGTGTTCGTTTAGCTAAGTCTTTTTTATATTGAGAGATTTGAAGTTTTTGATCTCGCTTGTTGCTACCCAACAAACTAATATCAAGCTTGAAGCACGAATAAAGTTCGACAAAGTAAAATTAGCCAAAAAACAAAAAGTCCTCCAAGAAAAACAAAAAGCATGAGAAGATAAACAACGACTAAAACATATTATATCTTATGACATCAGCGAACAATATCGAAATACATGCACTACACATAGTGCTATAATACATTGAGAAAATCATGAAAAAATATACAAATAGATTTGTTTATTTTATATTATGGTTTATGTGTATTTTTTAATTTTTAATTTAATTTTTTTAATTTAGCTTTAATTAGTGAAGTATTTATGTTAGTATTATTTAATTAAATTATTTTTGTTATAACTTAATTATACATATTTGTCATTTAAAGATTATATTTTCAAAGTTTCATAGAATAAGAAAAATTGATATATATATATATATATATATATATATATATATATATATATATATATATATATATATATATATATATATATATATATATATATATATATATATATATATATATATATATATATATATATGATAGATAAATGGCAGTAAAAGATGTAATCTTAATTAATTTTCTATGATGAGAAATATATATGGGTATAGATATTTGTGGTTGACCATCAACATATATATATGTCCCATTATGAGATTTTTTAACATAGTCCTAAAAAGAAATAAAATAAGAATCAAAGGTAAATGATAAATACATCCCTAGGTTTAAGTTCACATCACTCCTCTGAGACTGTAAGGAACCAAAAACATTTCCAAGTGGGAAGTAAGAAGTAAATGAAAAATTAGTAAGTAATTATGCATATTTGAGCAAAAGGGTATTTTGGTAATTTCTAATTACTAATACAAAATAAAAGGAATTATATTTTCATTGAGAATGAAATATATGAATTATATTATAGTTATAAGTAAGAAGTATTAATAATGAAAAGATGAAAGTGACTGAAAAGTATAAAATGACCAAAAAGGGCATTTTCGTCATTTTGAAATATATAACCTCATGATGATATTTTTATGTGTTAGAATGCTCTTAATTTGTAAATTAAGTTTATAAGTGGGGCAAAACTCTAAGACTTAAAAGTTCCAAGAAATAAAGAGAGTTTTGTGCCTAAAGTGAAAAGTACGAAAGTTGAGGAACCAAATGGTCATTTCTCGAAAGTAGAGATGTATAAATGGGAAAAACATTCTATACCACTCCATTTGTACGTGAAAGACCTTCAGCCAAAAGAAACCTGATTTGATTCCTGGAGATTTTGAAGGAATTGAAGCTGAATTGGAAGAAGATAAACGGGAATTGAAGGTTCCTAAGGGTTTTGAGGTAAGAAACCATCTTTCTAAAGTTGATTAAGTTAATTTCTGGAGATGTGTATATGTAAATTCGAAATGTTGAGTGTGAAGCCACTTTTGTGGGTTGTCAAAAAATAGCAGCAGAAAACGGCAACGGCATCCATGCTTTGCGGCTTGTCAAAAGAAGTGGCGGAAGACAGCTGTAGTTGACGGCCGTATTATATGACATGTTTTTTGGATCTTTTGTTTGACCAGTTATCATCTCTATATCTATATATAGAGATCATATGTATCTGTAAATATACAACCCAAACAATGTAGTTGAATATATACTCCTAGTTACCTGGTGGACGTAGGTCAGATTAGACCGAACCACGTTAAATCCCTCGTGTTCATCTTTGTGTTCTTGAGTGTGAGAGCTGAGTGTGTGTGTGATTCGTGTCAAGAGTGTGTTCCGATCCTAACACGAAATTGGTGGGTGGAGTAGGATAGTCCTATGATTCTAACCCGTAATTCGTGTTCCAGTCATTAAAGAAACTCAACTCAACCATTAGAAATGATTAAATGTCAAGGAATTGGTAAGTGAGTTCAAGAACCCTAAAATTTGGGTTTTATATGATTTAGTATGATCTTAATGTTTGTTGGTTTATAAGGGTTATATAGGAGGTTTAAAAGGGTCCTTAATAGAATGTTTTTGTCCTCATTTGATTAGGATCAGAGCTGAAACCGGACAGCACAAGAATCACAAGTTGTGCAGGAAAATGGGAGTAGGTTTATAGCATCACATGACCCCGTGTGATGCTCCACGACCCCGTGTGATGCAAACAGTAGGTCTGTGAGTCCTACACGACCCCGTGTGAAAACGAGCAGCAAGTCTGGAACTCTTACACGACCCCGTGTGACCCCTACATGACCCGTTTGACCTGAACTTGTATAATTCACTTCCATTATGATCATAATTAAGTAGTTTGATCCCCAAATCATTAGTATATGTTTAATATGGTATAAAAACATGAAAATTGAGTACAGTAGGACATGTTTAAGTGGTCTCTATATTGTTAAGACCTATCATGTATTAATAAGGATGTTAATAAACTCCTTAGGTAATTAAGAAGTAAAGTTTATGAAATGGAAGGCGCAAGGGAATGGAGTAATCCTAGTTAGACTTCTCTAACTAGCCAAGGTGAGTACATGCAATTTTCACTCATTTTAAGATGCATGGTTAGTATTATGAAAATATTTATGTATGTGTTCAATATGAAAAGATGATCATGTGTTAATACTTATATTATGTTGATAAGTATTACATAGAATTAAGGAAGCGGTATTCTACTGAGGACACCATACCATGAATGTTATATGAACGATAAGAAAAAGATAAGCAATGGTATAAGAAATGGTATTTGGCTTATAGCCTTAAAACACACAGGAGTAAAGATGTTAATGACATAAATAATATATGATATGGTAAATAAATGATATGAAATGTAATAAGCTAAATGGGGACGTAACTCTCCATAAGTAATGAGTAATGACGTAAAATATGTATGTTGTCATATAGCCTTAAAAGACAATATGAATGAATTATAGGTAGTAAATAAAGGTATTGGGGACATAACTCCCCGTTATGAAATAATATATGATGAAACGATGTAATAGGGGACATAACTCCTCATTATAGTTGTATAATGGAATGAAGTAGTAGTATTGTTTATAATCTATTAATATATAGATGAGTTGTTTGAGTAGTCTTTATACAAGACTTAATTGAGTCTATAAGGATAGTAAATCTATTATTATAGCATATATGTTCTAGAATCATGGCACTGGGATGACCTGATTATGTTCATTCCTTCTTGGTGTAAGAAGTTTGAGAAATTATTGAATTGTGATGTATAAGTTATGAAGTTGATAAAGTATGAGTCAGTTATGTGAATAGTTCATATGGGTTATTTGTATTGTTATGAGTTAAAGAAAATCTGAAATGAGTAACCAAAAAGAAGGTAAAAGTAATGTAGACCGAATCATGATCTTACCAGCGAGAAGGGGGATCAATAAGAATCTTACCCGCTTAAAGGGGGATTAACTAGGACCTTACCCGTCTGAAGGGGGGGGGGGTCAGAAGACACTACTGGGATAGTATTTCCCTTCGCGAAGTAGATGTCTCTAGCATGCCCTTATGGTTAGATTGGTTCTAGGTCGTGAAGGGAGATGAAATTAGCACACCCTTATGGTTAGATTGGTTCTAAGCCATGAAGGGAGATGAAATTAGCACGCCATTATGGTTAGATTGGTTCTAGGCCATGAAGGGAGATGAAATTAGCACGCCCTTATGGATATATATGTTTTATTCCATGAAAGGAGAAGAAACTGAGCACACCCTCATGGATGGATTAATTCCATTCCAAGGAGGGAAAAGAATACAGAATTGCTTATTAATAAACATTAATAGAAAGAAATTATGATTCATAATTGGTTTAAGTTTATTTATATATATGTGATAATATCCAGTTATACGAGTTGTGTTGTAAGTGTGGAGGTATAAATAATGACATAAGAATCCTTAAAAGGATAAATATATTGATACTAAGTATATGCATATATATTAAAGATATATGCATGTTTGAAGAAGTCATCTATATGACTTAATAGATAAGGTATGATTTAATGGTATATATGTTATATGTATGTGGAAGGTATAAGCGTTAGCAATTAAAGAGTCGTTATAAAGACTCAATAGGTAGGGGTTGTTTGTGTAGCATATGTGGTAACGGTTGTATATTCAACCAGTAAGTAAGGAGTTAATAATGTATGAGTTTTGTGACAGCTTGAGTATGATGTATATGAAGGGTTTCTATGCAATCAATGAACACAAAAATTTCCTAAGGTTCACATGCAACCCTAATATAGATCTATGTTTTCTTCTATGAAGATTAGAACCAAGAACTTAAAGGATACAATTCAATTCTAAAGCAGAATTAAGAAAACCGACCTTTGATCTTATGATCCTTTTAAGCAGCAGCAAAATTATCCTGCCTCAGATGAAAGTCACACCCAGGTGATGGAAGAATCAGTCCAGCAGAGTAAATCCAGAGAGAGGTGGCGTGAAGAATGAGGTGCCAGGGGGTTCCTTTTATAGCCTCCTAGGGTTACACCTGAAACCCTAAGGAGCCTCCAATTTGACAAGGCTTTTGACCACTTGGACCAGGCTTACCAAACCCTAATTAGGGTTTCGCCAAACCCTTGGAGGAGCCTCCAAGTTGGCGCCACATTTGGTCCCTGGTTTTTCCTGGCCAGTTATTCAACTATTGAATAAATACCAAACCAGTCCCTGCACCTTTTAATTAATTAATTTAATCTCCAAATTAAATCCAATTAATTCTAGATTAAATCTCAATTAATTAACATAGTTTCTAATTAATATATTAGCACTTAAATATATTAATAAACCATATATATTTTCTATTGATTTATTATACAATTAATAAATCAACTATTCTCTCTACTGAACTATCTTTCCTCCACCCATGAGGGCAACCCAAATGGACTTTGCTTTTAACCATAAGATAAAAGTTCAATTACAAGTCATGGCTTAGACACCTAATCCAACAGTCTCCCACTTGGATAAGTCTATGACTTTAATTGTCTGAACTCTGACCCAGTCAGTTCTGTCCAAAGATAAGTGATCAGATGATCCTCCGTCCAACAAGATATTTTCAGACTCAAGACATGGATAAAATCAATCTGGTCTGATTCACTGTTCCTCGATTTCCGATTTGCATATGACTCTTAGACTACCAATTTAGTCCCGGTTGGCCAACCATTTTAGTCAACTTCAAAATCATCGAGAGGCCTACAGATATCTGTTTCCCGTTAGGGTCAAGGGACGAATAAACTTCGACTCATATACTTATGTCTTTTACCAGACAAATCACTCACAACAATACGTTTTATAACACCGAGTTACCGATGCGTTTTCATATTATCAATGAACAACCGTCTAATAAATCATAACTCATATGTCTTAGCTTAAAGATCAAAAGATATTATCGTCTCAACATTGCTCGTGATGTAATCCATGAAGCAATCCATTGAGCGCGGGTTTATCCAATACTCAAATCTCCATTTCCAAGTATTCACGAATGGTTCAGCAATCCAATTGCAATGTCTAACTCCTTAGACAATCTATTACCAATTCATGACAGTCTTACTTCACACTTACTCCCTTAAAGTGTAATCGACTGTGGATATTTGAATAATCCAATTATTCAGGAAGTAAAACATGCAAAATGAAACACAATGATAAAGTACTGACAAGAGTAGTGAACCATAATAAATCTCTATTATTAAATCACAAGAGTCAAATATAATACATTGTTACAAGTTTCGAATCTATCTAATTACTAAAACTTATATCATCTCTTAATCCAATGCTCCTAGCATGCTGATTAT
Source organism: Cichorium intybus (assembly GCA_023525715.1). NCBI lineage: Eukaryota > Viridiplantae > Streptophyta > Magnoliopsida > Asterales > Asteraceae > Cichorium > Cichorium intybus. Next base: position 5,089,833 of record CM042013.1, read on the forward strand.
GCTTAATCCTACTCAGAGCCTTTGTCAAGGGATCTGCAGGATTATCTTCCGATGATACCCTCTTTACAAGGAGGTGACCTTCTTCTACCCTATGCCTGATGTAGTGGTACTTTCTGTCGATATGTCTGGACTTTCCATGATCTCGCGGTTCCTTTGTCAAGGCGACCGCACCTTCATTATCGCAGAACAGTTCCAAGGGCTCCTGAATACTCGGGACTACTCCAAGGTCACCGATAAAGTTCTTCAGCCAAGCCGCTTCCTTTGACGCTTCACTTGCTGCTATGTACTCTGATTCGCACGTAGAATCAGCCACTGTTTCTTGCTTGGAACTTTTCCAAGTCACTGCTCCACCGTTCAAAAGGAATACCCAGCCCGACTGAGACCGACCACTGTCTCTATCCGTCTGAAAGCTGGCATCTGTATATCCTTCAACTCTCAAGGTATCACTGCCACCGAGGACTAACACCATGTTCTTTGTCCTTCGCAGATACTTGAGTATATTTTTCACAGCTATCCAATGCGCCCTTCCAGGGTTACCCTGGTACCGACTGACCATGCTTAAGGCAAAGGCCACGTCAGGGCGAGTACACGTCATAGCGTACATGATCGATCCCACAGCCGAAGCGTATGGTACTCGACTCATCTCAGCTATTTCCTCGTCTGTACTCGGACTTTGAGTCTTACTCAGCTTCGCATTATTTTGGATAGGCAGCTCTCCCTTCTTGGAATTTTCCATACTAAACCTCTTTAGTACCTTATCCAAGTATGTACCCTGACTGAGTCCAATCAGTCTCTTCTTCCTATCTCTCAATATTCTAATCCCAAGAATATAGGCAGCCTCTCCTAGGTCCTTCATGGCGAAACATTTCCCAAGCCAAGCCTTAACATCTTGCAAGGTTGGAATATCGTTTCCCATGAGCAGTATGTCATCGACATACAGCACCAGAAAAGTGACTATACTCCCACTAGCCTTGACATATACGCAGGACTCATCCTCGCTCCTAGAGAAGCCAAACTCTTTGACTTTCTCATGGAAACAAAGATTCCAGCTGCGAGAAGCTTGCTTCAATCCGTAGATTGATCTCTCAAGCTTACACACCTTATTAGGATACTTTGCATCGACGAAACCCTCTGGCTGATTCATGTAAACATCCTCAGTCAGCTTCCCATTAAGGAAAGCGGTTTTGACGTCCATCTGCCAAATTTCATAGTCATGAAATGCAGCTATGGCCAGCATAATCCTAATAGACTTTATCTTAGCTACTGGTGAGAAGGTCTCGTCATAGTCAACCCCTGGGGTTTGAGTAAAGCCCTTCGCAACCAGTCTTGCCTTGAAAGTGTGTACCTTTCCGTCCATGTCTGTCTTCTTCTTGAAGATCCATTTGCACCCGACTGTCTTTCGACCCGGTACATTGTCAACCAAGTTCCAAACTTGATTGTCATACATGGACTTGATCTCGCTATCCATGGCCTCTTTCCACTTGGCAGACTCAGGGCCCGCCACTGCTTCCTGGTAGTTAGCTGGTTCATCCAAATTTATCAGTGTCCTATCACTGACAAAAGTGTCCCCATCCGAAGTTATATGGAACCCATAAAACTCGGGTGGCATGCTAACCCTACTGGAACGCCTAAGAGGTAAGGATACATCTGTCGGTCCAACAGGAACTTCATCCTCATGTTGGTTGCTAGTTTCTCCTAAGGTTGCGTCATCTGATGACTCTTGAATTTCTTCCAGATCAATGGTACTCCCACTGTCCTCTTTGAATACGAGCTCTCTCTCTCGAAAGACTGCTCGTCTAGCTACAAAGACCACGTCCTCGCTCGGTCTGTAGAATAGATATCCAAAGGACTGTTTGGGATAACCAATGAAGAAACACCTTTCGCTTCTGTCTGCGAGTTTGTCTTGAGTCTCTCGTCTAACGAAAGCCTCACAACCCCAGACCTTGATATGTGCCAACGAGGGAGCTTTCCCCGTCCACATCTCATGAGGTGTTTTCGCAACCTTCTTAGTTGGGACAAGATTGAGGATATGGGCGGCAGTCTCTAAGGCATACCCCCAGAAGTGAATGGGAAGTGAAGCTCGACTCATCATGGAACGAACCATGTCCAACAGGGTTCGGTTGCGCCTCTCTGCAACACCGTTCAACTGTGGTGTCCTGGGAGGTGTCAACTGCGAAACTATTCCGCATTCCTTTAGATAGTCCAGGAACTCGATACTTAGATACTCTCCGCCTCTGTCGGATCTGAGCATCTTTATCTTCCTGCCTAATTGATTCTCTACTTCGTTCTTAAACTCTTTGAACTTTTCAAAGGTGTCCGACTTGTGCTTGATCAAGTAGATGTAACCGTATCTACTAAAATCGTCGGTAAAAGTCACGTAGAACCGCGTGCCATCCTTTGTGGTTGATCTGAATGGACCACACACATCCGTGTGAATAATGTCCAATAGACCCTCACCTCTTTCAAAAGACCCTTTGAAAGGTGATTTAGTCATCTTGCCCAACAGACAAGATTCGCATACATCATCCGACTTGAGGTCGAATGATTCCAACACTCCATCCTTTTGGAGTTGGGCGATGCGTTTCTTGCTGATGTGCCCGAGCCGACTATGCCACAGACATGCCTTTTCCACGTCACTAGTAGAATCAATATAATTTACACTTTGTCCTAGATTGTCAACACATTTCACAGTTTCATACACACCATTACAAGGATAAGCAGTAAAATTCAAAATACCATTTTTGAAAACAGAAATAGATCCAATATTATTATCAAAAGAAAAATGAAATCCTTGTCTGAACAATGCGTGAAATGAAATAATATTTCTTGCCATTTCTGGCGAATAGCAACAATCTAATAAATCTAAACAAACTTCACTACTAAGCACTAAACTATAAACTCCAATCTTGGTAACAGGGGACGATCTCCTATTGCCCATGATCAAGTTCAGTCTACCGTGCTCCACCTCCCTGCTTTCCTTTAGGCCCTGCATATCAGAACAAATGTGAAAACCACATCCTGTATCAAGGACCCAAGAATTAGAAGATGGTGAGTTTTTAGAGATAGTGTATATACCTGCTGTCGATGGCTTTACTTTCCCATCCTTGACATCCTGCAAGTATTTGGGGCAGCTTCTCTTCCAATGACCCTTTTCTTTGCAGTAGAAACAGTTTGCTTCATCGGGGTTGGCCACACAAGGAATTTGGGAAGTCTTGGTTCTCGAGCCATTACTGGATGACCCGGCCTGAACCTTTTCCCTCCAATTTTGTTTAGGAGGGCCCTTCCTTTTCTTTCCTCTGCCACTTCCAATGGCTAGAACGGGCTGATTAACCGAGGGTACACTTTTACCCTTCATCCCGTCTTCAGCTACTCGAAGCATGCGATGCAACTCAGTCATATTAGCCTGATTGTTGTTCAAATGATAAGCCAGCCTGAACTGGTCATAAGAACTCGGCAACGAGTTAAGCACTATGTCAACGGCCAACTGTTCCGGTACAGGCATCGCAAGCTTTCTAAGCCGCTCCACGTAACCTTCCATTCTTTGCACATGAGCGCAGATGGACTCTCCATCTTTGGGTTTGCTGTTCGTGAAGTCCTTGACCACTTCGCACCTTTCGATGCGCTCTTGCTTGCGGAACTTTTCCGCTAGCTCCTTGTGCATCTCATAGGGCCAGTAGTCTTCGTATATTCTCTGCAATTCGGGGTTCATTGTGGCGATCATGATGCAGGCCACTTTGGTTGCATCATCAGTATGTTTTTGGTACGAGGCAATTTCCTCGGGAGTAGCAGTTTCGGGGTCGACATCGACAAGCTCGGTCTCGAGAACATACTCTTTGTTCTCATACCTCAGAGCCATCTTGATGTTTCTAATCCAGTCATTATAGTTTGTCCCGTTCAATTGAACCCTGGAACATAGTGAGAGGATTGAGGGAACACTGGAGTTTGATTGGGGAGCGGATTGATCAGCAGAAGACATCTATAAAAGAAGGTAAGTTTAATTAGATACTTGTCGGTCCTTATAATAACCCAATATAAAATAAGGCTAGGATCCAACTATAACAATTTGCAACATAGAAGAGGGATGCCGTAATCTATAAGCAAATTTTTATAAAGGTAGGCGAATGACGATTCAGCCGATTCCACCGCGGAAAAATAATCTTATTATAAATGGAATTCCTAGTTTCTTATGAGATTTATTGAACTGTTCAATAGCATGTTTAATCTCGGATATGCCCCACCGTTTGTGACTGGGATGCCGAGGATCACAAACCGGGTGTGAATAACCATGCAAATTAGCTTGGTGCTCTCGGGGTCCATTATCATCTCAAATTGATGTGCCGGTAAACCACACACGCTCCATCAACAATGATAACACCCGAGACACCCATTGCCACTCTTTATGAACCCCTATTGGTGTGCCGGTAAACCACACACGCTCCACCAACGTTTCATAAAGTGCAATGTGCAATTTCATGGGGTAGCATCAAATTCACATTTTCCTAAAGTAACTAGATTGGGATTTGTTTTAGGGTTCTAGTACTTTCAATTATAGCATTATACTTTTAAGAGGCTTAGCGGTTCTATCATACCCGTTCAGCTAACGACACTCGACTGACCAGGAGAGCGGTGGGTAAGAGTAGATACCCATTAGACTAACATTTTATAGTCAGTCGCCTTATACCCTCTTTATAGGACAGTTTTGTGAATGAGGCTTACTAGCGGTAGACTAACCAATTTTCTTATACATATTAAATTAACTTTTAATTTTAAATATATATAAGATATATTTTAATCTTATTAAAATATTTTAGATTTAATTTTCTACGAATTTTCTCAAATTAATTCATAATTTTCGAAAATTTAAATTAAATCATTAAGCAATTTAATTGGTCTTTTAATTAAACAATTTAATTAAACTAATTAAATTTGGTATGGGGAAACACAAAATTAATCCAATTAATTTTTCTAATCTTCCTATTAATTTCGAGATTTAGCATGCAAAGGAAAGGGTTCCAGTTATTTAAATAAGCAGCAATTACCAAAAATAACAACCTACTTCCAAAAAGGCATGCAAATCGAAAAAGGAAAGGGAGGGAGGCTAGGGTTTTGAAACCCTAGCCACCATGAACGAAATTGGCCTCCTCAAGGGGTTAATTTCGAAAACCCCATGATCATATCAAGCAATTCATAATCAAACACAAGAAAACAAGCCATAGCTCTGATACCACTGAAGGGTTTCTATGCAATCAATGAACACAAAAATTTCCTAAGGTTCACATGCAACCCTAATATAGATCTATGTTTTCTTCTATGAAGATTAGAACCAAGAACTTAAAGGATACAATTCAATTCTAAAGCAGAATTAAGAAAACCGACCTTTGATCTTATGATCCTTTTAAGCAGCAGCAAAATTATCCTGCCTCAGATGAAAGTCACACCCAGGTGATGGAAGAATCAGTCCAGCAGAGTAAATCCAGAGAGAGGTGGCGTGAAGAATGAGGTGCCAGGGGGTTCCTTTTATAGCCTCCTAGGGTTACACCTGAAACCCTAAGGAGCCTCCAATTTGACAAGGCTTTTGACCACTTGGACCAGGCTTACCAAACCCTAATTAGGGTTTCGCCAAACCCTTGGAGGAGCCTCCAAGTTGGCGCCACATTTGGTCCCTGGTTTTTCCTGGCCAGTTATTCAACTATTGAATAAATACCAAACCAGTCCCTGCACCTTTTAATTAATTAATTTAATCTCCAAATTAAATCCAATTAATTCTAGATTAAATCTCAATTAATTAACATAGTTTCTAATTAATATATTAGCACTTAAATATATTAATAAACCATATATATTTTCTATTGATTTATTATACAATTAATAAATCAACTATTCTCTCTACTGAACTATCTTTCCTCCACCCATGAGGGCAACCCAAATGGACTTTGCTTTTAACCATAAGATAAAAGTTCAATTACAAGTCATGGCTTAGACACCTAATCCAACAGTATAATATGTAAGTTTTAAGTAAAATATATTATTAGTAAAAGTAATGTTGTGGAGTTATATTCCATAAGGCGGTGAGCAAAGAAGGGAGAAATTGAGAATAAGTAAAGGTAAACGTATTAATTAGATTTCACAAGTAAACAATATTCAAATGAGCATTTGTATAAATATAATGTGAATCCAAATTCATGTAACTCACGGGACTTTATAGTCTTACGTATTTGTATTTTACGTTGTGTATTCTAGGTATACAATAATTAAAGAAGATGAAGTAAAATGATGTAATTATGGGATGTAATTATGGAATTGAATGTATTTGTATTCAATCATTATATTACGTGTAAGTCTATGTTCACTGTTATGGTAGTGTTGATATTCAGTTCGTGATTACCCGAATTTTTATTACATGCGATAATGTTAAAAAAAATCGTGGGTGTCATAGAGACCGTCTCCCATTAGAGTTTATTAAGGGGTTTAATACAATTAAACTGAGTTTAATATATAAGAGAGACAATTATATGGATGGTAGAGTTCAATCCCAGTTGAACTCTACAAATAGAATTTAATGAAATGATAATATGAAATTTCATTTTTATTTAATCAAAAATCAAATCAATTGGCTTCACTCTCCTATTTAACATTTCTTTGAACTATTTAAGAGTTCAATGCACAGGATAATATCTAAGAGCTACTATAATAAGAGTTTTTTATTGTTTTTTAAAGCTTTTTAAATAAAAAAACTCTCATAATTTAAACAAACTATAAAAAAAACTTGTTCAAAACCAATATTTTTCAAAGTTTTTTTATAAAATAACATTATTATATTGATAAATCTATTGTATTCATATGATATTAATTTTTTTAGAAAAAATAACTATATGAAACCACTGTTCTATATTAGATGTTTGTTAAAAAAAATATTTTGTAACCTATCATTTTGTTGTCTATGCACTCATATGAACACATTACATCAATCATTTCAAGATCCATTGATCAAACAAAAACACATGTGGCTAATATTATATAGATGGGTGTTAATAAGGACATTCTAGTCTATTATATTTTAGTCAAAAAGTAGTGTAATTATGTCAAATAGTCACCAATATTTTTAAAAAATAATTTAAATGCACCAATTAGAACTAGTCAAAATCTAGCATGAAGTGTTGGTATAAAATAGACTGGAGTGTTAATATAATTTCCTTATATAGATATGTTGCGTCCATACATATAAAAATAAAGAGATTAAAATAAAAAAACTCTTTCTACAAAATGGAAATATTCACTATGCATTCATATATATTTTGTAACTTGTACATATTTCACTTGATTCATAATTTATACAATTTTCAATTATAAATATAATTATAAAATAATATATAAACAAATAAATATTTAAAATACTTTTTTAACCATTACTTTTAATACCGGAGGGCTTTTCGCTTGACGGTAATAATAATCGACAGATAAAATGCCTTTTATATAAACAGATTGAGACATAGCTTTATATTATTAGATAAATAAAACTTAAATGAATTCTGAGTTTTAAAATCCGGTAACCTAACTGGTTTCCGGTTGTTCCCGTTGAACTAGCCGGGCCCGGTCTGTATTTTTCTTCAATACCCTTTGACATAATGATTGGTCAACTATTTATTAATTGATTTGAATTCAACCTAAAATAATCATATGTTTAAAGAAATATCTATTTAATAACGCTTGAAAGATTTAACATCTTATTGTGTTTTTTTAGGTTTTATTTTGAGCATCCTTGTCATAAAAACACAATTAATATCTTTTACAATTTAACAAATATATATTGCAAAATAATACTTGACCAAAGAATGAGAAAACCTAAAATAAGTTTAAGTTTTAAGTTGATAATCTAACTATTTTAACTTTTGATGCAAAGTGATACAAAAAAAAATAAAAAAATTAGTATATGAAAAAATTAAAGTAATCATGGAACAAAAATGAAATATAATTTGTTTCTTTCCAAATCAATAAACTTCAATGAAACGATAAAATAGAATTAAAGCACAGCTTTTGTAACAATTCACATTTAAGAGGGTTTCGCAAATAAAGATTGAGTATGAAACTTTTTTTTAAAATTAAATCACACACAAGTATATTTGATAAACCAATGAAAAAACGGCCAATCACAGTTACATACACGACATAAAAAAATCATCATCATTTCTTTGTGCTTATCTCCATATGGGGTATCTAATATTATATATATCATTTGTTTTCATATGGGATATTCAATGTTAAAAAAGTAAAAAGTCTTGCAAGTCTCCGGAGGTAGTTACAATATCATATCATCATAAAACACCAAAATATTTTACAAAAAAAAAAAAAAAAAATTCTCATATAGGCTGCTAGAAATAATACTTTTTTATTATATCAATATATCTACCTTTCTTCTCCATGGTTGATCGTATTTATATTTTTGAATATTATATTGAGAAGAATCAACGCACTCTACCTTTCATGTCCAGCTCTCGTTATATATATGTTGTAACATATGGATGAGATCTATACAAGAAAGCCCTAAATAAATATGGAGCCTATTTATATATTTTTTTCCATCGTTGCCATGATATGGATTACCAAAGTTGCCCTAAGGAAAAACAGAAATTTACCACCAAGCCCCTTCCCATGTTTACCCATCGTGGGTCATCTTTACCTAGTTAAAAGCCCTCTCTACCGAGCGTTAGGTAAACTCTCTGCCCGTCATGGTCCGATGCTCATGCTTCGTTTCGGCTCCCGCCGGGCTTTCTTAGTTTCGTCTCCGGAAGCGCTGGAGGAGTGTCTCACCACCAACGACATTACTTTCGCCAACCGTCCTCGTCTGCTTGCCGGAAAACACCTTGGGTTTGACTACACCACCCTTAATTGGTCAAACTATGGTGCTCACTTGCGAAGCCTCCGCCGCATCGTCACCCTTGAGCTTTTGTCAGCTCACCGGCTACAAACCCTTAAAGCGATTCGTGCCGAGGAGGTGCGTCACCTCGTTAAGAAGGTGTACCAGAGTGCAGTACGGGATGGGACGATAGAGATGAAGTCAATGCTATTTGAGGTGATGTTGAATTTGATGATGATGATGATTGCCATGAGGAGGAATTATGGTGACGACTCAGTGACTGACGAGGGGGAGGCACGGCGGTTGATGGAGATCGTGCAGGAGTCGCTTAAGGTGATGGAGACGACGAATGTGTCGGACTATTTGCCGTGGTGGAAGTGGGTTGGAGGGAAACAGTTAGAGGAGAAGATGGTGGCGTTAAAAGAGAAGTGGATTTTGTATATGCAAGATTTGATAGAAGAGCAGAGGAGAAAAACCGTGGTAGTGGGGAACGGTGGTAGCTCCGAGGCGTCGATTACGAAGAAGGAAGAGCAGAAGAATTTGATTGAGGTTCTACTGATGTTGCAAGAAACAGAACCTGAATTTCACAACGATGAAGTTATCAGAGGATTATTACAGGTACATATTTTATTAATCTATGGCTAAATTTTATTATCTAGTACAACCACTACAAAATAAAAGCCATTTAAATGGCATTAAAAAAATGCCAAAAAAAACTAAAAAAAGTGTGCACGCAAACAAATTGCCATTAGAAGCGCTATCAGGCCATCAGGTATGCCTTCTCTCACACTCTCATTTTTTATCTGCCACCTCAGCATCCAGTCAGCATTTCTCTCTCCTCACCTTACCCCCGGAAATGGTCACCTCTCACTACCTCTCATTTCCTCTCACTTTTTAATTTAAAAACTATATTAAAAATAAAATAAAAACACAACAAATAATTTCATAAACTAAAATATAAAATTCTTCATTAACACAAAATACGATAAATTAAAATACAAAATACGATAATTAAAACACAAAATACGATAATTAAAATCCTAGACACGATAATGTGTGTGTATTGTTGAGTCCAGTGCCGACCACCGTTTCCATTTCCCGCACCGTTTCCGTTTCCCACATCAGCCATTTGAAAATGTGTGTGTATTGATGTGTATGTGAGAAATGTGTGTGTATTGATGTGTATTTGAAAAAATGTGTGAGATGTGGATGTATTTATAGGGGTTTTTGAAAAATTAATTTTTTTTAAAAAACCTAAACTAACCGTTTGAAAACGGTCAAAAATTTTGAAATCGAATTCGTCGCACGACGTTCTAAGCTCACGCGGGGTCGGATCGCATGGGCGTCGCACAGGCGGGGCGGTGTTCACTGCGCTCGTCGGGCTCGGGCTCGCACAGGCACACCGGAGGGCCTTAATGACTTTTTTTTTCTGCCTGCAATATTGACTTTGGCTTTTGTGGCATATATCATTATACTATTTTTACTGGTACACAATTTTTGTCACGATATCCAAAAAAAAAACTTTTATGGCACAAGTTTTGTACTGATAAAAATTATTGTTATTTAAAAATTCATATTACTTTTAATGGCACATAATTTATGCTATAGTTACCTAATTCGCTACTAGAGACACGAATTACGTTTTGTTCGCTCTGTACCCAATCGCCAATCGAAATCGTTCCCAATCGCCTCCAATTCGCGTATCCAATTCAATCTCCAGCGCGCCGAATCAAAAGCTCTAATCGTACCGATCGATTCTTGGATCGTAGACTGGTTCGATTTTTTGGAGTTCCGATCGCTGCCTGATACCAATGCGGGTTCGCTTTTCCGATGTTCCGATCGCCAAATTGAAACGCGAATTCCAATTGGGCGGGAATGCGACGACTGTTCAAAAAAATTCCAATAGACTCCTCGTTTTCTAGTACATTCGATTGCAGACTATGCCACATTTTCTACTAAATCGACTACCAGGTCATCTTTTTACACCATATATACCGAATTTCAAGTCTCTTTATTTCATTGCTATGCACTTCGACTTCTACTTCTACTTATTTTCTTTAGTTTCTGCTCTTTTCTTATGTTTTTTAATAAACTGCAACTTCTACTTCTTTTCTTCGATTTTTAATTACTGTTCCTGTTCCTGTTCATGGAAATTGTTAATGTTCCTTTCATAAACTTTAAACAATGTATAATCTGGATAATGGTTTATGGTTACTGTTCCTGTTTTGGGTACATCGAACCGAATGGTATGGGTACACTGTACCGACACGTACCGAAATGAACCTACCCCCCTACGAACCCCATACGTCCATCAAAGCGAATCGTGAACCCGATCCTCGATTTCGTACCGGAGCGATCCGCGTACTAGGTAACTATGACTTATGCCACAAACCATATTATCAATCACATGCTTATACAACTATAGGCTTTTATCAATTAAATTCATTATTTATTCATAATATAAAATAGAATCAAAACTAAAAATTCAATCGTGTAACAAAAATATTCATATGTTCGGAAACAAGTGTCTCATAAGTGCCAAATTAAATCTACAAATCAAACATATAATACACAAAAATAAGAAATGTTTGAATAAAAAATCCAAACTTTATTACGTTCATGAACCGCTTAAAACCTTCATGCGAGTAAAATGATCCTCATGTTAACTCTTTATGAGAAATGATACTAACAGTTACATGTTGAAGACATTAAGACCTTTCAATTTGCAAACAATGAAGACATTATTCAAGGTGCAAGTAGCATAATACTACCCACTACATGTAAATATATGTGAAGCCCAAGATTGTCTCTCCAAAAGAGTCCTTGTGGAGAGAGGGGAGACTCCAACATATATACAAACTTATAGGACTGTGTCGCACCAATGTGGGATACATTAACACTCCCCCTCAGAGACGTAGGCTCGATGAGGTTACAGGGGTGCGGGACACCGGCTCTGATACCATGTTTGCGACCGAGTCGAATTTTCCCGACAAACCGTTGATCGTGTAAATGACCAAGTGTTTATCGGGAATAGCAGAAGCGGGATCGAGGTTTGCAAGGAGGTCTGCCAGTGACTTTATCTTCGTACAATAGGCTGTAACGGAGAGATCGCCCATCGTAATATTACGTAATTCGCTATCGATTTGCAAGCTCTTGGCGTCTTTGTTGTCCCGAAAAAGAGCCTCGAGACTGGTCCAAACTTGAATAGCAGTAGCATCTTTCTTGAGTACCATTAGAAGGAGGGAGGAGGAGATGGAGCCGTATATCCAAAGCTTAACGATGGAGTCGACTTTCTTCCATTCGGCGTCCGTGGGTTTTGGTGTGGTGTCGTCAATATGATCGAGAACATCAAAGCCGACACAGTGAGTGGTAAACAGCTCTTTCCACGCATCGTAATTGAGACGGTCAAGATCGAGTACTAAGGGAACGTACATCTTGATATTTGTAACACCGAAAGCTTTGTGTGTGGAGGAGGCGGCGGCTGCCATGGCGGAACGAGGAGCAGCCGTGAATAAGATAGGGTTAGGGTTGAAACCGTGGAGAAGAGAGAATCAAGGGAGAATGAGCCCAATAATGTCTCTCCAAAGAGCCCTTGTGGAGAGAGGGGAGACTCCAACATATATACAAACTTATAGGACCGTGTCGCACCAATGTGGGATACACTAACACTCCCCCTCAGATACGTAGGCTCGATGAGGTTACAGAGTGCGGGACACTGGCTCTGATACCATGTAAATATATGTGAAGCCCAAGAGTGTCTCTCCAAAAGAGCCCTTGTGGAGAGAGGGGAGACTCCAACATATATACAAACTTATAGGACTGTGTCGCACCAATGTAGAATACATTAACACTACATACGTGAAAAGTGGAAACATAAAAGTAATTACCATTATTATCAAGAATTCTTCAAGGTGATACTTGGTTAACTGATACATAATTGTTAGGGACCGAAGAAAATACTCAGAACCTAAAACATATTAATGAAAAAAATGTTGTTAATAGATAGAAATGTAATCGTGAAAGATAAAGTAGTATAACATGTAAATACCTCTATGTTCATATTGCTAACAACTGCCGACAAGTTTGCATTGGGGACCATTTCTGTAAAAACAATTATGTACATGAACCAAATTTGTAAAACCAATTCTGCAATAGGGACCTATTTTGTAAAATCAATTTCGCAACAGGGACTTATGCTGTAAATTTCCTAAAGGCCTATTGTGTAAAAATAATTCTACACATGGACCATTTTTGTAAAAACAAATCTGCACAAGAACCATTTCTATAAAAACAATTCCACATAGGTCATTTCTGTAAAAACAAATCTATACAGGGACCAAACCTCCCCCTCCCTGGCTCCCTGCTACATATATCACAATGATTAATAATAAAATCAAGTATAATACCTCAAGTTTATTACATCATTGCTTTTAAAGATTCTTTTTATTAATTTGACATTAAAGTTTATGTATTTATTTTTATTTATATATTTATAATAACATTCAATTTCAATATTAATTGAAAAATAGTATACCTTTGATTGTTGAGGTGGGGACATAGACCTATTTTTACAAAAGAAATAATAAAAATAGCCTTATTTTTGCAAATAAAGCGGGAAATGATCATATTCTAGCAAAACCTCCAAGCTGTAAGGTACGGTTCACCATACGTTTTCGATTATACAACACTAGCAAAAGAAAATAATTAATTTTATAAGAGAGTCTACTGATAATTTGTTTTTAGTAATCTTGATATTATAATTCGATCCAGATCAAAAAATTTCAATTCAAGCTTTTATTTATGAATTATGAATTATAATTTACGTAAATTTATTGATTTTCTTGTGTAAAGGTATTAATAGCAGCAGGAACTGATACATCTAGTGTAACAATGGAATGGATGTTATCTCTTTTGTTAAACAATCCCGAAGCTCTAAAGAAAGTGCAGGCTGAGATCGACAATTGCGTTGGGGAGGATCGTCTAGTAAATGAATCAGATTTATCGAACCTTCCTTATCTACGTTGTGTAATCAACGAAACTATGCGAATGTACCCTGTTGCTCCAATCTTGATCCATGAGTCTACGAAGGATTGTACGGTGGGAGGTTACCACATCCCAAGTGGTACAATGCTAATGATGAACTTGTGGGCGGTGCAAAATGACCCAAAGAACTGGGAAGACCCTAAAAAGTTTAAGCCGGAGAGGTTCTTAGGGTTAGAAGGTTCAGCCGATGGGTATAAGCTACTGCCCTTTGGGGCTGGAAGGAGGAGATGTCCAGGAGAAAACTTGGCAATGCGTATGATGGGGTTGACAATGGGTACGCTTATTCAGTGCTTCGAGTGGGAAAGACCGAGCGATGAGATGATTGACTTGACAGAAGGATCGGGAGTGACCATGCCAAAAGCTATACCCTTGGTGGTAAAGTGTCGACCCCGTGGAATGACGGCAAAACTGTTGGATGTGCATTATTCGGTTTAAACCAAACACAGACTGAACTGCATTTTTTTCAGGTTTAGAGGTTTTGATTATGGTTCGGTTTTCGGTTTGGATGGCCATCTTAATCAGTTGGATGGTTCGGTTTTGGTTTGAAAATTTTGTTCGGTTCCCTCCCAAAACCCAAATGAACCTTAATTATATGTTTATATATTAAATTATCATTATTATTATTAGATTACTGATATTAATCCCCTGATTTGATGATTTCCTCTTCGTTCCCTATTCCCTAATATGAAGTGGTTTGGGCTTTTATTTATTATTAGCCGAGGATGATCAATTGGGTTGGTGGGTATGATCGTATTTGTATATGTAACCTTTTAAAATGATTTACTCTAAAATTATACTTTAGTATAGGGTTAATATTATAAAACGACCGTTAATCTTAAATTTTTATTTTTTCTTAAAAAAGAATTTTTTTTCGATTAGCAGATTTATCGGTAATCTTCTGGTTTAAGACAATTTATATTAAAAAAAACCATCAACATTTTTTTTTCCGAAAAAACCCTCATATTTCACTATTTTTTTGTGTGGAATCTATTTTCAAGTTCCATGTGCCAGAAATTTTCAGTCTTTTAAGTGATTTGATACATAATAATTCATTATATTTCTTTGAGACTCGGTTTTTGTTCCATTTTAAACCAACTTATTTTTGTTTTACTCATATTCATTATGTTCTTCTTGTTGTTGTTTATGGTGCTCTTAATAGGTTTTACATTAGAATATGACAGAAAAATTTGAGTTGTCAGAAACAAAGAAAAAGGCATTGGATCCAATTCTTGTTGGCAAATGCATATCAAAATTTATTTATAGGATGCTCGGAGATTGTAGTAAGTGAAAAACAACAAACTAACTTGACTCGATATCTTAGATTGTTTTAAGAATAAAAAAGATAACTGCTATCGAACTCAATCGATGTTTGAAATCTAATATAAGTTTTCATGTTTTATCCGTTAGAAACATTTTCAAACCGGACTAGACACTTGTTCTTCATCTGCTACAATCTTCGAGCATCTTGCAAATCTAATATAAGTTTTCATGTTTTATGTAATAGAAATAGAATATTGAAAATATGTGTTCATTGTATTATCATATGAACTTGCATTTTTTTAGTACAAAATATATGTTTAAATTTTATCTAATAAGAAAATTAAGTATTTTATAAAATCCTACCAAATTAGGAGATAAATGAGGGATTCCGTTTTCAAAATTTTGATTAATTGTCTAAAATACAATTTATATGGGTTTAATTATAATATCTGGTTATTGAATTGCCATACATTTACAATTAGACAATCCATCTAAAACAGTGGATCATTTCGACTAGACATTTCACATTTGGTTATACATCACACAATAGATACAATTCACATTTAACGCTAACCTTATATATATATATATATATATATATATATATATATATATATATATATATATATATATATATATATATATATATATACATATATATATATATACATATATATATATATACATATACATATATATATATATACATATACATATATATATATATATACATATATATATATATATATATATACATATATATATATATACATATATATATATATATATACATATATATATATATATATACATATATATATATATATATATACATATATATATATATATATATACATATATATATATATACATATATATATATATATATATATATATATATATATATATATATATATATATATATATATATATATATATATATATATATATATATAGATATATATATATATAACTAAATTAAATCACCTAACCATAGAACCATCATTATAACCCTTGGATCATTATATTAATGGATTAGATTAAAAGGGACGCATTATAAAATTAATCACATAATGTAGGGAATCATACCCAGACAAGGGCATATTGGGTTTTTTTTATCCATCCCTAAAATATAGGAGCGTCAAATGTTACGTGATTTTTTGAAACATATGATCATCTATGAACATATGTTTTTCTATGAACATATGTTCATCTATGAACATTTGTTCATCTATGAACATATGTTGATCTATGAACATTATGTTCATTTATGAACATTTGTTCATTTACAGAGAATTAATATATATAGATAAGGAGATGAATGCATGTTCATTGATGAACATATGTTCATTTATGAAGATATGTCCATTTAATATACAGAGAAGGTAATTAACGTTTGTTTGTTCATTGATGAACATATGTTCATTGATGAACATATGTTCATTTACTGGACGTATTTATTGGAGGTTTTATTTCTAGTATTTCATTTTACCATCATACCCTTAATGAAGGAATCTAATCTAACGATTAAAATCGTGGTTCTACAGTTAGGCAATATAATTTGGTTCTGCATTGAACCCATCCCTATATATATATATATATATATATATATATATATATATATATATATATATATATATATATATATATATATATATATATATATATATATATATATATATATATATATATATATATATATATATATATATATATATATATATATATATATTGGAATTTACCGCATTAAAACCTTGCAAACCACATTAAACCCGCACAAACCGTATCGCATAACGCGGTTTAAACTTTTGCAGGGTGGTGTGAGGTTTTAAAAAAACTCAAACTGTATATGCAGTTCACACCTCTATATTTCAATAGGCAACGTTGACATTAACCCCTAGAAACATTATATATGTATTTCAATAGTATAATTTTGAAATCATGTTTAATATATCAATTATTTACAAAACTCGAAAGTTGGACAAATTATTTGGGCTATGTTTGGCAGAATAACTGAAAAGCTAGCGACTAACTGAAAAACTAGTTGCAGCCGAAAAGCTAGCTGATAATTAATGACATTTGGTAAAAAAAAAATAACTGTATAAACTAGCTGGAAAACGTAAAAGGACATGCACAAAATTAATTCAATATTATAAAGAAAAATAATAATACATTAAATTAAATTAAAGTAAATATTAAATAAAAGTTTTTGATTTTAATTTAAATTTTTACATCTCATATCATATTTGGATGAAGCTATTTTTCTAGAAAATCAACCAATTTATAGAAATCGATGATGGAGGGAAGCTTTTTGCAATTTGGAGGGAGTCTGTGCTTATCTCTCGAGTCAGATTTGGAGAAAATCAAATTTCTAGATAAATCATGCTTATCACGACAAGTTGGGGCTAGTCCACTTGGCTAACAAGGTGATTACTAACAAGGAGGTCATGGGTTCAAACCCTGACACTAACATAACAAGGAGTAGTTTAGGAGTAGGAGTAGGATAGATTTGCCGTTCAAAAAAAAAAAAAAGTAGTGCATAACCGGTTGTAGTTTGAAAGGTAAATTTGCAATATTTTGTAAAAGTTACTTTATAAGTTACTCATAATAGCATTTCAAAATAGTGGTTTTTATGATAGTTTATAAGTTAGTTTTAGGTTCGTCAAACATGTAAAGCAAAAAAAAAAAACTGGAGCTGAAAAGTTAGCTTACAAGGTAGGTGTGACGTGCCAAACACAGCCTTAATATACTAAAAAATTATCCGTTTTGACATGAGCCTGAACTAGTGAACTGTCCACCATTTTCTCAGCTCTAATAAATTATAAACATACATCATAATCGTCAGTTTGCCTATTTTACCATCCTGAAATCAATCAATGAATCTAATATTAGTCCAAAAAAAAATCAAAGTCAATGGCCTTTGGCCCGATGATAGTAGTGTTATAAAGATAACGGTATATCAGTTTTGAAAAGTATAAAATCAACAATGAGATTTTATTCGCTAAGAAGCATGTTTGGTCACACTTGATCACCCAAAAAGAAAAAGAAAAAAAGCTCACTGTGATTGAGATTCGGTTCTAGATTTGGTACTGAGATGTAACAAGGAGGAGGAGGGCACACACCATCAAACAACCTCTCATCCATCCATCATCCATCATCAACAATCCAATGGCTCAAAATTACTATTTACAGATTAGTCAAAGCTCGATGACCGGCTCCACCTACCCCGCAGGTATTCCTCTATCGAGATGCTTTCTTCAATGCTGCTCATCGAAAGAGACGAGTCCTCGATATCAAGTAATGCAAGGTTAAGATGCGACCGTAGATTCGATTGGGAAAACCCTTCGTCTTCCTCTTCTGGTATGTCGGTAATATGTAATTTTGCATCCGACCCTCCTGTTGAATCCAGCTCTAGCCTAGCCCATTTTGTCACCTCCACGTCACCTTCAAGCAGTTTCAGAACCTATTTATGGACAAAAAATCAATTTATTTATTTGTAACGATAATAAAGCCTAAAGTAACATATTCACTTAATGAGAAAAATAAGATTTGGGCCTTACAGTGCTCATGTTAGGCCGAGCACGTGGTGCCCGTCTAATACAGAGGGTAGAAGCAAGAGCCATCCTTTCCATCTGATCAGCATCATATTCACCCAAGCTCGGGTCCAACAATCGTGCAAATTTCCCGCTACTTAAAATCGGCTTTGCCTGGACATGACAAATTTGTGGCTTTTAACATATACAATAATTGATAAACCAAAAAAAACCATGTATTTTCAGTTACAAATGGACATACCCACATAACCAAGCTTTCTTCGCCCTTTGGATATGCACTGCTTATCGGTTTCCTTCCTGTAAGAAGCTCGAGAAGCACGACACCAAACGCATACACGTCAATTTTCTCGGTAACTTTTCCGTGCATAAAATACTCGGGAGCCAAATAACTGCATCGTATAAGTTCATGAATTATCTCAGTCTTTTTCCTCAAAAGTTTTAACAAAAAATTAATAAATGAAGTTGAAGATACGAACCCGAATGTGCCGGCAACGTCGGTACAAGTTATATGCAATCCAGTGGGGGTAGCCCATTTAGCAAGTCCGAAATCAGACAGCTGAAATAAGCAAAACAGAATGATCAAAATAACAGTAAAAACAAATTAGACTTAATGTAGTAAAATGTTTAAATACAACACCTGTGGCTCAAAATCATCAGACAATAAGATATTTGATGATTTAACATCCCTGTGGATAACTGGTTTTTCACATTTACTGTGTAGATAAACGAGTGCCTCCGCTACACCCACCGCAACCTTGTATCGTTCACTCCATCCAAATCCCTTACCCTTCTTATTGCCTGATTTTTCAAAAGTACCATGAGAAAAATTAACACGAAAATAGATCAACATGTGTCTACATAAAAGGGGTCATTCTACCAACAACTCCTGAGCTGGCCCACATTGTCCCGTCCCAAAAAGTATCATTTGAGATGTAAATCGGGTACACAGTGGCCTGCTATGCCATAGGGGCAAAATGGACAAAATAGATCAAATGTCGATAACATGAAAACTGACATACCATGCAAATTATCCTCGAGACTTCCTCTTGAGAGAAGATCATAAACCAAAAGGAGTTTGGTGTCTTCAAAACAAAACCCGAAAAGGGAAATGATGTTTTCATGATGTAAAGCAGTAATAATCTCGATTTCTAACACGAATTCCTTCAATACATCGTCAGATGTCTTCAAGATTTTAACAGCAAGTTCTCTACCATCAGGAAGACAACCTCTATATACTTGACTGTTCCCTCCTTTACCAATTATATTCTCTGATAATTCAATCAAACCATTGGTTACCAAAACAGTATAAATTCATATAAGTCAACTATAAATGTGCAAATAAACAATGGAAATAGTGAAAGGAACAAACCAGGCTTGAAGTTCTTTGTTGCTGCTACAAGTTCTTGATATTTAAACAATCTACAACTACTCGAGTATTTTTCATGAAGACCCTCGAGTTCTTCAGGTAAGCTTATTGAATTCCTATTTGAAGAACATGAATCGGATTGAATCTCACCCTGTAACGATCGGTCTTTTTCATTATCGACTACACTACCGCTCAAATCTGAGTTTGTAATTTGTAACAGGTTTCTTGAGGGCAGTCTCATAGCCCACTGAACCACAGAGATTTGACGGGCAGGCGATCGATCCGAGGAAAGCCGGTTCGAGGAAATGGCTCGACGAAGTAGCGGCCAACCAGGTCTCAGTTCGGGCAGTCCGGGCAAACCGTGGGCTGAATTTGATGAAGATTGAAGGTTCTGTACAGGTACTAAAGCCATGTAATTGTAATCATCGCCAGTCTCCTCAAGAACACAAGCAGTGGTTGGAAGAACTGAATCCGGTGAACAAATCGAACAATTATATTTGAAATTGCTTTTCGGGCAATCTGGATTGGTTTTTACTAAATCTAAATTGAATTTGTTGCAATCAATTTGATTGCATTTATCATCCTCGTTTCCGTTACTCAATAATTTGGAATTCAAACTAAGTGATCTATGAATCACACTCAACAACCGGCTTTTATGATGATCTGAAGTCCCTGCAAAATACCCATAAATTAAATTCGAATTAACTAAAGTTTTTATCGTTCTTCAAAATTAGCCAGAAATAGTATGTGCGTATTCAATTCACCTTTTGCACCGACATTCGACAGTGATGAAGGGGAGTCCCTATGGAACACTATTTTCCCATTATTAACAGCAATAACTGCACAGTTCTTTGAAAGTTTTCTAGCACAGTATTTTGCTACGGAAGATGATGATTTAATCGCATGATGTGTTCTTGCCGTTCCAACTATAATCTCATTAGCACCGTAAGATTTCGCTTCTCGTACAAGGATTTTTCGAATTGAAGTACCTCTGCAGATCTTTAACTTAAGATCCACCTGCAAATTCACGAAACAGAATTTAATTGCATCACTGTTCCATCGAATAAGGATAATTAAACCCATAATTTTTTACAAGAATCGAAATAGCACAGGGAAGAATCAAGAATCAATGATTGACCTGTTTGAGGTTACAAAATCCTTCGTAGACTGCGAGAATGGAGTCGAAAGTTTTCACAAGAGATAGCAGTGCAGATTTCCCATCACGATCCACAATTTCTGCCCACAAAGAAAAACCCAAGGTTCATCATAAACCCTAGAACACAAATAAACCCATTATCGTTTTCAACAAAATAAATAAAAACAAAACTCTTACCATTGTTGGTTAGGACATGAAGAGCGATAACACGATCACCAGGATGAGCAGCTTTCACCAAAGCCCAAGTGAGTAACTCTCTGCTTTCTGAGTCTAATTTCACTCCGACGACTACCGTTCGACTTCCGGCAACATTCCGGTCATTATACTCTCCGGCGAGCTCCGATTGAGTCATCTTCACCGGAATCTAACTGATGTTGTCTACAGATTTCGAGGCAATTTTACTGGTAATTCTTGTGACAAACATTGAGCGGTCATATCGGGATTAAAATTTAGAGAGAGAAAGAGATCAGCAGATTGTGTAGTTTATTTGGGGTCTCTTGAAGGGGATGAAGAGAGGGCTTTAAGCTGCAACTTGTGGGTTCCACCCGCTGTCCCATTTTTACTATTGAATAACGGGTACAAAATAAAAATCTAAAAGGTTTTTGGCTACCAAAAAAATGCAAAAAATGTTTTTGATGTGATTTTCCTTCCACTTTTAATTTATATCATCGTATTTCTTTTAAAGCTTGTTTACGCATAATTATTCTCTTAGAAAACCTTTTTAGTATTATTAACTTCATCCATAGATTTTATATACCCTAGATTCAATTATCATAATAGTGGAAATATATATAATTAATCTAATGCAATTAACTTTTACTAAACCTACAAAAATCGTACCTAATGATATTAACAACTACAAGAGGAATCAAGAAAAAATCAAACTTGAGCAAAACAATTTGCTTAAAGACCTTTGATGATGAATAACAAATCCATAATGTTAAGCAAGATAGTATCCAAAAAAGAATATATCTAATGGTTCACACTCAATTAGCCCAAATTAGTAGTTAATTAGGTATTTAAGAAAGCTCGATATAAAACCCTAGAGATGGATTATAGATTCTCCTGAAAGAGAAAAGAAAATTCCGGATCTAAGAAGGCTCTGGAATGAGACGCCGATTATGGTGTCATGGAAGGGTATTAAGGTTGTCTCACCTAGGGAATTTGATAGGGACGAAGTCGTACCACCTAGTTGGCGAGCCATCGACTATAAGTGTAGCTTTATCAATCAATTCTCAGACCTAATCAACCACAACTGCTATCTAACTCTCATTCCACTTGTCTCGACACGACAAAGTAACATTTTTAATAAGCTTCAGAAGTTTAATTCATTGATTATTTTCGGTTCACGTCAAAGTTGATCGTCAACTGACATCCGATCATGGACCGTTGCTTAACAATTTTACCGATAATATAATGA
Organism: Cichorium intybus; assembly: GCA_023525715.1. Lineage (NCBI taxonomy): Eukaryota > Viridiplantae > Streptophyta > Magnoliopsida > Asterales > Asteraceae > Cichorium > Cichorium intybus. Next base: position 5,112,486 of record CM042013.1, read on the forward strand.
TTATCAATATATTTAATCATTTTTATCTAAAGTACCATCGAATTTCTTTATCCTAAAGAAATTTTCTCATAGATTTATGATTCCATTAAAAACATATATAATTTGTACAAAATCAAAGAGTCAACTTATTGGTTCTACTATGATAGGCAACATGTTTTAAAAACGAACGAATATTGCACATGAGATTTGACCGGATTAAAAATTCGAACATACGTCAAAATATGGAAGATGCGCCAACCTCCTGATCTTCTAGTTTACTTGCCTTTTTATGCTATTCATATTCCTTGGCATTAATTCTTTGCATTTCTTAATTTAAAAAATAATCACATATAAAAATGAATAACCAATAGATACATAGTACGAGTATATTTTTTTTCATATACACGGGTAGATTCAGGGTTTTAGATGCACTTCATTCGTGGTTGAAAACGTTTTCACTTTTAAGGACACCCACAATCGACTTTTAACTTGTTTCTTCATGGTTGTCTTATTATCAAGATATATAAATGCTTCCAAAAAATAGTATATAATAAAATATCATATAGAATAAAATGGTTTGTTATTTTGTATTTACTAATTTAATAGAAAAGCACAAAATTTCCATTGTTTTAATTAAATTCTTGTCAAATGTATTATTCATATGAGAATAAATCACATATCTTATTTTTATGATAAATAATTCATTATTCACATGTGAGTAATCGTGTACTTAATTTTTATTTACATGTGAATAATACATTTTATTCATACGTGAATAATACAAATGATGATAACTAGCATAAATGTTTTTATATATTTTATATATCAATATAGATATTGATTTATACAAAATAAAAAATTTAAATATTATGATATATTCGAAACCTTTATTCAATAAAAATAGTACTCTAAAATGGATAGTCAGCGTTTGTTCAGGACAATGTCAGTTGTACACTTTTAATTTATGTCTTATTATTTATGAATGCATTTTATTTTTTTCAATGATGTTTTTTTTTACTATTTTAAGAATGTTATTAGCATCGGTTTCATTTTTATTATCATACAATGCACTTGATGTTTTTTTTTTAAGAATGTTATTAGCATCCGTTTCATTTTTATTATCATACAATGCACTTGATGTGCATTCTCAAATCCGATATCACTTTTTTACTTTATTCTCATATAATATACTTCATATATATTCTATATCATTCTCTTGCACACACTTTTAAAAAAAGATAAGAATGAATTGTACATAATGAATAAGAATGATAATAATAAGAATTAAACTATATCCATTAAAATGGTGGCTTCAAATCAAATCCAATAAAATTGACTTGTATCCCAAGAAAATTTCATATTTCGTAATTCAGTAAACGTAAAAACTTCATCCAAACATATAAACGATTCAATTTTATAAATTGATTAATTTTTTCATTTTTTTTATCATTATGCCATTCATATTAGAATCCTTAATCTTTTTAATCCAATAGTCCATTAGTGGTCATACGTTCACATAATACATGCAATCCACAATTGATCGATATATATATATATATATATATATATATATATATATATATATATATATATATATATATATATATATATATATATATATATATATATATATATATATATATATATATATATATATATATATATATATATAATGTTATATTATATTCATAATGAAAGTATTATGTAAATATAATGATTCTGGAGTGTCTGATTGGAAGAATCAATTATTGTAATGAGAATATAAATAAGATTTTATCCATAAATAAATCTCCTTATATTAGAAAAGTTTCGGTTCTTATCAAAATTATCATAATCATTGCTTCTTTCAATCCGACACTCTATATTTGCTTTTATATATATATATATATATATATATATATATATATATATATATATATATATATATATATATATATATATATATATATATATATATATATATATAAACTTGTAGCTAGGCTAAATTAAAAATAAAAATTATACATTAGAAACCTAATAAGAATATTTTCATTATCCAAGTGTTTATGTTAGATTTTTTATTTTTAAAGTATGTGAATATTGCTTCATTGATGTTTTTTAGTATTGAAGTATAAATCATTAATATAAATATACTTCCTTGATACACATGTTATGAAAAATATATATAAAAATTATTAGCATTACAATTCCGTAGGCTACATATAAAACAATAATAAAATTTGAAATCCTATGACCTGCTATGAGTAATTGAGAAATGTTAATCTTCTTCAATTAATAATATTTCCCTTGCGGAGTACGTCAAACTTTCCCATATAACACTCTCATTTAACTCACGTTATCTAACATTCTAGCCTAATCGACTGTTTATGATTTTCCACCAACATGTCTAAGTATTATATAAACATGTTTAAATCATTACATCATTTACCCAAAGCTACACTAATTTGTTTAATTTCCTATCTTATTGCTATCAAAAAATGAGGCCATCCAATAATTCCAAGAAAGAAAAACCAGTTGCAACCCCATTTAGTACTAATTAAGGTTTGTGAAGATGAATATTAGCATTGTTCCATTCTTAACTCATTTCCTAATGTCGACTTCGACCATACAAATTTCCATTATGGTGGGTCATATCCACCTAAGATGTCCGATTATATTTTTGAAGTTATAAAGGACACTAAATAAAACCAATATAGGGACTCAGAAAGATGTTAGATGCTCCTGTAGTAGAGATAAAGAAGAAATGAGTTTGTAACACCCCAATTCTCAAAAATAAAAGTTTGTAACCATAATTACAAAATTTACATTACAAAAATATGGTATAACAAAAACATTATACAATTCAAAACATTGTTTCGGGTAATATAACTAAGATACAGTACCAGTTTAAACATATTAACAAAATATAGGCCCAATAATAATGTCTTCTAGTTCTCCCAAAAGTCTTCTATGTTTTATCTACTTCACCTGGGTACATAGCATTTTCACAAAAACAAACATATGTAAGACATAAAGTCTTGTGAGTAATGTGGAGACAAGTATCAAGTGCAATAAGCAACTAGAATACTAAATTCTTTCTTATCATTACAAATAATCACTATCAATGAAAAACTCTTTCTACTTTACATTTATTTATGAGAAAATTATCATATTTATCCTCCTTCCCAGTAAGGAACTAATCCATCTGTAAGGGTGTGCTAATTTCATTTCCCTTCGTGGCACAGAACTAATCTAACCACAAGGGCATGCCAATATTTCTCCCTTCACGGAGTAGAACAAATCTAACCATAAGGGCATGCTAAGATCACTACTTTGTGAAGGGAGTTACTATCCCAATAGTGTCTTATGACCCCTCTTCAAGTGCGTAAGATCCTAGTCCAGACAACTCGCTTCAATACTTTGACTCTTTAATTCATATTTACTCTACTTTCATCATGTAAAGATATCAACTATAAACATCATTCAAATGTACAGAGATATTATAATTCCCATATAAACTCATCTTCAATTCTATAGCTTTGAAAGTCATTTATCATTTCATAACGAAAGAAAATATTATTTGTTATGTACCATATAAAATATAAACATACTCACCTTAGATCTTGAAAGGAATGTCTAAGTGTTCAACACCTCTTTACCCTTTCCTTGCTTCTCTATAGCTTGATCCGTATCTATACAATTCATTTTTATTATGATATGAACCTATCTTTTTATGTCTTCATACTTTAATAACTTTATACTAGGAGTTGGAGATCAAACTACACAAGTATAGTAATAATAGACGGTGAATTTCATGAATTTCAAATCACACAGGTCGTATGGAGATCACATGGGTGGTGTAGACCCTTAAAAGTCTCGGGTTGTATTCAACTAGATCCTACGCAGGTCGTGTAGGACCTTCAGACCCTCGGATTGCATACCAGACTAAACCACACGGGTCGTGTAGCATAACACGTGTCGTGTGACGCTACAGACCCACTTTCTTTTTCCTGCACAACCTTTGATTCTTAATCTGTTTGGTTCCAGCTCAAATCCGAATCAAACGACAACTCAAACACACTATTAGGAACATTTCTAAACTTCCTATATAACCCTTACTCATTAATAAACATTACAATCATACCAATCTACATAAACCCAAATTCTAGGGTTCTTGAACTTTAGACATGAATTCTTGAATTCTAACCACAACCAATGATTGGATTGTGTTCCTATAAAGATTAGAACACAAATTAAGGGTTGGAGTCTTAGGATTATCCTCATCCACCCACTGAAATTCGGATTCACTATACACATGCCCGAAAGTGGGTTAAACAACCTCAAGAACATGATTTCTTAACTCAAATTACTTGGAAACCTTCAATTCCAGGTTGGCTTCTTCCGATTCCGCTTTAATTTCTCAAGACCTTCAAGAACAGACCTTATCTTGCTCTCTAGAATTTGTTGTATGTTTCCAGTGAAGAGAAATGAGACATTTCTTTCTTTATATACTTGCCCATTTTGCCAAAATGACAATTTGGCCCTTCTAGTTCATTTTTATTCACAAATGGCTCAAAACTCCTAATTTTTCATTTAAAGTCTTATTTCTTACACTCATACCACAATAACATAATATTATTACATAAAAGTCACTCGTAGGATCAAAAGACCAAATTGCCCTTTTTTACAATTTTCAACTATCAAGATCAAAATATAACAAACTAAGTATCACTTAGGTTATTGTACAACTTACTTGATAAAAGTTTCCGGGTTCTCACAGAATTATCGATATTAAGAAAGAAATTAAAGTTGTGAAAGTGTGCAGATCTTAATACGGATAATGATGAACTTGTTATAATACAACTTAGGTTATAATACAACTTACTTATTAAAGTTGTCAATCTTAATACGGATAATGATGAACTTGTTAAAAGTGTGATTGTCTTTCAAATAATATTAGAATTATTTTGATTGATGACACAAAATCATTGTGTCCATTAGAATTTCAATATTCCAATTATAATATTAGTTATTATATAGTTATTTCGTATTTAACATAATATTTATCAAAATATGTAACAAAATTATGTTTTATATAAAATTAAAATGAAAAGTTTGCCCTGAGTAAGTATGTATATATATATATATATATATATATATATATATATATATATATATATATATATATATATATATATATATATATATGTATATATATATATATATATATATATATATATATATATATACATATATATATATATATATATATATATATAATATATATATATATATATATATATATATATATATATATATATATATATATATATATATATATATATATATATATATATATATATATATATATATATATATATATATATATATATATATATAATATAATATAAATTTTATAAAGGAGGTCATCCAAATGAATGTGGTTCAAGATAGGTCTCATTCTTACACCATATTCATTTGAAACATCTACAACTTTTTAACTTCCAAACACTTAATCACTACCCCTTAATAGTTTTCTAACTTATAACTTATTATTATAAGATAGATGATCAATGATTTAAATTTATGATTAACAAATATTTGTTATTGTTTATTTATTAATATATTAATTTAATAATCACAAAAACCATTCATATTACTTTAATTTATATATCAAATATCAAATTAGAAATATTAAACCAAATCACAAAAACCATTCATATTACTTTAACAAAGTCATTTAAGTTAGTTTAATGATAAATAACTTTTTAGTTGAAATTTGAAGAGCTTTAATATCTATATCTATATGTCTATATATTTGTTATATTATAGTAATTTTTCTTTCAACCACATTGACTTGAAAATCCAATAACTTTTCAAATGCCTTTTAATAATATTTATTAACTGTTTTATTCATCTATATAATTGTTTGGATTTAGTATCAATATTATTATTAGTTTGTACTCATAAATGTTGTGATAAAGTTTTATATATATATATATATATATATATATATATATATATATATATATATATATATATATATATAATGATATTATAATATTTATTATGTTAATTCATTTTAATTAAACGTTAGTTGATAGTTTTTAAATTTGACGACAAAAAATATTTTAATGTTATTGTATATGTAATGTGTAAAATTTGATTCGTCGATATACGAAAGCCTCTAGCCTGATTAATAGGTATATTATTATTATTTTGTATTTAAACAAATTAGTATTTTAAAATTGACAACGTTTCTATCAACATTCAACAACCAAGTTAGTTGAAGTTGAAAATACATGATTTTTTACATTTAATGTTAGTATTTTTCATCATTTTAAATACCATAAGTATCAATTAACTATCTTAAATTTAAAGACCATTTGGAATTATAGTGATTTAACGATAATTGTAAGAACTCGAAAATTTTGGTAAAAGCCATAAAATAAATATATGTAAAGTTGGGTTTGAACGAGGGCGTAATGGTAAAATTGTCCAAAAAGGGCAAAATGGTCATTTGGCACACAAAAAACTTTTATGTAAAGGAAATACAATTATGGGGTAAGAATGAAAGAAAATAAAACTTATAATGTTTTAAAAGAAGTCCTTGTGCCATTTTGGAAAAAAAAAAAGGAACTTGAGGGGCTAGATTGTCATTAGTGCAAAGTGAGGAGGTATAAATAGGAAAAATATCTGCACTCTCCTCACTGTGAACTCATTTCAGCTACGGGAGAGTTCTAGAGAGTGCCAAGAGACCGATCATTGAGAGTTGGAGGAATTGAATGAAATTCACTTGGAATTGAAGAATTCCAAGCCTTCAAAGGTTAGTAAACTTGTTTTTAGGGTTGTTTAACCCATTTCCCGTGAGTAGGTTACTATAGCTTCGAAAACTTAGTGGCTAGAGGAGGATTATCCTATGATTCCTAGACTTAACTTGTGTCTTAAACACTATCTAAACCTAGTTTAACCATTGAAAGTGTTAAAAATCACGAAATGAGAATTTGAGCTCAAGAACCCTAACCAACGGGTTTGTAAGAACAAGTTGGGTTCAATGGTTCTTAATGAGTTTAATATGTCTTAACAGAAGTAATAAATCAGGCCTAGTTGTTAAATTCAAGTAATTTTAGATTTTGGGTAAAGATGTTAAAAATGGAAAATTTATGGAAAAACTTGGAATCAGTGATTCCATGGTTTAAAAGCATGGTTAAATGATGGGTTTTGGATTTGAAACTGATTTCAAATGATCTAGTAAGCTCTAAGTGTCATAAAGGGTGTAAGAAATCAGTTCCACTGTTGAAAATATATTAAAATGATTTTTGGAGTAAAAATGAGTTTTTCGGGAATGATTTCAAGCAAAAGTGATGAAATTGAAGAAACTATGGTTTAAATGTATAAAGGAGTTGTTATTTTAGTCCTAAAATGGTTGTAAATCGATTAAGTCAAGTATTAAGAACTTAATGGGAACAAATAGTGAAGTTGCAATTGGAAAATTTGTCAATTAAGGCAACATACTTTCAGGTCGCGACGCGACCTATATACACGTCGCGAAGCGGCGCCAGGAGCTAAATGCAGTTTTTCAATGAGTCTCCTGCCAAGTGAAATTGGATTTTGAGATTTGATGCTAGACTTGTCCGTTTGGCCTCAAATTTTAAACATAAGTCCATTATAGTCTAAAACTTCATGGAAAATTGTCGGAATGAAAATACGACCCCCCGAGGGTACTGTAGTAAAATACGTATAATATACGATTTATTTAAAGTTGGTCGTTTAAAAGTTGTAGACTTGTTATGACCCATATTGGTATAATAAGGACCCCAGTGAGCTATAGAGTCAGTTAGAATGAATGTTAATGTATAACATGTTAATTATAGGTTCATGACAAATGATTATTGGATCACAAAAGAGTATAAATGCAAGGAATGTTTAGTCAATCTACTAGCAATACATGAGGTGAGTACATGCAGTATTTTTACCCATTCTGGGGTACATGGCAAGTAAGTATTTTCAAGATTTCTTATAAAATTTCTATAGGTGAAATTATATGCAAGAGTATTATTTCTAACTTGTTTGTGAAAGTGTAATGCTATATTTGAAGTTATGTTTTGGCCTATGAGCCAATTACATGAAAGAATATTTTGGTTACAAACCGTATATGTTTTCAAGTATGAATAGGCGTATAGCCACAAAATGTTTAAGAAGTATGTTTTGGTTACAAACCGTCTATGTTTTCAAGTATGAATGGGCATATTGCCATAAGATGTTTGGAAAGTATGATTTGGCATTAAGCCTGGAATGTTATAAAAACATGTTTTAAACGTATGATTATTATGAGATGAAAGTTATAAATTTGGCATTTAGCCATAAAGACAGAAAATGATGAAGTTTGGCACTTAGCCACTATTTATATGTATGTGAGTAATGTTCAAGTAAGCAGAAAGTATTTTGTATGACTGGTAATTGTAGCAAGCAGCGTTAGTAAGGGAACCATGTCGTGTTCCACCTACCCGGGTTAGGTATGGAGTCTACTGGGGAAAAAGCCCCATCGCGAAGTAGATTTCCTAAGCAACTTCTATGGTGAGGATTGATCCGTTCTTTCTAGCCGTAGAGACTTGGGGTATCACTTATGGTAATTAAAGCCCTAAGTATAAAAATCCAGCAAGGTTATAAAAACCAGTCAAAGAAAGTAAGAAAGATGTTATTTTTGCAAAGTATGTTACGAAATGATTTTGAGAAGTAAAGAGTTATAGTATGTTGCTACTATAAAGTTTTGAAAGATGTTATTTTTGCAAAGTATGATATGAAATGATTTTGAAAAGTAAAGAGCTAAGGTATGTTACTACTATAAAGCTTTGAAAGATATTTTATGTTATAAGTTTTATAAAAAGGTTGGAAAAAGAAGTTAAATGTTTGAGTCTAAAACTCATGTAACTCACGAGACATTATTGTCTTACGTATTCTATGTTTTGCCATGTATTCCAGGTTAAAATGATTTGCTATAAATGGGATGAAGTTTAGCCGGAGTGGAGCTCGAGTTAGCTCCTATCTTGGACGCAAGGTTTAATCCTTTCTTGCTTACTATGGTTAGTTTTGGTATGGATTTGTAACACCTGCTGTTTTTAAACATGCAAATTATCGGTTTTTGATAAACCGTATTTTTGTATTCATGTATTTATACGAAAAACCATAGTATTTGAAAGCAATAGAAATGGGGTGTCACAATAAGTAATATTAGTTAGAATTAAAGAGTTTTGACATTAAAATAACTTTTTAATGGAATCAGTTAATTTGCATTGAATATGCGGTTTAAGATAAATAGTTAACTTCAACCACATGAAAATGCTACATTTCTACAAAGAGTTTCACCATTGTTATGACATATACTAAGAAAATTGAGCTTAATATAATGAAAAGTGATTGAATTATTTTAGTGCAATTGTGTAAGATATGAAAAGTAATCAATCTTAAAAATACAAATGTTATAATGGGATCGGAGATAGTATTTGTTTATGATATGATATATGTGTCTTTATGTTCATATTTTCTTTGTTTTTGTTGCATATAGATGCAAAATAATTATGATGCAAAATAACTAAATATCTCTATTGAAGCATATTAATTTGAATATTATTTGTTAATTGCATTATATTATTATAGCTATTTTAAAATTTGTAATTTTCAACTTTCTAATATATATATCTATTTTTTTTCTTATTGTTAAATATAATGTCAAAAGTTTATATCAACCTTTTATTTTAGTATAAAAGCATTATTTTATAGTTAACAATGATAAATTAATTATTATTCACAATATATATTTGTTAGTATTTTAATCATATAATTTTTATTTCTGTGCAACGCGCGAGTTTTCGCCTAGTATATATATATATATATATATATATATATATATATATATATATATATATATATATATATATATATATATATATATATAAGAAAATGACACATTGGTTTTCAAAATATACATTGGTGTTCAAAATACATTATATAAGGTATTATCATAAAAACATCAAATATCTTACATAATTCAATGAAAGACTTATGAAGCTTCCATCAAACCCGATTGAAAGTGAGCATCAAACTTGTCAATGTAACTTTTAATTACGTTTTTGACATTTTTGGCCAATAAAAGTCGCTAATGGAGTGATGGAGTAGGCACATGTTTGTTTTATTTTTATTTTTTTCATTTGACTTGAAGAACTCTTCTATATCTTTAGTCATTGTAATAAATAAAAGGTTGTCATGTGATAAACTACTAACTATTGATGGTATCGTTTTCTGATGCCCGTAATGGGGTCTCTATGTTGTTTAGGAGGTCTTGTACACATTTAAACTGAGAAATGAAGTCTAATACAGTGCTTTCAGTAAGACTCCACTGTTTGACCTCCATGTGTACCACTTCACATTCTAACACTGCTCATGTTAGGGTGGCGCCATAGTGGATGTTTTTTTTACTATGAATAAACAACAATAATTTTGACAGTTATATGGTTCAAAAATCGTTTTACTGTAGAAAAACTAAGTATCCATTTTCTTATTATGCTTTGGTGGATGTGGATCTGGTACATTCATTAGTTTGTGGACTTCTAAACATCGATTAACACACTAGACTACCCTAAGCTTTATCAAGGTTTAACCTAGACTCATCTTCAGGAGTTCTAATGACTTTTGAGTCTGAACACCCTCTGGGACCTCTTTACTTCAACTTAGACTTTAGTGGATGTCGATTAACACACTAGACTACTCTAAGCTTTATTAAGGCTTAACCGAGACTCATTTAATTGTGAATATAGTTTACAGAATCAACCCTGACACATCCAAAAGGTGAATTATTATCTCCCCATCTTTGTAAACCTACTTTTCTAAGCAACACCCATGCAAAGTCATCAGGTGCACCATAAGAGATATAGAGGTATTTTGTATTGGTACAAATTATCGTTTCAAAATATTGGTTTAGATTGAAGGCTGATTTGGTAGAGTTAGGTGTATGAAAATCCCTCACAGTTATAAAAATATATACATCACTACAAAACAAACCAAACATAGTAAAATGTAAATATGCATACCGAATACCCAAAAAAACCCATTTCGAAATTGTTCTTCGTATTTCAGTGTATGGTTTTTGTTTTGGTAAGCTAACCACAATGTCAATCAAGAATTGAATAACTTAAATACGATGAAATACATATGGCACACCAATTTATCCAAGAAACTGAAGCCATTTTGGGGTAGTTCATCGTATTTCGAAGTAGTTCTACTTATTTTAGACACTGATTTTGGACTTTTCAATTATAAATCGTGGAAAATAAAAGTGTAGAACTAAAATCAATGCTTCTTCCGGTGAAATTTTTTGAAGAATCTGAAATGTCATTCTAGAATGTGGTGGGTTCCACATTATGAGTTCTTTTTATATAAAGGGACCACATAAATGGGTAAGATCCGTCAGATATCAATTTCGGATCCAATGATTATTTTTTAAAGTGATAGAATGTTGGTTATTTTTAGTAATACATGTGAATGTCTTAATATCCGTAGCTTAAAACTTGGCGTCGCATGTTATTTCTCTTCTTTTCATATGCGATATGAATGACTAGGGGTGAGAATAGACAAGTATCCATCCTAATTTTTTTGGAACCAGAAACGAAACCAGTTTCGAGACGGAATACCCGGTTTTTAGCGTCTTTTAAAATATAATTATTACAAACAATAAAACTAACCATCAGTGCGTCATCCTGAAAAACTAGTATAAAAGATAATAAAAAAACAAATAATTGTTATCTTACTGTAGTTCTAACATAATGTATTATCAAGGTCCATATCTAACAAAAATTATGGTATTGATCGTATTTGTAGGTTCCGAAATCGTATTAAGGCACCTCATGTATCCACTAAATATAAATTGGCATGAGAAAAAATATTGTAAAATTGCATCTTGTTGTCAACGTTTTATGTAGAATCAGGATAAATATTACTTTATTATATAATAACTGTTATTTGTTTACTTATTGCTTTTATTGCTTTTAGTTTTAGTATATACAAAATCCATGCTAGGCATCGTACATCCAGTGATCCAACTTATTGAAAAAAATGCAAATGTGGTTGTTACCAATATTGCAAGTACCACTTATTATTAGTTAAATTTTTTTCATGATTATTATTTATTGTTATCAATATTTCAAGTAGCCCCTCTTATTAGTTAAAACGCTTCATGATTATTATTACTATAACTAGTATTTTTTTAGAACAACAAACATATACTACTCCTACTCATAAATTACTCCTGAGTCGTGAATACACCTATCCAAAAATATGCAAACTGTTAATCCGGTCCTGATATTAGTCTTGCGCTATCCAATGAATAACGGTTCTAAGAGATAAAAACCAGACCCAAAAGCATATTGATCAGTTTTATATGTAGGAATAAGAGCCGAAACCATCCACATCAGTCCTGTTAAAAAACCAACAGCTTAAGAATGATTCCAATTCTAAAAGTGGGTATCGGTGCTCACTGCTCACCCTATGACCGACCCGTGAAGCCTTTTGAAGGTATTTTATATGCCAATTAAAATATATTTTTTTACTTGACATGTATTAAAATATGATTTCATTGTTTATTTGTTTTTATTATAATTTGATAAAATATTGTTTTTACCCTATAAATAATCGATTAATATGGTTTAAGATATAGTTATTCACCGCATTATATTATAACTAGTGGGGACCCGTGCTATGCACGGGATAACTCGGTTCGATGGGTAGCCTGACTCGGTGAGTGGGTCGGGGTGTGTCAGGGTGCTTTCTTTTCGTGGATCCTAAAGCCACTTTCTAGATGATGTAATTCTGTCAAAGGTAAAACTATATAAAGCATTTGCTAATTGAAATATATTATTGTTTCAACCATAATCAATTTCCATTACTATAATAAACTGCAACAAATAGCAACGTACTTTCATTGTTTCATTTATTATAGTAATCTACCTGTAATTTTTTCTATTACAGCGTTATACTTTGAAAATCTTCCCGGTTACAGCAATGTCACCACCCAAAATCCAAATAAAAATCAATGTCAATGCTACAATTGAGTAAACTTTTAAAGGAAAACTGAAAGTACAATGGTATAATTGGGTAGTTTGTCAAAGTAATGTTCTAATAAAAAGAAACAAAAAGTAGAAAGTGTTCCTGGATGAAGAGCCCCAAACGCAACAAAAAAATGAAACCCACATTTGAAGTCTAAATAAACTTGTTTTGGGGTTGTGAATTACATACCGGTTCTTGTTAATACGTTAAGAAAACTTTTGAAACTAATAACCAAAATCATCTTATCTAATTACAGATTAGAAATAGACAGTTCAGATTTCAAAAATCAAAAGTAGATTAGACATGAACTGTTCTTGAAAATTAATTTCCAAAGTAGGTTGCTATAATCAGGAAAACTCATACTAAAATGCTATTATTAGCATTGAAATTACAGCATTCTACTTTGGGTTTTCCAAAATTTCTCACCTCATGACTTACAATATTCTCTGATGAGAAAATTCACCAAGTTGGGGAGTCAAACTTCCCGATAAATTCATGTTTAGCCATTGTCTGTAGACAATAAGTTAGAAAATAGGTTTACATAAGCCGACATGCAACAAAAAACAGCAAAAATAAAAAATGAAAACTTACATTTCTTAAACATGCCAATATCTATCGATATTGCTTTTATGAACACATATAACTCCTGTCCAGTTTGATGCGCATGAACAGTTTACTTACAAAGTTGACACTTTTTGTTATTTTAAATGGATTAAAATTAATCGGGGCTTGCTCCAAAAAGAGTTCTACATAATGGAGCAAGAATAAACCACAGTCGAATGAACTTGGCTGCTGTGGTAACTGCAAAAAAATATAGAGAGTATATATAACAAAATCAGAATTTAACATTTATAGTAGAAAGAGGAAAAAATTAATTAGATAAGCTATATATGAGTGTATCTTTTTGACTTGATAAAAAAGATCACCGAATTTTACATTTTTGCCCGTACATTTTCTTAAATATTTATAAATGTTATTTATTCAGATAATACCTCAAGTGAAATAAACCGCATATTATCGAATCTTGAAGCCATATCTTCATATGCCTCTTGCTGCCTCCCTTTCCACTCTTCCTTTAGGTAACTAAATTTACACATCAAGAAGTTTATGATATGAAAATACAATAAAAATGTTTTATGATCAAAAAATATAAAAATTGTTACCTATGCATAAGACCTTTGATGAAGCCACTATGACTGCATATGATAGAATCCATATGCAGAACACATGACACTTTATTTCACTTCTTTACATCTTCATCTAAACCAGAAACATAAAATTAAAACATGGATAGTCATGTGCGATAGATATTCAAGAGAAATGACAGATATACCATTGTGTGTGGCGACTTCCCCAAAATGACATATCACAATAAGACTCCAATTATAGGTGTCAAACAAAAGACAAACTATCAGCTGCTTGAATGAGATTTATAAAAAAAAAAAAGCAAACAGTTTTTCAACTTACTTGTAATTTACAGGAATAAAGACGAAATCTTTTTCAAAAATATTGACTTTTCTTGTCCACTTTTTCACGCGTTGAACAGTTGTTTTCCCTTCAAGGGCATCAAAAGGATCTTTATCCTGGTCGGCTAGCTTCCGGAAGAAAAAACTATTGAAAAAATGAAACATGTGTCTCTCTTCAGGATTGATTTTGTTCTTTAGATATCTGTCATCCATTATAATTTTAGCATTTGTTACATAAGTTTCTTTATATGGTAATGTGGAGTGTTAATTTGTAAATAAAGTATTTTAATCTATCAAACATAGTTGATATAAAAGTCAATGATGGTGTCATTAACAAACGTGTCTGAAAGTAGCAAATCAACATCTCTCTTACTAATGGAAACAGCATCAACATCCCCTTTTGGATATATAAATTCTTCAAAGGGTTCATCAAAGCTGCAACTATCCAACAAAATGTAAAAATCTATGGATCGAAATAATGACGATAAGGGCAAAATAGTCATTTTTATTGATTTAACACAATGGGTGTTAAAGTTAACGACACAGGGATCAAACTCGATAGCAAAAGAACCAAGCTTGCAAAAAGATTCATTTTTGGACTAAACCCAGTAAAAAACACATACCACAAAGATCATTTTTGTAACTAACTCAAGAAAAGTTTCAATATTGAAACTTGAAAGAAATCTTTATTCCACTTACTTTGGAAAATAATTCATCAAAGATGCTTGGTTTTGTCCATAAAGAGTGTCCCTGCAACAATAATCCCATAAAAACTATACTTAATGAAGATTCAAATTAATGAAAAAAGAGACCAATCATAACAATAATTTGAAGGATAAAAATAGAAACTTGAAAGTTTGGGAACATGCTAAAAAACTCACTCTAACTCAAGCATACTACTCCATAAAGCTTTGTACGCAACATTCAAAGATGTAATTTCTTCTTGTTTTCCATACCAGTGAGTGCCCGAAATTGCAAACTTCAACTCAACACCTAAATTACATAGAGTTTAGGGTTTAGGGTAAAACTGTAACAGCAAAAAGAGAATTAACAAATATTACCTGAAGTGCATTCTACTGTATATTGCCATCTCAACCTACATAAAAATCAAGGTACATGAATTATAAATTTGCAAAGAAAATTAAATTAAAAACTCAATGTGGACTTACCAGCTGATACCAAATATGAACTAAATCTTGAACACTCCACTGAAATTTAAAGATTTTGTCATCTCGATCTAAACTTAAACCCTCTATTTTGATGCAACTGACACCGAAAGTTACAACACAATCTGTACAATAGCTATCATCGAACACCATATCATCAGGGTAGAAGATAATCATTGAATCTTCAGTGTCCCATAATCGTTAAAACGAAACAGTAAAAATGACCCGGTGTCGCAAGGGTATGCGATGAGGTGGACCTTCTGAAGAAGAAGCCTAACCTAATAGGGTCTGGTTTGGCATGGGAAAAAAAAGAGTTTTTAGCATTTTAGTGAAGAACAGAAGAGGCGTAATGTACCATAGGAATCAACTCCATGAAACGCCGACCAACGACGACATTTTTGTGTCGCCATTAATGTCAAAATCGCACCCAAGAACCCCAAATCAGATCTCGTTCTCGTCATTCTCTCCCGCTATAAAAAACATTTAACCATTTTAAAGTTTATAAAAATTCACAAAATTTGCTTACCCCGAAAGACTATAGACCTTCAGACAGTACCTCTACCATCTGAACCACCTCAATATCTGAAAAACCTACAACTAATAACTTCGCTCAAGGGAGGATGTTGTCTGCAAAAAAAAATAATAATAATGAAAGATTAATACTAAAAACTAAAAAGAAGAAAGCAATTTCACTTATTGAGAAGAAAGTTTACATTTTCTTTAGCGAAATCGAGAGTTTGATGGATAAAGATTTCTCCACCAGGCTTTAAAACCCGTGAAAATTCTTCAAACAATTTGTCACCAGGAAAATCTTGTGATGTACCCATGGATATGATGAAATCCAAAGAGGATGTGTCCATTTGCGATGAACATGTGTAACAAAAGTTATTATACATTTTAAAGAGGTAAAAAATGTATGAGTTTATTGATTGTGAACTGTGAAGTGAAAAAAGTACTTAGTGATGATTAATGGGTCGATCTTTTCAACTGCTTCCTTTCTTCACCATTCGCATGGTGTTTAGTATTTCATGAAGAAGCATAACTACATTATTTATAAGTGCTAATACGTTGCTTTTCACCCTTTATGTGTCCTACAAAATTGGAAAAAAGTATCCAAATTAAAAAATCATGTGTATGATCGTATAAATTGTTGCTAAACGTCGTATCTGTGTTACACAAATTGATATAGAAAATTAGAAATCGAATCTAACTGCGATGGCTTTTGGATGAACTGAAAAAGTGACAAAATCATCAAATTTAGTTGCGAGAAGAACTGGTAATCCAAAACAAATGTAAAATCATCTGATTATACCGACGTAAATCTAATGATTATGTTAGTTGGCAATATTACTTCAAAACCCTCACCAAGGTTTAAGCCTAGAATACGAAGATAAACTTCAAATTTGTGGAAATTGCAAGCAATACAGGACTGAACCAAAAATTCAAAAATTGAGGTCGGAACTCACCATTTTAGGCAAAACGCAGATGGCTTCTGTTCGGTTGAGTACGAAGAAGAAATAAAAATTGCTCTGCAAGATACAAATACAGATAACATATTAGAATTGAGGTTTTATACGGTGGCAAGTAAAGCATAATACGTAGAAATGTTTCTGGAAGTTGGAAACGGACAGCGGCGATGATGGAAGGAGATCGGAGATTAGTAGTTGTTCAATCCATTCTAATCCTCTTTCCTTTGGTCTCGTCTAATGATGAAACGGGATGGTGAAGCAGCGATGAAGCAGAAGATGAAGCAAGTGCAGCGATTGATACTGTAAAGCTTCTGTACAACCCAAAAACAGAAAACCTAAAATCGCGAATGACAATCGGTCGATCGACTCTTTCACCAAAAACCCTACATCGTGGTGGCCCGATTCTGAATACAGTAAACGGCGGTGTGGCGGTCCGATTCCGATGCTGTGTTGGTAGTGTGGTGAAGAAACCACCAAGAACGGAAATTCACCACAGTCGCGCCAGAGATAAGCAACCGACAAACAAAGGGAGACGAAACGGGATCCCCAAAAGCGGTCGTAATTCGGAAACGCTAAAACCCAAAAAAGAAAACGCATGAAAATTAACATAAAGAAAATGTAAATGAAGACATGGTATAACACGGTCCAAAGCAACGCCTTTTAAATAATAGAATAATATGTGGTGGTATGTAAGTATGTAACTACAAAAATCTTTTTTTCTTTTTTGGATTTTAACACGATGACCACACATCACGAAGTATGTCTTGTGAATTTGCGGATATCTTTTTTTTTTTGACAAGAGCAAACAAATAACTTTTTGCGAGGTAGTTATATCATTCATGCAAATTTATATCATTTTCTTTGTTATGCAACCGTTATAAATATTATAGCACATTGATTGTTGCTATTAACTCGAATATTGTATTTATTATTTGAGAGATTTTTTTTCTTTTTTTTTAATGGCAAATCTAATCCTATCTAATCTACTCCTAAATTACACCTATGTCTATAGCGAAGCTTGAATCCTCAACCTCAAGGAGGAAGGGCAACATCAGTACCGCTGGGCTACAAGCCCTTTGGTATTATTTGAGAGAAATTAAAGTATCATCTTCCCAACGTTATGAGATTTATACTAACGGACCTCACTACTTACTCACAGCGTGCAGTTGTTATTCACGATGAATGGTATAAATCATATTTAAGAGGATTGTAATTCTAATTGGCGGTTTAACATTGTTTAAAAAAGATTTGTACATTTCAAATAGCTAGAAAATCTACTATGGGAATCGTAAGTGGACGTTCTAATTTCAATATAATCTTCCTCTAGTAATCCACCTACTTCAACAAGACCCGATCAACTTTCTGCCCTTAGTGTTGAGTTATCTACTGAGCTTGTATATCGTCATCTCCCCTATTTCAAATCTGATATTGAGAAGGCTATAAAAAGTTGTTGGAAAATATTTGTTGCAAATATAGATATACGAATCCCATTTTCCCATATTGTTCTAGAAACCATCTTTGTTGTTCACCCTTATGTGTCCCACCAACAACTCTTGTTGTACGGCCACATATTCCAGCTATAGTCCCTTTATAAACTATGTATATACATTGGCACTCTTCTACATCTTCTTGTTTGATTATAGAATGTCTTGTTGTAATATTGCCATTTGTAACTTTGAATATTGTTGTTTGATACCTTTAAGAAAATATTGTAAGTTGTACTTTTTTGAAAAAAATAAATTATTAAATTCAAAATATTCCGGTCATCCGCTAATGGTTCACAATGTACATGAATTATGTGATATGGTTGTTTTGTTGATAAATATCATCCTAATAATTATATAAGCATGTCAACTTCCTTTACCCAATCTATTCAATCGTATTTATCTTCTTATTTCTTTGAATCAATCACGAATTCACAAAATGGTAGTATTATAGTACATTTTATAGCGGAGGGGTGTCAAAGAATGTTAATGGAATATGGGAGTATATGCCAGCAAATTGTAATAATAGTAGTACTTTACATTTGCATTTGGTATAACCTATTTGTGGGTTGATTAATTTGGTGGCTAGAAAATTACGTGCAGCAGATAATCAGATCAAGTTATCCTATAAATATCTGATAATCAACACTATTGTCTATATAACTGGCAATTATGAGATAAGCAACTATTTAGATATTGTTTGTTATGTGTATCCATATATTATATGTTGTTAAGCTTGGTGCGTCTCATTTAGGTGACACATGATCTCGTATAAATCAACCAAGCAGAAGAGGATCTACTAGAAGGATACGGTAACTAGAAGTAACCAAGTTTCGACTATGATGGTTTCACATACCGATCCTTATGAGTATGTTGAATTGTATAAATGTAAGAATCTTCTTAAGGAGGAAGCTACATATAATATTGTTATATCTAAGATTTTTGGTGTATATCCTTTTGATTAATGATTCTAAACAATCCCCATTCTATCTCTATAAACAGAGAATTATGATTATTGTAAAGGTAAAGGAGAACATTCATTGTGATTTAATGGATGATATGGATTTGATATTCTTGTGGTGGACCACCTGTTTGTGTAGGAAATAGTGCGTAATAAACAAGGAATATATAGTATTATTGATTACACATAAACATATGATGTCACAACACTATGAGCATTCAATGTTATATGACATAAATACTATATTTATTGTAACGCCCCGGCCCTCCAAAGCCTAAGGTTTTACAAGATAATATCACCAGGGATCGTCCCATGATCCAAGCCGAGCGTTACCTAAACCTGCAAAACCACATAAAATAAAAGGGTAAGCTATAAAGCTTAGTGAGTAATCGAATCACAGTATGGCCTAAATAGCCACACTCGTTTCACAGAATCATTTTACTACACTTGACCGTCATACGATCCCTTTCCTTACTCGTACATCATACTGTGAAACTACCGTATTACCCGACGGAACTCATTCCTCGTACACTCTTACTACACTTTCTTCTACTATTTGGTAACTTATATCGTTGTTGTACTGTCTAACGTTACTCACTTACTATATCTTTCTGTACTTCTACTGACTGGTAACTTATTCGTTACCATACTGTCTACTGTCTGGTAACTTATACGTTACCATATTGTCTGTCTTTCTGTACTTTCTTCTACTGTCTGGTAACTTATAGCATTACCGTATTGTCTGATGTCACTCACTTACGATATCATATACCGTGATGCGTTCTACTATTATGCCGTCTATTTTATTATACGGCGACTCATTCGTTGCTGCTATGTTATAAAAGTTTACCGGTTCCGCACCGGGTTATCTGTCGGTACTATTGTTCTTAACCAAATTCATTATTTGGTACTGTCTACACAATTTCCTATGCTTGCTTTATAGGATATCTATATCCCCTCTAACTTACTAGACTAACACTGGTGCAACATATGAAGTTGGCACACAGTATCTACATAATCTTCTTTGTATGTCATATGTCGTCCTTCCACATGGACACTTTACTATTGGTTAATCATACTGCTTAGTATCACCCCGTGACACACTGTTTCTCATAGGCCAGACTCGTTAGACGGGTCCGTAACATATCTACTTTTCATACAACTACTAACACATAAGTCATAACTGTACTACTCTGCATTTCTTTCAATAATTTCTTTCTACTATAGTTTAACAGGTATAAACTACTATGGAGATACGGTAGCGATTACTCACCTGAGTTTGGTGCTTCCTCGGAGTCCTGGCACATTTCTCGTTTCAGACTTCTGATAGCTCCCGAGCACCTCGATGCTAGCTACCACTAGCTCCTTACTTCTCACTATCATCTCTCAACGTATACTCCTTACCAGAACACTCTCCTATATCGTATATGTGTTTGGTGTGTGTTCTGCCTCAAAATGAGGCTTGTGCCTCGTATTTATAGGCCTCTGGACCTCCTTCGCGTCGCGACCAAAGAAAGGGTCGCGTCGCGATGACTCACCTCGAATGATTGCCTGATTGCGCGATTTACGGATCTGCCGACAGCCGTCGCGTCGCGACCACCTTGCCCGTCGCGTCGCGACGTGCCGACACTAAAAAGTGTCTCGTTTTTCCACTTTTTTGCTCCGTTTTGACTCCTAGGCTTTGATCGTTATATTTTTCTTATTTCATAATGACCTTAACATCGTTATTTGGTCACACTAAAGGTCAAAACGCTCTTACTTTTAATCTATAGTCCCATCCGAGACATGGGTGTCACAATTATAATGGATACATTTATTATTTACCAAATAAAAGATAAATAATAGTTATTATTTATTGGTCAAAAGCGGAATAAATAAAAGAAAGAGTTTGTTTATTAAATTAACTAATTTTTTTAATAAAATTCATTTATTTAGTTAAAGAGTTAATTAATATGTTGAGCTACTTAAGGAAGTTTGCTAGAAAATGCTTAAAAAAGTCGACCCACCAGCTTAGTATTTAAAAGAGTTTACATGTCATTAAAAAATAAGTCTATATAGTTGAAACCACAATAGCTCCTATCCAACATCCCAATATTAGCACCCTCTTTCCTCTACCTTTGTGGTCGACAACTTCAAGCCAAGAAAGAAAAAGGAACAAGTTTGATCAGTGATATTATTAGCAACATTTGTTCCAAGCTTTAAACAATTGGTGTTCTCCAACATCAAATGTCCCTACAGTTAATCTATATTATATAAAAAACATATGGTTGTAAGTGCTAATATTAATAGCTCTAATTCGGTGCTTGGGGATTAAAACTTTAAAATTAAACATTCCTCTATTGTCCTTGATTCATTATCTATTTTTGGAATCAACCAAACATCAACAATGATATTAGTGCCACTTTTTAACATCGCAAATTTCGGAATAAAAATTTCATTTTAAAAGCATGTTAAACTCATAAAAACAGGTTAAAGATAAAGACCAATCGTTCAAAGTTTAGAAAATCGGTCCTTACAAATCCCATGACATAAAAATGAGTATAAAATGAAAACCAACGGAAGTATTGAACACCAAAAGTCGAATACGATATAGTCGCACCGCGCTCCAATTCTTTATATAGAAAAGTACCTGAAAAACATTTAAGGTGAAAGAGTAAGCACAAAGCTTAGTGAGTTTCCCAAGATACCACATATTTCATATCATTCATACACATAAAGCATATACAACATCTAGGAACGACCTGTCAAGCATCGTACTTCTATCCTTCAACACCTTCGTCATGTCCGGAACCACCTGTCATGCATCGTCCTTAAATTATTCAGCACCTTCGTGGTGCCCGACACAATCGGTCATGCATCATTCAGCACCTTTATGGTGTCTGACACCTGCAAATCCTCCAACATCGCCGACCACCCACCCCTCTTCAACTGCTGCTGTTCCGAGTGTTACATGAGTTATCGGGTATGATTGTAAGACACAGAAAAACCCAATTCTTTTATCAACAATGAATTGATCACAACGTTTTCACTGGGCACCTAGTGATCAAGATTTTATCGGCTCAATTCGTCGATCTCTAATGTACAAACCCTACCTCCAATCAGAATCCTAGGGAAGATGAGAAACGACGAGGCCGACTCCCATATCCGATGGCAAAAAGGAGAATTAATATGTTGTTTGGCATTTGGAAGGTCGATTTGTGTATGGTGATTAAGTGGGAAGATCGATTTGGTGTGTTCATATGCAGGTCATGTCCAAATCGAGGACATATGTTAGATGTTTGTTGAAGATTATGATAAACTCTCTTTCTTCTTCTTATTAACAATACCAAAATTATTACTGTTTCCAATCAATTCTTTTCTTTGTTGATGGAAATATGAACTTTCAATATACTGGGTCTGAATCCCTTTCTTGGTACCCAAATCATTATCATCCCAATGATTCTTCTTTTTGTTGACAAATATACAAACTTTCAACATCTTCTATCTGAATCCTTTTCATGGCCAAACTATTAATGTTCACAGACTTATTGTTCTTCACCAATCTTGTTTCATGTCCTGTAATGTAACGTCCCCAATTCCGCAAGAAATTTGTCGTTTTAAAACAATACAAATACATAAAATAGTTTATAAAATAAAAGCCATTTGATTAAAACTTTGAACTCAAAACATACAAAATGTACTTATCAAAACATTTTTAAACATTATTCAGCGATAAACTTAGATACCAAAAATTCAGATGCGGTACAATCGTGCCATGCTCCAAGCTCAAGACAGCAAATACCTGAAAAACAGTTAGGGTGAAAGAGTAAGCACAAAGCTTAGTGAGTTCCCAAAATACCACACGATTCATCAATAAAATCATCGTTTGACTATCGGGCTTGCCCCGATCTGTCGGTAATCAACTCATTGTTTGACTCTTGGGCTTGCCCCGAACCATCGGCAATCATCGTTTGACTCCCGGACTTGCCCCGATCCATTAGTAATCATCGTTTGATTCTCTGGTTTACCCCGATCCGTCAGTAAGCATGTAAGGCACATACATCACATATCTACACACAGTAATTAAGCTACCTATGCATGTAACTTCACCCATAGTATAGTGAGATTACTCACCTGATCCGCGACCTCAAGCTAGACAGCACTCTACACGAGTGCCCTCAAATCCCGACAACACGAACTTCCTAACAAGGATAAACTTCATTTAGATCTTCATAAACACAAAACATGATAAACCTCTAAGACTGGTATCCCAAACCCTCAAGTTTGACCAAAAGTCAAATTGGTCAAAAAGTCAATTGGTCAAAGGTCAACAGTCAACAGTCAACAGTCAATAGTCAACAGGCAGTTAGCGCCGCTAACTATGAACTACCTCAAAATCCTAACTTTACCATCCAAACATGACCATACAAGCTCTAGAACAAGATCCAAGTCCAAAATGGTCCAAAACTTAACAAAACCACCAAAGAGAGTTTGACTTACTCTCTAAGCCAACTTAATGGTTCTAAATCAGGACTTAAAGGCATAAGTTCCAGACTTTATCCTTCCCAATCATGGATAACACCAAAAAGAAACCATCATTTCATTTCAATCCATAGAATCCCACATAAAACACAAGAATAACCTCAAAACTGTAAAAAGGTGGGAACTTTACTCACAATGGTCCAGAAACAAGAAACTTTAGCTGATTTCCACTTGAATAAAGCTTCCTAGCAACACCAAGCATCCTCTAGTATCACCATCTCTTCAATAATGCCTTCCAAAGTTACCAAAATAGTCAAAACCAACCAAGAGAGCTTAGAGAGAGGAGAAAAATGACCTTGGGGATTGAAATGATGAATATGGTGGCTGTCCTAGGGTTCCCCACCCTTACATATGGCCCAAACTTCAAAATCTAGGGTTTTGGCTCAAAATTATCAGTTAGCGTCGCGAACTCTTCGGTTAGCGTCGCGAACTCTTCAGTTAGCGTCGTTAACTGAGATTGTGCAAACCCACTACTAAACCCTATGAACATTAGCGGTGCTAATCCTTAACATTAGCGATGCTAACTGCAATTAGCGGGGCTAACCCTTGACATTAGCGATGCTAACTGCATAATTTCCCAAAATCTCATATTTTGCTTCCTTTTTCGCGTTAAACTTGAACCTCTCGGGATTAGGGTCTTACATGTAACTTCTTCGATAATAGACCTAGCGACATCAAGATTGTGATCATCGAGATCATCTTGGGAACCAATGAGAGCTTGACTGTTCGGAGGGAAATATATGTTTTATTTGTGGAAGAACTGTACCTGTAAAAGAAAGTCCAACCAATTGCAGAGAGATGATTTTTCGCTTTCATCATCATATCTTTGACATCTGGATTCATTATTCTGCCTATTTGAACGTTGCATGAATGACCTTTGTCTTCTTCCCTCCTTCATTGGGGGTGAGTTGATGGTGAATGGGTTTCTTGGTGATGGTGGCGATGGGTTTTACAGCGGAAAGAGAAAGGAAAGAAATGGAAGAGAGAGAAAGGGCTAGAGGATTAATTTTGTTTTTTGTTTATTAACATTGATAAATAATTGAAATTAATAGGAAAAAGAAGGTAAATGGGTAAAATAGATATTTTAATTTTGACAGGGACTAAATCAATAAAGAAACCTTTGAAAATGATAATTCATACAAATTTGCAAATGTTTAGATGAGAACCATACAAAATAACAAACCACAAGGGCCATTTTTATATTTTTGCCTATAAAAATTTATCAAATATAAAAAACAATACCTACTTATTATGCTTTGATATCAAATAATTATAAACTAATAAATATTTTATTATAAAATTTTATTATAATATTAAATAAACTAATAAAACTATAATGGAGTGTAGAAACAAATCTCTAATTTTAAATATATGATTACGTAACAGGTAACACTCCTAAAAGTTGTAATCATTCTTGTAATAAACTTATAAAAGCAACGCCCTAACAACCCGTGAGTTGATGACATCACAGTTATGTTTCCTTTTTGATCATTTAACCTTACAAATTACAGTGTAATATATATTTTTGCATTTTTAGAAAAAAGGCTAGATTTTGGGTTTTTGGATTCTTTTGGATTGGAAATTGATCGCAAATTGGTTTGGTTTTTTATATAAACCAAAATAAAAATAAATAGAAACAAGTCGAAAAAGCTATGAATCAAACCCATCATTGACACCGTTTTATAAATACAACTTTTTTGAGCAATGGTTATAATTAGTTTGCAAACAGGTCAAGCTTTAACCAAATTGTTCCAACTTGGATTCAACTCAAATTCGTTGAAACCGAATTGTCTTGAGGTCGGACACAAACCAGAAAAAAGAAAATTAATGCATTTAATAGTTCGAACCCGAATTTACCAAGACTCGACTGAATTGCGGTTACGAAAAACAAACATGGGGTCACATGGAAGATAGTTTTAGGTCTCACCGACACACACACGTGGCTATCAGCATCATGGTCCCACCACGACCATGCTTACTTTATCACATGCCTGTTAGTTTTATTTTTTCGGTAACCATGAATCTATGATTTTCGTCGCCGGCCCAAGTGCACGTCTTTCCGTTTTTGTCTTTGTCCTTTTTTTGTCGTGCCCAATCTTCACCGACACTTGTTAAGTTTTAATTTCTATAAGGCTATAAGGTACCCATATTAAAATTATCATCTCATATCCACCTCTCTACCACAACATTAAAAATACTCATCGTTTTACATCATTTAAAATATAAAATTTTAATTAATTTTAATACAAGTATATATAAAATAAAATTACAATTTTACTAAATTAAGATTGCATTAATATACATATTACATTAATAAACCTAAAAATAAAACTAACCAAATCTAAAAATAAAAATTATGTTTAACGTTTATATTTTTTGAGAATTTCTTTTTTATCTCGATGTAGTGTTTCGAGGTCCTTCGGGTCGATATCTTAGATCGGCATCCTCAAATTCATGTCGTGGATGAGATCTTGTTTGAGTGCCGATTTCTGTTTAATCTGCACATATTCTTTTTGTAGTTGAAGATGTTCATCGAATTTCATTTAAAAAAAATTCATCTCCTCCGCCTCGGATACGCTTTTACCCGAAGATGCTTTCCTTTATCTCTACCAAACGATCATTGAAGGGGTTGTTATAGTTCAATTTATTCGAAGTCATCGTTGAGGTCGAATTCAGTACGATCATCCGAAGTTTGGGTGTAGTTGTTTGATTTAGATGTTATTGACCGCTTGTTGGATCTAGTTGATTGACTAAGTAGATACGGCTTCAATGCCCACTTCGGTCCCATTTTTAGAATTTTCTAAGCTTTCAAATATGTAAATGCTTTATTGTCATGTTGTTGTTAATATTGTTGATGAAGAGCCATATTTAATACGTTTAAATCATTTCTCCCACAATTATGCATTTTGGCAATATTATTGAATATGTCATCGAACCAGGTGCAACTAGCTAGCAAATCCTGCTATTTGCTCGAAAGAGCGCCCATATTCCAATATACGCCTTTATCCATCCTTTGGTGGAAATAATCTAAAATTTGTTCCCATAATCTTTCGTCGATTTAGTTGGTATCAGTCAAAGTATCTTGAGAGATGGCGAGCCAAACACATGTCAATGCAGCTTATTCGGCTTCGTTCCAAAGTCTAGGAACCCTTTGTTCCATTATCGTTTTTATGGTCCTTTTTCTTAAGCCTTTGGGTTGTGCCTCCGGTTGATTTTCACGTGAATCTTGCTAAAGTTGTGGTTGAGATGCTCAATTACAAATTTACAATGACATGACTTATGACATATCCGATTTGACATTTTGAACTAGTTTAAAACGTCTAATCGATTTTTTAGAACGACTAACTTAGACGCTCTCTAATTTATTATTAAATATACACTTATGTCAATCACAGGACGTGAATCATTAACCACTTGAGGAGGAACACATTTCTAACACACATTGATATTGTCGAGACAAATGCCCTTTGGTAATACATGCAATTTATTCATCTTATATTGAGGACAACAACATAGAGAATACAATGTAGCGTTCGACAAAGCTTCTATTATTGTGTAATCATGTCCGACCAGCAAACAGTTTGATTATTCAAGTGTTAGCGTTGTCAATTTTTGCTAATGCGATATTATAAGGTTTGATTCATTCTTATTTTCCCATGTGACTTATGTATTCAAAAGATTACGGAAGAGACAACTAAATTTCGATTATAATGGACTTTGTGTTTTCCAGATATTGAAAATTTGTATGATGCTTGATTTTCTAGGTTTAAATTTGTGCAATTCTCCACATTGTACGGAGGTATTTGTTTGCTTCTAAAAAGTGCTTATTTACTTATTATCTTTTCAAAAAGTCAATCATCTTTATTTACTTATTATCTTTTCAAAAAGTCAATCATCTTTAAAAAGTGTTTGAGAAATACATAAGTGTTTTGAAAAGTGTTTGTTTGAAAATGTTATATGCTTCTTACTTTTTTAAATAACTTATAAAAAACTATAATATTTTTAATGAGCTTTCCCACTCTCTTTTTCATTTTCTTTTATCTTTTCCTCACATTTTTTGTTATTTTAAAAATATAGTTAATCCAAACTCTTTTTAAAAAGGCTTATCAACTTATAGTTTTTTGTCATCACATAAATCAATCCAAACATTTTTTTTAAAACTCATTTTTGACTTAAATAAGCAATCCCAAACACCCCCTAGTGTTTTAATAATGTGTGTATTTTTGTTTTTAGATGTTAAAAGCTTTTCAACTCACGGAAGTTATGGATCATTGCAATGAAAAAGTATTTGTGGCCTTCTTATTTGGTTTTGACTAGCCTTATGTTTTTTTAGATCTTAGACCATGGGTGTGGGTGTGGGTGCGGGTGACACGCCTAGGTCGTCGTGCGGTCAAAAATAGTAAAATAACCTCACTCACACTAGTACAGTGGTAGTCGGGGTCGATCCACAGGAGTTTCGTGGTCAAGACAAGACGATAGCTTACCAATTGTAATGTCACGCTACAGCTAGATGGACTAACTTGTACTTTCCCAAAACAATCCAAAAACACAATATCCAAACAATTGCTAAAAACCAAATCTAACATAAACTAAACTAAACTAAATCAATTTCTAAACTAAGTTTGCTTATTGGAATCAGAAACAATTCTCAGAATCAGAAACAAACAAGAACAATCCAAAAGCATTCAAAGCAATAAAGCATAAATAAAGGTAAATAATGCAAACCAACACGAACTGAATGATTAACTTGATTAAACTCCAATCCAGAAGGTTCAGAACAGTAACATACGAAAATAAGAAGCTATAACCTACTGCTACTGGTTGTCACTATACAGAAACACCAAGCTACAAGCTTAAAACAGCTAAACTAATATTGAAAGCAAGTGAAAAATATAAAAATACCACAAAGGGCTATTGAAATCTCGAAACTTGAGTCAAAGTCGACGTAAGTCCACCTTAGGGTCTGATCTTCGCGGCGCGCAGAGCTCATAGCCGCGGCGCGCGTAGAGCCTTATCCCCGTTTTCTCGCGGTTTGAATTTCTTCCACCGCCTTACTTTTGATGTGGCGCATCGCGCATATATGTATTCCCGCGGCGCGCGTGTCCAGTCGACTATTTTTAACTTTATCTTCAAACTTCTTCATTTTGTCCGCTTTTAACCCCTGTTAATAACTTTTCTTTGCAAACAAGTACTAGCCCAAAAAGTGATAAAACCAATGCATATATGATATATTTTCACCAAGAATAGGGCTCAACAACGACTAAAATACTTGATATTACTAGACGTTGTCAGCGGGGAGGTCCTCCTCTACGAGGAACACGCCCCCTCCCTCCCCGAGAGGTCCCCTCACTTTTCCTTATCGTTAGGCCCGTTCCTGATGGTGGTCAACACGGGCAACCGCTCAGGGCACATCGTCTTAGGGGCCCAAAAATTGTATGTCCAATCTAATATATATGTATGTATTAGTCTTCTAACAAATACAAGTTGTTGAATATTTTTATACTTTTTTAAAGCAAATGATACTTCGGGGATAAGATTTTTTAATTAATTATTAGATGCACTGAAATTGTTATATCTTAATATGAATTGTATAAGGGATTAAGGTTATGACAGTAGTTCCAAATATTGAAGGAAAACACCAAGGTATTAAAAAACGACTACTTGTAATTGTTATAGCTATATATATATTTTGAAACTATCTTATGAAAAACGTTAGAAAATATTTTTTTTATAAATAGTTTTGCTAAATTTTTTTAGGGGCCTTTGTTTCTCCTCTCGCCCTGGGCCCCAAAAAAGTTTGGACCGGCCCTCCTTATCGTAGAGGAGTTTTCATCGTGTGGGGTGAACAAATTGACATGTATGTTGATAGTACCTTGTGCATTATTAATTGTACCAAAAGTGAGGGGAAATGAGAGGTAACTATTTTCAAACGTGAGGAAAAGAATAATGTGTGCTGGTTGAATGCTAACGTATGAGAGAAAAAAAGACATATCGGATAGCCTTAAAAACTCTAGGAATTGTAGGCATTATACATGAGTCTCCAATTTTAAACAAGATGTCATCTTCATCAACATCTAAATATATATCCAATCTGGTGTATAAAAAACTCGAATATGTTAGTGGATTGGTAAGTGTTTTATAAAGTTTAATATTAGCAACATGACTAAACGGATTTCCTTGATTGCTATATTAAAAATGAAACACGTATATTATGTGAAAACTTATATTAGATGATTGTTCATATCTTTATTGGATGTATATCTAGTAGGCTGTCTTTATATTTCAATGATTAATTTTAATTTTGCCGCAATATTTACTAATTATCGGATATATAAATTACATTGGATATTTGAGACTGTATCTAATAAAATTTACGGTTGATATCTATTGAAAATCAAACATTGCATTCTTTACATTTTCTTTTTGTATTATTGAATTA
Source organism: Cichorium intybus (assembly GCA_023525715.1). NCBI lineage: Eukaryota > Viridiplantae > Streptophyta > Magnoliopsida > Asterales > Asteraceae > Cichorium > Cichorium intybus. Next base: position 5,143,048 of record CM042013.1, read on the forward strand.
ACATATTAAATAAAAAAGTGATGATAGTGTCTACCAAAACCCCATAGCTATAAAACTCATTCCCACCATTAAATGCCATGACAAAAGGAAAGCAATCGAAACAAACAACGTGAATTAAAGCATTGATATGACGGATACATACGTCAAACAAAATTTTTGTTCGATCAGTATTGCTTATTATAATAATTGACTAATCATTAGAGTAAATTACAGAAATAGCCTATGAAGTTTGGTCAGATTGGCGTTAGTAGTCCAATTCTTGAAAAGTTAATAGTTTGTGTTGGTGTGGTTTCAAAGCTCTTTTTTAGAAAGGTCTCCCCTAATGAGGATGTCTGAGCCAGCTTTTACGTATTTCAATTTACAATGCGAACTATGAAGATATGCGTCATGCACTCAGATCATGACAAACGAGCCTCCATGCATAGGCGGCCTTAAGGGGGAATGCAAGATGTGTGATTGCACAGACTCATATCGTCTAAGGGCTCGAAACTTTATTTATGTTTAGTATATTAGTGACGAAAAAATTATATTTAGGGGTCAATTGTTATTTTTCGCATAGGGATCTCAAAATCAACAAGACGTTATTACCTCAATAGCTACAAGAGCCTGTGTATTGATGTTTGAACGTGTGTCAATGGATTATCCATCACATCTTCCCATGCCTTACCAATCTGACACTCACATTGTGGTTTCCATTGGTCCTTTTGGCTAAATTCGTCTATGGTTGCCGTTAAATCAATGTAAAATGACCATTTACCCTCATTTTGTCCTTTATGTTGTTTACATCGTTATTCCACGATATAAATGTGCACCCGCTCACACATCCAAGTCATATTCATAGATTCCACCAAATTCTAGCAGATCTTTGAGATCGTGACACTGGCTATTTTCGTCGTTCTTTATGTAAACATATGGTTTTCCTTTGAGATAAGCATCTGCAATGTAGCTGGAGCAATGTCGCTCGACTGCTTGAAAAAGTCAGTTATGATAGTCACGAATGACCTATTGGTGTTAAGATCTAACTAAATCAATCGTTTACAATCATCGAGCGTCAAAGAGATGTTTCGGAGGATTAGTTGTTTCTAAGCTTCAGAATGGTGCAGTTCAGATTGATGCAATTACTCAATGTAGGTGGGATTGACCCCATTAAGTATTTGCAATCAACAATTAAATTATGAAGAAGTTGGATGTACATGAGTAATTGCGGATTTCGCTATCCAGTTAGTTAAATCAGATGATCAATTCTTGAAGCTTTAGTAAAAATAGAACATGTAGGATTTTTTCGATATTGGACTTATGACTCAATTATTTTCAAGGTACAACTCCTTTAAGATGATGGTTGTACATTGACATAGTCGTGAAGGGATCCCACCGAAAATCTTATGGAACTCAAATCTAAAGTCTCAAATTTTGTCATCTTTGAGAATGAATCCAACAAGAAACCTATAAAATTATTTAAAGCCAACACTAATGTTTCCAAGTTACTAATTTCCAAAAGGGTCTCAATCGGTAGCTCCCAAAAAAAATGTGCGAGAGGTATCAAGTAGTTGTAGAAATGAAGCCTTGAGAGAAAATATTAAAAGGTTGTTATAGAAAAGTTCAGTTCCAAGAGCGTTGAGCATAGAGTTTAAATGTGTAGAGGAACCCCACGTTGGAAATGAAGCTGGAGGTTGTCGTTGACCGGAAAAATGTGTTTTTTCAACGGACCTCTACCGTCAAACCACCACCAACAAACTTCTATGTTGGTAATTTTATATTTTTATGCATGGATGGAACAAGACTGATAAGGGCGTTAAGTACGAGTTGGAAGATGAATATAGTAAGGAGAGATTGAAAGCATGAGCCTTTTTGATTGGACAAATAAAATAGAATGGGAGATATCCAGTAAGTAGGAGTGTCTATCCGAAGAAGATGAAAAACGTGAATGGGAGGAGTTTGGGTGGGGGTGTGGAAAAGGGAATGAGGGAATGTGATTACTATAATATGATTTCTAATTATATTTTATTTGTTTTTGTAATTTAATTAAAAACAAAATGAGAAAATGAAAATAGAAAAGACAAAATAAAAAGGTAATTTAAAATAGGCTATGGACGACGTTAGCCAAAGGACTAACGTCATACTTTTTGAAATCACAAAGGCACTACGCCACTACCTATCAACTTTTCAAATGACTAAGACCCTGTTTGGTAGCCTATTAATTGAAAAATTAAGATACGGTCTCTTAATTTTTTAGATTCATTGTGTTTGATAACATCTAATTATAAACCTCTTAATTTATCAAATGCCTCTTAAAAATTAAGAGGTGGAATCATGTCTGAAAAAATTAAGAGCTATTTAAACCTACCGCACCCTACCACATCCATACACCACCCACCCATCCTTCCCCAACCCCATACTACCTGCTGACCCTTACCCCATCCCACTTGCACCCTACCCACCCACTCAACATTACCCACTCGCCCCACCCCCACCCACCCCATACCACACCCACACCCACACCCACACTTATTCAGCCCCCGTCTCATTCACATTTAATTCAATAGAAAATAATACAGAAAGGTAAAATGATCATTTTTATCAATCACCACAACAATTAAGAGGTTCCAACTAAACAATATGGTAAAGTTTAAATCTTAAAAATGCAGACCTTTTATAATTTTAAATCTAAACAATTTAGATCATGTCAAACAATCCCTAAGCCTACTTATATAACCAAACTACATGGACCTTTTATGTAATTTACTTTATCATTAATCATTATTATAACCCAAGTTACATACCCCATCCCTAATACTTTGATTAGTCATAAAAAAATCATAAAGCGTACTATTCAAAATAGTAAAAGTGAAAAAATGAATTATAGAAATTACCTATGTGATATAATATTAGATCATCTATATCGGTGCATTAATATTGTGCACTAATATTGTTCTTTCAATTGTGATACATTAGCAATTGTAACTATCATTACATTAGTGCAATATCAATCTTCTTTCCAAAGTGGTGTTGTTGATACATCAATAATTATTTTATATTTTTCTTAATCAGTGTCTAATATATATATATATATATATATATATATATATATATATATATATATATATATATATATATATATATATATATATATATATATATATATATATATATATATATATATACTAATAAAAGACTAATGAGAATGTCACGTGTCATTCTGTTAACATATCTACTTCTAAATTTTCCGTTCATTTCCTTCTCTCTTTATACTCATAAACTAGGCGTATTCTCGCGCGTTGCGCATGAGTAAATTAATATACTAAAAATATATTGACTGATCAAATATAAACATAAACACTTTAGATTTAATCAAAACATGCAAAATTAAAAATAAATCAATCATGTGACATATATATTAATAGTAATTTTTCATCAAAACATCGAACAAAAGAACATAATCGCCTCTTTGTAGGCAATTATCATAAATGGTTCAACATTAAAAATACATGGAAATATATTTACATAAATTATCTCAAAATTTAAAATAAAACTCGTAGTAATAACACCATACATTAATTAACAAATTAAGTATATTATGTTAATAATTCAAAAATTCTATCATTAAGATGATAATATTTTATATCTAGGTAAATTAGTTAATGTTGGAAGTTGAATAGTTAGCAGTTTCATATCAATATGATGAAAGTAAAAATGCTTCGATAAATATAAAAAAGAATTATAAATCATTCATCGCAACCGATATTTTGTATCAATAATAAAGTTTTTAACTAAAAGTCGAACAAAATAATATAAGTCAAGTGTATATCGACAATCCAATATTAAAAAATAGGACAACACATTGACATGAACTATAATACATACATTATGTTTGGTTCATTTTTGTTAAATCTTAATAACTAAAAGTATTATGATGCTTTACTAATAAAGTTTTTTTTCTTGTATTTATGTAATTTTTTTGAACACTTTGAATGTTTAACTTCTTACATAACAATAATGTCACAACTTTTATATAATTCTCTTTGTCAAATAATGCTAATCTTAAAAAAAATTATACAAACCAAATGACCACAAAATACTTTATCAAATAACATAAGCTCACTTATTCAAACAATATAATACCATTTATTGGGTGAATTTGGATTCAAAAATACTATATATATATATATATATATATATATATATATATATATATATATATATATATATATATATATATATATATATATATATATATATATATATATATATATATATAATACATGCAAATCAACTATAGACTCTTGAATCATTGAAAACTACCAATTGCAATGAATAATCAATCTAATATATATCTTTGTATCGTTATGTTGCGGTAGAACCATTATGCACTTTGTTTCTTGTCTTGCTTTGACATATTCACATTTCTCCTTCCTAATATAATATAAACATATATACCTTCAAATACGTGCTCTCAACCATGCCGTTTTTCTTTTTTCTTCCAACTTGTAATTTGTTATAGGTTCTTCATGTTTCTCATTCGTAATACAATATAAGTATATGCAACTTCAAGGTATGTGTGTGTTCTCAAAACATCTCTTCTTCCATCTTATTCTCCAAGCTAGAATCAAATTTATATGTGAATTATATGTAACACTTATATTAATTAGGTGTGTTAAGTAACAATAAGTATCATAGGTTATAAAACTCTTGAGTTGTATGTGTTTAATTACTTGAAAGGTGTAAAGACTTGTAAGTTTCAAATGAATATAATTCAAGATATTGGCCTATCTTGAACCACATTCATTTGGCCTCTATTATAAGATTTATAAAGAAAAGATAAAAATAAAGACAAAGATATAGATTTGGATGGTTTTAGTAGAAAATTACATAATCCTTTTAGTATTTAGTATATGACAATAAAATCAAAAAAAAAAAACAAACTCCAAACCAATTATTGACTTTAAACTAAAAAATAACTTGAAAAGTGGAATTGATACCACAAATTTTCAAATCGTTGATTCTTCTACAATAACATGTGAAATACTTAAATTTCAACCGCAAATCTTGCCTAAAATCATTTTAACAATGTGCGGTTAATTCATTTAGTGGGTAAAAAATTTAGAATGTTCTATCATGTATTGATAAAAAACAATACGAAAAAAATTTCTTAGTTTATCGTGTATTTATAAAAACACAATATCAATTAACTTTTAATACAAAACATCAGCGTAGTTTACACCAAACGTATAATTCTGTCCTTTAAATGTTTGATAGAATTGAAGATCGTATCCCATTACGTATTTCATGATAACTTTTCCTTCACACATCATATATGACTATAAACTCCAACATTGTGACTCACTCTATATAAAAGTTATATAGATATAGATTTGGAAACATAAGAAAAACAAATGATACTAACTAACCATAGAAAATAAGATTCTTATTCATGTTTAAAATACTCAAATTTTCTAAGCATACTAACTTGCTTTCTTTCATCAACGCAGATTCCTCAAAAGTGGTCATGCGACATTCGTAGAGGCGCATCACCATGTTTAAAATCATTGTAAAAGTTGAAACATTCAAATATTTGATATACCCAAAGAAGATCATCATTGAACTTTTCGTAAGAAGATCATCATTGAACTTTTCGTAAGAAGATCATTATTGAACTTTTCGTTTTACAAATAAGATGACTACAACCTTGTACTAAACTTCCACACATTCTACAAAAATAAATTGGAAAGAGGAAAAAGAATCAAGAGAAACCAAGCATGAGAAATAATGTTCTTAAGAGTAACAAAGCATGGAAAATGATGTTCTTATATAGCCAAAACATCAAAAACATTAAATAGTATAAGTTGAAAAGTCTTGGGGTTTCAAATCAATATGGTGCAAGTATTTGAGTTATCTTGATCCACATTCATGTATGACCTCTATTATAAGAGTTATATAGATATAGATATAGATATATAGATATAGATATAGATGATAAATTAGCGTCAATTACGGATTAATCGGTTACAGGTTATCCCAAGAAATTGGCATCTTCGATGATATTTTCCCAAAATCACGATTTTTATTTGAATCTCTCCATAATCACACTATAAAATTTTAAGTTTTCAACCCATGTTTTAACGGACGTATAACCTAATGTATATAATTTACTTATAATATAAATACTAAATAGTTATTACAATAAATAACAGTAATAATTGTTTTTATTATATACTCTATTTATTTGTAAAAGATAAACTAATAACGAAAGTACCGAAAGCAAAAGAAACTTAATATTTAAAAAGATGTGTAGGGTCCAATGATGCAGTGACATTTCAATTGACCTTGCTAATATTATTATAAGAGTAAGTCTGATGTAGCCTTGATAAAACTATTTGCAAGGGGCTATGCCAATCGACGTGGTTCTCTTAACTACACAGTGTAAAACTTTATTATAAGTGTTATGCTAACTAACATGTTTATCACTAATTTCAATTTGCAAAATGAATCGTTAGTTGAAAAAAAAAAGGTAAATTCAAAAATGACACTAAATTTTTAAAAATTTTTAATTTTGATACCGTGTTATTTTTTTCAAATTTGTTATTAAGTTTTCAAATTTTTTTCAATTAAGTCATTATATATTCAATTTTGTTTCAATGATAACTATTTGACTGATCAACTCAGTTGGCAACTGACGTTATGTGACCGTGTCAGTCTTTGATGATGTGCTGAGATGACATGTTAACGTGATAGCTAGTTGTTAAAATGAAAACAAAATTGAAAACATAGTGACTTAATTGAAAAAAATAACAGAGTGTCAAAATCGAAAATTTGTAAAAACTAGTGTGTTTGGTTGTGGAAAATTGTTTTTAGTTTTCTAGAAAACGTTTTCAGAAAATAGAGTGAAGTTCTCATTTTTATTTTCAATAGAAAACGCGTTTGGTTAAACTAATTGAGTTTCATTTTCCGTTTTAGAAAATTAGAAAATTGTGGAAAACAAAAAAATTTAGTTTTTCAAATTCTTTGTAATTTTGGAAAATGAGAAAATTTTATTTTCTAGAAAATTTTTGGAAATTTTGATTAACCAAACGCGTTTTCTAACTTTTCATTTTTCTTAGAAAATTTTGTGTAACTAAGCACACCCTTAGAGTTTTTTTTTGAAGTTTGTCCAAAAACTAATTAAAAGTGTCTCAAAATATTTAATTGTTAAGAAGTAGAAAAATAAATAAAATACAAATAATGAGCAGTTTTCTCGAAATGGTGATATAGATGTTATAATTGAAATATTTATAATAACCAAATGGTTAGAGCATAACTAAAAGGACATGTATACCAAGATTATTGAAAATAATTTAGTTTACGAGACTAATGAAACATCATGGGAGTAAAACTGAAATTTTCATAAATCAATAATAAATGTATGAATGTCTTCAAATTTCTCGTTAGAATAACACTTGGAGTCGCAAACTTTCATTGTAAGCAAAACTCATACGACCGGTGTTAACAATATTCATACGCATACACACAAAACACATTGTATGTATTTAAGACTCATGACCTCGACTTTCACGAGAATACCCTTTTCGAAAAAATAAAATTGTCCACCGTGTAACTATTATCTTCTTAATCCTAAATAGTTCACTTAATAGGCAGTCATACTAACCTCGCAACCTCACACGCTATCTTCTTCATTTAGCTGCCAACAACACACAATCAAACCCAATACGACAACAGCCAACGTTATCGGGAACTCACCAGAAAGTACATAGGAAACTCATTCAATCTCTTCTAATAGTAACCCTTAAACGGGTCCTGTCAATCCCAATCTCTCGATATTGTTTCCTTTGGAGCTCTTGTTTCTCTCTCGTCTCCATATCTTTCTATATTGTTTACACCGAAACCTCATGCCCGGAAAACGTCAGTTTGCAAAGGCACTTTGGCCTTTCCCATTATTTTGCTTTTGACGTTAACACGACTTGTCAGGACATCTCTAAAGAATTAGTATTGTCTTGCGGATTTGGACACCACCATCTGTCTTCCTTTCTCCCTACCATTAAGTTCTTGCTCTATTTTCCACTTGTGAAAGGCGTCTCGTCGTGCCTCTTAGGTTTCTCATGCAACAATTAAGGGTCGTGAAAAAGAAGGTAACAATTAGGAATAGATTTTCTCAAGACATCCATATCACATGTGTAGATATCGAGAACACAAGTGTATACGTAGTTGTGAAAAGTTATACATGAAAATTTTATTTTCAAAACTTAAATTTCCAATTTCTCCCCTGATGTTTCATTAGTCCTGTAAATTAAATTCTTTTCAATGATATTGGCATAAATGTCCTTTTATTTATTTATAACCCTTTGGTTATTATAATTATTCAAATTAAAACTTCTATCTCATCATTTCGCGAAAACGACTCCTTATTCATATTTTATTTATTTTTCTACTTCTTATCAATTAAATATTTTGAAACGCTTCTAATTAGTTTTTGGGCAAATTGAAAATTTTGATTTTGACAACTCTGTTATTTTTTTAATTATGTCACTAAGTTTTCAGTTTTTTCCAATTAAGTCACTATGTTGTCAATTTTGACACTCGCTGCAATGTCAGCTTGCCATGTCAACATTACATCATCAAAGATAGTTACGTCACCATGCCACATCACCTGACTATCAAGTTGACATGTCAAATGGTCAACATTGAAAAAAAATTGAAAATGATGCGAACTCGGCTCTGAGGGTCGGGTCTTGATGTTGGATCTGGATCGTGGATCTCGTTTGGTGTTGTCCGCTTATTCCTAACTCGATTCCTAGCTGCCATCATAGAAGAAAACCGTTAGAACCGCCCCAGGGCATGTCCCCGGGAGTAGGCTCCGACGATCAAGTCAGTGTGGTGAAAGATGATAGACGGTCTCCCTTGGCTAGAGAGAACCATCGATGTGTGTAGAGGGAGAGAAGTGGAGGCTGATGACTTAGGGAATTATGGTTCCCTCATATTCTATTTATAAGGAACAATTAGGACAGGCTTTGGGCCAACCCAATTTAGGCTAGCTAGCCGGCAGCGCGGCCGGGCCGGCTAGCAGGCAAAGCACCCAAGCGGGCTAGAAGGCAGTCCAGCCAGGCAAACAGACTGGCAAGCGTCATAGGTCAGCCGACAAACCTATGTCATCAACTCCCTCTCAAGTCCGATGTGATTGGTTTGCGAATAATCGCATTGGAATGGATACATTTATATTGGTGATATGTCGTCAAAAAATATAGTGACTTAATTGAGAAAATTTCAAAACTTTGTGAGTTAACTGAAAAAAAAATAACACAATTTCAAAATCGAATTTTTTTGAAAAGTTAGTGTATTTTTTGGAATTTGTCTTAAAAGAATGTTAACTCGTATTATGATGTAACACCCGGTTTCTCATACAAAGTAGACCCAAAAATTTTCAAACAATAACTCATTAAATTGGGTATATTTGTACTCAAACCAAGGATCAAGATGTTATCAACATGAATAATTACACAAAAGGTCCTTACAATTTACCAGGCATTACAAATAATCTAATTCAACTAAAGGACAGGCTCTAAACTTTTCCATCTCTCTCTTTATCACATGCCTTCCCCTATCACAGCTACAAATACCTGCAAAATAACACAACATTCAAGTGTAAGCTTATAAAGCTTAGTGAGAAATCTCAATCATACTCCACAATCTCTTTTAGTAAACTCTCTTATCATTCTTCTTCTTGCTAGTCTCATTAGCAATATTCACTCTCTCTAAACTCTAAAACCTGCAAACATATTAGCTTTACAAACACCAGCTAATTAATAGTAATATCAACTCAATAAATAAGTATCTCAACTGATACTACTCATAAACTCAATCCTACATACTCGTATGAACTCATTTCACTATTAATTATGCTCAATAATAACAGTTATCATGGTTGTAGCAATCAAACTCAAAGACTCTTTAAGTCACTCACTCTAGCATATACTCTGATCTTATGCTCAAGTATAGCCTATAACTCGTCTCTTGTTATCCACAATTAACATAATCACTTTAATTCTAAGCTACCGCAATATCAATACAACACACAGATATATGTACAACATATGTATTAACTCAATCTCTATGATTGTCTCAGTCATTCAGTATATTCATTCAAACCAAGTACTCGTATATAACAGTGAATTCTAAACCTTGTTTAACTCATACAACTTAGTTATCTCAATCAATTAACATGTACCATAATTCAATTTAGATATAGTCAAACTATACATAATGAATTATAACTACTCACCTAATATCGGCTTGGTACGTGGAACTCCCAATTTGCGCGTACCAGGCTTCTGTTCGCTAGACTTGGTTATATCACCATAGTCTAAATCAATTCTTCAACATCCACAATCATCTCAATATCATCTATCTCAAAGATATATCAATCAAAAGAGGAAAAAGGAGTGTAAACGGTAAATATCAACTCAATGTTTACCGAAACCCCCAAATTCTGTGGTTCTACTCATTCAACCGTAGAAACTCGACAATACTCTCACCAATAACTCTAAAGGCATCCACTAACAATCTACTATCAACATATATAACAATATATAACGATATCACAAAATCAAAGTTAGGGTTTCAAAAACCCCAAACCGAAGAAATCACTCACCTGTTTGAAGATTTATACGATTAAAGCTAGAATCACAAAAGCTCCAACGATCCTTCAAGTTCTCCTAACACCTACATGAACATATTTACACCAAACAAAGGTGAATATGTTGTTTTTCAACCCTTCAAGCTCAAAGCTTGGTCATAACTATTGAAACTCGGAATTGGGAACATTCAACACATCTAAACAAGTGTATATGTTCAAATTCCAACCATTCACGGTTGGTTCTTTACCACGACTCGAAACCAACTCCAATTGACCAAAATCAATCTTTCAAAAGGGATAGAAGTGAACACCTTACCTTCAACAAGCTAAATATCGAAAATCACTTCAATCCAACGCGATTTGGCCTTCCAATTTGGTCCAAGAACGAAAGATGAATGTTTCTAGGGTTTTATATGAGTTTTTGATCGAGAGAGAATGACCAAATGAGGAGAAATCGCGAATTTAAATGGGTGGGGTCGGCACAAAACCCGACCCGGGTTCGACAGCCCGACCCGGGCCCGACCCGCAGCACGCCCCTGGCTCGACAGCACGACCCGGCTTGACGTTTGGCCCATTCTTTTGCTCTTTGATGGAACCCGACCCGGTTTCCGAAACCCGGTCCGGGTTTTTAATATCACACGACCCGGGTTTTAAAACCCGCCCCGGGTTTGATTCGTTTCCATTTCAATGAAATTCTAAGGCATTAACTCGACCCGGTTTATCTCTTTTACCCTTTTTAACATCCTACTTCTCATAGATGGGTTTCTAAACGTCTTAACTCGTGTTTTAACTCATCTAATCTCGTTTATATCAAAAATTAAACTAACTTTACCATAAATTAAAATTACGGTATTACAAGTTCTTACCCCCTTCAAAAGATTCCGTCCTCGGAATCTCTTAGACTAGGCATGGCTTATACAATCATCTCACCATCGCAATCAATCATCACGTATGATAATGATATTATCCTCTCGTCAACTCATATAACATGTACATACTGTCGCATCTTATTTACTCATAGCTATAGAATTCAAGCTCCCTCGATTCACATTACATTTAGAAACTTTCTCATTCGACTTCTCTTTCCGCAAAATCTTTACGCCCGCCATTATTCTCGTAATATGATTTCTATAACCACATTGGTTGTTACCATTTCACATGGACAACCACGCACTTTCTCAGGGCACTCCCTTGTTATAGCTTTGTCGATACAAAGGTATCTTACCTCACTCTTCAAGTGATACTCCAATCACTATCATCACTTACACACACCTATATCTATGGTTCACATCGAGCCATATTCTCAGCGTATCATCCACTCTTTCTATAACATTAATCTCAATAACTATCTGAGATTCAACTTCCAATTCCAATCTCCTTAAAATGGTTTACTCTAACTCAATAAAGAAAACAGTCTCACCGACTCCAAGCTCACATTCTCTCTTAATTTACTTCTCATATTGCAACATGTGAATAATTTATTTCTCATCAACATAGCTCATAACTACTAGGATAAAAATCCAGAAATAACAAAATATTAGAAACTATCTCGAGTTTCACTCACGCCTCCTCTGAATTTGTTATTTAACTCTCGACACTTTAATCACACAAAATCCGTTTCAGTTGTCTCATCACCACAACCAACTTCAACTTCTTTGAAAACATATTCATCTCTGCTCCCTCCTCTTCACACATATTAGGTTTTCACCCAATATACAACTAACAATCTTCCACCAATTAACTCCTTTTTATCTCACTTCAATAGCATACCTCATGTTGTTTCTCACAATGTACTCGCTTATTATATCATCTCTTATGTGGACAATCCACATCACGCTCTCACTCAATCGATAATCATTAAATCTATATCAAACTCGATAATTTATTCTTAAATAATTTATCAACACAACCGCTTATATTCCTCCTGATACATCATCAGTAAGGATTTTCCTTTTGCCATTTCTCTGTCATTATCATCTCAATTTCTAATTCATCCGATTTACTCATTAATCTCAAAAGAAAAAAATAATTCAAGATTATTATAGCAAATTTTATTACTCATCGTCTCATACGAATAAATAGTTTTGTCATATTCACACTCACACATTTATTTCACTGGCAGTAATTGGTTTGATTGCTAAGGAACGAATCCTATCAATCACAACCATAATTACTTTCTTTCTCTTTTAACTCATATCTTCTCATTATATATTTATAAAACTGTATTTCGTTCAACATGTAAGAAATCTCACACATACTCAACACGACTACATGATAAACATGCTTACTCACAACAACACTTCTCAACAGTATTATTCATGGTATCATCTTATAGTACATGCCTGTCTATACACAAGCACAACACTGTAGTACTATTCCAGCTCAACTTATGGTATCTCGTACCATCGTCAAAACTTACTACTCAACACAATCTCACGGTATCTTATACCGTTCGTCAACCTCATTGCTCAACACTCTCTCACGGTACCTCGTGCCATTTTCTGATTTCAATCCATCTCCTCTTTAACTCTAGCAATTCTCCCTTACGATCTCGAGCCATATAGACTCGCCGTCACTCCTCCTTTCGTTTGAGTCACAAAGATCATCAATGCTCTAACCACAAGATACTCGTCATGTGGTTCCATAAAAATATGTGGTCTCAACCTCAGCTACTCAATATGTAACCCCACATAATATGTGGTCTCAATCATATTTATTCAGTATGTGGCCCGGCAAAGTATGTGGTCTCAACCATTTTACTCGATATATGGTCCCACAAAATATGTGGTCTCAACCACATTCACTAAGTAACTAACTCAATCTCTAAGTCAATAAGGCCTAGATGAACCACTCTAGGTTCTCTCAATTATAACCACAAGGTACTCTTTATGTGATTACTTAAGTGTCCTCTGACAATTTTGTCACAAATATCTCATTATGTGACAACTCCAAACCACACAGTTCAACTCTCAGTATGTCAACTCATAATCAGTTATTGTGTGCAATCAACTACATACTCACCGTCTTTCTCAACTCATACTCTTTTGGCTATCTCAGCCATTTATTTTGATCAATCATAAGTACTAATCATGTGGCCCCACAAAACATGTGGTCTCAACCACAAAGTACTCGTACATAGAAGTCTCGTCACATCTGTGAAACAACAAACACTATATATACAATATCAAAATTTATATATATTTTTACCATGTATATACTCTTTATACACACTTCTCTATGGTTGTTAAGTACTCGTCAAACAACCACTTATAATCTCAGTTATATACAATCACAAAGCACTCGTTATATGATATGTAAACATTACCTCAAATGGACACGAGATTCTCATCTCGATGCCGATTACTACACTTTATAACCACAATTCTCTAACACATGTAATCTCAATTAATCTTTTACGTGTCTACATATTTCATACATATTCTATTACGTGTATTATCAACAATTAAATACGCGCGACACGTTACAGCTAACATGTTAAGTAAAATTACTTACATACCTCATAGCAACAAAATCTCGTCTCCTCATTAGTTGAACCTTGCATACCTCGGTTCTCAACTCTTAAGTGTACTCGGCTACACTCACATATCTCAACTCTTAGCTCATACTCAACTTATGCTCAAATTCTTTCTCATCATCAGTTAAATTTTGCCTCGACCGGGATCTCATGTTAACATCTCATCATCATCTGGAAATTCGTCATCAACAGAATCTCATCTCATTTTCAGTTAACATCTCATAATTAGCTGAATTTCTTTTCTTCTCGTTGGTTGATATCTCATATCAGCCAAAATCTCGTCTCATCATCCACTATTGGTCCAACCGGCTCTGACCAATTTCTCAACTCATCCTTCATCTGACTCCATATCTGTATTTACACACAAAAAACAACAATAACAAATATAACATAAAAGTTATACTTAACTCATAAGCTAAAATCTGCAGCAGTATCTTTTCCGAGCATGTGATAGGGGTTCTCTCTCTCTCTCCTCAGTTTAAGTCTAGGACTTTACACTCAAGACCTAGTTCACTTAAACCATGCTCTGATACCAACTTGTAACACCCGGTTTCTCATACAAAGTAGACCCAAAAATTTTCAAACAATAACTCATTAAATTGGGTATATTTGTACTCAAACCAAGGATCAAGATGTTATCAACATGAATAATTACACAAAAGGTCCTTACAATTTACCAGGCATTACAAATAATCTAATTCAACTAAAGGACAGGCTCTAAACTTTTCCATCTCTCTCTCTTTATCACATGCCTTCCCCTATCACAGCTACAAATACCTGCAAAACAACACAACATTCAAGTGTAAGCTTATAAAGCTTAGTGAGAAATCTCAATCATACTCCACAATCTCTTTTAGTAAACTCTCTTATCATTCTTCTTCTTGCTAGTCTCATTAGCAATATTCACTCTCTCTAAACTCTAAAACCTGCAAACATATTAGCTTTACAAACACCAGCTAATTAATAGTAATATCAACTCAATAAATAAGTATCTCAACTGATACTACTCATAAACTCAATCCTACATACTCGTATGAATTCATTTCACTATTAATTATGCTCAATAATAACAGTTATCATGGTTGTAGCAATCAAACTCAAAGACTCTTTAAGTCACTCACTCTAGCATATACTCTGATCTTATGCTCATGTATAGCCTATAACTCGTCTCTTGTTATCCACAATTAACATAATCACTTTAATTCTAAGCTACCGTAATATCAATACAACACACAGATATATGTACAACATATGTATTAACTCAATCTCTATGATTGTCTCAGTCATTCAGTATATTCATTCAAACCAAGTACTCGTATATAACAGTGAATTCTAAACCTTGTTTAACTCATACAACTTAGTTATCTCAATCAATTAACATGTACCATAATTCAATTTAGATATAGTCAAACTATACATAACGAATTATAACTACTCACCTAATATCGGCTTGGTACGTGGAACTCCCAATTTGCGCGTACCAGGCTTCTGTTCGCTAGACTTGGTTATATCACCATAGTCTAAATCAATTCTTCAACATCCACAATCATCTCAATATCATCTATCTCAAAGATATATCAATCAAAAGAGGAAAAAGGAGTGTAAACGGTAAATATCAACTCAATGTTTACCGAAACCCCCAAATTCCGTGGTTCTACTCATTCAACCGTAGAAACTCGACAATACTCTCACCAATAACTCTAAAGGCATCCACTAACAATCTACTATCAACATATATAACAATATATAACGATATCACAAAATCAAAGTTAGGGTTTCAAAAACCCCAAACCGAAGAAATCACTCACCTGTTTGAAGATTTATACGATTAAAGCTAGAATCACAAAAGCTCCAACGATCCTTCAAGTTCTCCTAACACCTACATGAACATATTTACACCAAACAAAGGTGAATATGTTGTTTTTCAACCCTTCAAGCTCAAAGCTTGGTCATAACTATTGAAACTCGGAATTGGGAACATTCAACACATCTAAACAAGTGTATATGTTCAAATTCCAACCATTCACGGTTGGTTCTTTACCACAACTCGAAACCAACTCCAATTGACCAAAATCAATCTTTCAAAAGGGATAGAAGTGAACACCTTACCTTCAACAAGCTAAATATCGAAAATCACTTCAATCCAACGTGATTTGGCCTTCCAATTTGGTCCAAGAACGAAAGATGAATGTTTCTAGGGTTTTATATGAGTTTTTGATCGAGAGAGAATGACCAAATGAGGAGAAATCGCGAATTTAAATGGGTGGGGTCGGCACAAAACCCGACCCGGGTTCGACAGCCCGACCCGGGCCCGACCCGCAGCACGACCCGGCTTGACGTTTGGCCCATTCTTTTGCTCTTTGACGGAACCCGACCCGGTTTCCGAAACCCGGTCCGGGTTTTTAATATCACACGACCCGGGTTTTAAAACCCGCCCCGGGTTTGATTCGTTTCCATTTCAATGAAATTCTAAGGCATTAACTCGGCCCGGTTTATCTCTTTTACCCTTTTTAACATCCTACTTCTCATAGATGGGTTTCTAAACGTCTTAACTCGTGTTTTAACTCATCTAATCTCGTTTATATCAAAAATTAAACTAACTTTACCATAAATTAAAATTACGGTATTACATATGAGACTTCTACACAAGAATATTTCTCTTTTCAATATCACTCTATTTTTGCCACTTAGGGTAAGGGAGTCTCTTTCCCCTAATCCTCTCAACCCTCATGTCTAGACCTGGCAATGGAGCGGGTTTTGACCCTGATCCGCTCCAAACCCGTGCAAAATATATGGGTTTGGATCGTTATTTATGATCCGTTAACCCGCTAACGACCCGTACCCGTTAACCCTTTAAGTAAAAGGGTTGGGTTTGGATCACTATCGATCCGCTCCGTTAATAACCCGCCCCGTATAAAATTATATTAAAATAAATTTATTATATATAAATTAATTAACGTTTACATTTTCTCATGCATGTTTCCAATAGTAGACGTTTGTTTTGTTTTGGAATTGTTATTTTAAGTATTAAGCTATATTAGAGGTTTGTTTTATTATGAAAAAATTATTTTATAAGTATTGAGCAAAAATGTGATTCATGTTATATTTGTTACAATGCGGGTTACGGATCGGGTTTGGGTATCCGTTGATCCGGTGGATAAGGGTATGGGTTTGATTATTCAAAACCCTGCGAGTTACGGATCGGGTTTGGGTTAACTTTTGAAATTTGATAAACGAGTTTGGATCAATGTCGATCCGCTCCAAACCCGCTCCATTGCCAGGTCTGCTCATGTCACATCAGCTTCTCTTTCCTCTCACTTTCATCTTTCATCAACCCACACTACTGGTAACCCTCATGTAACCCATATTTCCCAATCCTCTCAACTCTCAATGTCGCATCAGTTTTTCTATATTAAAATCAATTATTTAAAACCAAATTATAAAATAACATTTAAAAATAAAATTAAAAATAACATTACATCAAAATAAAATTAAAACGCACACAAGTACAAATAAAAAATAAAATCCTAAAAAGAAAAATAAATTGCCTAAAAGAAAAATAAAATCCTAAAAATAAAATAAAACCCTAAAAGGATAAATGATATCCTAAAAAAATCTAGAACTCCCAACCATAAAGTTGAGCTAGTTCTCACTTGCGAGCAAGAACCACATTTAGTGGTCCTCCAGTCAAATAATCAAGTGGGCGAAGAAAGAAGAGAAAATCATTTTCATAACGTCTGGCTTTGATCTTTTCTATCTTCTTCTCAAGGACCATTGATTTCCTTTTCGACTCCTCCTATAGCATTCCTTTCTTCCTAACATGGTAGTCTTGCTTTGCTTGCACTTCTTGCTGATTATTGTCTAAGAATCTTTTTTCCACGATGGTCCTCATATCCTCCTGCCCTAACGATGTGCCAACCACTTTCTTCTGTTTTCTTTGTCATGGTTGTGCTGATGGTTGTAGTACCTCATCATTGATGTTATCAGCATCGATATCATGAGTTGAATAGTGTGCATCAGAATTGGAGGTGATGTAGTTGTTGGACTCTGATGTCGTGCTCCATTTGGAGGAATGATGGGGGGAATTTATACCAATTTCCTTGACTGTGAGCCATTTGTGATGGTCTTTGAGAATTTATCATGCCCCCATATGTGCAAAACCGCCTTAGGCGATTTTTGGAAACTCGCTTTTCATTTCTTTAGAACATCAACATCCCATGTACCTCGATATCATGTTGCATTTTTGGAAACTCACTTTTCATTTCTTTAGAACATCACATTCCTCTACAAATCCTTCAATTTGGAATTAATTTGATGCCTTATCTGATCGGTCCCACTAAGTTGCGTGTTGATATGCATCAATGCCTGCTCCGAAAAGGACTCGTGCGTTGATGGTTGCCTCGTTTTTCATCCTCAGAAACACTATTGCACGCCTTTGCTAAGGCGATTTTCTCTTTCTCACTCCAAGGACGGTGTCTCAACCTTATGAGAAAAGTTCGTTTCTAGGATGTGTGGGAGGGGTTGTTTATTATTATTTTTGTGTTTCTTGGACTTCTTTGTTTGATTCGGTACCTCGGGTTTGGAGAATGGAAGGGTTTCATCGCTTGACTTGTCGTCCCCTTGGTTACGAAAATGGGATGTGTCTTAGACGTAACATTGAGAGGGGTTCACTTGGGCAAGACATTGTTGGTATTGTGGAAATTGGTGGTAGTCTTGGGAAAGTGAAAATTGGTTGTAGTTTTATTGGAGTGGCATTTTATTGTATCGTGGGTATTGTTGGTATTGTAGATAATAAAGCGATGAGAATTGATGAACATTTGAACCGCCTTCATCCAGACGGTTTTTTGATTTCGACGAACCTCTTTTTTTGGATTTTCCGGGGCTTAAATATATTTGAAAATGAAGTTTTTATACAACTTTTAGGAAAGGGTTTGTAGAAGAATTGAGAAAAATAGTGAAGAAGGAACGTGTGATTTTTGAAGAGGTAGAGTGGGGGTAAATTAAAATTTGGAAATATTTTTTTTATTTAATCCTTCGGTTTCACCAACCCGGACTCAAGCTATCTATCGTCAACCCACCATGCATGGCTCCATGAGGCCGGTGGGCCCGCCAGCCTCCTCCCCTTATACGTTGTTATCTTTCAATCGTTTCGCTTGACCTTAGGATGATTATACCTTAATATCTAAAAGGTTTAGAGAGACGATTATACCCTTTGCATTATCTTTTTCCTCAATTCTCGAGTTATTTTAACTTCAATCTTATATCAAATGCCTTAATAACAAGATTAAGATTTGATGCAACTTATGTATCTTATAAATTTATAATTAACATTCATGTAAACAATTGTTATACCTTTATTTAACAAATTTTTTAGAGAGGTTCTATATCATTCTATTAAATCTTCTTATCGATCATTTTACTCATTAGATTAAGACAAGTGTCAAAATCAAGAGACAATATTAAAAAGGATAATTAGTGGATTCCACATGTCATTACCTAGTGGATATGAGGATAAAACAGAAAAATTTAGTAAAAAAAATACAATTTTTTTAGAAGGCAAACAAATACAAATATATTGTATGATTATCATCGGACTTCTATAAGGATGAAAAGTAATCTCAAAGTTGGTAGTAATGATTTGATATCATAGCTTAGGAAAAAAAACAAATTATAAAGTCAAAATGATGATTTGGTGGGTGTTCGGAAAGCCACAACGACACTTTACCCTAAATAGTTTGTTAATCTTTCCTACTCTATAAACTCCTAGAAAATGAAATCAAACCAATGCTTTGTTTTATGACTAAGTTTTATTATTAATCAAT
The DNA here is from genome assembly GCA_023525715.1 of Cichorium intybus. Taxonomy (NCBI): domain Eukaryota; kingdom Viridiplantae; phylum Streptophyta; class Magnoliopsida; order Asterales; family Asteraceae; genus Cichorium; species Cichorium intybus. Next base: position 5,163,026 of record CM042013.1, read on the forward strand.
ATGAGTTAAGTGATATGGGTCTATTTTAAAATTTTATAATCAAAATTTTAAAGTTTTATGTAATTATATAGCTAAACAATGTTCAATTACTAAAGGATGTTGGAGGTTGTATATATAAATAGAATATAAAATACTTTACACATGTCCATCTATTTTTTAAGCTAAATTTGTTATATATATATATAGGATCATAATCTTGTGAGATCCTGAGATCTCTTAAACTAAAATTTTTTTTAAATGACTTAATGCACTAAGTCGCTAATATTTAAGGCATTTTTAAAAAAAAAAATTGAAAAAAATATGCATATACGAAATGTACATATGCGCATTTTTGTGCAAATGTGCATATGTGCACGTTTTGTGCATATGTGCATCTTAAAAAAATTTACGTTTTTTAAAGATTTTTTTTGATGAAATGTTTTATATATAAGTGATTTAATGCATTAAGAGACACACACATATATATATATATATATATATATATATATATATATATATATATATATATATATATATATATATATATATATATATATATATATATATATATATATATATATATATATATATATACACACACACACACACACACACACACACACATATATATATATATATATATATATATATATATATATATATATATATATATATATATATATATATATATATATATATATATATATATATATATATATATATATATATATATATATATATATATATATATATATATATATATATATATATATATATATATATATATATATATATATATATATATATATATATATATATATATATATATATATATATGTAACGCCCCGACTTTTACAAACCATTTATATTACATAAAAGCATATTTTATAAAATACGCCTTAACAAAAACCATTGTATTTGTTTAATTACAGCAAGGAGTGTTACAAATTTGCATATCAAACAACCATGAAGTTTAAGAGAAATGGTTTAATCAAATACCAATACAAGAAAAATGTGTCCAGCTCCACTCCTTCACACTCTATGACTTATTTTACAACTTCAAACTATCTTACATCTTCATACCTGGATCTGGAATACATGGCATAAAAATAGAATACGTAAGACAAAAATGTCTCGTGAGTTACATGGGTTTTAGACTCAAATATTAATTTCTTTTTCCAACTTTTTATACAATTTATAGCATAAAACATTTGTCAAAACTTTATAATGGTAACATACTATATCTCTTTACTTTTTAAAATCATTTCATATCATACTTTTCAAAATAGTTTCTTCCTTACTTTCCTGGACTGGTATTATAAACTTGCTGGATTTTTATACTCAGGGCATTAATCACCATAGGTGATACCCCAAGTCTCTACAGCTAGAAAGAACGGATCAATCCTCACAGTAGAAGTTGCTTAGGAAATCTACTTCGCGAAGGGGCTGTTCCCCAGTAGACTCCATACCTAACCCGGGTAGGTGGAACATAGTTCCCTTACTAACATTGCTCGCTACAAATACCAGTCATACAAAATACTTTCTGCTTTCTTAAACATTACTTGTACACATAACGGCTAAATGCCAAGCTTTTGACTAAAACATGTTTTTATCACATTCTAGGCTATTGCCAAAGTCATACATATTTGGTTTATAACCCAAAACTCATTTTCCACATAGTTGACTCATAATCCAAAACATACTTTCAAATGTAACATTTTATTTTTCAAATGGGTTAGAAAATATCATTCTTGCATATAGTTTCACATATAAAAATTATTATATGAAATCTGAAAATACTTACTTGCCATGTACCCCAAAATGGGAAAAATATCTCATGTACTCACCTTATAGTTCTTGAAGGGTTGACTAAGTGTTTCTTGGTTCTTTACCCTTCCGATGTTGCTCAACCACTTGACTTGCACCTATATTTAATATATCATACATTAACATTTATTTCTATTTTGGACCATATTGGACATGTGTTCAAAATCTGAGGTCAAACGGACAAGTATAAGACCAAATCTCAAAATCCAATTTCACTTGGCAGGAGACTCAATGAACAAACTGGATTTTTTCCCCTGGCGTCGGGTCGCGTCGCGACCTATATGGGTCGGGTCGTGATCGTGAAGTACATTGCCCATTTTGACGATTTTTTCCAACTGCAGATGCACTATTCCTCACATTAAGTTCTTAATACTTAACTTAATCGGTATGCAATCATTCTAGGACTAAAATAACAACTTCTTTATACATTTAAACCACAAATTTACCAATTTCATCCTCTTTGCTTGAAATCATTCCCGAAAACCCATTTTTTTCTCAAAAATCATTTTAACATATTTTTAAGAATGGAACTGATTTCTTACATTATTTACAACATATATGACTTAACAAAATCATAAGAATCAGTTTCAGTCCCGTAACCCATTTCTAGGGTTCTTGAGCTCAAAACCCATTTCCATGGATTTAAGCACAATTTATGGTTGAAAATTCATTCCTTGTGTTGATTTGAGCTATATAAGGTATATGAATTCATTGATTTAACCTCACCCTCAAAACCAGAAGTTGGATTTTGCAGATTTTTCCAACAAAACTTGAAAAACGAAGCTAGGGTTGTTGAATTCTTACCTTAGAAGCTTGGAATCACCAATTCCAAGTGTTGATTCTTCAATCCTTGCTTCCAATCTTCACGAACTTGCAACTCCCTTATTTCTCCAGCCCTCTAGCTCTCTCTCGAATTCTCTTCTGCATTCTATGATCATTAATGAGATATTTTCTCATTTTTTTTTATATTTTCCATCTTTGTAAAATGACACAACAGCCCCTGTACTTTCATTCCCTGAACTTTTGACACCATCATTAAGTTTGGCCACATGAAACCTTAATTCTTACATTTTTAGTCCAAAAGAATAAAATATAATTTCATAGTAATTTATGAATTTGGTCAAATGACCAAATTACCCTTACAAACACACATAAAGCTTTAAATTACGCACAACTTATTTTACATATTTATATTTTTAATTTAGGTCGTTTCATATATATATATATATATATATATATATATATATATATATATATATATATATATATATATATATATATATATATATATATATATATATAATAAAATGGATCATAGTACTATATCGGAGAAAAAAATATTAAAAGAAAACTTTTGGATCATTATTTTTTTATAATGAAATAATGATCCAAAATACAAACAGAAAAATTGGATCATTACGTTTTTCAATGATCTAAATTTTCTTTCCAATTTTTTTTTATAATGATATAGTATTATTCTTGATTTTATGATATATATATATATATATATATATATATATATATATATATATATATATATATATATATATATATATATATATATATATATATATATATATATATATATATATATATATATATATATATATATATATATATATATATATATATAGTAAAGTTTAATTGAAAATCTAAAAAAACCTAGGAACCTAATAACCCATTTTATGAACCTTTTTTCTACACAATATTTTTCAAAAAAAAATATACCAAAATTTTTGTTTTGATGCGTCTAGAAGATTTCAAAAAAAAAAATTTTAAAATCATTTTTTATTTTTTTTCATTATGGTTTAGGGTTTAGTGTTTAGCGTTTAGCGTTTAGGGTTTAGGGATTAGAAGATTTCAAAAAAAAATTCAAAAAAATCATTTTTTAATTTTTTTTTCATATGGGTTTAGGGTTTAGAGTTTAGGGTTTGGTTTAGGGTTTAGGGTTTAAAAATCTCTTAGACGCTTTAAATAAAAAAGTTGGATGCAATTTTTTTTAAAAATATTGTGCAGAAAAGGTTCTCTCATGATCTCGACCCTATATATATATATATATATATATATATATATATATATATATATATATATATATATATATATATATATATATATATATATATATATATATATATATATATTCAAACCCTAAAAAAATCATATATATGCCGAAAGATTAATTTAATAGTAACTAATCATTTTAAAAATTAAAAAACTATTTTTAATTCTATTTTTGTATAGTTGTAAAAAAACTAATTAAATTGTGACATTACAATGCTACCATTGTCCAAAAATTTTCCAAACATATCAATCCTTACAAATTCTTATCATTCGATATGGAATATGCGATCATAGCCAAATCTGTCGTGATCAGTTGTTTAAGTGTGAAGGAGTTGTCAATTATGAAAGGATTCCATAAGGGTATTTTAGTGACTTGGGCATAATATAATTTAAAAAATAATTTTAAATTTTATAATGATATATACGTAATTATAGAGATTTATAAGGATATAAACAAAATTCTTCCTTAGACTAAATATAAAATAAAACGAATATTGTTTTTAAACATGTTGATGGGTGAAAATCATGTTAAAATTTTCAATCCTGTCTCAAATAACTTAATAAAACGATTTAACTCATTTACTTAAATGAGCCGATAAGATCAACTCATCCTATTAATTTTGGATTTGGTTTGGATTGGATCATTGGTTGTTAGACTAAGTACGATATATTGTATGGTTATACGATGTATATGTACCATATTGGTAGGTTTGGTATCGACACATACAAATATATTATGCGAGAGAAAAATAAAATCCATTGGAATATATGTGGTTTACATGATTAAGGTAAACGTCTACGCCAATGACAGAATTAAAGAGGTCTCTTATGCAACGTTTATTATATGGATAAGACATGACCGGATAGGACAGCCTGGGGTATGTGCGTGTGTAGGTGGCGGTGGGGTGTGGGTATGAGTGTAGGTAATAATGGATTGTAGATGAGAGACGGGTAGGAGGATATTTTTGAATTTGGCTTCACGTTTCACTTTGTTGCACCCTTTTGGGCGAGGATAAAGTCTAATCAATTAGTTTTATTTGACCTGGTCGTTGTTCCAGACTCGTCCATGTCAAACACAATTTCAAAATGATTTTTCTGTTTTGTTCTATCTACTACTACGTACCAAATGCTACACTGTTGATTTCATAACAGAGTTAAAAGTTATATGATTGGGGTAAGTAAGACCCTATTTGTAACATCCTAATTTTTAATGTTTGAATAAATTTTTAATTAATCAAATAATTAATGAGCTTTTGTAGTTCACAGATATTGATTTGTGTTGCAGGTACTAGTGGTAGTGACAGAGGAAAGAGGACTGCAGAGAGATAGGAGACTGTGGATTATGATGGACTTTTGCATGTTTTAGAATTGTTTTTGCGACCCGGTTACGGGAAGGACATGTATTTATCTACCTATGTTTGGTAACTACTTGTATGACTTGTTGCTCATCTTGTGATTATACCTTTAAACATGTGGTTGTTTTTTAGTAAATTAATGTGTAATTTGTAAGTGAGAAATCGAGTGTTACATTATCTTATCGGCGAGATTTATCCGGAGTATTCTTTATTTGTCAAAGCATGGTCCCATTCAAATTGTGAAAAGCGGTTGAGGTTTAAGGCAGCACAAGAAGTAGCTAGGAAAGATATAGAACGAGCGTTTAGTGTTCTAAAAAGACATTGATAAATAGTAAACAATCTGACACGTACTTGGGACGACAGAAAAATTAAAGGTTTGATGTACACGCGCATCATATTACATAAGATGATTGTAAAAGTTGAAGGAAAAGCGATATGACGGTTTGATGAAAATGAAATTTTGCCACAACGTGAACCACTCAGTTTTGAAACGACACAATACGTAGCAAATAGAGTGGAGGTACGTAACCGCGAGTTGCATCACAACCTTCGAGTTGATTTGTCGGAACATGTTTACAGGATGATATAGAAAGCATCGACATTTCAGATGATGAGTTGTTTGCATCGACTGATGGCGAATCCGAAGAGTACATCGACGACGACTAGGGGTGCAAATGAGCCGAGCTGGCTCGTGAGCTACCCGGGACCGGCTCGATAAAAGCTCGGTTCGAGACCGATTTTAAACGAGCCCGAGCCGAGCCCGAGCTTAAATATAAGGCTCGTTTATTAAACGAGCCCGAGCCGAGCCTGTGTCACCAAGCTCGATTAGGCTCGCGAGCCCTAAACGAGCCTATATATCTAATATATATATATATATATATATATATATATATCCTAAATTAGAGTAAACGAGCTTGTTAATGAGCTCGAGTCGAGCTTAAGCTCGTTTAGGCTTGTTAAGAATTAAATGAGCCGAGCCCGAGCCGAGCCTGTGTATTTCTTAACGAGCCCGAGCCGAGCTTAGGTCCATAAAGCTCGTAACGAGCCGAGCCCTATATATTTCTTAACGAGCCCGAGCCGAGCTTGGTCAGGCTCAGGCTCGGGAGGCTCGGGAGGCTCGGGAGGCTCGGGAGGCTCGGGCTCGGGCTCGGGCTCGGGCTCGGGCTCGGGCTCGGGCCTAACGACGACAAAGAAAATATTTTGGACAGTAACTCCGACGGCAACTCGTATGACTCAGAAGAGTGGCGTTTATAGTTCGTATGGTAATTTTTTTTGTCGTTTGTCGCTTTTATTTATAATTTTTAAATTTAATTATTGTTTGTCATTTTTATTTTCAAAATTAATGAATTGGTTTTCTTTTTTTAATTATTTGCTTAATTTAATTTAATTAAGTTTGTTATTTAGTTTAATTTATTTTAATTATCTAATTAATTAAAAAAGTGAGGGTTTACTATTTCCATGATTTAATGGTGCATGAAGTGGAAGAGGGTTTGCGATAGATGGCAGCGGCTTTGTTGGCAGCACCGTTGACATCAACGATGTGATTGGCCCACGTGCGCGAGTTGGCGAAAGATGATGGGTTGTGGGTTAAGGTCTAGGTTGATGAAACCGCCCCTTTACCCTTAATTCAATAAAAAAAAATTAATACAACTAAAATCTAAACATAACTAGAAATTCTGTATTCATTATAATCTTATTTGGATTTTGCAAACTGGCTTGCTAAGCATACACGGTTGAGTTAGCTCTATATTAATGAAATCTCATCATCTACGCATGACGAACTTATATGGTATATTTATATAACTAGTAGGTATCCCGTGCTTTGCACGGGGCTAGGAGAGAATGAACTTTTTTTTTTCTAAACTGGTTGTTTCGATCTTTGTTAAAATAAATCCAAGTTATTCTTGTAGACAGGCATGCTTCTAATACTGCATCCATAAAGCAAAATTACCTGGAATTATTTGGATATCTATTTACACTATTGCCATTCCAAATTTGAGACTCTTGTGCTTCAACTGCAAGGGTTTCAATTGCTATTATCAGTAAAAAATAATACAAGTACATTGCTATTAAAGGTAAAGAATAAAGTACATTGCCCATATTGAAGGCGAGAGTGAAGTATGTTGCTATATTTTGTAGTTAGCACATGTAAGTTGATGCTAATGGAAAACATACCAATCACGATAGCACATCTAGTTTGGCAACACGACTCTACTATTTGTTTCCATGCAAATCCAATCTCAAAAACCCAAGTTCTCCAAGTACAACAATCATTTTGATCTGAATTTGGTCAAATAAACAGAAGTATGTTGCTTTATAATGGATACTTAACTGACCGAGTGTTCCTTGTGTCTCAAAATGCATCACGAGTTGTCTACATTTTTCAAGTAATTCATCTCCGGATCTGACATTTACGACCTTGTAGGTTACCTGTTAGATGTGATATCACAGAAAAGTGCAAATGTACTTTCACCATTTTGACGATTTAACCGCTCAACTATAAGTTATTATCGATGTAGTCCCTGAACTATTATTATAAGGATCAGAAAATAATATAATGGTTAAAATAGTCATTGGCGGTTTTTGAGGGTAAAACGGTAATTTGACTTTGGACTTTCAGCAAACACCTGGTTTGCAGGTCATTCGAGACATCCTTTTACCTATGGCGTTGAGATCATCCTCTTGAACTTTAATACCTTTGTGACAACAATCACTTAGCAAGAGGCCTTTTAGAATAACATAAATAAATCGAGAAATTAATCAGAAACACAAAACTTCTAATCAAAAATCAAACCCAGAATCTGAAAATTTTAATGAAACTTACACGTCATAATAATCATATTTTTTGATCTTCATCTCTATTAATAGACCAATATAAAAAGAAGACAAACTAGTTGAAGTGTTATAATCCCAGATGACCTGATGGATGCAAAGTACATCAAAGATACTTTTTACCATATCCATTTCCCGTTAGCATTAAAAGATATTAATCTTCGACAAATTCACTCATGGGAATAATATATGTAATTCTTTCACCCTTCGAAAGGGACAAAATCTGAAATTAAAAAAAAAAGAATAAGGGAATTGAAACACATAAGGGGTAGAACGGGAAATACATTAAAATTAGCATACCTGGATAAGAGGTATTGGGGTCTTGATATTATACTTCTTGGACAGAAAAAAAAGTAAGACTCTGAAAAAATATGCAATTGACTGTTAATGTCAATAAGACGCAACTGAAGTCAATTAAATTAAAGAGCGTTGTCAATTAAAAAGGCACATAAACCGATGATTAATTTTTGTCAATTATAAACCTTTATCATTTCTAAAACAAATAACTAAAACCATTAGCAATTCTAAAACCCCATTACAACATATTTCCAGGAACTCCTAGTGTACTTTGGTTTTAAACCAATGAAAAGTGCATAGCTATTTTCAACATCTCAAGAAAAGCACATTGCTATTTTCAAACTACAAAATAGCAAATGTAGTTTCTGGTTACTCGTTTGCTTGAACTCTCTCATATACACATAGATACACAGAGGCTAACCTTTTAGGCTAACCTTAGAGGCAAAGCTTCCTTGTGATTCATCAGCACAATTGTCCAATATTTCATAAACCTAAATGAATTGATATAAAAGAATATTCTAGATTTAAAGTAGCGAAAAATGAAGGAGATAATGAAATGAAGAGAAAGTAAGGAAGATACCAAATGGTGCAAGCCACGGAAACCCATACTTCCAATGTACATTCCTTTTCCTCACAGCGTCTAAACCTTCTAATATCTATCTGAAATGAGAAAGAAAAAAGAACCCATGTCAATTTTGAATTTATAAAGTATTAGTTCAAAGTACAATTTCTGGATTTGAATGGTCAAATACGGTACCCTTGTGTAATAATGGGATGTTGTAACAGTTGTAAATTGCAGAGAAACTAAACTTGAATGTTAAATTTGTATAAGATTATGAAAACACATGTGGTGGAAAGGCCGAATTACATGAAAACTTAAACGTAAGATAACATAATTTACATGTTTCATTAGATCTTCAGCCAGCATTAGCATTCCCATATTTTCCTCTACAAGCTTCCCAATCATATCTACCTCTTCAAGTGCTTCAAGGCAATTTGGTCCGAATTTTCAGCCTTAGCAACAGCATGGACAACATATGACGTGGCATCTTCAATTGTCTCTGTATCAACAGATGAATCACAATTGTTTGGTGCCTTTTTTTCCTCATTATCACTTGGAACATCTTCTATTGTTATTTGCTGCACATTTTCAGCACCTTTAATCTTGAAGCGCTTATCCACCTGTGTTTAAAAAATTTAAACAAATGGTCAAACACCAAACTTTTGACTAATTTATAAAAAGAATTACTCACCTTCTCAAGTTCTCCTGTCAATACGAGTTTTCTGAGCTTTGAAGTCACTGATCTTTTGAAATTTTCAGGTAACTCAAACCTTTGCTACAACATGTGTGTAAATACCAAGAAAAATAAATTACTGGAATTCATGAAATTCATGAAATTCTACAAACTTAACAATAATGGGGCAAGATTTCTCAAGTTTATACAAATTAAATATAATCTAACCTCACTGTAAAAAAAGAATTGCACTGGCGTCAGGCCCATTTGGATCTTCAATGGAACACAAAGCCTCAAGAATCATGGCTTCATAACTGGTAAAAGATTATGACAATAAGTTTATATGTATACATAAAAGGTGATGATTGAAAATTGTAAGAAAGAAATATGAAGAAAACAAACTCTGGGGGTGTTCTTCTGTCAACTTTGATTGTGGAAGGAGCAAATATGTCACCATGCTCAATGTAAGAGACAACATATAAAGATTGGGGAGATTTTGGAGGTGAGTTTGCAGTAATTTCTTCTAAGATAGAACTTTTGACTTTCTCTCTGTTTACACTAAGGTTGCGCCATTCGTCCTGCATATAGAAATCGAATTTTATATAAAGTATACAACCACGTTTCATTCTATGACTCAAAGATGCAATATTAATGTGTTGAAATTATTGAAACACTGTTGCATATTTCTTATTAGTTCCATGAATTGGTAAAACAAACTGAAACTTCGTTGGATAAATAAGCATTTATGGAATGAAATGTTGCTGCATATTTTCGTCTCATAGTGATGTGGTTGCATATTTAGTCTAGAAACCAGCTTGTTAGATAAATTGGGAAAAATTGTTGTAGTCTCGTGTCCATCTCAAAATCATAAGGGTGTCCATCTATAAATTTGAAAGCAATTTCTTAAAAAAATTGAATCCAAGGGGTGTCTAGGGACATCCGTGGTCATAACGTAGCACCGCCTCTGAATATGAGGGTTGGGTGGGTTAGGGTACTGACCTTAACGTGGAAGGATTGCAGAAAAATAAGGGCACCAGTCTGTGAACAAAATCTACACTTGAAATAAGGGCACCAGTCTCTGGTGTGTTGTAATGGAAGCTTCTACTTGTCGATTTTCAAATTATGGGGAGAAGTAAAATAGTACCAGCAACAGAGACGAAAAGTAGGCTTTGTTCAATCATACAGATCTAAGCAGCACGGTGGTCGGAGAGTTCTACGACGGCATTATTGTCGTAGAATCCGGGATGCATGTGTTCTCCCCATATATTCCCCCACATTCCTGAAGACTCGTCGTAGAATTCCGCGATTCCTTTTTTCAGTTGTTGCTGCTGCTCATCCGCCGCCGTCGCCATTGTCATCGGCGTAAGTGGTACATCAAAAGCCATCGTAGTCATAACTTCTTAAGTTGCTGCACAAGCTGCCTCATGTTGGTGATATTGGGTCAACAATTGCACGTAGTAGAAGAAGTTAAAGAATACAAAAGCAGAAGCATGAGGGAAGCGGTGGGTGTTCTGGAAACGGACCTCAGCGAGAACAGATGGCGACAACATTCAAGCGGAGACGGTGAATGTAGAAGACGCAAAATCCACGGAGATCTGAACGTGTGGAATCCAGCAGGAACGATGAAGCGGATATAGAGAGGAAGAGTCGGATATAGAGGAAGAGTTATGAAGCGGTGAGAAACATTACGGCGGAGGAACCGAGGAAGATGACCCGAAGAAGAAGACCCGGATCCGGTAGAAGATCCGCGTGTCACAAAAGAAAGGAAAAAACGTTACATTGGAGAACAAAACAACGCCAATTAAATAGATGTATAATATAATACTATATGAACATTAAAAATTAGTAGTCTTGATACTAGAAATCATACATGGATGAAAATCATGTTTGTAGTATTTACATACAAAAGTATTTGGTTATTGGGATAAATAAATATAGTTGTACCATTTCATAGATGGACTGTTTCAACAATTTTATTATTAGATAATGATCATTTCTATAATATTGTTTATATTATAACTGAAATTTTTGTGAAGCTAAATACATAGGATTATTTATGTCATTTGTCATACTATCAACGGTCATTTCTTTAAAGAACATTTTTTATATTTTTGTCATACTATTTACACAGAGACAATCTCTAACTTGACTACCATGACATCATATTGTAGGTTACTTGGATAAATTGATATTTCTTTCAATTAAAGCCATTAAATTTAACCAAATTTTCTAACTTGACTACCATGACATTTTTTTTTTAATTTTTATATTTTTATGAGAAAATGTTTAAAACGTGGTATTTGGTTTTAATTTTTTACTTGTTTATTTTCTTGTAATTTGATAGAAATGTTTATTTTGTTATAACAATAACATATTTTTAAGGGTTAATGTCTTATAAGAGCAATAAACCTTATCTCATGTACATATTTAATCAATTATGTTTTTTTCGTACACATATAATCATTAAAATTTCTTTATGTACACATGACCATTAGGTGCAATGATCATATGTGTAAAAAAATTAAAAGTTTAATGATCATATGTGCATAAAACAAACAAGTTTAATGGTTATATGTATACAAAAAAAAACATAAATGATAAAATGTATAAAAAACACAAGTGACTAAATTTATACACGGGATAATATTTATTACACCTATAAAACATTAACCCTATTTTTATAATTTAACCGTTCTTCACTTATAAATATATATCTTTGTAATTTGACAATTTTGTATTTATTTATACAAGTCGAAAAAACCTGAAAACACGTTATCATAACTAAAAATGTCAAATTACACAAAGTTGTCATTGTGATAAAAAAACATTTCTAAAAAAATTACAAAAGTACCTTCTTTAACAATATTTTCTAACAAAAGAATACAAAATTTAAACAAAAAAACTAAAAGAACACAAAAAAGAAATTGTTGTCAATTTCGAAAAAAAATTATTAAAATTTGGGGCTTTAGCGAAAAAAAAATATGTTAATAGTAGTGACGGTATACTTTTTTTTTTCAAAATCAAATAATTTTAATTAAAAAATAAAATATATTTGATTAACAATTTGTAGCCTTCAGAGTTCAGACATCTTATTGGGCCTATTCTACGATTTATAGAAAATTGTTTGCGCTAAAAGCTTATTATATTAGATTAACTTTCAAACTTCTTGCAAATTCAGTCTCTATCCTAATATCGCAACATGCTTATTTTTTGTTTTTATTTTATAGACTTTGGTACTAACAAAATCTTAAAATGAAAAAAAAATGCATTACAATATTTTATAAAAAATAAACCGTGTAAAGATGTTTAAGAGGATTCACTACTATCTACGTATAGATTTCTGCGTTATAAATGGATGTTGTTAGAAAAACCATATGCCTTGCCCTTTTCACATTTTTGGCAGATAAGACCGACATTTGTTTTGATGATTAATTCTGTTAACTTGTAGAAAGATTTAAACTTAGGTAGTTTTAGTTTTTTATGATTTGTAACCGTTGATTAAGGTTATTTTACAAAAAGTTTTCATGAAAAATGTGAAAGTATCTAGGGTTTTTCTCATATATTTTTTTTCTTTCAAAAAATACCTTAGTTTTTAGTGTTCAATATGTTAATTGAATTAATCATCTAATTATATTTCATACACTTATTTGCGAATGCCCTTTTAAAAACATGTTTTGTTGTTTCAATTAGGGGTATACCCTCGGCCCTCGTGTGTTGCGGCAGAAAATTTATGTATTTGTAACAAATAAACATACTTTACATAAAGAAAAAGTTTAATTATACGTAATAATGCACTTTTGATTGTAAATGCGAAGATGTTTCTTCTCAAGAAACATTATGTAGATTTACATTATACATTAAAAAAAAACAATTTATATGATTCTTTGATGGCGTCCAATGATGCAACATTATCTAAGATCAAAAGGAAATCAGTTCATCAAATTAAGTGTAATGTCAAATATTCAATTGCCGCGTCGAATAAACCAACCAAGGTTAGTGATATACATTCATCTTTAGCAGAAAAACATATATTGAAGACAAAATTTAGAATGATCATTGAAAATAAATCATAATCGACCGGGTCAATTACTCGTGCCTTACCATAAGCGGTGGTTGTCTGTAGCCATAACCGGCCTGTTATAGATTTTGTAACATTCTATTCATTATCCTGTAAATGAGTTCCACTTAAAAATGATCAGTTTAACGAAACACAAACACCTTTCCCTAGAACATTCTTGTCATTAGCCATGGATGTCGACTTCTAACCATTACTACGATAGGAATAATACAAGGAAGTTGTAGTAAGATAAGCTTGAGAGTACATTGTTGTAATAGAAGGCGTCATAAAAAACAAATGCTTAGGAAAAAAGGGTAGACGCAATGCTCGAACATCCAAACTCCACATAAACAAAAACATGGCACAACCGGTAAACCAAACACACGTCCATGTTTAAAAAAATAACACAATAAATTTATAACAGTTATCAATGTGTTACTGTTCACTCGTTGCTAATTGTTAGATATATATAATGGCGGATAAGTGATTAACAATTTCGTATTATCACGCTTGCTAATTGTTAGATATATATAATGGCGGATAAGTGATTAACAATTTCGTATTATCACGCTTGAAAGAAGTCGTCCAAGTTTAATTTCCACCAGATTCAATTATAGGGTGGTCGCCCACCATCCTTTTGTGATGTTTAGCCTAGTTACATAGTTTATGGGGTATTGTCCATGTGGGTTGACGTTCTCTCTCGTTTACAATGTTGGTTCGTACTGAAATTTATTATTGATAGAGTAAATTACACGACAGGTCATTATGGTTTGGGGTAATTTGCACGTTTGGTCCTAATTATTATTTTTAAATCGAACCATTCCTATAATATAATTTTGCTACGATGTTTATCCCTAGACAAATGAAAAAGACTAATATGCCCGTGACCAATTACTAATTTATTAAAGAAATATTAATTAAAAATATGAGTAAAATGGGTCCCATCATCCCACAACCACCTTACCTCTTCCCGTCTACTCTTTTCTCCTTCATCGAATTCTCTTACCCCTCGACGACTGTCAAAACCATTTCTCTGCCACGATCTCTTATCATTGGCCACCACCGGTCACCAATGGATCATCATCCAAAATGCAATTGACTACCACATTCTCCTCCTCCCTGCGTCACTAGTTCTCATCTTTCCTTATTCATTCGAAAACCCTAGATCTTTTTTGTTTGAGAAATCTAACCCCCTCTCCCATATTACCCTCTAACACTAACTTCGATGACCACCATAATATAACCACCATTCTCTCCCTCTACTCAAAAGTGGTTTGGTTTTGTGTTATCTATTGTTACTTAGAGTTTCTCTGAGTTTTGCATTGATAGGGTTATCACCAGATGCAGCCAAAACTAAAGAAAACCTCCATCGATTTCAATGGGTTCTAAATCAAGAAAACCTCTATCCTTCCTCTTTTTCTCTCTTGTTCCCCATCGGATGCAACCAAATCTAACGACAATGGATTTGCATTTGAGATCGATTAGGCAATAGATGTTTGTTTTTTATATATTGGTTCACCTGGGTTTTGTTTTTTGTTAATCGATTTGTAACTGGGGTCCTATTTGAGAATTTTGCATCTAAGATTGTATATGAGATTATTGCATCAGGGATTCTTGGACTTGAGTTTGAGTTATAGGTTCGATTTTAGATTTAAATTTGAGTCGCATGTTCAATTTTGGTTTTTGATTTGAATTTTAGGTTCAATTTTGGTTTTTGATTTGAGTTGTAGATTCAAATGTGGTTTTGGAATTGAGTTATAGGTTCGATTTTAGATGTATATCAGATTTTATGGTTAGACATTAGGCATCTTTGTGTTGAGTTAAGGCTGGAGGGAGTGGTTAGCATGTTCAGCACATGCTAAACTATGCCACGTCAGCATTCAGCAAGTTTAGCACATGCTGACCAAAAATGGTGGTAGTAGTCAACACATGCTGAACTTCATGCTAAAAGATTTTGGTTTGGAAAATGGAAAATGGAAAACTAGCCGTTGTATCCGTTGGCGAGCTCGTCGATTCCTTGGCGAGGGAAGTGTTCAGCGAGTGGGTTGGCGAGGGTGGCGGTGTGGTTCAGCGACTTTGGCGAGGGGTTTGGCGAACCCACTCCCCCCAGCCTAAGGGTGTATTGTATTTGTGGCTGGAGATGGTAACCGGAGCTAGACCTGGGGTCCCATTTCAAACAATATACTAATAATTTACTTTATTTAATAATAAATGAAATAATAAGAAAAGAATTAACAAAATGAAAATACATTTTTAAGGGTAAAATAGTAATTTTATGTATAGCAGGACCGTATCCAAAACAAAATCAAACCATAGGGATGGTCCGAGTTTAAAAAATATAATTAGGGACCAATCGCAAACTGTCCCAAACCACAGGAACCATTAGTGTAATTTACTCTTGTTTTTATCAAAAAACTAATATCATTCTAGAAGGACCGGTAGATATTGGCGGCCTAGCAACCTATATGATATGAGGCAGGAGCGGAACACGACTATTACAACCAAGGGAGCCGAAATAAAAACATCAAAGTAAAACAATTTGAGCAAGATTAATTTGTTTCAAATTTATGACATAATAAAATTAAATAAAACAATTAAGATGAAATATTCTTATGCCGTCCATTAAAGTAGAACTTGTCGAATTTTACGTTTTCTGATTTTTGCACAATTACCTCAAAACTGATATTTCGGTAATTTTTTTTCGAAATACAAAACCAACTATACAATATTGTTAACATATAAATATTAATCTTTTTAAATATTTTCTTCATTTGTTATTGATGCTATTTTTGCCTAGAAATCAACTTTTTTGGTACATATATAGTTCATTAAGATTTTATAAATACATAAAAATTAAGTTAATACATGTACTATATTGGTAAATGGAAAAAGTTGGGGACCATGGCCTCCCTGGCCCCCATTACCTTCCGCTACTGTTATCAGGTCTTCCTGTTATGAGGTCTTCCTGTCACGGGCAGCTTGCATGTGGATTTCACCTGAGGTTACCCTCGAAGTCGTAAGAATTTCCAGTCATAGTTAATCTCGAAATCATGGATTCCCCCAACCCCTACCCACAAATTTTAACTTATCACATGTGGATAACTACTCCAAGTCGTATAGTCGTTGCTAAGTTCGGATTAGCTCTTAGCTATGATGTGATGATATCTTGGAAGAGACGTTATTGTATTTATTTGATCGTACATATATCATGTGGCTATATTGATATCATGATATTTGTTGTCGTACATATATATGGGAGGGTTCCATTGAGAATGAAAATACTGTTGAGAACGTGAGAATGAATCTGGGCCACTAGATGCGCCAGCGCTGACGCGCGCCGCTCTACGACGACGAGCTGGGTTTTTTTCGTATATGATTTATGCATATATGAATTGGTATATTCATATATGATTATACATATAATCATATATGATTATATGAATATTCATATAATCATATATGAATAAACATATATAAATATACATATATGGTTGTGGTGCTCGGAATGGTGGAAGAGGGTGGCGATGATGATGGTGATGGCGATAGAGGGTGGCGATGATGGTGGTGATGGTGGCGACGGTGTTCGTGCAGTGGTGGTGTTGGTGGAGGTGGGTGGTGACGAATGTGGTGGTGGTGGCGGTGGGTGGTGGTAGCGATGGTGGAGGTGGTGGTAAAGGTGGTAGCGGCGGTGGTGGGGGAGGTGGTGGCGTTGGCAGTAGCGGTGGTTGTGGTTGGTGGCGGTGGCGTTGGGGGAGGTGGCGGCGCCGACGGTGGTGGTAGAGATGGCGGCGGCAGCGGTGGTGGTAGATGTAACACCCGGTTTCTCATACAAAGTACACCCAAAATTTTGCAAACAATTATACATTAAAAATGGGTATACTTGCATTCAACCCAGGAAAACAAGATGTTATCAAACATTAATTACACAAAAGGTCCTTAAAATTTGACCAGGCATTACAAATAAACCTAACATAACTAAAGGACATGCTCTGAGTTGTCTATCTCTCTTTATCACATGCCTTCCCCTATCACTGCTACAGATACCTGCAAAACAACAAACAACTCAAGTGTAAGCTTATAAAGCTTAGTGAGAAATCTTAATCATACTCCACAATCTCTTTTAGTAAACTCTCTTCTCATTCTTCTTTTTGCTAGTCTCATTAGCAATATTCACTCTCTCTAAACTCTGAAACCTGCAAACATATTAGCTTTACAAACACCAGCTAATTAGTAGTAATATCAACTCAATAAATAAGTATCTCAACTGATACTACTTATAAACTCAATCCTACATACTCGTATAAACTTATTTCACTGTTAATCATGCTCAATTTTAACAGTTATCATGGTTATAACAATCAAACTCAAAGACTCTTTAAGTCACTCACCTTAGCATATACTCTGATCTTATGCTCAAGTATAGTCTATAACTCGTCTCTTGTTATCCACAATTAACAGAACCACTTTAACTCTAAGCTACCGCAATATCAATACAACACACAGATATATGTACAACATATGTATTAACTCAATCTCTATAATTATCTCAGTCATTCAGTATATTCATTCAAACCAAGTACTCGTATATAACAGTGAATTCTAAACCTTGTTTAACTCATGCAACTTAGTTATCTCAACCAATTAACATGTACCATAATTCAATTTAGATATAGTCAAACTATACATAATGAATTATAATTACTCACCTAATATCGGCTTGGTACGTGGAACTTCCAATTTACGCGTACCGGCTTCTGTTCGCTAGACTTGGTTATATCACCATAGTCTAAATCAATTCTTCAACATCCACAATCATCTCAATATCATCTATCTCAAAGATGTATCAATCAAAAGAGGAAAAAGGAGTATAAACGGTAAATATCAACTCAATATTTACCAAAACCCACAATTCCGCGGTTCTACTCATTCAACCGTAGAAACTCGACAATACTCTCACCAATAACTCTAAAGGCATCCACTAACAATCTACTATAAACATATATAACAATATATAACGAAATCACGAAATCAAAGTTAGGGTTTCAAAAACCCCAAACCGAAGAAATCACTCACCTGTTTGAAGATTTATACGATTAAAGCTAGAATCACAAAAGCTCCAACGATCCTTCAAGTTCTCCTAACACCTTCAATAAGCGGAATATCGAAAATTACTTCAATCCTTCGCGTTCTAGCCTTCCGATTTGGTCCTAATGTGAAAAGGGGATGTTTTCTAGGGTTTAGAAAAGGTTTTGCTCGAGAAATCATCCAAGCAAATGACTGAAATCGCGAATTTAAATGGGTGGGGTCGGCACAAAACCCGACCCGGGTTCGACAGCCCGACCCGGGCCCGACCCGCAGCACGCCCCTGGCTCGACAGCACGACCCGGCTTGACGTTTGGCCCATTCTTTTGCTCTTTGACGGAACCCGACCCGGTTTCCGAAACCCGGTCCGGGTTTGTAATATCACACGACCCGGGTTTTAAAACCCGCCCCGGGTTTGATTCGTTTCCACTTCAATGAAATTCTAAGGCATTAACTCGACCCGGTTTATCTCTTTTACCCTTTTTAACATCCTACTTCTCATAGATAGGTTTCTAAACGTCTTAACTCGTGTTTTAACTCATCTAATCTCGTTTATATCAAAAATTAAACTAACTTTACCATAAATTAAAATTATGGTATTACAAGTTCTTACCCCCTTCAAAAGATTCCGTCCTCGGAATCTCTTAGACTAGGCATGGCTTATACAATCATCTCACCATCGCAATCAATCATCACGTATGATAATGATATTATCCTCTCGTCAACTCATATAACATGTATATACTGTCGCATCGTATTTACTTATAATATAGCTATAGAACTCAAGCTCCCTCGATTCACATTACATTTTAAAACTTTCTCATTCGACTTCTCTTTCCGCAAAATCTTTACGCCCGCCATTATTCTCGTAATATGACCTCTATAACCACATTGGTTGTTACCATTTCACATGGACAACCACTTACTCTTTCAGGGCACTCCCTTGTTATAGCTTTGCCGATACGAAGGTATCTCACCTCACTCTTCAAGTGATACTCCAATCACTATCCTCATTTATATACACTCATATTACTTGTAACATTAATCTCAATTAACTATTTAGGATTCAACTTCCATTTCAAATCTCATTGAAATGATTTACTCTAACTCAATAAGAAAAACGGTCTCACCGATTCCTGACTCACATTCTCTCTCAATTTACTCCTCCAATAGCAACATGCCATTTATTGATTTCTCATGTTTGCACACTCTCGTCGATTAGGTAGGAGAAATACTCATACAACACAAAGATGCCGACATTCAACTGTCTCAATTACTGTACATAACTCATTTACACTATGATATAAATCCAGAAAAATAAAATATTAGAAACTATCTCAAGTTTCACTCACGTCTCCTCTGGACACTTTGGTCACACAAGACTCTTTTCAGTTATTACATCACCTCAACTGTACAATGATTCTCTAAAATCTCGTCTATCTCTGCTTCTACCTCAACATATATATCAGGTTTTCACTAATTGTACCACTATAAATCTCTACCAATAATAGTTCCACTTCATCTCAGTTTAACAACCTAACTCATGTTGTTTCTCTCGATGTACTCAGTTATTACATCCTCTCTTATGTGGACAGTCCACATCACATTTCACTAAATCATTAGCTCTATCAAACTCGATGATTTATTATCAAATAAATTCTTATCACAACCGCATGTATTCCTCCTGACACACCATCAGTAAGGATTTTACTCTCGTCATTTCTTCATCATTATTATCTCAATCTCTTATTCATTTAAATGACACAAAATAGGTTATATATATAAGTCACCAAAATCTCTGTACACGACTCAAAAATACTAACATCTAACACAACAATATCTAGGTGAATCATATCTCATCACTTGACTAGCTCTTTAATCTCAAGAAAATAACTCAACATTATTATAACAAAATCTACTATCCATCGTCTCATAAAATAAGTAGTTTTGTTATCTCGACATTCACAAATTTCTCTCATTGGCAGTAATCGATTTGATTGCTAAGGAACGAATCCTATCAATCACAATTACAATTACTTTTCTCCTCTTTTCAACTCATATCTTTTCATCATGCATTTATAGAATTCTGTCTCATTCAACATGAAAGATATCTCACACATTCTCAACACGATTATTTGATAAACACACATACTCACAATAACATTTCTCAATAGTATTACTCATTGTATTATCTCACAATACCTCTTTACTGTTACTCAGCTTCTGATTCGTCCTCTTCTAAACCCGTAGGTTTCAAGTCACACAAGCTTACTGCTACATTCATATCTATCCATACGCAAGGATAGTACATGCCTCATTACTCTGCATCATCATAACGTACATGCCTGTCTACACACAAGCACAACACTATAGCACCACTCTGGCTCAACTCTTGGTACCCCGTACCATCATTTGGTCTTATCATTCATAGTATCTTACAGTACCCCGTACTGTTTTCCAAACTCACTAATCAACACTATCTCATAGTACTTCGTACCGTTCGTCGACCTCATTGCTCAACACTCTCTCACGGTACCTCGTGCCGTTCTCTGTTCTCAGCACTCAACGCTGTGTTACGGTATCTCATATTGTCCTCTGATCAAATCATGGTACCTCGTACCATTTTCTGATTTCAATCCATCTCCTTTTTTTTTTACTCTAGGAATTCTCCCTTACGGTCTCAAGCCATATAGACTCACCGTCACTCCTCCTTTCGTTTGAGTCACAAAGATCCTCACTGCTCTAACCACAAGATACTCGTCTTGTGGTTCCACAGAAATATGTGACCTCAACCTTAGTTACTCAATATGTAACCCCACGTAATATGTGGTCTCAATCACATTTACTCATTATGTGGCCCAACAAAGTATGTGGTCTCAACCACTTTACTCGATATATGGTCCCACAAAATATGTGGTCTCAACCATATTTACTCGATATATGGTCCCACAATTATGTGGTCTCAACCATATTTACTCAGTAACTAACTCAATCTCTAAGCCAATAAGGCCTAGATGAACCACTCTAGGTTCTTTCAATTATAACCACAAGGTACTCTTTATGTGGTTACTCAAGTGTCCTCTGATAACGCTGTCACAAATATCTCATTCTGTGACAACTCCAAACCACACAGTTCAATTCTCAGTATGTCAACTCATAATCAGTTATGGTGTGCAATCAACTACACACTCACCGTCTTTCTCAACTCATACTCTTTTGGCTATCTCAGCCATTTATTTTGATCAATCATAAGTACTAATCATGTGGCCCCACAATATATGTGGTCTCAACCACAAAGTACTCGTACATAGAAGTCTCGTCACATCTGTGAAACAATAAACACTATATATACAATATCAAAATTTATATATATTTTTACCATGTATATACTCTTTATACACACTTCTCTATGGTTGTTAAGTACTCGTCAAACAACCACTTATAATCTCAGTTATATACAATCACAAAGCACTCGTTATATGATATGTAAACATTACCTCAAATGGACACGAGATTCTCATCTCGATGCCGATTACTACACTTTATAACCACAATTCTCTAACACATGTAATCTCAATTTATCTTTTACGTGTCTACATATTTCATACATATTCTATTACGTGTATTATCAACAATTAAATACGCGCGACACGTTACAGCAAACATGTTAAGTAAAATTACTTACATACCTCATAGCAAAAAAATCTCGTCTCCTCATTAGTTGAACCTTGCATACCTCGGTTCTCAACTCTTAAGTGTACTCGGCTACACTCACATATCTCAACTCTTAGCTCATACTCAACTTATGCTCAAATTCTTTCTCATCATCAGTTAAAATTTTTCCTCGACCGGGATCTCATGTTAACATCTTATCATCATTTGGAAATTCGCCATCAACAGAATCTCATCTCATTTTCAGTTAACATCTCATAATTAGCTGAATTTCTTTTCTTCTCGTTGGTTGATATCTCATATCAGCCAAAATCTCGTCTCATCATCCACTATTGGTCCAACCGGCTCTGACCAATTTCTCAACTCATCCTTCATCTGACTCCATATCTGTATTTACACACAGAAAACAACAATAACAAATATTACATAAAAGTTATACTTAACTCATAAGCTAAAATCTACAGCAGTATCTTTTCCGAGCATGTGATAGGGGCTCTCTCTCTCTCCTCAGTTTAAGTCTAGGACTTTACACTCAAGACCTAGTTCACTTAAACCATGCTCTGATACCAACTTGTAACACCCGGTTTCTCATACAAAGTACACCCAAAATTTTGCAAACAATTATACATTAAAAATGGGTATACTTGCATTCAACCCAGGAAAACAAGATGTTATCAAACATTAATTACACAAAAGGTCCTTAAAATTTGACCAGGCATTACAAATAAACCTAACATAACTAAAGGACATGCTCTGAGTTGTCTATCTCTCTTTATCACATGCCTTCCCCTATCACTGCTACAGATACCTGCAAAACAACAAACAACTCAAGTGTAAGCTTATAAAGCTTAGTGAGAAATCTTAATCATACTCCACAATCTCTTTTAGTAAACTCTCTTCTCATTCTTCTTTTTGCTAGTCTCATTAGCAATATTCACTCTCTCTAAACTCTGAAACCTGCAAACATATTAGCTTTACAAACACCAGCTAATTAGTAGTAATATCAACTCAATAAATAAGTATCTCAACTGATACTACTTATAAACTCAATCCTACATACTCGTATAAACTTATTTCACTGTTAATCATGCTCAATTTTAACAGTTATCATGGTTATAACAATCAAACTCAAAGACTCTTTAAGTCACTCACCTTAGCATATACTCTGATCTTATGCTCAAGTATAGTCTATAACTCGTCTCTTGTTATCCACAATTAACAGAACCACTTTAACTCTAAGCTACCGCAATATCAATACAACACACAGATATATGTACAACATATGTATTAACTCAATCTCTATAATTATCTCAGTCATTCAGTATATTCATTCAAACCAAGTACTCGTATATAACAGTGAATTCTAAACCTTGTTTAACTCATGCAACTTAGTTATCTCAACCAATTAACATGTACCATAATTCAATTTAGATATAGTCAAACTATACATAATGAATTATAATTACTCACCTAATATCGGCTTGGTACGTGGAACTTCCAATTTACGCGTACCGGCTTCTGTTCGCTAGACTTGGTTATATCACCATAGTCTAAATCAATTCTTCAACATCCACAATCATCTCAATATCATCTATCTCAAAGATGTATCAATCAAAAGAGGAAAAAGGAGTATAAACGGTAAATATCAACTCAATATTTACCAAAACCCACAATTCCGCGGTTCTACTCATTCAACCGTAGAAACTCGACAATACTCTCACCAATAACTCTAAAGGCATCCACTAACAATCTACTATAAACATATATAACAATATATAACGAAATCACGAAATCAAAGTTAGGGTTTCAAAAACCCCAAACCGAAGAAATCACTCACCTGTTTGAAGATTTATACGATTAAAGCTAGAATCACAAAAGCTCCAACGATCCTTCAAGTTCTCCTAACACCTTCAATAAGCGGAATATCGAAAATTACTTCAATCCTTCGCGTTCTAGCCTTCCGATTTGGTCCTAATGTGAAAAGGGGATGTTTTCTAGGGTTTAGAAAAGGTTTTGCTCGAGAAATCATCCAAGCAAATGACTGAAATCGCGAATTTAAATGGGTGGGGTCGGCACAAAACCCGACCCGGGTTCGACAGCCCGACCCGGGCCCGACCCGCAGCACGCCCCTGGCTCGACAGC
Organism: Cichorium intybus; assembly: GCA_023525715.1. NCBI lineage: Eukaryota > Viridiplantae > Streptophyta > Magnoliopsida > Asterales > Asteraceae > Cichorium > Cichorium intybus. The sequence goes on from CM042013.1 coordinate 5,187,565, forward strand.
ACGACCCGGCTTGACGTTTGGCCCATTCTTTTGCTCTTTGACGGAACCCGACCCGGTTTCCGAAACCCGGTCCGGGTTTGTAATATCACACGACCCGGGTTTTAAAACCCGCCCCGGGTTTGATTCGTTTCCACTTCAATGAAATTCTAAGGCATTAACTCGACCCGGTTTATCTCTTTTACCCTTTTTAACATCCTACTTCTCATAGATAGGTTTCTAAACGTCTTAACTCGTGTTTTAACTCATCTAATCTCGTTTATATCAAAAATTAAACTAACTTTACCATAAATTAAAATTATGGTATTACAGTAGAGATGGCGGCGGCAGCGGTGGTGGTGGCGGCGACGACGGTGGTGGTGGTAACGAATGTGGTGAAGGTGGAAGTGGTGGTGAAAATCATATGTGAATAATAATATATATCTCGTCGTTAGAGCGTCAACGCTCCGACGCCGCCAAAGCATTAGAGCGGCAAGAAAAAATATATGTGGCTGAGATTCATTCTCGCATTCTCAACATAATTTTCATTCTCAATAGAACCTATATATATATATATATATATATATATATATATATATATATATATATATATATATATATATATATATCAATTCTATACTATAATAGAGGCCATCTGAAATGATATAATTGAAGATAATTTGTGTTCTCAAACCATATTTATTTGAAACTGATATGACATTTCATATTCCTTTAATTAATGATACTCAATTTAAATTTATAGTTCAATAAAATCTTTTACTTCTATATTATTTTAGTATTGTCCTTCTATATAAATGTCACTCAATATAATATTGATTTTACTTTATAAGAGTAATACATGATTATAAACTTTATGAAATTAGTCTTAATAAAAAAATACTTGCTAATGAATCTTATGGCTTTATATGATATCATCAATGGAACAAATGTTCAAAATGGTCATTTATATGAAATTAGCGTAAGAAATTTTATTTTATATATCAATTTAACGTAAGAATATTGTACGAATTATTATTGGATAATAGTTTTCAAAATATATTTAAGTTGGATAATATTTGTCAAAATAGTTATCAATTTAGCGTAAAATATTATCAAATTGGATAATATTATTCAAAATAGTTTAATTTATATTGGATAAAAAATAGTTTCAAAATAACGTAAGAATATTGTGAGAAATATTATTGGAAAAATCCAATAAAGTAAAACATTTTATATATCAATTTAGCATAAGTGGCGGTCAAATGTCATTGGATAATATTGTTCAAAATAGTTTTAAATTTATATATCAATTTAATGTAAGAAATATTATTTTATAGTTAACGTTAATGACATAATTATTTTTTATATGTTACGATTTTAATTCTATAGTTTTAACATGTGCAACGCGTGGACATTCTTCTAGTTAAATAATAAAACAAAACTTATATTAGTTAAACATATTAATGCTACATCGACACATGTGAACACCATAATTAATGACTTACTATATATATATATATATATATATATATATATATATATATATATATATATATATATATATATATATATATATATATATATATATATATATATATATATATATATATATATATATATATATATATATATATATATATATATATATATATATATATATATATATATATATATATATATATGATAGTTTGTTCACATGATAACATTAACCCCAATTTTTCTATCAATTTAGCTACAAAACTTTTAACATAATGATAAATAATTAATATTTTATTTGCTAAATCCATGAAATATTGAAAATAGTTGTATTTTCCTAAATACATATTAACTTTGAATAATCTATTGGACCTTCTTTTCAATCATATTAAGGGCCATTTTATTGTATCAAATCTTTACAATTATGTACGATACAATATGACATATGTTTTGGAAAATGGAAGGGAACATATATACTTTACTTTGCTCATGTTTATTACATACAGTGCGTCCTAGGTAGTTACAATCTAGGGATTAGGTCATATTTATGCGTATATAGTTTTACGATTTAAAGGAAAAAAACAAATACACTTCCATTCCTTTGTATTACAACATTGTACTTTCTTTTCTTTCATATCAATCCATTATAATTTAGAAAATCGATTATATTAAAGCATTACACTTTCAAGTTCTTTCTTTAGGACATTATACGTTAGTAAATCTATCCATTTACAATTATTTAATTTGATGGATTTTTCCAACAACCATACTTTGAGATGTTATAATAAACAAATCAATAAATTCATATTGTTATATCAACCACATATGACCAACCTAGTTTTTACTAAAAACAATTCTTTGGATTCATTCATTGTGCTAAAGATATGCTTAAACATTATGCCCAAACTAATTGTCGAACAACCTATTTAAAACTTCTATTTGTGTGACCATGAACTCCAATATATTTTAAGATGTATTAAAAAAATTCACGCACGTAGTTTACTTCCTACACAATATGTGGGCATACACCTAGTAACTTTTATAATATAGGTCATTCAAATGAATCTGGATCTGATATGTCATCTATCTAACATCATATTCATTTGAAACTCCAAAATTTTCAACTTTCACCTAATTAACCAAAAAAATGATTTATTTTAATGCCAAAACTATTCAAATTTCAACTAAATAAAAACTACTACTTAAGATAATTTTTTTAACTTATGACACTTAATTTGTACTTTATGACACATAAATGGTTAATAAGAAATATATATAGTTAGACATAAGATAGATTAGGTTGCTAGAAGTTTGGAGAATAAGATGGTAGAAAAGATTATTTGAGAACACACAAAACTCTACTTTAAAAGTCCATGTATTTATATTTTACAATGAGGGAGAAATGTAAGAAAGGTTAATTACAAGTCACATGAAATTATACAAGTTGCAAAACAAGATACAAGAGTACAAATTAAGTGTCATAAGTACAACCGACCTTTCTGTATGAGCCAACCAAGTCATGGCTGCTACTAATCGTCCACCCCTGCAAACTCAACTCAATGGGTTTATAGTTAAGAAAATCTTTATAATTACAACCACCCCTTTTATTAATATCCTTCTGGCCTTCAACCACCAAATTGACCCGAGGTCGGTCATGTACGCCTTTCAATGTTGCCTCAGCCTGCAGTCTAACAATAGTAGGCATTATATCATGTACTGCTCTCGTTACCTCAGCTATAATCATATCTCACATATCTGGCAGCTAGAAACCTCTCATTGTCCGGCTGACACACAGAACGCTAAGACCTGGCTCGACCTCCCTACGAACCACCCCTTCCTCGACCACTTTGGGTGTTCACCATATTCTTAAATAATAATATAAGATATTAGTACACGTCAATCATTCACCAAATATAGTTACAAAGTACTCGTTATGTAACTATATTAAATATATCGACTCTATACATCACATCTCATGTGTTAGCATTAATTCTACTAACTTAATCACAACACTTTATGGTTTAAGTCAAGTAACCTATACTTAAGGCCTAATTCACTTAAACCACGAATCTGACACCAACTTGTAACACCCTAATTTCGACACCGAATATACTAAAAAAATTCGCTTTTTTATATAAGATTTATAGCATTTTTATACTTTTGTCTTGGAACTACAAGAAGTTATCTTCAGGAATCGCTTTACGATCTGAGTCGGGCGCTATATCACTTTAACATGCAACACACCACAACAAACATGCGTAAGGTATAAAGCTTAATAAATACCAATACAATAGCATACAACAACTCGTTAACAACATATCAACACAACACAACACAACACAACATCCTTATATGTCATTCACGTGTATATAATACTCATGTTACCATTAATTACATCACAACCACTTTATATAACTTTCACCATTTTCATACACTTGGTTCTTGCCTCAAAGTACTCATTTATGAGGCTCACTAATTACTCGTTATGTGACTACACTAATATACACCAATCACTTGTTTATTACTCTCGACTCATCTATACTCATCTAGTGTGATTAGAAGGTATTTGGTATGTAATCCACACTGACATTCTCAACACGAGTCACAAGGTATTCATTATGTGACTACATCACCACCCAAAACGTGGCATGCAAGGTACTCGTTTTGCATCCATACCATCACTCTTAATACATAGTCACAAGGTACTCTTTTATATGACTATGCCTAAACTCACCACGTGGAATGCAAGGTACTCATTATGCTTCCACTTCTTTTCTAAACTAGCACACCACATATGGTCACGAGGTTCTCATCTCGTTACAATATACAACCTATACTTACCACCCTCGTATCTAGGATTCACTATTCCTAGACTTTTTTACATAGTTCACTACGTGTACTCGTCAGTAGGATTCATTACACTAGGATATCAACCATTTATGCAAAGCATAACATGCATCATATCACAACCACTATGCTATGTAAGGTTACTCACCTGGATTAGTTAGTCGTGAGATCTCCTAACCATTGACGTGTCCCTCGTTTCTACAGTTCCAGCTACCGCCAAACACCATAGCATCTCCACACATCTTTGGTGATAATTGTTTACTAAATACATATAGACCACAACCAATGTCTATGATTATTGATTATTACCCTTAGCGAAGGAGTTTCAAGTAAATTTAAAAACAAAAAATAAACTTGGAAATACAAGATGGAATTGGAAAGATTGTTTTTGATTTAACATCTTTTTATATAACCATGATCTATGTATTCTTTTAAACAAAAAATTTCACTAATTGTTTCAAAATCCAAGCTTTACAAGATTCACTTGTGTTGTCATAAAAAATTATTTAAAATTTAGGCTCTTAGGTATACGTTCCATATCACAACATCAAAATTGTTGTAACAGCAGCGTCACATTAGCACCACACTCCTATAAGGTAGTTCATTACCCTATTATTTTTAATTATTTAAGCAAAAAATGCTTTTTTATTTAATACTTAAGGGGGACGAGGGGGGGGATGGAAGAGGTGTGGCTTGGTGTGGTATACACCACATCATCACCACACAGGTGTAACAAAAAACCGAAGCCGAATAAAAAAACCGAAATGAATGATATTTGAGTTATTCGGTCTGATTTATTGGTTTTTCGGTTAATTTTGTTTGGTTAACCGGATAATGATGACCTTATATAGTTTGGTTTTTGTAACATCCCAAAATTTTAGGTTAAAATTAAAAAAAAAAATTAAACGGACACTTCAATATAAGAAAAGCCACTTAATTAATTTTGACAAAATTCCATAACTTATAAGTTTAATGAAAACATCCCAGGATTAACAGAAGTTAATGAAATCAAAACATAGCGGAACTTCCATTCAAAAACAGTCCTCCAATGAAGCAGCACAGTGTATACACGTCACGCCTTGCCATCCATGGTACCTGCTGTACCTGAAACAGTAGTTTATATAGGGAAAGGGTAAGCACGGAGCTTAGTGAGTTCCTCAAAATACCATATGATCCATCACATAACATACAACACACAATAACCATTCATATGTCTGTGAGACTCACGGGCTATCCCTGTTCCTCCTGAAGACTCACGGGCAGTTCCCGTTCTGTCTTATCGCTCGCAGGCTTTTCCCATTCCGTCTAATGACTCCCAGGCTATTCCCGTTCCGCCTATTGGCTCGCGGGCTGCTCCCGTTCCGTCCACAAACAATCATTATCACAGCAATAATTCATACAATTACTATAACATGTAAGACCACCTTAGCCTAACATATCTTCCTTCCTACGCATGCAATATCACCTATAGTATAGTGAGAAGACTCACCTGATTGTAGTTGACTATATCGTTTATCTTTCTCGCCTTTGTATTTCCTTTCAACTTTAACTGTTAACATAATAATAAATCTATCATTTCTTAATCCTTAACTATATTATAGTCGCATCATTAAACCCTTCAATAATTCCAATATGATACTCCATGATTTATCAAGTAAAGAACGGCCAGGTAGAAGATTAGATGGGATGGCAGGATCCTTTCAGCATTTTAGCCTTTCGGAAAATCCAACAACCAGATCCCAAGTAATCGGCCTAGGCACCGTCCTCGTAAGTAAATCAATCGGTATTATTTTCAGAATTACGAATTGTTATAACGACGTTTTTAAGGTTTTTATTTACTATTGTTGGAAATGAATATGTTATACTTATTACATATTCTACTTCTTAATACAAAAATTATTTTACAATACCTAATTAAGCTATAGAAAGGTTTGTAGTTACCTTATGACCATTCGTCGGAATCTATAACTCCTTCGTTAGGCTTTCGAGCTTCTTCCGCTCACTTGCTTACACTCTAGTGCTTAGAAACCTCTATATATTGGATTGAGATTTAGTTGTGTGGTTTATGAGATGTTTTGAGGGGTATTTATACTTGAATTCTTGAATAAAAAATGGCATGACACTTTTGACAAAATATTTTAATAATATAACTTTGTTGAAATTAATACCATCAGTCTGTTCAAGACTGGTTTAGCCGACTTTAAACCCATGAAATTCACGTTTTTATTTGATATTCCAGAAATTTATCTCAATACCTTTCCAGGGATGTATTTTACGTATCTATACGATTTTTCTATGATTTATTATGAATTTTTGAAAACAGACTATCTAATCTGTCAATTCCGAACTAATCAGTAAAGATTGCATTTTTTACCATCGATAATGTCATTTTCAAGCTTGCTATTATTTTTGGTAATTGTACTAGACTCAATTTGTAAACTTTGTGCACTGGTTTGAGGTCCAAACGATTTTTCTAGAATTAATTATGATTTTTCTAAAAACGACACAAAATGCTGATTTTCATATGAAATTGTAACTAAAGTTTTTCTTAGCTTTATAATTACCAATGACCATATAATTCCTAACACTCTTATTTTAAGTATTTGTTATAATCAGGATACGGGTCTTACAGTTTTAGTGGCATATATATATATATATATATATATATATATATATATATATATATATATATATATATATATATATATATATATATATATATATATATATATATATATATATATATATATATATATATATATATATATATATATATATATATATATATATATATATATATATATATACATCACACACTTAAATTAAATAAATGATATGTATGTATGTGTTGTGAATTAATAAAGAGAGAAAGCAATAGATCATTTAGGTTTAGTATCAACATCGATGCACAAATGAAAATAACGAAAGAGTGTTTGCCTATTAAAGGGAAGCTTAAAAAGGAAATTAATTAGTAGATGAAATCCACCATACTCTAAATGGAAAAAGAAGCTTTTTAAATATTGGTTCAACTCGGGTTTTGATAGGATTCATTTTTTTTTTGCTAAGTCTTGTTACCTTTATAGGTTGTTGAGCAAGAAGAATGAACCTTAGGCTCAAGCTCCATTAGTCTCATGTGGCTTACACAAACTTGTAATGGAATTGTTTAATTATTTGGTTTAACCGGTAAACCAAATCGAATAAACTGAAACTGAATGAATCGAAACTGATTAAGCGGAACCTTATTTGGTTTTGTTAAGGTTAATTTAGAGACATTAAAATTTTGATTAAATCGAACCGATATAAATGAAAATTGTTTTAACCGACCAAATAACAACCATAATCACCACACACTCTCCACACCATAATGGGGTGGTATTCACTATTCCTTGTCATCGTCAACTCAACATTATGCCCTTGGCGTGATGCACATACTGTTTAGCCTTAAGCTATGTTTGACGCGTCACAGATAGTTGATAAGTTAAGTTATTTTCCAAGCTTTTTTAGGTTGTCATGTTTAGAAAACCAAAATGTGGCTTATAAGCTAGCTTTTTAAAAATCTACTTACACTAACAGTTCAACGAGCTTATGAGTGCATTTTTAGATTTTTCTCAAATATACGCTTAATTAATTATAAAAAACTCATTTTCTACATAACTTTTATTTCATTTTAATTTTTCAGCTAGTTTTTATAAAACGTTGTTGTTTATCAGCTAGCAGCTAGTTTATAAGTTAACGGCTAGTTTATCAGCATCAACTAGTTATTCAGCTAACATATAGTTTTTTATTTATTCTGAAAATAATCTTAAAATATGCAGCATATTCTTTCTGAAATTATTTTTATCATCATAGTTATTCTACAAATTAAAATGGTTTTACAAAGACCTTCTTTACGGAAAAGGTAAACTAGTTTATAAAAATATTTTAAATATAGTCATGCCATGATATATATTCTCATATTTTGATATTCTTGCACTAAACCTGAACCAAAAGGGGTTGCCTAACTCTCACACACAAGTGGGCCTAACGATTCACCGACCATATGGTTTGATATTATCACATCCATACAAGTTGCTTCCGATCGCGCACCCGACATCCCGAGCATTATTTATGGATCATATGGTGGCGTACAAATCTTAATTTAGATTTTCAATACCAAATTAAAAGAGGTTTAGTATTATATCATTACACTTGTTTCATTATTCTAGTATGTTTTCACGTATACCAACCAATTGTATTAAAAATCCTCTACTTAGTCATATTAAAAATAATTATAATTTTCAGTTATTTTATCAACATTTAGTTTAGTATGACTATTAAAATATCTATAAAATATTGCTAAAAAATCAACAATTCACAACCATCATCGTCCCTACATATTTATAATTATATTTTGTTGATTTTTAAGTAATATTATATACACACATTTTGATATTTAATGAAATAATATCTGTAATATAGTTCACCTATTAAACAGCAAATTATTCTAAAGTTAAAAATGATTAAATTAAACAACTTCATTTAAAAAGCTTAATTCCCAACTCATCATCCATATTTTACTATTGTTCTTGTTATTATTATTATTATTATTATTATTATTATTATTATTATTATTATTATTATTATTATTATTATTATTATTATTATTATTATTATAACTTAATAAATAATAATAATTATTATTATTATAGTTTCAATATTAACAATATAAAATTAATTAAAACATATATTTATTTTATTTTTATTTTATAGATATATGTATTTACTAATTAGATATCGCTAGGGATGCTCAAAAGCCAAATCTGATTCGGTTTAAATGACGTTAGCAAAAATATAATCCGATCAAAATCCGATCCAAGTTGAGGTGGATTATGTAGGTTTTTGGGGTATATTTGGATCCGACGAAGCAGCGGAATCGGCTTGCATCAATGCATGAGCTATCTTCACTATGGTCTATTTTTAAATTCTGCTCCATCGGAAACTACTCGGTCGGCAGCCTTGCATTCCGTTATCCTCTAGGATATCCAAGGTGTACTTTCGTTGACTCAAAACAAGACCATTTGCGGTTCGAGCAACCTCAATGCCCAAAAAATATTTTAACGGACAAAGATCTTTAATGCTAAATAGTTCGTTCAAGTAATCTTTTGTTTCTTGGATATTTGATGTATCATTTCCCACAATTACCACATCATCAACGTAGATAAGGGCTGCCACGTAGCTTCCATGTCGTTTATGGATAAAAAGAGAATGGTCCACATGTGATTGTCTATAATCAATCTTTAACAATGCCGAGGTAAATTTATGATACCAGTTGCGTAACGCCTGTTTCCATCCATAAAGGGACTTTCGCAGCCTAAACACTCTAGTTTCTACTTCTTTGGTAAAACCACTTGGTATCTTCATGTATACTTCTTCGTCTAAATCCCCATGTAAGAAGGCGCTATTGGCATCAAGCTGGTGAATGATCCAATCTTTCTTGTTGCAACTGCAAGTAAGCTTCGAACAATTTCAAGTTTTGCTATTGGTGCGAAGGTGTCGTGGTAGTCCACCCCTTCCAAATGTGTGAAACCTTTTGAAACTAGTCGCGCCTTGTATCTCTCGATCTCGACATTGGGTTTGTACTTGATTTTATAGACCCACTTAGAGTTTATGGCATGCTTTCCAACCGGTAATTTTTAAAGAATCCATGTCCCATTTTATTCGAGGGCTTTTACTTCCTTTTGCATGACCTCTCTCCAGTTAGCATCCTGCATAGCTTCGGTAAAGTATGTTGGCTCATTGTTTAAGCTGATGCCCGTCAGAAAAGCTTTATGTGATTCCGTAATTTTTTCATAAGAAATAAAGTTTGCTAGAGGGTGTACAGTCGAGGACTGCTGATTCGGCGAGGGTGGTGCATGGTCTACCGAATTCGACAAGGTAACAACAAAATCATCCAAGTGTTTGGGTCATGACATGTGTCTTGTCTCTCTTTGATTTTCTGTCTCTTCTGTATTAGCAACAGTACCCTCTGGGATATTTCCAATTGGTTTGTGAAGTTCATTCTCGAATTCCATAGTCTCATTTTGATCATTTGTTGTGTTTTGATCCAAGTTCCCTTACTTTACTGGTAGGGTTCTTGAGGTGCAATTTGCCCATCAGTGGTTTTTGGTATGTTCTTATTGTCTTATTGGGTAGCTTTGTCCAAGAATTCATTGTTTTCTGCTTGTTCATGTTGCGTATCAGAGTTGGCAAATGGAAAAACATTTTCAACAAACTTTACGTCTGTAGATACGATTATTTTTCTGTCCTTGATGTCAAAAATGTGATATCCATTCTTTCCATGAGGATATCTAATAAAGACGTCGGGTCACCCACTCACTTCGAACTTATCTCCCTTTGTCTCTATGTTTCTCACTTACACTAAGCATCCGAAAACTTTCATGTGGTCATAGTTGAGGTTTCGTCCCAAAAGGATCTCGTATGGGTCCGTTGATTAATGACCTTTGACGGTAGCCTATTAATAATGTATGTTTCTATAAGGACACACTCTCCTTAAAACTTTAAAACTTGACAGGAAGATTTGCTTCAAATTTCAAAGCTCGTGCAATTTCAAGAATATGTTTGTGTTTTCGTTTGACCACCCCATTTTGTTGAGGGTGTGAAGGGAAGTTGTTTCTAACTCGATCCCTTCTTTAGTATATAAATCTCTCACAGACCCATATATGAATTCTCCACCATTTTCGGCCCTTATCCTTTTGATTTTCTTTCAAATTGAGTTTTCACAATGTTATGAAAATCAATCAGGTAATGCATCACTTTTATATTTGAGCAAGTAAACCCAAACTGCTCTACTATAATCGTCAACAATGGTAAGAAAATAGCTAGAACCCAAAAATGAAGGTGTACGATACTTACCCTACACATCAACATGTAATAATTTAACACAATCACTCAATTTTATTGAGCTATTTGGAAAAGGAAGTCTAGTATGCTTAGCTTTAACACAAGAATCACAAACTCTGTCTTTTAATTTATGCGAAAAACTTTCTAAAAAGCTAACTCGACATAGCTTTGACTCGGAAGCATGACCCAACCTCTTATGCCATAATTCAACATCAGTCGTTGCCATCATAACTTGCCTTTTAGTAGCCACCATGCCCATTCAGTAAAGACAACGTTTGCACTCACCCACGCTAATCAGGCTCCTCGAGCGTAAGCCTTGCATAAATCAAAAATTAGGAAGAAAGGTTACGACACATTCCAAATCTCTGGTTAATCGACTAACAGACAATAATTTGCAGTTAGATTTAGGGTTGTGTATGACTCTTTCAATTTTGACCCCGTTTTGTAGCGTGTCCCTTCCCTTTCCTTCCACGGGAATGAGATCCTCGTGAGGGATTATGACAATTTTTCCTAGACATTATTTGTTCTATTTTCGAGCAATTCTTCCTTACATGTTATGTGCTCGGTTGCACCTGAGTCAACAACCCATGTGTCATTAAGTTCAACCTTACCAGCCATGTTGATTGTTGGGGGCAACGTCCTCGTTTGATCCGTCTTTGGCAAAGTGCTTGATTAGCTTTTGATATTGTTCATTTAATAGGCCCGATATCAGAATTGTTCTCTAGTCGACACATGAAACTTTCATTTTGTTCTTTTCTTGTTTTACCTTACCAGACCACCAATCAGGATACCCGAGTCTTTTGAAGCATCCCTCCTTATTGTGACCGTTCTTTCCACAGAAGTTACATTGTTCTGGTTCATCACTATTCCCTCGCTTTGCATCCTTCTGCACAAATTTCTTTCCCTGTTGATTAGAGTCAGTGGTAGGGTCCCTTTGACGAGGTGTGAAGGTTTGAAAGGCTGTCGCTTCTGCATTTGATCTTTTTAAGACGGATATCGCTATTTGTTTATCGTTTTCTGCCACGAGGTGGTACATGGTTCCTAGCATGGGTATCAGTTTTATAGTTAGGATTTGGGTTTTATGGTTGAGTATTCGTTGTCTAATCCCATGAGGAATTCGTAGAGTCTCTTTTTTTTTTTTTGGCTTCATTTAATCTTTTGCCAATGCAGCAGGAGTAGTTAGAACATATGCAACAGGTAACAGGCGAAGCTAATTGAATCTCGTCCTAAAGGCTCCTTAATTTTGTATAATAGGTAGACATGGAGGCTCTATCTTGTCGTGTAGCCGTGAGTGACTGTTTTAGCTCGTAAGCCCTTGGCGCACTCTCCTTCCCGAATCTCTCCTCAAGATCCACCCATAGATCCTTTGTCGTGTTTGCATACTTCACATTGGTTCATATGTCCTCCTCCATGACGATGGTTAGCCATCCTTTAATCATGGCGTCACAACACATCCAGGACATATAGTTATGTAACTTTTCTTCAGGTTTCTCGATTGTACCGTCAAAGAAGCCGATCTTATTTTTGGCAAAAAGAAAAATTTTCATCTCTTGTGCCCAATGGTTGTGATTGTTGTCGGTTAATGCATCGTTTACATGCATTTGTCTGGGGTAATCGAAGGAGTGAATGTAATAAGGAGAGTTGGAATCGACGAGACCTCCTCCATCTTCTTTTTGTGTTTCAGATTTATCTTCGGCCATGTCCGGTGGGATTTATCACAAGTTCTGAACCTGTTCTGATACAATAAAGAATTTGATTGTTCAAAAAGCTTGATTTCTCATTCAATCAAAAGAGGGTATCTATACATGTCGATGTCGACTAACTAGGAATTAGGATAATGACTCAAATTAAATTGAAATGAGGATAATAACTAAATTTGAAGAAAGATAAGTATGACTTCTTTTATTTACATGGAGTATCTGTTTATTTAGAATCGGACAATGACCGCGCCAAAAAAGTGAATTCATATGTTATTTTCAAGGATTAACTAAATGATAGAAATGATACATGTAATAATATCGTAGATAACAACCATCAACGTAACACAAATGCCGCTATTTTTTTAGACGACATTATTTTTATTTGTCTTTCCAAACAATCATTGATGCACTGTCATGTGTAAATTAAACTTAATATTATAATAAATAGTCTTTCTATTGTTGTAGGTTTACAAAATTGTCGATATATCGTACGGGGTACAACTCCAAACGCAGATACAGTATGATGTATATATCAATAAAAAACGACTGTTACATACAAATATACGTTGAAAAGAATATTTAATTGCTTGTAATATTACAATTTACAACCGACACACATGAGTAGTGAGTAATATATGTCACTAAGGGTGGAGATGGATCATATCTCTTATTCAAAAACCACTATTTGATTCCCAATAAACTTGTACCTTCCGCTACACATCTTGTGCATTGCAGTTTCCATGCGCTTTCCAGCCCCTTCTTCGCTAGAATTCCATATTCTCTGTCGCTTTCTGCCTTTACACACCCTTTCGGCTTTCCTTCACGTCAAACTCCATAAACCCACTATTCAACTTTCAAATTATCACTGAAAAACCCTCAGAATTTCCAGGTATTTATTGTGCGCTCATCAGTTTATCATATTCTCTCGTTAAATTCATGCTTTTTTATGTATATGGATGATATCGGCTAATTGTTTTGAATATAGCGATTGATTGTTCGTCGGTTACAATTTGCTTCTGAAAACTCGTACGTTTTCCATAAATTCTAATTTGACTATTGGATGTGTTTGAGTATTTGTTGGTTATTGAGGGTTTACAGGTCTTCGTGCTTTTCCCATTTACCTGTCTTTTGCAGTTTGTGAATTGTAGTTCTGATTTGGGATTTTTCTGTGTTTATCTTCAATCGATTAAAAATTTCATTATTATGCGTCAACATCGAATTCAAAGAATTGTATGTTGTAAGCGCGCAAGTAGGATACAACAAACCGATAAATTTTCCGTAAATTAAAACTAATACCATGTTGCCCCTTCAAATAGTTACTGCCCCAAAACAAAATTGTAGTAACGTCTAGAGTGTTCGCTCGAACTCTTAACCATTAAGAATGAAACCGGTCTCTTCTTATCAACATTCTTTTATGCAAATGGTACTTTACTTTTTGAAAAGGTTTTACCGAATGAATTTGTGAAAAGGATACAAAAATTTAGATTCTCCCTTCTCCTTTCATCTTTACGGCTTTACTTTGTAGGATATAAGGAGCATATATGAATATTTCGAGCCGCTTAATTTGAAAGCTGATATCCTTACCTTGTGGATCACATTTTAATGGTGATTTCTCAACTTCAAAAAGGTTTAATTGATTTAGGTTTCTTGTTGATCGCTCTTCAGATTTCTACTCTAAAGGGTCAGTTTGTGTTGATCTGGTATCCCGATGCAGCTGTACCATCACCCGTATTCCATCGAGAGCCAGAAGGTGAGGCTGGCTTTAGAAGAACGGAATATCGATTACACCTCATACCATGTCAATCCCGTTACAGGAAAGAACATGGATCCTTCATTTTTCAGGATGAATCCAACTGCCAAACTTCCAGTTTTCCAAAACGGATCCCATGTAATCTTCAACACGATAGAGATCATTCAGTAAGTTTTCACCCCTTTTCTTAATTTCACTACGATACTTGAGTTTTCAATATAATGTATTAACATAAGAGTCAAGTTCAAAAGAGAACTCAAAACCGAGGAACTTCATCACGGCTCTTAGATTCATCCGGCGGCCGTGATTTGTAGGCGGTTACAAAATTGTGGGTCCCTACAAATCACGGCCGTCAAATGTAGTTCCTTGGTTCGAGTTCTCTTTTGCACATAACTGTATTACATCAGTCGAGTTCAAAAGGGAAAACAAAGTTGTGAAGGAACCAATGAACTCCATCGTGGCCCTCGGATCAAATTCATCCGACGCCCATGATTTGTAGGCGGTTACAAAGCGGTTGGACGGTTACAAAATGATGGGCCACTGCCTAACATGAGAATTCGCAGGTACATAGAGCGAATCGCGCTCGTCTCTTCAGGCAGCGGCATCATAACACAAAGTAGCAAAAATGTCATCGAGTGGATGTACAAAATCCAAGAATGGAACCCCAAAATTTTCACCTTTTCTCACGTCCCCGAAAAATACTACGTTTTCGTATCAAAATTCATCAGACGCGTAATAATTACCCGAATGTCTGAAGCTCCCGACCTCGCAACCGCTTACCACACCAAGCTAAAAGAAGCATACGAAACTGAAGACAAACTCCGGGACCCGCAAGTCCTGCAAAGGTCCGAGCAACATCTTGTTCGGCTACTTGATGACGTGGAAGCCCAACTGGAACAAACGTTGTACTTAACGGGGGACGAGTTCACATTAGCCGATGTCATGTTGGTTCCTGTTTTGGCTCGGTTAGGGCTGTTGGGCTTGGAGAATGATTATATAAATTGTAGACCGAAGTTAGCCGAGTATTGGAGATTGGTTCAAGAGAGGCCAAGTTATAAGAAGGTGATTGGGAAGCATTTTCATGGGTGGAAGAGACGGAAGACGTTGTTGAAAACATGGTGTATTGTTCGTATGAGATGTATGCTTAAACGGTATTGATCGAGGGGTGTATTTGAAGGTATTTGTTGTTGAATTATCGAGATTTTGGGTTAGTTTTTTTGGATTGACAAGTTAATAGTTTTTTGGGTTTTGTACCAAAAATTTGGTTCAGTTTCAATTGTGTAGTAGTTTGCTGTATGTACTTTACTGAAAAGAGAATTGTAAATGTGCGAAACACCTCAGAGTTAGAGTTTGTGCGTATGTATTTGAACTATTAAACATATTTCCCATGTGATTAATATATATTATTTATATAAAGTCTAATCAATTGTATCTTATCAAATCTTTCATCCTATCATCTCTCGGAATGTATAATACAAAAATATATTTATAATTGAAATATATATTTTTATATGATGGGTGTGGAAAATAGAGGGGGAAGAAATGAGAATTACCCTACTTAAAAGTCTAGCTTGTTACATATTACGTTGTTCTTTGTTACAACTACATTGTACTAGGAGTGTGACCAATGTTGATAGGACAATCGAAAAACTTTGTCCCAACTTATCAAACATGATAGGATCTTGAACTCTAAATGTGCAAAAGATGTGGATGGTCATCTATATGTGCAAAAGATGTGGATGGTCATCCTTATCATGAGGATCACCTATCAATATTTGTACTGTTTCCTATGACATATGTAGCTAAAATGATGTCGTTTTGTCTTTTTCTTTTATGAAGAATGTTTGTTTGTGGTGATTGCGGTGTAAGATGACTCAGGGCCGGCACAATAAGCTGGGCAAGCCGGGCGACCGTTCCGGGCCCCCAAACGCTAAAGGGCCCCATTTTTAGATGTTCTTTATATATTTAGCCCAAAATCTTGATAAAGTACTTAGCCCAATCCAACTCTAAAGCCCAAAAGAAGGATATAGGAGCCGACTCTTTAGTGGGAACACGAACACGTACATGATGCCCTCTTCCACGCTTGGGCTGGGCAAGCTGGGCGACCGCCTTAGGCCCCCAAACGCCAAAGGGCCCCCATTTTTAGATGTTCTTTATATATTTAGCCCAAAATCCTGATAAAGTACTTAGCTCAATCCAACTCTAAATCCCAAAGGAAGGATATAGGAGCCGGCTCTTTAGTGGGTACACGAACACGTACACGTTGCCCTCTTCCACGCTTCATAATACGGTACTCCAACTTCCGAGAACTTTTCATGATTTCATCGGTTTCTCCAAATGGCACTTCAGAGTTCCAAGAAAATTTCATCCGTTTTTAGGCAATTCTCGATTTCTCCCTTTCATCTTTAATCGATTTCTCCCTTCCCTCTTCAATATCTCTAATCTGTTATCGATTCTACAATACGGTTCTGATAAGCTTCTTTCTTTTTTGAATCCCGATTGCTTTGAATTTTGATTCTTGCATCCTCAGTTATCGTTTGATTCTCAATATCTCTAATCTGTTAACGAAAGTGGAATACCGATTGGGGACTGGGGTAATCTGATTTATGAGGAAGTGGAACACCGAAAAGGGTTTGTGTGATTTCTGCGACTTGGCCTTCTGTTTTCTGAAGAAGAGGAACACCGAAAAGGGTTTGGGTAATCCTCTGTAACTGTAAGTCCGATTCCTCTGATTTTATTTTGTTTTCTGAAGAAGAGGAACAACTTGGCGAGCTAGAAATTTTTTATAATTAACAAAATTTCATTCTATAATTTGTAATTCATTTGTTCTTACAAGATCTTGGTTTTCCGTTATGTGATTGTTCTTGTGAAATTATGCTCTGCAACTCTGGAATTATTCTAAAATTCTTGATGGGGTGGTTCTAAAACTGTAAAATGTGAAATTCTACTCTACAAATTTCGATTTTCGCCAATGGGATTGTCCTCAAATTTGAGTTTATGCTCTCGAAATCTAGAGTTTTCTATTTTGTTTAGGATTTGGTCAGAAGTAAGCAATTTGTTAGTGAATTTTTTTTGTTGCAGGTTTATTTATTTTGTTGGATTTTCCTGATTAGAAATTTGAAACACTTGCAGGTTTAATTTTTTGTTGGATTGTTGCTGATTTTCGAGTTTCTATCAAAAGCAAGTAAAGTATAATTTGTTTATAACGGTTGCTGATTGTTGCTGATTTTCGAGTTTATAACAGTTGCTGATTTTCTATTTTGTTTTGTAATATATAGTTGTTAGGTTGTTTGGCACATGAGTATTGTCCCATGGCTATTTTTTTTTCATATGTGGGAAGTCCCCAGCCTGCTATTGTATTTATTTTCTAAATTAATAAAAAATTCCGAAGGTAACGCCATCTTTTATTATAAAAAAAAGTTTATCGCTAGGGGCCCATTTTATATTTTGTCCCGGGCTCCAAATCGGCTTGAGACGGCCCTGAGATGACTATGGATCCATCGAGTCAATGCATACCAGCATTGGGTGTTTGTCGTAGCGGTAAGCCGGTAAGTAACGAGTGGGAGGTATAAATACTTCTTTGGCCAGATTTAATTTACCTAATCATTGGGCCGTGGACCAACTATTGCCATATTGGGGAGTCCATCTACTTATTTCATGAGAATTTTGTCCATCTACGTCATAAAGAATATATCAAGTGTATTTTTTTTAACTTGTATAGATTATTAATGATTTTTTTATAGGTATTACAATGTTTATTTTTATTTTTTGAGTTCTGTAATTTTACAAATTATACTATTAGAGAGTTATAACCAAAGTAAACTATTTATCTACAACAATTTCAAAATAATTATTATATCATAGTTAAATTAGGTGTTATGTAAGATGGGGGAAATCTTGAAAACCCAAGCATATGAATCCTAGTTGATATGTGTGATTTACTTGATGCAACACTTCGATATTATTATGAAAATTAGATCCTTGTATGGAATTTTAGTGTTAGAGATAGTTCTTCATGTAGTTAAAACAAAAAGGAAGCCAACGTAAGATCGAGTCATTTAGACATCATATGCAAAAGTGCCAAAAACAAGTTTCCAGCACAATGCACATGGTTTAAATGGCTCACAAACATGAGCCTTGTGCTGTTTGAACCACTTGGTAGGGAGTTAGGATTTTGAGGCCTTATGCATGGTCTGTACACCCCCATTCCTTAAAAATGCACGGTCGACATTGGTCTAACGAGATGTCCCGTTGACTTGTCTTTAAGCAAGAATTTAAGTAGACATGAGCTCATTTTCGCCGTAAGACATTCTAGAAATATATGTGACTTAAAGGTGCTATTTGTGTGTGTTCAAACTTCAAATTGCTAAAATGAAACGCAAAATGTATTATAACATCAAATCTTGGAACTCAAGGTAATAACACATTATCCTTTCTTTGAATGGTGAAATTGATGGTTAGGGTTTATCTATAAACCCTAGATGTTAGTTTCTAGCTTGCATGATGGAATTAGGGATTAATTATGATGGAATGAGTAACATAAACATTTTTTCTTATAACATTAACATGATTTGAGCATGTCCTATGAATTATCATGATGTTTGGGTCAAGAACCATTGAAGATGAAGTAAATCAGTTATAAGTTAGTTAAAGTGATGTAATAACGAGTTAAATAAGGAAGTAAATTATTCTTATCATGAACATTATAGTGTATTTCAAGATAAGAAAAGTCACACCTGATCAATTGTGCTTGAATTGGTTAAATTGTGCTTGAATTGGTTAATTGACAATTGTGGGAACTATAAGTATTTTTGTTATGAAAATGGAATGACACTAGTCATGAGTGTCCTATGAGGATGATAAAATAAGGAGTAGGTTTATTAATAGTAGGATACTACAAATGGCATATGGGACAACTCATGTATATTGAGCTCATATATATATATATATATATATATATATATATATATATATATATATATATATATATATATATATATATATATATATATACACACACACACACAAACATATATATATATATATATATATAAATATATATATATATATATATATATATATATATATATATATATATATATATATATATATATATATATATATATGGACAAGTATAGAAGTAAAGTTAGGATAAGATCCAGGTAAAAGTTAGTTGGACCATGGTGAGTACATATGAATTATCAAGTTGGGCTCATGCACAAGTATACTTGTTTTCATTATGAAGTTAAATCATGAAATGTAATGAAGTAGACATACAAGTTTCTTTATGATATTACATGCTTTATGTTTGAGGTTTCTAACATATAGTTGCTGCATATTTATCAATGTGTGTATGAATTGTATGTTGAAATAAAAGAAAAATAACTCTTGTAGGGTGTTTAAGCATGCATATAAATACTATTTCATATGAAGTATTGTCTATACAACATCCACGGTAGTGACATTATGGTGCATATAGGCCCCCAAAGGTATGGCCTTGGGGGAGTAGGGGGATTGATATACAAACATACAAAAAATCATACATACAACAAACGCATTCACATATTAAAATTCTAAGATCAATTACAAAGTCATGGATCTAATTATAACAATATAAATTAAATTTTTCATTCCATATGATACCTCAGATTTTATGAAAGATTACCAAAGCAGATAATCCTTAGTGAGTAGTCTACACAAAGCAAGATCACCAACTTCTATACAATCAACTAAGAAAAAACTCCATTCTCATTTCTTCCTTGAAAATGAGAGAGACAGAGAGAGACAGAGAGAGAGAGAGAGAGAAAGAGAAAGAGAAAGAAAGAGAGAGAAAGAGAGAGCGAGAGAGAGAATATGGTGGATAGGGTTAGGATCAAAAAGAGTTGTTGGGGTTTTGATATTATCATGTCTAATACACTAAATAAGGCGTCAAAAACCTTTATTTGATGCCTAATAAATACAACATAACACCTTATTCTTAACTATTAATAATTAACCCTTAATTAATTAATAAGAACTTTTATTATTTAAATACATGATTATTATTTATTTGATCGTAATAATTAATTAACTTATGAATAGTATTTATCAATAGTTGGTAAGTAATAAATGTTTGTACACTATAAATATTGTTATTTATCTACCATTTTTATGTTGTAAGTGTCTATCTACATTGGTTTACATATGAATGACAACTTAATTTATTTCTTTGCTTTTTATACATTAAATCTAACAGGATCCCACATTGTTAGAAGAACAAAAGAAATCAAAAAACCATACAGACAATTGTAATTAAGAATCTAACAATAACTCATTGAATCCTAATCATATATGAATACCTTGTCATCGACAAACTATCCACTAGTATTAATGGTCTAAGATTCACCTAGTCTAGATGTGCCTTTGTTTTGACATCTATGGAGCTCCAGTACATGTATTGAAAAGTAACTTGCTCACATACTATTTTATTAATCTATAAGTAAATAAGTTAATCAAATTCATTTGGTTATAGCTATACACTTTAACCAATTCACTCATCAAGAGACCAATCAAAATCCAAGAGATTGGAGGAAAGAATCCTCTTTTGACATATTTGTGCTTCTCTTAAATTTCATTTTAGATCTTAACGCAACCTTTTATAGCTACATTCACTTACTAATATATTAATCCAAGAAGTGTAATCATGCAACGACCATGGCTATATATGGACGTTAAAAAGTAAACAAGTTACATTCATTGCATAAACATGCTAACATGGGACACCAAGATTAAAATAAAAATGTATCTTGATACATTAATTCTCCATAATTTAGAATCTATGCTTAATTCCTCGATACTCAAATACCAAAACCATAAAAAGATATTGTCACACAACTAGCATGAGAGTTCTAAACATCACGCTTAGCGATGTCACCTGATCCGAACCTTTTAGGAACCATTATCTTTATTTGTTCCCATTTTAACAAAAATGTCACAGATAGAGTAGTGGTGTTTTTAGAAAACTATTCCATTGCATGGTAGTGCATGTATCCATATATACTTCAATTGTTTAGGCATCTCATTCCTTTTATAGGATAACTGAACTCAAAACTTTCACATGTTTCCTCAAAGAGTGATGAATTTGAGGTATGTGTAGAAATCTCTTATGGGATGGTTAAATTGCTCTTTATTTAAGAGTTATTTAAATCAGATGGTATTTGAGAGGACATAATCTAACTAAATTATTGAGCACTTTCTTAAAAATCATGAAGGTTTGCATATGCAATACAACATGAAACTGATCTCTCCTTTAGGTATTTGTGTCATTCCTAGTTTTGTATGGAACTTTGGAATGCTCTCCAAAAGACCAAGTGAATGGCAAGTTATTTGTGGCATATATATATATATATATATATATATATATATATATATATATATATATATATATATATATATATATATATATATATATATATATATACACATACATACTTTATCTAATATTGTACGAATAACATGTTGCATTAGCGTGATAGTTCATAGGAGGTCGTTTATCCTAAACGAATTCTGGATTCAATGTTTGGACTATGTCTTTGGCAGATAGCTCTGTCTATGTTTATCCAATATGAATCTGTTTCACCATTCAACCTTTCAATATGGTCATATCAGTGTGTTTTCCAAGACATGTAGATATTCTATATTCTTATAGGAAAACAAAAGGATTCCTATGATATTCCTCATGTAGACTACTCACACACGTCATTAAGATACATAAAGCTTAAAAAACCCAAAAAACATCTTTGTATAAAAGGTATTTGCAAATGTAGTGTGCCTTTCCTTTCATATCCTTATTCATAAAAGGATTTCTAAAAATCAAAGAAACCCTTGTTTCTTAAAGAGAGCTATAAAAGACTTGTTGATTGTGAGAAGACCTAATCTTTTCATTTATTAAAAAGGTATAGTCTTGGAAGGAATAAGAATTATAAGGGTTTCTACCGCGTCCCAAATTTTATTATAAAGGTATAGTCTTGGAAGGAATAAGAATTATATGCAACCGATTAAGGAGAGTTTTACGGGGACTACATGTCCCTATATACATTGATGTTTTTGTTGAATTAATCATCTATGATATTCTTTATGTGAAATGTGTCTATGATTTGTATTATTTGTGCATTGCGTGAAATTTCTTTTGAAAATATATTTACTCGCTTAAAAAGCTTTGTTGATTTGAAAACGATTTGGCATCCTACATGCACATTCACATAGGATGGGAGACGTGGTTATTCAATATATCCATGTAGAATTTGACTTGAGATGAAGTAATTAGATTTCTAGATAATCATCACTATACATAAGCAAGGTTTGCTACCCCAGGTTTAGTGCTTGGGTGATGATTCTCAAGTTACCTAGCATATAACTTAAAGGGCATTGCAGGTTACAAGCTATATTTTGTTTTTGTCCCAAAGTGTATGAGTTTCTTTATGCTACTTATACATGAGCCTTAAGTTAGAACGATAATTTAAAAGTGTATTTGTAGAGTGCTTCTTCCATACATGAGCCTTATACTAACCATCTATGTGAGCTTGAACTATGAAGATGAAAGTTGGATGGCGATAGATGCATATTGCATATTCCTTGTTTGTTGATTGAATTATTGGAAATTTTAATGGATGTTAATTAGTTAACCGTTGTCAGCCTTTTTGATTACTTTGGAACTCTAAATTTGATTAAGGGTTATTTACCTATTTGAATTTCATTTTGGGTCAAAAGTGCCCTAGATATTGGGTTATTGAACTTTTAGAAACTCTAATTATTTTGAATTGATTTTGGAGAGTTGACTTGAGTGGAGTGAAATCCATCATTCTTAGATCGAACGAAGTGCATACACCACACCCCGCAGTGTCTCACATGACACGAAGACCCAATGCAGGTACACCACCTCGGTTGGACAAGTCACCCCGGTCCACACCCCCTATGAGGGGTTCGATCACTGCTCACACAATACACGTAAACACCTACCAGCCGTTTTTTTAACATTGGAAAATGTTTTTTTTAATTTAACCTTATACTCTATAAATGTCATTCCAATCCAACCCTTTAAACCAAAACTCAAATGCCTAAAATACTATACGATTATTCTAAAATTTAACTTCACAATGTCATTATTGTCGTCGTATTCTACGTCCTCGGATGCAGATACGGTAAATGAGATAGTCTAAAGTTCACATGAGAGGACAGGAAGTGGTCCTTTACGGAGACAACACGAAGTCGACCACAATCGTCTAATTAAAGACTACTTTACCGATGATGTCGTGTACGCTGTAAAATTTCGAAGGGGGTTTCGAATGGGCAAACAACTATTTCTATGCATAGTTGACGATTTGAAGTCGAGGTTCCATTATCTCAATCAACAGTGGGACACAAGAGGTGTCAAGGACTTTTCCCCAATACAAAATGCACAACACCAGCTAATCAGCTAGCATTTGGTTTGAGAGGCGACACATGGGATGAATACCTAAGGATGTTCGAACGGACGACATGGGACATAGTTTACAAATTTTTTAAAGCTATTATATTGGTTTAGATATTTGCATAACCTACTATTAGGGACCCATTAGTTGTGTACGACACATGAAAACAAACATGAGTTTCCAGGAATGTTAGGTAGCATAGATTATATGCATTGACCATGGGCAATGTGCCAAATGCATGGCGCAGTCAGTATATGCGTGGTGATCACAAAGAGCCAACAATAATTCTGGAAGCGGTAGCATCATATGATTTTTGGTTTTGGCATGCACTTTTTGGTGTCGCGAGTTGTAACGTCCCAAATATTTTTTTTTTGAATAGCCATCATTTATTATAAAACCACAATTAAAAAAAAAAGATAAGTTTAAGTTATCCAAAACCAATATAAGTAGCGGAAGCCAGCATTTCAAAAAAAAACATATTATAACTTCATATTATTATAAGTCGTAAAATCCTTTAACTAAATCTTCATGGAATGCGTGTCGGTAGTAGTCAAACGGTGCCTTCCCCTTGTCAACCCTAGAGGGTCCTGAAAAGATGAAAATCAACAACGGGTAAGCGAAAATGCTTAGTGAGCCTACACTGCACTCACTCATTATAACAATCACATGCATACACGTAGCACCTTTAACATTCACAAAAAATACAACATAACTTAACTTAACATAGACATAATCACATTATTCCTAAACACATATTGTTGGTACCAACTCCTATGTGCGGGCCGGTTCCCCGAAAGGCTGTCCCCAGTACCTCCGCCTCTATATGCGGGCCGGTTCGCCGAAAGGCTGTCCCAGTACCTCCGCCACCATATGCGGGCCGGTTCGCCAAAAGCGTATCCAGGTACCTCCGCCACCACACACATATAACATAATAATTCCTAGCTTAATAATAATTACACACATATCAAACATAACACTTTAAATGCATCGTTACTATAATAGGCAAGTCAGTGTAACTCACATCTGGGTGTATTCGCGCACAACTCTTGCGTATAATAGAAGAACCTCGCTCAGAACAACCTACAAACATTGGTAAGGGTCCCCGTTTAGAATTTGCCTTAAATCGTCACGTTTCATTCTTTATTTTATAATATTTTTAAGTTCATTTTTTTGTCGTTTATTAAGTCCTTAGACACAACCATTAAGTCATGAAATTCTGGTGCTTTAGGGTTCATTTGGAATCCTTTTAGGATGTACATTGAAGTTTGGTGCATAAAAGCTCCTAGATTCAACTTTATAAAATTTGCATATTAAGTCATTTTTAGACCCCTGTCCACTATTCAGACTGTAACTTTTGAACGGTAAGTCCAAATGACGCGTTCTATACCTTTCTGAAAACTAGACTCGATTTCCCACATTTGTTATCTCACAGATTTTCTGTAAAATGAACTGCAAGTTCTGCACAGATTGCTGTACGGGTTTAGGTATAATTTTACCCATTTTAAGAGAGTTTTCCCTAAACCTTAATCTAATAAGACGTTCATTAAGTGCTTAATGTAATAAGGTCTGATTAATAGGGTTGGAATACAGATTATATCTTCTTTGAATGGTCAACGGAATTAAGGTTTGATCACGAAATTACACAACACTTCACATAAAATGAAAATAGCGATTTATACTTTAGTTCATAACAAACCCGACTAGCCTTCACGTCGAAAATCTAGGGCTGAGAGGTTCACCTAACCACTTCCACCACACAGCGGTGGTGACACGGCGGTGATGGGACAGTCACACGATGACTGGTGGTGGTGCAAAACCCACACATGCCAATTGAGTTAATGGTACAAGAAACGAACACGAGTATAACTATCAGCAAAAATATCATCACGTGGTCTTGGAACTGAAAATAGTAGGGGTGGCAATACTCGACACGACCCACGACACGACACGAACCCGACACGAAAATAAACGGGTTTGGGTTGAGATTTTTGACCCGCCAACCCGCCAACCCGCCAATTATACGGGTCGTGTTCGGGTCATTAGTTGGGTTTGCGGGTTGACCCGCCAATGTGTATATATATATATATATATATATATATATATATATATATATATATATATATATATATATATATATATATATATATATATATGCATTTATTAATTTTCATTTTTTATCTACAATAAATAATTAAAATAGGCGAGTACACGGCTAACCCTAAACGAGTACACGGCTAAACGCCTAAACCTAATCAGAGTATCAGACTCCTTCTCTTCTCTTTGTCTCGTCTCGTGTTCGTCCCTTCCACAGGTTCGACAATCGACAGTTCAACAACCCTTCGTCCCTTCGACCCTTCCTTCCAGGCTTCCATGGTTCCACGCTTCACTCGCTTCACAGTTCACACCGCTACAACGCCACCTAGTTCGAGCCTCCGCAGTCCGCCCCACCTCCGCCCCACGTCTACAGGCAGCATCGCCGATCTTGCAGGTCCTCCTGACGTGACCTCGTTCGTCGCCGGTCTTGCAGGTCCTCCCGACGTGACCCCTCCGTCTGCTCCGGTAAGTCAGCACCCTTCTACCATTTGTCAGTCTGATCAATTTAGACATTTAGTCTTTGATTATTCATTTGAAATAGAACCGGTTACATATTCGACAATCGACATTGGACCCTTCGAGACATCTGTTGGGTCTTTCTTTCGGTAAGTCAGCACCCTTCCAGACATCTGTTGGGTCTTTCTTTCGGATTATCCACATTGGACACAGAAATTAAATGACTGTTGGCATGTGTCAATTAACCTAGCATATGTTGTCTTAGAACTTTAGAAGTTAGAGCTAACATCACATTTCTGATTTCTCATCCAACAAAACCAAAAGCTACTGTTGTCAGTCTGTGATAATTTTTTGTGTGATAATCTGGTTTGTTAATTGTTACTATGTATTTTGTAGGTGAAGTATGGATGGTGATAGTACTTCCAAACCTGTTGAAGATGGTAATGTCAGTGATGATTCAATTGAAGAAGTTAGACCTGAAAGTGGCTCACACGGTGTTGAAAGTACTTCTACAAAACAAAGGAAAAAAAGAAAACTAACTTCAGATGTGTGGAAGAGTTTTAAAATGCTCCCAAAAAAACCAAATGAGGAACTATATTGTGAGTGCATAAAATGTGGTAACAAATACTTGGCAGCAAGCAAACATGGTACGGGTAATCTAATTCGTCATCGAAAGGCATGTTCCATTACAAGCACAAGAGATATCGGTCAATATATGATTTCTTCTAGCAAGGGTGTTATGGATATAAGAAATCCCAAGTTTACTCAAGAACAATTTAGGGAATTATTGATTCAAGCTGTGGTTAGACATGACTTTCCATTCTCTTTTGTGGAGTATGAAGGAATTAGAAATATGTGCACATTCTTGGAACCAAAGGTCAACCATATTTGTAGGAACACAGCAAAAGGCTGATATTAAAAAGTTATATGGAAGTCAAAGTAAAAAACTTCGGGATGAGTTGCTTAGATGTCCTAGTAGAATATGCTTAACTTCTGATGCTTGGACCTCTATTGTTACAGATGGTTATTTGAGTTTGACTGCCTACTTTATTGATAGCAATTGGGTCTTACAAAAGAGAATCTTAAATTTTTCTGAATTCCCTCCTCCACATACGGGTGTTGCTATTGCCGAGAAGCTCACTGGTTTGATCAAAAGTTGGGGAATTGAAAAGAAGTTGTTTTCTATCACTTTGGATAACGCTTCCTCCAATGATGTTTGTGTTGAGCTGCTTAAAAATCAATTTCGTTTGATGAATTCTTTGGTATACGATGGTAAATTATTTCATCTTCGATGTTGTGCCCATATTCTTAATTTGATAGTTCAAGATGGGTTGAAAGAAATTGATGTTGCTGTGGAGAAAGTTAGAGAATGTGTGAAATATGTCAAGGGATCTTCAGGAAGAAAAGACCGGTTTGCTCAATGTTGCGCACAAAATCTTCTAGACTCAAAAAAAGCTTTGATGCAAGATGTGCCTACTAGGTGGAATTCCACTTATAGGATGCTTTCTTGTGCACTTTATTATCGTCCAGCCTTTTCACATCTTAGCTTGAGTGATTCCAACTTTCAAACTTGTCCGTCCAGTGATGAATGGGAAAGAATTGAAAGAATGTGTAGCTTTCTGAGGGTGTTTTATGAAGCGACTCTTCAATTTTCAGGGTCTCTTTATCCTACTTCAAACTTGTATTTCCCTCAAATCTTTGGAATACATTTGAAGTTGGTTGAAGAGATGGAAAGTCCCAATCCTTACATGAAAAAATAGCTACTCAAATGTGGAATAAGTTTAAAAAATATTGGGCTGACTTCAATCTTTTGTTAGCTATAGCTGTGGTGTTTGATCCCCGATACAAGTTCACATTTGTTGAGTTTAGCTATAAAAAGCTCTATGGCGAAGGTTCTTCACAACTAACGTTGGTTGAGAATGCTCTTTTTGCACTTTATGATGAGTACATGCTTGCTTCTAAAAGTACAACAGAATCGACATCATTTCAAAGTAGTAATGATGCTAGTTTTCGACCTGGCAATGATGGTGGAGGCCCTAGTCATAGCATCCTTGAGGTAATTCATAGTTTTTTTTACATTTTCTTTATACATTTTAAGTTTATAAATACACTAATTGTTTTCATATTTTATCTAATAAAATAGGAGTTTGACCAATATGATAATGATGATTCTGGTTCAACTAAAACAAGTCAATTACAAGTATACCTATTGGAGCCAAGAGCTAAAAGAACTAGTTCCATTAACGTACTTGAGTTTTGGAAAGCACAACATTATAAGTATTCAGATTTAGCTAAACTAGCTATGGATGTACTTTGTGTTCTTATTTCAACGGTAGCATCTGAATCTGCTTTTAGCCTTGGTGGAAGAATATTGAATGAGTATCGAAGTTCCATGACGGCTGATGTGGTTGAAGCTTTAGTTTGTACGAGGGATTGGTTATTTGGAGAAAAACGTAGTATTTTTATGTTTTATACTTTCCAATTACTTATTTTACCTAAAATTTAGTATTGATTATTGGTTTTTTTCATGCAGTTGACTCACAGATTGGTATTGAGAAATTAATTCAAAATGTAATGGGTATGAAGATTGGCGAAGACAAAACACAGGTTACCAATTCTAATAAACTTTAAGTTGACGTTTGGTAAGTTTTATTTAATACCAATAGTAGATTTTTTTTATTTATATAGCTTTCAAGACGTCATAAATTTAACTTTCATATTGTGTTCCTATTTGTAGCTTGTTATGAAGAAGAAAGCTTTTGATACAAAGCTTGTTCGGATATGTTTACAAACTTCTTATGTTTTTTTGTGTGGATGTGTTTAATCGTTTTGTTTAATTTGTTTGGATATGTTTATTTTGCATTGATATGTTTAATTGGACATGGTTAGTTGTTTGGATATGTTTATTTGAAGTTTGGGTTGTGTTAAAATAGATTATCTCTAAAAATTTCCTGCTTAAAGATGTCATGACCCACGAACCCGTTTATGACCCGCCAACCCATTTATGACCTGCCAACCCGTTTATGACCCACGAACCCGAATCCGACCTACCAACCCGCCAACCCATATAATTAAATGGGTTAAGCGGGTCGTGTCCGGGTTAACTGTCAACCCGCGAACCCGTAACCCGCCAACCCGCATATTTATATGGGTCGTGTTTGGGTTGGCCTTTCTGACCCGCCAACCTGCCAACCCGCGACCCGCCAACCCGAACCCGACCCAATTGCCACCCCTAGAAAATAGTAACCAACCCACTAACACCCTTGCGAGGTGGTGCAGAGGCGGTTGTCGGCCTGCGGCTTGCGGCTGCCGCGGTGGTTCTACTAAACAGGAGAAAAAGAAACATAACCATTACAATTCGTTTCCTTAGGACCTGTAGCAAGGAACATATCCCGCTGGAAAACAATCACAGCCACAACCACCCACCATGGTGGCTCTATGGTGGCGTGCTGGTGGGCATTCCGGCAGCCAAGGCTGTTGGCGATGGTAACACTGGTAGACAGAAGCGAGGACAGAAAGGAAAAGGAAAAGGAATGAGAGAACGGGAAGTATTTACCACGCAATTCGCTGCACTTATCACCGACTAGAACTCCGATCACTACCACCACTATCTCCGTCCACGCTTCCCTCCGTCTCGCTGATGCTCTGGTTCTCGCTGCCTCTTCTTGATTCTCGCTACTTCTCCCTCACTCTCGATTCTCGGAATCACGGCAAAAGAAACGGCTCCAGGAATTGGATTCAGTGTCAAATTGATCAATTAAGAGGGCATAAGAATTGAATGGAAGAAGTCTAACGGTGCGATAGACGTTGAAGAAGGAGAAGCGACTTCTCCTTGAATTCCGACGGGTCAAGAAAAGATGAAGGAGTTTTGGCAACAACAGCCCCTCGAGTCTCTTTAAATGACCCATTAACCCTTCAACACCCAACTATTAATATTAGGAGTTTCTAACTTGACGTTTTCACCCTTAAATAAATTGCAACTAGGTTATTAATTAGGGTATTATCTTAATTTAATCAGTTTCCCAATAATAGTTGTTATTATAAATATTTTTCCTTATAATATTATTTTTTATAGATTTAAATTATTATTATTTCTAATATTTATTTTTAAATTTAACGAACAAGTAGAAAAATTCAAAAATGAACCCGAACGTTACACGAGTTCCAACAATGACATCAATGTGCTTGATCAGTCGTCGATATTCAACGATATTTTTCAATGGAAGGCTTATAACGTACCTTTGTGGTGAAAGGAGTATCATACAAACAAGGGTATTATCTTACGAACGATATATATCCTAAGTATTCTATGTTTGTCAAATCATAGTCCTAGCCAGATGACGAAAAAAGATTGAACTTTAAGTCATCCCAAGAAAAAGCAAGGAAGAATATCAAACGAGCATTTGGTGTCCTCAAAAGACGTTGACATATAATTAAAAATCGGCACGTTTATAAGACACTAGAAAAACACAAAACATAATTTATACGTGTATCATATTACATAATATGATTTTAGAGGACAAAGAAAAAGCAATATGTAGCTACGATTAAACCGAAATTTTGTCGCCCCTTGAACCACTAAATATTGAAATGTCACAATATCTAACAAATAGAATGGAAGTATGTAACCGCGATATGCATCACAAAATTCGAGCTGATTGGGTGGAGCATGTATACAAAAATAATGTACACAACAACGGAATTCCGGATGAGGAGTTGTACGAGTCGACGGATAACGAATCTGAGGAGTATACAAACGACGAGGTAGACGAGAATTTGGGCGACAAAGGTTCCGAAGACAATTCAAGTGACTTGGACGAGTGACGATCATAGTGAATTAACGAAGTTTTAATTGTCATTTGTAGCTTTAATTGTGATTTCTTTTATTGTCGTTTCTATTTTTTAAAATTAATGAAATTTTTTAATTTATTATTCAAAATTTTAAGTTTAACTGTTTATATTTGTTAAACAATTAATTTTATAAAAAGTGAAGGATGGTGAAAGGTACCCATTTCCAAGATTTAAGAATGAAAGATGTTAGTGAGGGGAGTGTGACTTGACGCGTATGTGACATTGAGGGGAGTAAAAGATGAATGGTGACTAATTTCCTTGGTCTTACTCAGAGGCGGAACTACATGAGGACCAGGGGAAGGCATGACCCCCCTTACTTTTTGAGTTTCTAACTAGGCATATACATTAAACTCCTATACTACTTTTAATTCACTTGCCCATCAATTTTTAAAGCTATTATCTCTTTATTTAAACAAGCCTTAGGTTATAGAGTTTCCATGTCCTTTCCTTGATAAAACATCCTTGATTTCAAACCCCCCCCCCCCCACCTTTTTTATCTCAACATAGATGTAATACATGTTTCTTTATTTGGATTTATTCCCATACCATATAAACAAAATATTTAATTTTAATTTTAAAAAAATATTTTCTAGCCAAAGACATGATGATGAAAACTTTAATGTATTTTAGAATATTGCAGTGATTAGTGAGTTAAAAAAATTTTTATGTTTATATTTGAACATGATTATGTTTATATTTGAACATGATTGATGTATTTTTTTAAAATTCAATAAAAATATCGGTCCAGTTAAAACTTAATAATATATATAATATTTTGTCTTATTTATATAGACGATCATTTAGGCTCGCTAGGCTAATCGATCTCACCAATTGAAGCTCAAGTACATGCTCGATTTGACCTTGTTTAACTTGATAACGAGTCATTATTTTAACGAGTCGATCCCGAATAACTCGGTTGGCTTACACTCTTATGTCTAGTGTTTCTATTGTTGAGTTTTTTAAAAGACTCGTTAGGTTTTTATTTCGAGCGGGAATTTACCAAAAAAATTAGTTTAGATGATGTTGTGTGGGACTTTAAAAATGCAAAAGGTCGACAAGTTTCACTTTGATGTTCGATGTAAAAATATCACATATTAATTGTTTTGTTTAAAATTTTTAGATGTCATATCCTTTAATCAAGTTAAAATTGTTTATACAGTTTTGTTTTGAAATTTTGGTTTCGGCTCCCCTAATTCTACTGGCCGTTCCGCCCCTGGTCATATTATTTGATATGTTAGATTGAAGACATCAAAGACGA
Source organism: Cichorium intybus (assembly GCA_023525715.1). Taxonomy (NCBI): domain Eukaryota; kingdom Viridiplantae; phylum Streptophyta; class Magnoliopsida; order Asterales; family Asteraceae; genus Cichorium; species Cichorium intybus. The sequence goes on from CM042013.1 coordinate 5,220,301, forward strand.
GGAATAGAGAACATATAGTCATCATCAACATCAGATATTCTCATTAGGCTTTTGATGCGTAAATATATTTTAATATGTGCTTAGTTTGAAGACATTAAAGATGAGGAATAGAGAAAGTGCATGAGGACATTTAAAAGACCACAACTTAGTGATATTATTTGAACTATGTTTGGTATTGATTGTTGCAACATCGTTATTTTGAAACTTAATAACTGTGTATTAGTACATTGAGACCATATTTTATGCACCTTAAAAAATTAAAAAATTTTGAATTAAAATCCATTGATTTTAAAAGATGATTTAAAACATTGAGACCATATTTTCTGTCGCTATGTTTTTACGCAACAGATTTTTTGATGGACCAAATTTGTTGCTATATTATTGGTAAAAAGGGCTTCAACGGTGCAATAGTGACCTGATTCTCTAGTAGTGAGATGGAGAACCAACTAAGTAAATAATCAACAAAATGCAACATAATAAGTTATGGTAGGATTAAATTATGACAAAACACCCTAATAATGCAGTAATGCACCGTAGTTATGAAGTCACAAACATGATAAAGCTAAATATAAGCCAATATTACATCCTCTCATGCAAGTTAGGCTGCATTGGTTGAATCCTGTAGGAAAATGGCTCTTGATCAGCTTGAAAATCTCCCAAAGCTGCCATCTCTTGTTGTTGCTGCACGCGTACATGAATGTATCGCAAATATCAGGTTTATTGGACACTTCCATAAGATATAAAGATAAAACGTTTGAATGTTATTCCTATGTCTTCTATAATAAATCTTGACATACATATATATATGCCAAATTATGAATGTCTTTACGTATCATGTGTAGTGTAGTGGGCGTTTTGAAAAGAAAAAAAAAACATCCAACAGATGCTTCATCTATCCCAGAATTCTTTTTCGTTTTTATTAGTAATTATTTGGCTCTTCTGAATTAGTGTTTGACTATTAGTGAAATACATCATATAAACTTCAACAAAGATGAAATAAGATAATCTTTTGGACGCAATACTGAGTTATGTGTTTGCCATCGGTAACATGTAGAGTTGCGACGAACTTACCACCAAATACATCAGGTGCTTGTTCTCCTCCTCCAGAACTTGTTCCTAATATATATAAGCATACACAAATTCAGCATATGTACTTGCAAGCAATGAGCAATTTCAAGATATTAATTGAAGCTACACATGGCTCTAATGAAAGAAAGAAGAGACCACTAGAACGTACATGCTTCTTTAAGATTCTGGGGATATCATCCTGTTTTAAATTGCAGAAAAACGTTATTAGATCGAACATTCAAATATATATATATATATATATATATATATATATATATATATATATATATATATATATATATATATATATATATATATATATAAAAGTGTATCTATAATCTTGATTTTAAGAAAAGGCTTGCCTTTTTCTCACGAATATTGGTGAGTCCATTTTCAAGTGCATCTTCGTACGCAATTAGTTCTTCAAAATTCAAAGATGTGATATCTTCCCCCTTCAAGTGCCTGAAAGAAAAATATGCATATATATCACCAACAGTAAAAGAGAGAGAAAGAGAGAGAGAGAGAAAAGGAAGTGCCTGAGCTCGATTTGCATGCTCTCGTTCTCTTTCTTTATTCTATCAATTTCATTCTGCAGATTCTGTAGGATGTAGGATTTAAACATAAGCAAGAGAAAATGTCAACCGCTAATCAAGAATTTAATTAATCAGGAAGGTGTAACAAAGACATGTCTTCAACCCTATATACACGTCAGAGCTAATAATATGTTTCACAGTTTCACTTCCCATATATCCATCCGAGCATAAAGCACTCAATTACTAATTAGGTTTTTGCAAGTAAACGGGAGAGAGAGAAAACCAGTTACTGTCAGATCCGTTCATGGATGTAACATCTCATATGCTTTTAGTGAGAGAATGTGCTGGATCCTATCCTATATGTAGATCTGGTCGTAGAATTCATGTTTGACATCTTTTTAGCAAAGAAACAACCTCAATTAACCAGATCTTTCGAGCAAGACAGAGAGACCTATATACCTCATGTTTAGCATCCCATAGTTTATTTCCAGAAAGCCTTTGATACCGATCCAGCATGTCAATCAAGCTTCCAGTTCGGAAAAAAAAAAAGTCAGCTTCCAGCTTTGTTTTTTTCTTTTTTAACAGCAAAGAAAAAGAAATCCCATTAAAGTATTAAACACAAACTGGCGAGGAGCTAGGGATACAAGAAAGAAAACCCTAAAAAATAAAACAAAGAGAAAGACGGTAAAATTCAAGATATACATACTTGGTTTTGGGGCTACAGTATTCATACATCTTGCCAGAAGAGCCATTGATAACGAGAGAGACTTTAGCATCGCAAAGAACAGTGATTTCTTTTGCTTTCTTGATTATTCCATTTTTTCTCTTCGAGTAGGTCACTTGCCTGTTGCTAGTGTTCTCGATCCTCTTGATCTCTATCTTTCCTCTCCCCATTCTCTCTCTTTCAAACTGATTTCACGAAGCTGTGGTAACAACTAAGAGATGTAATGGAGCTTTATACAATAGTATTTAACAATATAATTAGGAGAGAGAGAGAGAGAGAGAGATTTCTAGTAATGGCTGGAAGACAAGAGACTTTCCAAAATTCTGAGTAAGAGTGTGTTTGTTTAATATGTCCAAACAAACTACCTTATTATCTCTTGTACTTATCAATTCATTACCCACAAATCTCGTGTTTTTCTATCCTAACCTAAAATCATCTTATTGCCCTTTGGTCAATTCCCCCATCCTCCTCTTATCTAAAATTTATTTTCCAGATACCTTCACCCGCTTGTAAAGTTTAAAGAAGATTATATTTTTGACTGTTAACGTTTGACTCACATATCCAAGACTGATGTGGTGAAGAGAACTAGGGTGGGGCATATACATTGACCGTTCATGGTTCATGAAGGGTCGAATCAAAGGTTACGTTGATGGCATATTTATATCTATTAATCATATACAAATTATTTTGATATATGAAAAAAAGCATTAAATTATTATATATATATATATATATATATATATATATATATATATATATATATATATATATATATATATATATATATATATATATATATATATATATATATATATATATAATTGGGATCCGGTAAAATAAATTTTTGGTAGGACATGTTTTTTGCAAAAATAAGATGATTCACAAAAAAAAAAATTCTCGAAAAAAGAACTCGATGATTCATTTTTACGATGATTTTGTTGTTATTCACTAAAATTGTCCGTAACGTGAATAAAAACTTGATTTACTAAAAAACGATTCATCAATATGTTTTTTTAAGAATTTTTTCTATGAATCATGTTATTTTTTATTCATCTAGTGATTCATTTTGGTGGTTCGTCAAAAAATCAAGTAAATAAAACACTTCTTAACTTCTTACCATAATTACTTCTTATTTGATCCTTCTTTTATATATATATATATATATATATATATATATATATATATATATATATATATATATATATATATATATATATATATATATATATATATATATATATATATATATATATATATATATATATATATATATATATATATATATATAGGGTTTATTTCATAAAAAACCTTACATTTTCAACTTTTTTCTGTTTAAACCTAAAACTTTATTTTTTATAAAAAAAAAACCTAAATTTTGGAGAAACTTTTTAATTTAGACCCTTAACCGGTTTTACGGGTTATACATATTTTTTTTTCAGAAAAAACCATAATTTCTTTTATTTTTTTCTAAAAAACCCTCAATTTCAGTGATTTTTTCACAAACAACATTTTTTCTTCGTTTTTGTAATTGCCATAACTTTCATATACGATGTCCAAATTCTACGAACTTTATATCCCTAGAAAGGTCGTAAGTAATACTACAACTTTGGTTTACTGACTTTTGTTTGAATATGTTCAGATATTTCGCTATACTGGCTTGTTTTCTTATAATAGCGGTATCTTTTGCATACGAGCTCCGTTTTCGACGTTCTATAAGTCGACGGATTCGTAAACACGAATACATCGTGTAATGAATATTATTTAAACCAAAATATTATTTGTATGATTTATCGAATTTTACGATACTGTAGTCTATTATTCGAAATTATAGCGTTTACTCGATAATTGATTCGAAATAACGTATTGTAGTATTATAATTTCCAATAATACATTAAGAAAGTTTTGAAAATTACATTTCAACTTGTTATTCTAATTTGCGCTCTGGTTGACCTTTGTTGACCAAATTTGACGGATGTCACAGACGGGGTCGTAAGAAAGTGACGACGTGGCATTTATGTGGTTGGAGTTTGAACGGTACAATTTAAACCTTCACGAGCGGATGGAATTTGAAAAATAAAAGCTTACGAAGACAAACAATGAGCCCGCCATGATCAACAACGAGCCCGTGAATAAACTCGTAAATGGCCTAAATTAAAAAGTTTTATGAAAAAGAAAAAATTGAGGGTTTTTTCGTAAAAAAAAAAGAAAAAAATTTAGGGTCTTTTAGTCGACGACATGGCGGGATCGTTGTTTGTCCTCATAAGCCTTTTTATTTCAAATTTCATCCGCTTGTGAATGTTTAAATTGTACCGTTCAAACTCCAACCACAAAAGTGCCACGTCGTCGCTTTCTTGCGACCGCGTCTGTGACATCCGTCATATTTGGTCAACAAATGTCAACCAGAGCGCAAATTAGGATAATACGTTGAAATGTAATTTTCAAAACTTTCCTAATGTATTATTGGAAATTATAATACTACAATACGTTATTTCGAATCAATTATCGAGTAATCGCTATAATTTCGAATAATAGACTACAATTTCGTAAAATTCGATAAATCATACAGATAATGTTTTGGTTTAAGTAATATTCATTACACGATGTATTCGTGGTTACGAATCCGTCAACTTATAGAACGTCGAAAACGGAGCTCGTATGCAAAAGATACAGCTATTATAATAAAACAAGCCAGTGTAGCGAAATATCTGAACATATTCAAACAAAAGTCAGTAAAGCAAAGTTGTAGTATTACTTATGACCTTTCCAGAGATATAAAGTTCGTAAAATTTGGACATCGTATATGAAAGTTATGTCTATTACAAAAACGAAGAAAAATATTTCTTTTTGAAAAAATCACTGAAATTGAGGGTTTTTTTCGGAAAAAAAGAAAATAAATTAGGGCTTTTTCTAAAAAAAAAATATGTATAACCTGTAAAACCGGTTAAGGGTCTAAATTAAAAAGTTTCTCCAAAATTTAGGTTTTTTTTGAAAAAAAATAAAGTTTTAGGTTTAAACAGAAAAAAGTTGAAAATATAAGGTTTTTTATGAAATAAACCCATTTATTTATATATATAGAGAGAGAGTGTGTGTGAAAGGTTCAATATAGAACTAAAATATCATCATAACCGTTGGATCATTTTATCAATTGATTTGATTAAAAGTGATGCAACAAGAAAATATACGCCTTATATTTTTTGCGATCATACCCTTTTGAGTGTATTATAATCTACGTCGAGGAATATGGTTCTATGGTTAGGTAGTTTTTTTGGTTCTATATATATATATATATATATATATATATATATATATATATATATATATATATATATATATATATATATATATATATATATATATATATATATATATATATATATATATATATATATATATATATATATATATATATATATATATATATATATATATATATATATATATATATATATATATATATATATATATATATATATATATATATATATATATATATATATATATATATATATATATATAGAGGTAGGTTCAATTGAGGACACAAAAAAGATTGAGAACGCGAAAACAGATCTGGACCATTTAAATATTAAAATGCAATTTATGTAATATCCAATAATAATTTAATGAAATTATAATTTTTAATAGACTATAAGGGTATTATGGTAAAAAAAAGCTATTTTATCATTTCCTAGAAAATCTCCCTCTCTCTCCTATGTCTCTAATCTCCTTTTCTACCCTACGCCACCCTCATCTGTAGACCCAAAAACACCTTCTCGCCGCAGCCCTTCACCATTCCAATCTTCTTCCATCTTTGATCTTCTCGACAATCTTGCACCATACCACCTCCCTTCACAAGCACCTTGACTCCAACATCACAACCTTCATCACTGCGTCACTCAAACCACCCCTCACAAAACCACCGCCAATGGTCACCATCCTCTGCCCAACCATATACGACCGGCCTTCTCGCCAACCCTTAACCATGATGTGCACATCACCACTTGTGCCACCATTAACCCAACCACATTAACAGTAACCACATCGCCATCCTACGCTGCTGCTATCATCGAGGGTTGTAGGGCTGTATAGTCTACTACGTCCGCATAAATAATTTTGTAGATCAGAACAATGGTTTACATTATATCTTGGGATTTTTTTTCAAAAGATCCATTCAATTGCAGAAACTATGCAATATTTTTTGACGATTTTGAAGATCAGAACAATTGTTTGCATTATATCATGGGACGATTATGTCGAAATAATCCACCGATACCGGGGATTGCTGAAGCGGTGCTATAATCATGGTATTATCTTCTTGTGACTTTGACTTTATCAATAAAAAGGAATTTAGGTTTAGTTCATGGAATGTAACTTTTCCTTCGGCTTTATTCACGGATGAAATATTTAGTTGGGCTTTAAATTATCATATTTAGATGTGATTTATACAATTACAAGATAGTAATTTTAAACTAATAAAATTCAATCAATTAATTACGCAATTGATTGCCGTAGCAACAATTGGGCTATAACTTATTATATATAGATGTGATTTATACAATATAGTAATTTTAATCTAATAAAATGATTAGCTAATTATGCAATTGATTGCCATATGATTTCATTTGATTGTAGTAGATAAGTCATACTCAATACAAGTTAACTTAATTATATACTATAATTACGTTCTCGAACTACTTAGATGAATTTAGGGATTTATAATATGCTTATTCACTGGTGAATTTGGGGTTTATAGTATGCTTATCCACATATTCACTGATGAATTTGGGATTTATAGTATGGTTATTCACTGATGAATTTGCGTTTTATAGTATGTTTATTCACTGATGAATGCACTTTCCTTGATCTGTTGGTTACAACATCATACTTTTCTGTCGTATTTTAAGAACATGTCTAATTTTAAATTAATTACAACATCCTACTTTCTAGTCCTATTTTTATAACATGTTTGATGCAATTTATACTTTGAACCATTTTCTAGGCATGAAGACGACACATTTTCTGGGTATTGTTGTTTGAAAGTGACACGACTGCTTTGAATTTGATCAGTTATATGACTTTTCAAGTCGCATACGTGGTGAGGAGGTTGATCATGAACAATGTTGATGCAGATGCTTCATATTTTTTGAGAGCATAGGTTGATCATGTTACTTATTGATTTTACATTTATTAGTTGTTTAGTTATGCTAAATTCATTGATGAATAATCATATTTCTTGTAGATTTTGCATCATTCATTGATGAATTTAGGGGTTTATTAGATCCAAACATTGTATTTATTGATGAATACCAAAATTGAGAGCAAACTTGTAACCAATTTCACGAATATTCATGTATGAATTTCATTGAATTATCATGTTACATATCCCCTGTACAAATGTTCATTGATGAATTTTACTGTAATGCCAATGTCGAATGCTTATTCACTAAATTCAGTGACGAATATTCACTGTAATGCCAATTTTATTGTAATGCCAATGTTATTTAGGTATATTCATTAATGAATTACATCGAATTTGTCATGTTACATATCCCTGTATGAATATTCGTTGATGAATTTTACTTCGTTGCCGATGTCGACTAGTTATACACTAAATTCAGTGACGAAAATTCAAAAAAAACCACACTAAATTCATTGATGAAAATTAAAAAAAAACAAATAGAAAAAAAGAAAAAAAAACGCACTAAATTCAGTGACAAAAATTCAAAAAAAAGGAAAAAAAACCCACGAAAATTCAAAAAAGCTATATTCAAGGAAATAATTATAACCAATACCATTATTTTAGGTAAATTATAATTATCTTGATTTTATTTACTAATATAGATACACTAAAATTACTATTATACCCTTGTGAAATGACTGGTTCAGAATTGTCCTCGCGTTCTCAATCTTTTAATTGTCATTGTTTGAACCTCTCCATATATATATATATATATATATATATATATATATATATATATATATATATATATATATATATATATATATATATATATATATATATATATATATATATATATATATATATATATATATATATATATATATATATATAGTTAGGATCAAATGTGGAACACAATTATTGTGTGATCGTGTGAGACAATATCAGCCATTAGATGAAAAGAATGAATGGTTAAGATGATGATGGCATGATCGTAATTAATTGAATACAAATTAATTATTTTTAATTAAATAAAATCAATAAGGGTAAATTGGACATTTTGTTGCAAAATATATAAGGAAATTTCGGATTTTAGGATATATATATATACACCAAAATTTCAGGGAAATTTCAGGGATTTTAGGATATATATATACCAAAATTTTATGGTAAATTCGAAAATTGAACATTCTTAAAGAATACGACTGTATATAAAATCAATAATAATAATATGCATACACAATAATATTCTTATGGCAACACTACCATATTGAGAATTATGTAAAAAGATAGTACAAATCCAACTGTAATTCTTTTAAGAATGTGTATACTTTTATACCAAAACTATAAAGCATAATTACATAGAACATTCTGAAAGAATGTAATATATATTCTAAAAGACTATACATTCTAAAAGAGTGAGCAAATTGCATCCCCATTGAGGTTTGATCCGAGTCTGGTCTAGAAAGAATGATAAACATGGCTGAGAGCTCTTGTTGTGCGCGTTTTCAAGTTAGATCTCACAATGATGGTCGTGGCGATGTAAGAAGATGGTGGTTCAATGATGGTGTTCAACTGTGATTATATACATTATCGTATTCTGTAAGAATATGAAAAACAATACAAGAAATTACCAAGATTCTATAAGAATGTAATTAGAATACAATATTGAATATTCTTACTTCAAGTGATTAATATAAAATAAATTCTTGTAGAATCTATTAACAAATACCCTATGAACAACAAAAGAATAATACACTCTTAGACTCGTTATAAAATTCTTTAAGAATACTATATAGATGTAGAATTCGTTAACAAATTCTTTAAGAATTCTATAAGACTTTTCTCATTGTAAAATCAGATTAGCAAACTCGATTTAATGGATTACAAATACGATTTCTTGCATATACAAAGGCTACATTTTTATCGATTTAATGGATTAAAGATACAACTAGCAAAATCAGATTAGCAAACTCGATTTAAGGGACTTGTAGATGTGAAACTTACCAAGGAGGAAGATGATCAAAGTATAAGCGATCCTAATCAGCAAAGAATGATCAAGTGATCCTAATTAGATAAGAAACAATACTGAATCAGATAAGAAGTTGAAATACAAATGTAAAAACATTGCAATCCCGTATACAGGGAAGAAGCGATCTTACCAGAATGTAAAACTTTGTAATCCCGAATCGTGTATCTATCACGAATCAGAGAAGAAGCTGAAATCATGTATCTATCCTGAATCGGATCCAGCACAGCCACAATCAGCAATGACGGATACGATCTAGAATTGGAAACTCAAATCAGAAAGGGAGGCCAGAAGGAATCGGGAAATCAAGAAAATAACACGTACACTTGGGTTGTGTGATCCTGATTTGAAATTAGAGAGACAAACGTAGAACCTCAAATTGCAACTGAATAACTTGGAATTCAAACAAATTAGTTCATCAAGGAAATAATCTAACCTTTGTTGGGTATCTTTCATCAGGATAAAAATGTCGACGGTGGTTTGGCACTGTATGATGCGTTGGTGGCAGAGGAGGGTGGTGAAACCAGTGGACGATGGCGAGGATGTCGATGTGTTAGGGTTCGTCTTCTTAGAGAGAGATGCGACGGCTGAGATAGAAAGAGGAGCCGCTGAACTCATGTGGGAGTATGTCGATGGTCTACTTTGAGGATTCTTTGGAGCCCTAAATATCAGTTTGAAGGAGGCGTGTAAAACGGAAAGAAAGAGAGAGATTATCCTATATTAGTCAATTGCTTAAAATAGTGGAAAAAATTAAAATATAATTAATTATTAATAATATCAATTTACCATGGTACCCTTACAAAATGATTGGACCAGAATTTTGAAGGGTTTCTATGCAATCAATGAACACAAAATAACCTAAGGTTCACATGCAACCCTAATATTGATCTATGTTTTCTTCTATGAAGATTAGAACTAAGAACCTAAAGGATACAATTCAATTCTAAAGAAGAATCAAGAAAAACCAACCTTAGATCTTATGATCCTTTTAAGCAGCAGCAAAATTATCCTGCCTCAGATGAAAGTCACACCCAGGTGATGGAAGAATCAGTCCAGCAGAGTAAATCCAGAGAGAAGATGGCGTGAAGAATGAGGTGCCAGGGGGTTCCTTTTATAGCCTCCAAGGGTTACACCTGAAACCCTAAGGAGCCTCCAATTGGACAAGGCTTTTGACCACTTGGACCAGGCTTACCAAACCCTAATTAGGGTTTCGCCAAACCCTTGGAGATGCCTCCAAGGTGGCGCCACATTTGGTCCCTGGTTTTTCCTGGCCAGTTATTCAACTATTGAATAAATACCAAACCAGTCCCTGCACCTTTTAATTAATTTAATCTCCAAATTAAATCCAATTAATTCTAGATTAAATCTCAATTAATTAATATAGTTTCTAATTAATATATTAGCACTTAAATATATTAATAAACCATATATATATATTCTATTGATTTATTATACAATTAATAAATCAACTATTCTCTCTACTGAACTATCTTTCCTCCACCCATGAGGGCAACCCAAATGGACTTTGCTTTTAACCATAAGATAAAAGTTCAATTACAAGTCATGGCTTAGACACCTAATCCAACAGTCTCCCACTTGGATAAGTCTATGACTTTAATTGTCTGAACTCTGACCCAGTCAGTTCTTGTCCAAAGATAAGTGATCAGATGATCCTCCGTCCAACAAGATATTTTCAGACTCAAGACATGGATAAAATCAATCTGGTCTGATTCACTGTTCCTCGATTTCCGATTTGCATATGACTCTTAGACTACCAATTTAGTCCCGGTTGGCCAACCATTTTAGTCAACTTCAAAATCATCGAGAGGCCTACAGATATCTGTTCCCCGTCAGGGTCAAGGGACGAATAAGCTTTGACTCATATACTTATGTCTTTTACCAGACAAATCACTCACAACAATATGTTTTATAACACCGAGTTACCGATGCGTTTTCATATTATCAATGAACAACCGTCTAATAAATCATAACTCATATGTCTTAGCTTAAAGATCAAAAGATATTATCGTCTCAACATTGCTCGTGATGTAATCCATGAAGCAATCCATTGAGCGCGGGTTTATCCAATACTCAAATCTCCATTTCCAAGTACTCACGAATGGTTCAGCAATCCAATTGCAATGTCTAACTCCTTAGACAATCTATTACCAATTCATGACAGTCTTACTTCACACTTACTCCCTTAAAGTGTAATCGACTGTGGATATTTGAATAATCCAATTATTCAGGAAGTAAAACATGCAAAATGAAACACAATGATAAAGTACTGACAAGAGTGGTAAACCATAATAAATCTCTATTATTAAATCACAAGAGTCAAATACAATACATTGTTACAAGTTTCGAACCTATCTAATTACTAAAACTTATATCATCTCTTAATCCAATGCTCCTAGCATGCTGATTATGCTTAATCCTACTCAGAGCCTTTGTCAAGGGATCTGCAGGATTATCTTCCGATGATACCCTCTTTACAAGGAGGTGACCTTCTTCTACCCTATGCCTGATGTAGTGGTACTTTCTGTCGATATGTCTGGACTTTCCATGATCTCGCGGTTCCTTTGTCAAGGCGACCGCACCTTCATTATCGCAGAACAGTTCCAAGGGCTCCTGAATACTCGGGACTACTCCAAGGTCACCGATAAAGTTCTTCAGCCAAGCCGCTTCCTTTGACGCTTCACTTGCTGCTATGTACTCTGATTCGCACGTAGAATCAGCCACTGTTTCTTGCTTGGAACTTTTCCAAGTCACTGCTCCACCGTTCAAAAGGAATACCCAGCCCGACTGAGACCGACCACTGTCTCTATCCGTCTGAAAGCTGGCATCTGTATATCCTTCAACTCTCAAGGTATCACTGCCACCGAGGACTAATACCATGTTCTTTGTCCTTCGCAGATACTTGAGTATATTTTTCACAGCTATCCAATGCGCCCTTCCAGGGTTACCCTGGTACCGACTGACCATGCTTAAGGCAAAAGCCACGTCAGGGCGAGTACACGTCATAGCGTACATGATCGATCCCACAGCCGAAGCGTATGGTACTCGACTCATCTCAGCTATTTCCTCGTCTGTACTCGGACTTTGAGTCTTACTCAGCTTCGCATTATTTTGGATAGGCAGCTCTCCCTTCTTGGAATTTTCCATACTAAACCTCTTTAGTACCTTATCCAAGTATGTACCCTGACTGAGTCCAATCAGTCTCTTCTTCCTATCTCTCAATATTCTAATCCCAAGAATATAGGCAGCCTCTCCTAGGTCCTTCATGGCGAAACATTTCCCAAGCCAAGCCTTAACATCTTGCAGGGTTGGAATATCGTTTCCCATGAGCAGTATGTCATCGACATACAGTACCAGAAAGGTGACTATACTCCCACTAGCCTTGACATATACGCAGGACTCATCCTCGCTCCTAGAGAAGCCAAACTCTTTGACTTTCTCATGGAAACAAAGATTCCAGCTGCGAGAAGCTTGCTTCAATCCGTAGATTGATCTCTCAAGCTTACACACCTTATTAGGATACTTTGCATCGACAAAACCCTCTGGCTGATTCATGTAAACATCCTCAGTCAGCTTCCCATTAAGGAAAGCGGTTTTGACGTCCATCTGCCAAATTTCATAGTCATGAAATGCAGCTATGGCCAGCATAATCCTAATAGACTTTATCTTAGCTACTGGTGAGAAGGTCTCGTCATAGTCAACCCCTGGGGTTTGAGTAAAGCCCTTCGCAACCAGTCTTGCCTTGAAAGTGTGTACCTTTCCGTCCATGTCGGTCTTCTTCTTGAAGATCCATTTGCATCCGACTGTCTTTCGACCCGGTACATTGTCAACCAAGTTCCAAACTTGATTGTCATACATGGACTTGATCTCGCTATCCATGGCCTCTTTCCACTTGGCAGACTCAGGGCCTGCCACTGCTTCCTGGTAGTTAGCTGGTTCATCCAAATTTATCAGTGTCCTATCACTGACAAACGTGTCCCCATCCGAAGTTATATGGAACCCATAAAACTCGGGTGGCATGCTAACCCTACCAGAACGCCTAAGAGGTAAGGATACATCTGTCGGGCCAACAGGAACTTCTTCCTCATGTTGGTTGCTAGTTTCTCCTAAGGTTGCGTCATCTGATGACTCTTGAATTTCTTCCAGATCAATGGTACTCCCACTGTCCTCTTTAAATACGAGCTCTCTCTCTCGAAAGACTGCTCGTCTAGCTACAAAGACCACGTCCTCGCTCGGTCTGTAGAATAGATATCCAAAGGACTGTTTGGGATAACCAATGAAGAAACACCTTTCGCTTCTGTCTGCGAGTTTGTCTTGAGTCTCTCGTCTAACGAAAGCCTCACAACCCCAGACCTTGATATGTGCCAACGAGGGAGCTTTCCCCGTCCACATCTCATGAGGTGTTTTCGCAACCTTCTTAGTTGGGACAAGATTGAGGATATGGGCGGCAGTCTCTAAGGCATACCCCCAGAAGTGAATGGGAAGTGAAGCTCGACTCATCATGGAACGAACCATGTCCAACAGGGTTCGGTTGCGCCTCTCTGCAACACCGTTCAACTGTGGTGTCCTGGGAGGTGTCAACTGCGAAACTATTCCGCATTCCTTTAGATAGTCTAGGAACTCGATACTTAGATACTCTCCGCCTCTGTCGGATCTGAGCATCTTTATCTTCCTGCCTAATTGATTCTCTACTTCGTTCTTAAACTCTTTGAACTTTTCAAAGGTGTCCGACTTGTGCTTGATCAAGTAGATGTAACCGTATCTACTAAAATCGTCGGTAAAAGTCACGTAGAACCGCGTGCCATCCTTTGTGGTTGATCTGAATGGACCACACACATCCGTGTGAATAATGTCCAATAGACCCTCACCTCTTTCAAAAGACCCTTTGAAAGGTGATTTAGTCATCTTGCCCAACAGACAAGATTCGCATACATCATCCGACTTGAGGTCGAATGATTCCAACACTCCATCCTTTTGGAGTTGGGCGATGCGTTTCTTGCTGATGTGCCCGAGCCGACTATGCCACAGACATGCCTTTTCCACGTCACTAGTAGAATCAATATAATTTACACTTTGTCCTAGATTGTCAACACATTTCACAGTTTCATACACACCATTACAAGGATAAGCAGTAAAATTCAAAATACCATTTTTGAAAACAGAAATAGATCCAATATTATTATCAAAAGAAAAATGAAATCCTTGTCTGAACAATGCGTGAAATGAAATAATATTTCTTGCCATTTCTGGCGAATAGCAACAATCTAATAAATCTAAACAAACTTCACTACTAAGCACTAAACTATAAACTCCAATCTTGGTAACAGGGGACGATCTCCTATTGCCCATGATCAAGTTCAGTCTACCGTGCTCCACCTCCCTGCTTTCCTTTAGGCCCTGCATATCAGAACAAATGTGAAAACCACATCCTGTATCAAGGACCCAAGAATTAGAAGATGGTGAGTTTTTAGAGATAGTGTATATACCTGCTGTCGATGGCTTTACTTTCCCATCCTTGACATCCTGCAAGTATTTGGGGCAGCTTCTCTTCCAATGGCCCTTTTCTTTGAAGTAGAAACAGTTTGCTTCATCGGGGTTGGCCACACAAGGAATTTGGGAAGTCTTGGTTCTCGAGCCATTACTGGATGACCCGGCCTGAACCTTTTCCCTCCAATTTTGTTTAGGAGGGCCCTTCCTTTTCTTTCCTCTGCCACTTCCAATGGCTAGAACGGGCTGATTAACCGAGGGTACACTTTTACCCTTCATCCCGTCTTCAGCTACTCGAAGCATGCGATGCAACTCAGTCATATTAGCCTGATTGTTGTTCAAATGATAAGCCAGCCTGAACTGGTCATAAGAACTCGGCAACGAGTTAAGCACTATGTCAACGGCCAACTGTTCCGGTACAGGCATCGCAAGCTTTCTAAGCCGCTCCACGTAACCTTGCATTCTTTGCACATGAGTGCAGATGGACTCTCCATCTTTGGGTTTGCTGTTCGTGAAGTCCTTGACCACTTCGCACCTTTCGATGCGCTCTTGCTTGCGGAACTTTTCCGCTAGCTCCTTGTGCATCTCATAGGGCCAGTAGTCTTCGTATATTCTCTGCAATTCGGGGTTCATTGTGGCGATCATGATGCAGGCCACTTTGGTTGCATCATCAGTATGTTTTTGGTACGAGGCAATTTCCTCGGGAGTAGCAGTTTCGGGGTCGACATCGACAAGCTCGGTCTCGAGAACATACTCTTTGTTCTCATACCTCAGAGCCATCTTGATGTTTCTAATCCAGTCATTATAGTTTGTCCCGTTCAATTGAACCCTGGAACATAGTGAGAGGATTGAGGGAACACTGGAGTTTGATTGGGGAGCGGATTGATCAGCAGAAGACATCTATAAAAGAAGGTAAGTTTAATTAGATACTTGTCGGTCCTTATATTAACCCAATATAAAATAAGGCTAGGATCCAACTATAACAATTTGCAACATAGAAGAGGGATGCCGTAATCTATAAGCAAATTTTATAAAGGTAGGCGAATGACGATTCAGCCGATTCCACCGCGGAAAAATAATCTTATTATAAATGGAATTCCTAGTTTCTTATGAGATTTATTGAACTGTTCAATAGCATGTTTAATCTCGGATATGCCCCACCGTTTGTGACTGGGATGCCGAGGATCACAAACCGGGTGTGAATAACCATGCAAATTAGCTTGGTGCTCTCGGGGTCCATTATCATCTCAAATTGATGTGCCGGTAAACCACACACGCTCCATCAACAATGATAACACCCGAGACACCCATTGCCACTCTTTATGAACCCCTATTGGTGTGCCGGTAAGCCACACACGCTCCACCAACGTTTCATAAAGTGCAATGTGCAATTTCATGGGGTAGCATCAAATTCACATTTTCCTAAAGTAACTAGATTGGGATTTGTTTTAGGGTTCTAGTACTTTCAATTATAGCATTATACTTTTAAGAGGCTTAGCGGTTCTATCATACCCGTTCAGCTAACGACACTCGACTGACCAGGAGAGCGGTGGGTAAGAGTAGATACCCATTAGACTAACATTTTATAGTCAGTCGCCTTATACCCTCTTTATAGGACAGTTTTGTGAATGAGGCTTACTAGCGGTAGACTAACCAATTTTCTTATATGTATTAAATTAACTTTTAATCATAAATACATATAAGATATATTTTAATCTTATTAAAATATTTTTAGAATTAATTTAATCTTAATTTTCTCAAATTATTCTAATTTTTTTGAAAATTTAAATTAATTCTTAAAGCTGATTTAATTGGTCTTTTAATTAATTAATTAATTAAACTAATTAAATCTAGGTTACAGATTACCAATTAATCAAATTAATTAACCTGTAACATCCCTTTGAATTTCGAAATTTACATGCCAAATAAAGGGGTTCAAGTTATTTTAGTTTATTTGGTTACCAAAAATAACAACACACAAATAAGGCAAGCAAATCAAGCAATCAAGGAAGGGATCAAGGAGGGTGGCGGCTAGGGTTAGGAAACCCTAGCCTTGGGATCGAATTTAGCCTCCTCCCAAGGGTTTATTTTCGCAAAAACCCTAAGGCACAAAACAGTTTATGCAGTTCATAATCAATCACAAGAAAACAAGCTAGCTCTGATACCACTGAAGGGTTTCTATGCAATCAATGAACACAAAATAACCTAAGGTTCACATGCAACCCTAATATTGATCTATGTTTTCTTCTATGAAGATTAGAACTAAGAACCTAAAGGATACAATTCAATTCTAAAGAAGAATCAAGAAAAACCAACCTTAGATCTTATGATCCTTTTAAGCAGCAGCAAAATTATCCTGCCTCAGATGAAAGTCACACCCAGGTGATGGAAGAATCAGTCCAGCAGAGTAAATCCAGAGAGAAGATGGCGTGAAGAATGAGGTGCCAGGGGGTTCCTTTTATAGCCTCCAAGGGTTACACCTGAAACCCTAAGGAGCCTCCAATTGGACAAGGCTTTTGACCACTTGGACCAGGCTTACCAAACCCTAATTAGGGTTTCGCCAAACCCTTGGAGATGCCTCCAAGGTGGCGCCACATTTGGTCCCTGGTTTTTCCTGGCCAGTTATTCAACTATTGAATAAATACCAAACCAGTCCCTGCACCTTTTAATTAATTTAATCTCCAAATTAAATCCAATTAATTCTAGATTAAATCTCAATTAATTAATATAGTTTCTAATTAATATATTAGCACTTAAATATATTAATAAACCATATATATATATTCTATTGATTTATTATACAATTAATAAATCAACTATTCTCTCTACTGAACTATCTTTCCTCCACCCATGAGGGCAACCCAAATGGACTTTGCTTTTAACCATAAGATAAAAGTTCAATTACAAGTCATGGCTTAGACACCTAATCCAACAAATTTCTCATACACTCACACAATAATTAGTCTCCACATATGAACCTACATCTATATATATATATATATATATATATATATATATATATATATATATATATATATATATATATATATATATATATATATATATATATATATATATATATATATATATATATATATATATATATATATATATATATATATATATAGAGGTAGGTTCAATAGAGAACTCCAAAAAGGTGGAGAACTAGAGACCAGATCTCAATCGTCCAAAATTTCAATTGTAGGGCAAAGATCAAAACGCCGTTTCTGTAAAATATGAAAAGTAATGGAACTAATTTGAAACTTTTAAAAGGGTACAAGGGTAATGAAGGAATTTTATATTTTGGGTTCCATATAATCAGGCTTTCAATTTGGAAATAATCACACACTCTCTCTCTTTAAATTAGGGCGTATTCATCATCTCTCGCACTCCCTCTTTGGGTGTTTGCTGCTTCGCCGACAATTACTCCTCCACCATCGACGACAACTGCACGGCTGCACCATTGCATCATCTTTGATGTTTGTTGCTCCTCAATCATCGGTGAAATACTCAATGTAGATGCGAAAAAATGCCGATGATAAATTCAAATTGTTATTCAAAATTGAAAATTTCTTTAAAGAAGCAATCGATTGAAAGAGATATATTTTGCCGCTTCACAGTTAAAAAGCACCGTAAATTCTCAACTTTTCTCTATAAGGTTTTTATATTCTCCTAGCTTTGGGAATTTGCTCACTTTTTTACTCGTTTCCGATGTAGTGGATTTTGTAGAATACGTCATATTCCTCTCTGGCATATTAGTTATTAGTTTTTCCTTTGAATTCTTTCACATCTTATCCTTTCTTGTTTTTTTATTATTTTGTTTTTAACTTTTATGCGCTCTGACAGATTTGACAGGATAAAGCCTTGGAGATCGAAATTGAAATCAAGAAATCGACAATTTCCCAGTACAGGTTCAAAGCCGCAGGTAACTAAATTTATGGTTTTTCTTCTAATTGTTAGAAATTGTCTGAGATTTTAGTCGATTTATTGGGTATAATTGTTCAGTAAACACGATAACTAACTATACGGATCCAAACTTCTCATATGTTTACTTTTTGACTTTTGTACGTTTTAGTAACGTGATTGCTTATAAATAAATTGTTAATAAAGGCATGATCCACCAACAATAACTATTCGATATTTACATGATCAATGCATTTAGTCGTATATATTATTTACATGATCCACCAACAATAACTATTCGATAGTGATTATATTTTGAAAAAAAATTACTTTAACTAAAACAACACATATAGCGAATGAATACATGAATAGACGTTCACATTCATTTATGATTATATGGACATTCTGTTATATTCATTGATGATGATATTAGTTTGTATATGATTATAATGATTAGACGTTCACATTCATTTATGATTATATGGATATTCTGTTATATTCATTGATGATTATATGTATTTTTCATTTATGATTATATTATGTTAATTTGATGATGGTTATATCGAAAATTGTGTTCATTGATGATTATATATGCTATTTCGTTGATGATTACAAGTGCTTTTATACATTTATGGGCCATCTTATGCATTTACCCTTTGTTTATTGACATGATTTTTATGCATTTTCAATGTAGAATTTTCAGGGTATTGGAGTTGCATGAATGAGAAGTCGAAGCAATCTATTTCAAGTCAAAAGATTTAGCACAACAACATTGTTCTTTAATCATTTGTGATTAAAGTTGTATTGTTTTTAATTATTTATGTCTAAAACTATATTGAATTTTTCCTATTTTGTGTTCTATAATCATTCATGATTATAAATGTAATTAACTTTTTTGTATGTATACATTGTCCTCTATTCATTTATGATTACACATGTATTTCATTTTTTATATCTATATTATACTTTATTCATTCATGATTACAAACGTATTTGGTTTTTTCACCTTTACAAACATATAATTAAAAAAGAAACGACTTATAAAATTATAAAGATTACAAAATGCGTGTATTCATACATGATTATAAATATTCTGATAAAATATTAAAATTTTCAATATCATTGATAATTTGATTTTTTTTAAAACGATTTTTTGAAAAAAAAGTCATATTAAATGGTAATTTTATTAATTTTTTTAAATTAAAAACTGGAAAAATATAATTAAAAAACAATTATTTTTTAGGTAACTATTAATCAAATCCCTAGATTTTAGGAAATTATCAATTAATTTATTCTATTATAATTTAACTAAAATACACAATTACTAATGTGCCCTTATGAAATGATTGGTTCAGAATGGGTCTCCAGTTCTCCACCTTTTATGGAACTCTATATAACCTCTCCCTATATATATATATATATATATATATATATATATATATATATATATATATATATATATATATATATATATATATATATATATATATATATATATATATATATATATATATATATATATATATATAAAAGGAGGATCGTGTAGGAACCCAAAATCCGGTAAGAACCGCGAGGACAAATCTGGACCTTTAATATTGAAAAATGGATGGATTAGATTTAGTGTGCAAATAATGATCATGTATTAAAATTCAGGGGTTGTTTTTGTTAATATCAGAAACTAAAAGGGAGGAAAAGAGAAGTTTCTAAGGTTATTTTAGACTTTTGCGTCGTCACTTTTCCAGCCAAATTGAGAAGCCACGTGTCCCACTCTCCACGCGCCAAGTGTTAGCATATGATTGGATGGGTTTTATTTATTTTCCATCCAGTTTGTATTTTGGCAATAACTTTTTTTTTCTTTGAAAAAAAAATTCTGAAAAAACAAAAGTTCTTAAAATTTAATTCTCTACAAAACAAGCACAATCATGAAAATTTGAAAAAAAAAACGTATTTTTTATTTTTTATTTTTATAAAAAATCAAAAATTCAAAAAATTATGAAAATTTAAGGGATCATTGTCGATATTATATTAATATGTTTGAAAAAAGATTTTTTGAAAAAAGATTTTTTTTCGTGTTCATTTTTATATTTTTAAGTAAAAAAACTTATCAAAATAACAAAAAAGTACATATGATCCAAATGTATTAAAACCAAAATATATGTTATGATTCAAAACTTATGATCCAAGATCCAAAATTCGTTATGATTCAAGATCCAACAGTCGTTATGATCCAAAATGAGTTAAAAAAAACATACAGCGATAAAATGATTCAAAACTTATGATCCAAGATGCAAAAAAACTATGATCCAAAATGTTATGATCAAAAAATACATGATCCAAAATGTTATGATTAAAAATATCATGATCCAAAATTATTGGATTAAAGATACGAAAAAAAACCGTTAAAATTAAGATTAAAAATATAAAAAATTAAAAAATATACATAAAATATGAAAAAAAAAACAAAAAAAATAAATATCGAGTACTGTAGCATTCAAAAAAAAATTAAAAAAATAAAAAATAATAAAAAAAGTAAAAAAATTTAAAAAAATAAAACACTAAAAACCGAGTATAATCGAAAATAAAAAAATTTTGAAAAAAAAATAAAAAAAATGAAAAAAAAAACGAAAAAAGAAAAAAAAACGAAAAAAAACCCACTTAAATCACGTTGAAAAAACACCCACTTAGGGTAATACAAACTCTCTCTCCTTGTCGGTTCCCTTACACCATCGATTTCAACTTCGACTTCGCACATTCTCTCTCACGTCGTCTTCCTCACCGCCTCCTTGCCTCGAGAACTTTTTATGTAATCGATAAGTAGGTCGATCCCTTTCCTCACAATTGCTTAACTTTTTTCTCCCCCACTGTTACACACCAGCAACATCTGAATCAGAAGGATTGAAGACCTCTTCCGACCAGGCCTGCGATCAGGTATTCTCCCCGGTCGCAGACCTCCTCCAACCAGGCCTGCGATCATGAAGCTATTCTGATAAGACCATATATTCTTCATCTATTTCGATCACTGACTCAGCTTTCCTCCGGATCCTGTGAACCACGAAATCAATCGCCAGAGATAAGAGGCACCCACCATTTCCATTCAAACTGTAGATGCGGCCTATTGTAATCGTAAACCTAGATCGATCCAACAAACGAAATCGAGTTCAATCGTCTCCTCATCCCTTCCAGATTGATCCAAGAAGAACTTTGTATATGACATTAGGTTCAATTCATTCGCCTTAAATGTTTTATCAAAGATTTAGTGTGTGAAAATAGAGACCGACTATGCAATGCTCAATATTCTTGTCTATAGGGTTTTGCGAATGTTTGTAATTCTGATTATTCGGGATTGATGTATAATTTCATGATGTCTGTAATTCAAATTTTTCTTCATAATTCATGATTTTAATTCCTTTTATAGAGTTTTTTTCTTGTGATTACCAAAATCGTTGAACTTTGGGAGACGTCATCTCTGGTTGCATCAAATTCGGCATGTCTGGTACGAATTTTTCCTTGTAGTGATTTTATTTTAATTTTCATGTGTTTTTGCATATTATAAATTTGATTTTATTTTAATTTTCATGTGCTTTTTTGCATATTATCAATTTGATTTGCTTTGATTTTATTTCCTATTCCGTTATTCTTTCATTAGGGTTTTCAAGTTTTAAATGTACATATGTGCACATATGCATATGTATATATGTATAAATACACATATATATACACAAGTACACATATACGTATGCGCGCATATACACATGCATATATGTGCATATGTGCACATACACACATGCATATATGTGGATATGGACATATCTGAATATATCTACAAAAACGTATGTGCATATGTGTATGCATGTGCATATGTCTGTTCAAATGTGAATATATATATATATATATGTGAAAACATGTGCATATGTGTATTAATTAAACGTATGTGCATATATGTATACGTGTGCATATATGCATAAATAGATATGCATTTGTTCATTTGGGTATATGCATGTATGTATTTATTTTAATGTTTTTTAATATATATTTATATTAATTTTTATTAATGTTCTTGCATATTTTGAAGAAATTATCTAGCAAAATAAAGAATTAAAAAGTGACAACCTAAAAAATGAAGATATCATGAATTTTTGTTGCTTTTTTATATTTTTTTGTATGTGTACATATTCATATATGTCTATTTGTTTGTGTACACATGTGTGCGTATCTGCATATATGCATATATATACGTGCCTATATGCATATGTGTATATGCATGTAACTATTTATTTTAATGTTTTTGAATATACATTTATATTAAAATTTGTTGTGTATAAATCACCAACCCCCACCTCCCTCTTTTAAAAAATGTCAATATTGTATATATTCTTTTAATTAGTCTCGTTATCAAAATTCTATGGCAAATCACAAAAATACCAGTATTACATACCTAAAAAGATATGAGAGAGATGTTTAATTTACTTCAAGTCTAAAAATACACACAAAACTATTATACACACACATATATTTTTTTTGGAACTGGCGGATAATAATTTGGAGTACTCTGGAAAGTTAGAGCGGATCTGGTATATCTGGGCAGGACGCAATTGTCTCCGTTTCCGCCCCCTAACCACCTCACCTGGGAAAATCCCCCACATGGGCGTTAGCCGGAGTAAAACTCACGACCTCCACCCTGTGGGTATATAACCCGATGCCTTTTCCTAGCTAAGCTGGAAGTCATTGGCACACACACACACGCACACACACACACACACACACACACACATATATATATATATATATATATATATATATATATATATATATATATATATATATATATATATATATATATATATATATATATATATGTGTGTGTGTGTGTGTGTGTGTGTATGTATGTATGTGTGTGTATATATATAGGATTGGGTGAGAACTTCAATTTCAATGAGGACCGCAATGGCAAATTTGGACCTTTAATATTGAAAAATGGATGAATAAAATTCACTGTGAAAAAATTAACACATCCTAAAAGTTTGAGAGATTATTTGTCTACAAATTTGAACTAGTGGATGTAAGAAAAATTAAAATGGCTAATATGATAATTGGACGAGCCATCGCACCCCCCTCTTCTGCGACACTTGTCATTCTCTGGTTTAGTGAGTTTTTTTTATTTTGCGCATTTTGTGTCCGGGGCATAATTTTTCTTCTTTGTTAAAAAATCTAAATAAAACAAAGTTTTTTAATTGTAATGATTTAAAAAATGTTATGAACCAAAAAAATATTTTATCATTCTTGTATGGTGGCAAAAATGATAAAAAATAAAGTTCCCCATATGATATTTTATCAATGATGATATTTTATCAATGATGAAGAGTCAAAATGAGAATACATATTGATTTATGAAGATGGTTTCAATAACACGAGTCATTCCTCAAATTATTTTATTTCGGCTTGTGCAGGAACTAAAGATTAGGTTGTTATGTTGGACACTTGCTTTCTCATTGCAACACATATACTATAATCGTTCATTATCCAAACAAACAAGGTTCAACAATTTGCTTCGATACTATTATTTATTTGAAGTTTTGTATTAAAATCATTTGAATAATAAAAAATAACCTTTATAATAATAAGAAGCTAATAATAAGAACAACAATAATCATAATAGTCAAATTATAATAATAATAGAAATAATAATAATAATAACAAAAAACAAACGATAAAAACCAAAATACAAAATGGAAAATAGTAATAAAAGACAAAAAGAAAAAGTTTACGAAGGTGTCATAAACAATTATAGAAGATGCATATATTTCATTCAGCTTAAAAAACCCTAAAGTTTTGTGAAGGTGTAATAAACTATAGTATATGCATATAGAATTAGAGATGCACAAAAAAAAATGGGGTCATGATCCAAAACCGATTTAAGATCTGAAACCGACTCGGTGGAAAAACCGGTCCGGTTCCTAATCCGATTCGTAGTTTGAACCGGTTTGCTATTATAGTTTTTGAGACTAGTTTGAGAACCAATTTTGTCTAATCCGGTTTGTAAAACTGATTTCAAATCGGTTTTTCCGGTTTCAACCATTTTTTACTATGTTGACCGGTTTGTTAGATTTGAGTATTTTCTCGTATGAACCGGGTTTGCCAAAACGGATTTTGACTATGTTGATCTGATTAAAACCAATTTGTTGGAATATCCGATTTGTGCATCTCTCAAATTATAGATCATTCAATTTTAAAAAACCCTAAAATTTTATGAAAAAATGGGTCTAACGTGAAACAAACATTAATACATTATGAAAGACGGGTATTTTTTTTTGGGCTTTGGCGGACGGGCCAGCCGGTCCTTGGTCATCTTTGTCTATAACTAAGAAGTCTTGACGCTAGTTCAAACCGATATGCAATTCCAGCAACAATAGTCGCTCGTACCGTTTCATCACCACCGAACGGATTGACCGGTTTATAGGAAGCTGCAACGGTTATCGGAAAACTGAGATCGATTCTCTTTCTTCACCGTCACTGATGTACGTTTATTCTTTCCTTAACATCTCCTGAATTACTTGAAAATTTAATCGATGATTTCGTAATTTTTCGAAGTTCAGTTGTTCTAGGGTTTATATATATATTTGTCATTATGACCTATTATGATTCTTGATATTCCCTTTCATTCATTTATATCCTTCTTTTGACGTAAGCGTATTCGTCAGAAGTGGAAACGGAGCACAATTGCTAAAGTATTACTCTGTTTCGTGCAACTTTGTGTTTATAAAATCCCCCTATATATACCTTGATTTCATATAGTCGTATCCATTGTTTGTATATTGACGTTAAAATCCAGCTTGCAAACGCTCAAACTAATGTTGTACAATGCTCTGCAATTAGTAGACGCTCAAGTTACGATGCCATCCACATCGAAATCAAATCGACGAAAACCCAAGTCGAAAGTCGTAGCGAAACCAAAGCAGCAATGGCGGGTAAAGGAAAAGAAAAGGAATTGGCTGGAGCTTCCATATGATGTAACAGCCAATATTCTACAAAGAATTGGTGTTATTGACATACTCGAGAATGCCCAAAAAGTTTGCACTACTTGGCGTAAAATCTGCAAAGACCCTGCCATGTGGCGGGTCATATATATGGACAATATTTTCTCAGATCCAAATGCAAGACCCCGACTACGGGAAATGTGTAAGCATGCTGTGGATCGAAGCCAAGGCCAATTGGTTGACATTACCATTGTGGATTTTGCTGATGATGGGCTTGTTGAGTATATCGCCGATAGGTACGTCATACGTGTACTTATTGTAATTGGTATCCTGTGCATTTGTGCTTATAACCCGATATGAATCACTATATGATCTTGTTTTTTAATTGTTTTAGCTCGTTTAACAGATCAAGTCGGCTTAGACGTCTTGAAATCGCATGTTGCTATGATGGTATTTATGGAAATTGGACAGAAGCTTTGAAGAAATTACCATTATTAGAGGAACTCAATCTCTACTCAACATATTTCTCGGAAGAATCTATTGCAACTGCTGGCCGTTGTTGCCCCATGCTAAGAACACTAAAAATAAACCGAGAGGCGGATAGGTATTGGTACGGGTATGATGGTGAGGAAGGCTTAAATATCCTTAATGAGATACCCATAGCTATTGGAGAGAATTTACATGAGTTAAAGCACCTTGAACTCATTGGAATGAACATCTCGAATATTGAGTTGCGAGTGATTCTGGATGGTTGTTGTCATCTTGAATCACTTGACTTGCGTCAGTGCTTGTACGTTAATCTCGAGGGAGAGTTTGGGAAAAATTGTTCAGAAAAGATTAAATGTTTAAAGCTTCCCAATGATAGTCTTGAAGGATGTCCTTATATTTATAGAAATGGTGTGACATGTGACCTTAATCAGCCCATAGACTCTGACTATGAAGACTCTTACTATGATGATTCTGATTATATCGCTGCCCTTCATGCTTGCCAAGTCGGTGGTGTTTATGATGATGATTCTGACAATTTCACAATTCATGATTTTGGAGTCTATGATGATGATGATAATTATTTAAATAACATTGAGGATTTGGAGTTGCTACTTTTATGACCCTGTTTCGATAATATCTTTGACAGAAAGGTGAGTTTAATGGGCTGGTTTTCCCTTTTCTAGGTGATGCTGAATAAACGTCTTAATAGATGTGACTATGGAAATATTTTTACTAAGAAATATGTTTACTAATTGTGGTTGGTGTTCTTTTTGAAGGTGTAGCTGTTACCCTCAACAGAACTGTTTTTCTGGGAATGATGTTTAGGCTCTGTGTATACACCTCCAAATAGTCGTTGACCATTTCCACTTTTTTGCTCAAACTTGGGTAAAGACAAAAGATGTTATGTTGGTTTCTTAGTTTATACGGTATCTCAATTTGATTGCTTCATGTGTATCTTTGGTTGACCTCCTTTGCTTCATTGCTTGGGTATTTTGGTTATTGGTGTTTTGATTTTCTTGGGTTATTTTGGTATCATATCATACTTGTTATGGAATATGTTTCTTGATTTAGGAGCGATTGCGTTGTTTCATCAACAGTTTGACTGTCATATGTGTTTTCCACTTTTCCTTGGTAACAATAGCAGTAATCATGCATTAAGGTGTCTTAAAATAAACAAAATCAGAAGATGAAACGTGAAACTAGTAAACTTAGCCGATTTTAGGCTGTGTTTGATAGCCTCTTAATCTTAATGATTAAGAGACTCTGAATGAATAAGAGCGTTTGATTCGTAAATTTATCACATCTGAATGAGTAAGAGCCTCTTAATGGCCTCTGAACCATTAAGGGTTAGGGACAAGTCTGAATGAGTAAGAGCCTCTAAATGGTTCAGACCTCTCTGAATGGTTCAGATCTAAATGATTCAGATGCTACAAAACACAGCATTATAGTCTAAAGGAACCCGTTTAATTAGGTTTCGTACATCATGTTGGAAAAAAATAACTGTTCTTTTGTTTTAGTTTATGTTTTACTATTTTATACTAGGACATTAACGAAAATATCAAAATAATTAATAGCGACCAGTAGGACACTAGCCACTTACTTATTACTTTTAGAAAGGTTTTGTTTACCTGAGCCCTGGTTGGAGTCCATTCTTTGAGAGTGTTTGTTGGGTTGGAAATAAGGATCTTTGAATTATGAATAAAAGAATTTATGATGGCTTGATCATTAAAATTTTAAATATATTATTTTTAAATATTTAAGGGGATATGAAGGTTTTCGAGTAATTTAGATAAAACTTGAAACTTTGAAATATATAAAAATTATTGTGGTTTGTCACTCCTATGGTTTAACTTCCTAAGTTCCTCAATTTGTGATTCGATTACAAAAAAATTGAATTATTTTTAGAAAGAAAACTACCCTTAATTGGTTGTAAGGGGTTTTAGAGATTATAGTGATGATTTGTAATATGGCGTTAAAAGACATACCGGATTATTAATCAAATTTTAAATATATCTTTAAAAACATATAAAAAAATTCATTATTAAATGATAATTAATAATTGCAAAACATATTTATAAAGTGTCAAAGGTAAAATAAAATAATCAATAGAATATGTAAAATAAAAAAACCTTATATGCATCTTTAATTTTATATATAACATCTTCGAAGTTAAATCCACATTTGATATTCAACTAAATCATTCAATCTTAACAAATGCCAAAATACATAGGTTACACTTAAGAAGCTCAATGAGTGTTACAAAGGTTAGACATTGTTGAGCGTAATATTATACATTCTAAACAAATGTAAATCCTAAAACCATCTTTAAGAAACATCAGAATATTAGTTACAATTTATATTTGTGGAAAGAAGCTTTTCAACAATAAAAATATTTCAAAAACATCATCAAAACTCATTAAGACTAAATCATCAACTTCAAGGCAGATGCAATGCAACATGCCTCTACTTCCCAAATTTCAAGTCAATCTCAATGTTCAACAACTTAGAATAATAACTAAAACGAGGCTTTTATACAGTTATCATACTAAACCTTGCTAATCATTAGGGGCTTGTGTCAATTTAGCACATAACACACTAAACATTACTTTTTTCCTTCATCTAACATGTATAAATAAGTTATCACACAAGTACCATACGAGGGGTGGAAAATCCATTGTGTAAGTGAAACCATATATGTGTCACAACACCTCATTTCTCATTTTTCGGTACCCAGGTTTCAAGTGGGCACACTAGTCTCAATCCATCCTAAAGTGTGCATATAATCTTGAAAACAAAAACTCAATTTATAAAACAAAAAGTGTTGTCCCCGTTTCAAAATCTTTTTGTGAAATCATTACATCTATAAACATATATTACATGTGGTACTCCACATAAGTTATATATAGTATAAGATAAATCACAAAAGAAAATAAAAGCACATATTCTATTGGGGGACATGTGTTATTAGGTAATGACCTCACATCAAAGTGCAGAATAACATTGAAAAAGCTCCTCGAAGTATGAGAAGTTCATAAACACTTCAACTAACATGGGTACCCTACTCCACTTCTAGTGATGTTTGGATGTTTAGTGGTAGCCCAAATATCAATATATATCAAGTAATTATTTACTAACTACATTCTAATTACCTAAATTTAAGTATCTAAACCTGAAAACCTCATTTTATTTCTTACATATCATCATTAAGATCATGGAAAAGTAATGGAATAAATTAGAGTTGGAATGGGTCAAATGTGAAAAAGTTCATATGTGTACCGCTTGGAAAAGGCGTATGATAGTGTACCCCTGTCATCAATAGGTTAGTGGTATATGATGGTAATTTCTTTGATGATGAGGAAGAAAAAGCGATTTGATGAACAACATGGTAGAGGCAAACAATATGACTATGAAAGTGGCTATCACATTAAGGTTGAGATCCCTAATTTGAACGAAAATATGGATATCTAAGGTGCTATTAGCTGACTATATGGGTTGAGAAGGTCTTCAAAATTATGGAGATCCCAAAATATTGTCAAGTGAATATTGTTACATATAAACTCCATTTAAGGCAAGAGGTTTGTGGCCTTCTAAACATCCAGTTCTTCTAAGGTCATCTAAACTCCTCAACCCGAGTACACATCAAAATAAGTTAGGCAATGGAATGCCTAGTGAGCTTACCCGAGGTTGACCTATTCAGAGTGGGTAGTAAACTACCATACTCTAGACAAACCTCCAAAAATAGTTTTGATACACTTTAAAAGTTGTTTAGAACATCATAAAGATTTACTCAAAATGGATAGTTATGAAATTTAATGCAATGCATGATGCAACTATCCCAACCCATGTCCATCTCATAAAAGTCCAACTCACCACAATGGCACATACCTAAGTTCACAAATGACACGCACAAAGCACGTCACTTGATCCCCGTATAGGCAAAACTAGGACTAGTGGCCATCACACTAGCCCTATGAGGGTTAGCAACTCCCTCATGCGGTTCCCTATTGTTGGGAATATCGTCTCCTCACCCCCTTTAATTTAGAGAAGAGCAAAACTCATAGCATCTCCTCACCTTCTTTAATTGAGAAAAAGGCAAAACTCATAACATCTCCTCACCCTTTAATTGAGAAAAGGGCAAAACTCGGTCTCAAGCGCTCACACGGTCAATCCCATCCTATATGAAATGCAATGCACAATAGGATGCTCAAAACGTCTTTCAAAAACAACATCATAATCTTTGTTTGAAAACATCTTTAAAATGACTCATTTCATGTAATGCACACATAGTACTCATATAACAATTAGCACATAAAAGCATGCATGAAAATACTTTATAACACACACAAAAGATAATAGAAGGGATGTGTACTCCCGGTAAACTCACCCAAGGTCAACTGACGAGTTAACACTAACTCCATACAAGGTTTGATGCATTTGGAGGCGCTCCTAGACATCATATCATCCATCAACATCCTCTTATTGAGTGCTAGCTCAACTCCTTAGTCTCACCTCCAAGTCATAACAATATACCTCCTTCCTACAAGACAATAATGGAAGATATCATACTCGATTCATCTAAAAGTTGCACTATAATTATTTCTTTAGAACTAAGAAGGAACCATCATCCACCAACCAAAATGAAGTCCATAGCTCCTTAATATAAGAAAAATCTTATTTAAAACATCCCCAAAGTTTGGCATCATAACAAGGACTCAAAGCTCAAACCATAAAACTCAAAACCCAAAAACTGCAAATTCTGGCCAGACCCAGCTACACGGGGTCGTGTAAAATCAACCAATAAGTCCAGACCCTCTACACGGGGTCGTGTGATTCTACACGGGATCGTGTACAGCCTGCTATAGCTCCGATTTTGGTCCTTTGCACCCCTTTTTGACCCAAATCAAGTTCTAACACTTCCCCAAACTCATAGACATCAAAAGGACACAATTCAACATCAATTTAAACACAATTACACTCAATTAACCACCAAAAGTCATCTTAATTGAACCAATTCAAAGTTGTGATCATAACATTACTCTATAGCCTTTAACCATGGAATACCCAATTCCAATCCATCAATTGGTGATTACAAGTGGAGATTCATTCTTCCATTTAATGGAATCATTAGGAATAATCCTAACTCCACTATTACTTCCCAATAGATGCACTAAACTCATTCATCCATTAAACAAGAGATCCATTCCTCATGTACATGAATAAAACCCATTTCAACATCAAATTCTCATATTCTAGTGATTCAAGGTTTAAGGTTACACATCAAGGGTTGGAATCCTTAGGAAATCATTAGAAATTAATCCCTTCATCCAAAACCACCATAATTATCCACCAATTTCTAGATTCTTCAACTATTCATCAAATCCCCAAATTCTAGGGTTCATAGCATCCAAATCAATCAAGTAATTGGATCTAGAGCATCTATTGATTGGATGATGATCAAAACGTGAATTAGAATCATAAACTAACACTTGGGATCCTAGGATTTCCTCCCCCAAGCTACAATTTTCAGACTTGACATAGAACCCACCCCAAAAACGGGTTTTCAAGCTAGAAGAGGAAGGGCTTATCTCTTAGATTGCTTGGAATCTTCTAGTATTTTATCAACCTTCAAGAACAAGCAACAATCCTCCTTGAAACCCATGAAAATCGCCACTCTCCTCTCCTACTCTCTCTAAAAACGTGAATGAGGCTGAAATAGGGGAAACCCCTCTCTAAAACTTGATATCTTTCACAATTGGCAATAATAGTCCCTATAGTTTGATCTTCTTCACCCCAACACCCTAAAGTCCATTATTCTCATTAGAAGTCTCTATATTCATACTTATGCCCCAAATATAATTATTTATTTCACTTGAGTCATTGTCTAGGTCAACACTAACCCTTAGTTTCTCAAATTGACACAAATGGCCCCTTACACTAAAAGTCGTGGTATCGCTAACAAATCGAAGTGTTTCGATGGTACAAATCAAACACTCGATTGGATAAAATTCATAGATTTCAAGAATAAAGAATAAGATGTTATGTGTTTTTCGTGTGTACAATGATATATGACCAAAAACGGGAATATCATCTTGTCTGGAAACTGACGAAAAAATTATCACCAGAAAGTTTTCTCAACCACCAAACGGTCATAAACTGCCACCAATTCGGGTTCCAAACCAATTCAAGCTCTGCCCCTTGGACCCCGCCAGGGGCTGCCGTCCCTTGGATCCCGCCACTAGGGGCGTTGCCCCGGACCCCCGTAAGTTCATGGGCTTCACCCCTAAATAACAGTGTACTTTCAATACTGAACAAACTCAAAACAAGTGTGCACTCCGCACCACCCATACTTGTTTAAGGTTTGTCAAGATTGTATTTGGTCAACAAGTTAATCTATTACACTTAAATAACATTAGTATTATAAATCACCAACACTTGATATGCAAATTTGAGGACTTTGACCTTTTTTCAAGAATCATAAAATGATCCAACACCACATGAACCTAATCAATATGTTAAGGCTAGGGATGACAATTATTCTTTTACTTAATTCGCGTCATGTTTGCCCTGATTGAATGATGTTATCCCCTTTGTTTTTGCGCACGTTACTTTTTTTGTGGGTTTTTTCCGTCGGGTTTCAAAGCGGGTTACGGTTTCTTTCCGGATTTCACTTTTCTTCCAGTGACACGTGCTGGTCTAGGGGTTGTTCTTTTGCTGGTCATTGCCAAGTGTTCTTCAACGAATCCCTTTTCTTTCTTACTCGCCGTTTGGTTTCTTTCCTTTCAGTTTCAATCCGGTGAATTCCCGTCGCCTTTCGGTTGTTCTGTCGCCGCTGCGTTTCCTTCTTCTTTGCATGTGGTTCCTTTGGTCTTCTGGCGAATTCAAACCCTGCATTTCCGTCGTCCACTCTGTTTTCGACTAAACTGATCAAGTTACCACCAAGCTCCTGATTAACTTGCAGGTACATTCTCTCATTTCACGTTTCTACATCTTTTGGGTTTAATTTGCTGCTGTTCTTCACAGAAAAACAAACAAAAAAATTAAGAAAGCTTTAAAGCGCTTTTCGTCGTTTTTGATCTTTTTCGTCGTTTATATTGGTTTGGAACGACCTTTGATATGGTTGTCTTTTTTGGTGGTTTCAGGAATCCTGTTGTCGCTTTTCGGTTTTTAGTATTCAACGTAACTCTTTAGCCACATTTTCTTAACGCCCATTTTATAACTGTTTTATTTGTCATCTGTTCTCTTGCTTTGCGCTTTTTTGTCTTTAAGTTAACTGTTTAGTAAGTCATCCGTGGAGCCTTTTTATTTGTCATTGTTTTATCTGTGGTATGTTTTCGTTGGTTTCCTCTTTTGTGAGTCTTTGAATTTCAGTTGGTGACATTGGTTTACGTAGTATCGTTGTCCCTTAAAGAATTTTTGGAAGTCCTTTAGTCTGGATGTTGTTTTTGACATGAGTGGTTCGTCTAGCTTAGTGTTACCAGTTTACTTTGATTGTGGTGATGCTATAAATGTTTGTCGTTTTTGTTCTGCTGTGTTTTGGTATGGTGAACGTGTGGTTCGATTATCGCGTCGTGGGAACATCGTTTACTCCCAATGTTGTAAAAATGGGTCTGTTGTTCTACCGTTCCCATTTCAGCCTCCGTTTAATTTGATGTATTTGTTTCAAGATCGTCATTTTTTCGATAATATAAGAGCTTACAACTCAATGTTCTCTATGACCTCATTTGGAGCCAAAATTGAGGCTATTACTAACAGCGGACGAGGGCCTTATACATTTAAGGTATCAGGTCAAGTGTCTCATTGGATTGGGTCTTTATGTCCGGAAACTTCTGAAAGGCCCCGCTTTCTGCAGCTTTATGTTTATGATATTCAAAACGAAGTTCAAAACAGGTTAGAGTTGTTTCGGGAAGGATTTTCTTTGAGGGCAAACATCAACAACATCCCCAAGAGAGAAATCCACCGTCACCGTCGCCGGAAAAGGACGAATGTTCTCCACTGAAATTGCCTCTTCCAAAGGGGAATCATCATCTTCATCAACTAAAGTCTCATACCTAACACCCACATGCTCTAATGACCACTCAATAATTGCCGCTGCGTAATACGAATTTTCAAAACCTTCATCTTCGTTCACTACCTCAGTGCAATCCCCCACATGAAACCCATTAAAAGCCATCTAATAAAACAACGCAGCTTTAAAATAGTTACACACCAACAAAAAAAAATTACCAAAAACATCTCCGAATATAGAGAAAAACAATGGACGAAAATAATACAAACCCACACAAAAGAGAACAACATACCTGTACACAAGAAGCGATTCCAGCTCTAAAGAAGAAAAAGAAACCGAAAATAGTAAAATATGAAACACTTAACTTATAACACTAATAATCGGCACCAATACCCAAAAAAGAGCCGCCCTAAAAAGTACTTTTCCATTTTCAAACTAAATGACAAAAGCCGAACAGAAAAAAAAAACACATATATATATATATATATATATATATATATATATATATATATATATATATATATATATATATATATATATATATATATATATATATATATATATAACGGAAATATCATATTAAAAACTTAAACAACTCCATTAAAATAAAAACACATTTCAACACAAAACGAAGGACACCGTTTACAAATTGTACAACCACAGTTAAAAAAAACAAAATTTAACCTAACTTATTATTGTTAAAAGTATGCATAAAAAATTCATTAATTGCAATACAAAACCCAATATTCTAGCCGACAAAACGTGGGCTGACTATACGTATGCCAAGCTTTTGTGTCTCCCGCTTCAACAAACCGAAAAAACCAAAAAATATTTCGTGCAATGCACGAAGCTTTTGCTAGTTACTACTTAGAATATGAAGAAAATATCATACCAGATGTAGAGGTGGACTGACTGAATTTCGTATAACAATAGATAGAGATGTTGGATTTATTGATAGGGGAGAAGGTTTGATGGATGGAAATGATGAGGGTGAGGATGTTGAAGTTATATAGAACGATGAATGGAACTCCTTTAGAAGATGCATACGATGAGAGGAGAAAAGAAATAACGAGGTAGTTGTAGAAAGATGGGTGATGCTCCTAGGTGAGGTGCATAAAGTAACCTGACACATAGAACATAAATATAAATCCAAGAAATAATTAAAATAGAGAACTAACCGACATGCTTTTGAAAATAAAATGAATTTGTCATTTAGGTAAAATGACAAATTTAGGCTTAAAGTAGTTTGTAAATGAACGGTTCCAGAAATGAATGTTTAGTTAGGGTTGGTGGGCCTAACAGTGGAAGTAAAGTGAAGGGTAAAGATGTAATTGCAAATGACTTGAAGTGTACTTATGTACTACACACATTTAGAACAAAAGGTAGATGAAAACCGGTACTTCAATACTTACAATCATAACAATGTGTGTCTATAAAAAAGAAAAATCACTTGTACGCTAATTTCATTTCCAAACAAATCATGGACAAGGCTGAGGTAACCCCTTACTGTGCTACTTCGAACTATTAAGGATTAAGTTTAGAAAAGTGACAACGCCTAGTGATATTGCATATTTTAGTCGTTGTTGAGCCCTATTCTTAGTGAAATTATATCATATATATCGTGGTATTCACACTTTTCGTGCCAGTACTTGTTTGGAAGAAAATAATAGAAACAGGGACCAAAAGCGTGCAAATTGGAGAAAGTTTGGAGAAGAAGAAGAAATCAGGAAAATACGTACGCGCGCCGCGGGATTTGCAATTGCGCGACGCGGCTTTGAGGCGGTGGACTAAATTCAAATGCCGAGAAAACGGGAGAAAATACGTACGCGCGTCGCGGTTTACTTAAATGCGCGGCGCGGCTGCGGAAAATTACAACTACAAATAGAGGCATTTACAGCCGAAAACCCGAGCAAAACCCTGGTGAAAAATCGACCGTAGAGTCTCTTTGACTCCAAGAATTCGTTTTCAGCAATTCCCTTTTGGCATTTCAGGTTTTTATGTTTAATTTCTTTTAGTTTAATAGTTAGCATTAGTGGCTAGGGTCTTTGAGAGTGACAACCACTGACCTTGAGCATTCTAGTTACTGTTTTAGGATCTTTGTTACTGTATTGGATGATTGAAATTTGTTTTGAGTTTATAATAATCATTTGGTTACAAGTAATATTGGTTTTTCGGTGTTTGATGCTTATTATTGGTTTTGAATGTTTGGATTGTGTTTGGATGTGTTTATGACCTTGATTGGACTGTTTTCCTTGCTGATTTCAGTAGCCAGTTAGGTTAGTTTTTAGGGTTTGAACTATAGCCAGTGACTGTCCCATTGGACCTTATTTATTGATTTAATTTATGCCTTGTGTTGGTTATGTTTGGATTGTTTGGATGCCTTTGTTTACTTCTGAATTAGAGATGCACTTCTGACTTCAGAAAGTAACTAGGTTTGGTGTGAAGCTTAGCTTAGTCTATGCTTGTTTTGGGATTGTCTAGTATAGGTTTTCTGAGTTTTAGTAGCAAGGGTTTGGAAACTAAAATCCTCCGACTATAGCGTGACACTATAGTAGGTAATATGTCATCTGGTCTAACCACGTAGCTCCTGCGGATCGACCCTGACTACCACTGTGCTAGTGTGTGTGTTAGGTTTTTCTTATTTTTGACCGCACGACGACCTAGGCGTGTCAAAAAGGTACGAAGTAGGTGTCTCCAATCATAAAGTGTTCAAAAGAAAAGCTACAACAACAATGCATGTGATTGACGATTACACAAAGTAGTACAAGGTGTTGATGGATTGCATCTTGAACTTCTGGCAACAAGCTAG
Source organism: Cichorium intybus (assembly GCA_023525715.1). Classification (NCBI taxonomy): domain Eukaryota; kingdom Viridiplantae; phylum Streptophyta; class Magnoliopsida; order Asterales; family Asteraceae; genus Cichorium; species Cichorium intybus. The sequence continues at coordinate 5,257,516 of CM042013.1, forward strand.
GATACAACTGTAAAGCTTGAAGTAGTAAGTTAGCCTAACCATTCTTCTTCAACCATGTAGTTTATGAGAATTTACATTTGCTTAGGATTATTAAAGAATGAGTTCAAGGCTGTGTTAATAGATTTATTTGGTTTGGATGGTGCTTTTTTAAAAGACCTATTTCCATGTCGGATTCTCACTATAGTTGGGCTAGATTCAATCGCTACTCGGTTACAGAAGCGCAACACCATCTTGATTTTTTTGAATAAAAAAATGAAGTGATGAGGAAGATGGAAGATGATGTGGACACTGTGAGCTCCAAACTGTAAAAAGTAGATGAAAGAGGATAAAAATGTTATGACTGCATTTTCAAATAAATAGGAAACAAAAGTCATAAGAGAGAGAATATAGAAAATATTGAAACACCTTCACATGCGATGCCTATGTTCTGCTCTACTTAACGAAAGTTTTTTTAAGGTCGGATGAAACCGGTGATAGATGAGCTTGGGTTAGAGGAGGGGTTGTCGGCGTCATGACACCGCCTCAAGCGAGTTGGCGATAGAAGGGCGGTAGGTGGGTTCTTGAAGCTACGTGGTTAGGATTAAAAAAATTAACCAAAAATTAATTTACCCCCACCCTTATAAATACTTTCCTTTATCTCTTCAAAAATCACACATTCCTTCTTCACTCTTCCTCTCAAATCCTCTACAAACCCTTTCCTATATTTCTACAAAAACTCTTTCTTTTCAAATGGATTCAAACCGCAAATAACGAAAAAAGAGGTTCTTCGAAATCAAGAAACCATAAGGACGAAGACGGTTTGATTGTTCCCCAACCCCATCGCCTTATTATCCGCAATACCAATGATTTCTACAATACCAACAAATGTCGGTGCAACAAAACTACAACCAATTGTCACTTTCCTAAGACTACCTAGTTGAATATAGTCTGTTCCAAGTGAAGCCCTCTTAATATTATGTCTCAGACACAACCCATTTTCATGACTAAGACGACGATGAGCCAAACAATGAAACCCTTCCAAAAACAAACTTTTATCACAAGGTTGAGATCACGACCATGGAGCGAAAAAGAGGAAGCCACATTCGCAAATGCATACATTAGTGTTTCTAAGGATGAAGAGCGTGGCAACCATCAACACCATAAGTCCTTTTAGGAGGACGTGCTCATCCATTTCAACATGCAACTTGGTGGGGCCTATTGAACAAGTCATCAAGTTAACTCCAAATTGAAGGATTTGCATAAAAATATCAACAAGTTCAATTGCATAAACAACAACAAATGCAACATGCGTGCCAACAGGAGAGGGGACGTTGGTGTTTTAAAGGCGACACATTATGAGTTTCGAGAAATCACCCGTGGCAGTTTTGCACATATCTGGCATGAGAAATTATGAGAGACCATCCCAAATGGCTCACCGACAAACAAATGGGTATGAAAACCCCCCATCATTCCTTTAAACAAAGCAATACATCATAGTCCAATACCTACACTATAACCTCTTTTAATGCACACTATTCAACTCACGGTGTCGATGCTGATGACATCAATGATGAGGTACCACAACTATCACCACAACCACGACAATGAAAAAGAAAGAAAGTGGTTAGCATATCCTCAGAACAGGAAGAAATGAGGACCATTCTCGAAAAAATATCCCTTCTCGTCGACAATAATCAGCAAGAAGTGCAAGAGAAGCGAAACTACTGATCCTGGAAGAAGGAATGCTAGAAGAGGAGGTGAAGATGAAAGCATTGATCATTGAACATGAACTTGAAGAGCTCAAAGTCAATGTTTTGAAAAGGTCATGATTTTCTTTCTTCGCCCACATGATTAGGGGTGGCAAAAACTGACACGACACTAACCTGAGACGAACTCAACACGAAATAAATGAGTTTAGATAAGAGATTCCCCATATCCTAACATTTTTCACATTAACAGATCACATTTTAAAAGGAAGTGATATGTATACAACAATTTTTATCTATATAAAACAATTTATGCATTAAAATGGGTGTTGTACATTACGTACGAAAAATATTAAATTATTGTTTATAAAGAAAAATTATTGTTTATAGATCGATTCCCCATTTTAAATTACTCGTGCAAATTAAAATGTTTTTTAACTAAAAAAACACAACTAATAACCATATTACAATTTTTTAGTTCTCTCTTAAAAAAATCTGTCTTAAATTTGCCATCACGGGCCAGGCCGGGCCTTGACCATCTCCAGGCGGTCTTGAGTGAGAACCTCATTTCAAATTCCAGCAACACTGCTAGTCTCTCGTACGATTTCCATAACGTAGTCGCTCGTCTATTGGAAGCTGTAACGGTTATCGGAAATCAGAGATACGATTCTCGTCTTCACCGTGATGTACGTTTATCTTTTACTGAACATTTCCTAAATTACTTGAAATTTTAATCGATGGTTTCTTCATTTTTCGAAGTTCAGTAGTTTTAGGGTTTTTAGAATTTTCATTTCGACCTATTCCGATTCTTGATAATGACATTCATTCATCGTTCTTAATATCCTTCTCATTTGAATATTAGCATTACATATTCGTCAAAAATGGATATGGAGCAAAATTGCTAAATCCGTTTTTGTTCCGTGCAAGTTTGTGGTCATAAAATTCCCTCTAGATTGACACTTGATTTCATGTAGTTGTCTCCCTGTATTTAAGTTGAACATCCAGTTTCCAAATGCTCAAAAGTGCTGCACAATCCCCTGCCATTTTTTTAAGCTAATCGCATGTTAATATGTTATTATTCTTAACGATGTTGAGAAAGTTATTATAATTTCAAGTAAATGCATATGTAAATGCGGTGATCTAAGATTTTGTTGCTTTGTATACGCTAAAGCTATGATGCCATCCACATCAAGATCAAATCGACGAAAATCCAAAGTGAAGTTCATTCCAAAACCAAAGCAGCAATGGCGCGTGAAGGAACAGAAAAGGAATTGGCTGGAGCTTCCATCTGATGTAATGGCCAATATACTATACAGAGTTGGTGTTTATGACATACTTGAGAATGCTCAGAAAGTTTGCACTACTTGGCGTAAAATCTGCAAGGACCCTGCCATGTGGAGGGTCATTTATATGGAGAATCATTCAGATCCATGCACAAGGCCCCCACTACAGGAGATGTGTAAGCATGCTGTGGATCGAAGCCAAGGCCAATTGGTTGATCTTACCATAGTGGATTTTCCTAATCATGAGCTTCTTTTGTATATTGCTGATAGGTATGTGAGCCTATTACAATTTGTTATTTTGTGCATTTATGCTTAGTTTTTTATTTCTTAAACAGATCAAGTCAGCTTAGACGTCTTGATATCTCCTCTTGCTATGGCGAGCTTTATGATGGATACGAGTTTTTGAAGAAATTTCCATTATTGGAGGAACTGAGTCTCTGTATAACAGATATCTCGAAAGGAGATATTGAAATTGCTGGTCGCTGTTGCCCGATGCTAAGAACTTTAAAAGTAAATCGTAAGTTTTATAGGTTTTCGGATGATGACACTAATGAGGAATCTTTAATGATCCGAAATACGATAGCCATTGCTATCGGGAAAAACTTACCAGAGTTAAGGCACCTTGCACTCATTGGAAACACCATGTCGAATACCGGGTTGCAAGCGATTTTGGATGGTTGTTGTCATCTTGAATCACTCGACTTGCGTCAGTGCTTGTACCTTGATCTTAAGGGCGAACTCTGGAAAAAATGTTCTGAAAAGATTAAATGTCTAGAACTGCCTAATGATTCTCTTGAAGGATTGCCATTTGGTTTGAGATGTGACGATGATATGCTGCCCGAAGACTTTGTCTCTGGTGATTCTGATTATGATTATGACGAGTACTTCGACTATGATGATTACACAAACCCTTATCATTACGATTATATAAACAATTTTAAATCCGATCTCTTTGATAGTGATGATGATTCTATTGACATTGAGGACTTGGACGACATGATGACTTTCATGGCCTTGTTTGGATGATCTTTTGACAGAAAGGTGAGTTAGGCACTGTTTATTATTATTTTTTCTTTCCTTTCTCCTAGAGCGATGCAATCTGTCAAATATTTTTTAAACATTACATATCTAGATATCTTTCGAAAACCACTTGTAAATTTTGCATTTGGAGATACTAATTGTGGCTGATATGTTTTTTTTTTTGAACATAGGCAGGGTAATGCAAGTTTCTTAATCAATATTCTGCTGATGCCTTTATCTAATCTTGGGAATGACAATATGCTCTGTTTATAAACCGCCAAATAGTTGTGGATCATTTCCGTTTTTAGCACAAACTTGGGTAAAGACTAAAGATGTTATGTTGGTTTGTTGACTTTTATGTTATCCTGAATGCGTTTGCTTGGAATGTTTCTATGATCTTTGCCAAAATATTAAAAATGGTTTGTTGGTGTCACTTTCATTTCCATTTTGTTTCCATCTCTTCATGGGTACATTTGGTTGACTTTGATTTGGCTTGGGAATTTGCTGTTGGTGTTCTGATTTCCTTTGGTTATCTTGGTATCAAGTCAATAATTGCTATGGAATATGGTTCATAAATTGGATTAGATGGGGTGTCTTAAGAAACCAAAACCAAAAGATGAAGGAGAAAACTGGTAAAATTTCCTGAGTTTTAAGCTAAAGGAGCCGATTTACTCTTATTATTTTAGGTTTTCTTTATCTAATCGGAAAAATAACTCGTCTGATGTTTTAGTTTGTGCTCACAATTTTATAGCAAGACATGTAACCAAGACTATCAAATAATAAAAATAGACTGGAAGCTCACTAATTTATTACTTGGAGTTTGAGGGATGTTTGTGGACTAGCTCACTAATTTATTACTTTGAGTTTGATGGATGTTTGGTTTGTTGTAATATGACAAAACTAGAATTCATTTTCGTTTTTTAGGGTGTTATGATGAAAAATAAAGTGGAACTGAGGGATGTAAGTAGGTGTCGTTACGTCATAAATGAGTGTTGTTAAATGCATCATAGTCGATTATATCGTCGTTTTGTGGTGTGGGTATTGTTAAATACACCAAAGTCTACTACATTGTAATCTAAACAAAATACAATGATGCATATTAGCTTCCAATAATTTTTAGAGAATTATTAAATACACCAATAAAAGCTAGTCAAAATCTAGACTAAAGTGTATTTAAAACGGAACCACTAAATAAACACCCCATTTTTACTTCATACATACAACTATTCAAAGTCAAAAATTTTTATTGGTTGAAATTGCATTGTTTTCCAGAAAAAGTAAATATGATTGGTTAAAAATAGTTTGACTTTTGTGTCAACTGTATATATAATGTATGTATAGTAGCACCCATTTTAAAACTAGATTGAAATATATATAAAAAACGTCTTTCCAAGTACTCTAGTATATAATTTGACTATTTTTTATTGGTGTATTTAACAACTATCTAAAAATTATTGGGTGGCTAATAGACATTATCACATAATATTTATTTATAGGGTGGTGTTAACTGTTAAATACAACCTAGTTTAGTATACACTAGTATAAACATTCACAATTATTATATGATAATGTCTATTAACCACCTAATAATTGTTAGAGATTTGTTAAATACATCAATAAAAAATATCAAATTATAGATTATTGCGGAGTGTAAAAAAACAAAAAAATTCCCCGAACATGCACTTGTTCCTTTCTTGATTAACCACTAAATACACAAGTTTCTTTTTATCCTCCTCAAAACTCGTTCCTAATTAGCACACACACGCAATATTACTTGAATTCAATTTGCATGCACTTGTTTCTTTCTTGATTCTAATAATTTCAGGAAATACCAATCACCATTCAGGCATGTAAAAGCAAGACCTGTCATAAACCCCAACCTGAGTTGTGGTCTTGTGGATAATTTGTTCCACTGTCTGCATATATTTCAATCAAAGTATAAAACACTAGATTACTAGGGTTTTTGCAAGTAAAAGGAACAGAGAGGAAAAAGGTTACTACCAGATCTGGTCATGGATGTAACATCTCATAAACTCTGATTGACAAAAGAGCTGGGTCCTATTCTATATGTAGATTTGCTCATATAATTCATTTTTCATGTTACATATGACATCTTTTCGGCAAAGGAGGAACCCATGTCAAACCTACCGTTAGAACCTCAAATACCCAGATCTTTCAACGAAAAAACAAGGGACAAAAGCCTAGGGTAGAGAGAGAGAGTTTAGTATCCCAAAACTTATTTCCATAAAGACTTTAATATCTATCAGCATGTCAATCAAGCTTCCAGTTCCAATTATTACCCAAAATGGAGAGAAAAGCAAATTAATATCAGACCACTAAACCGGATAAAACTAGGGCGATCAAAGTTCCATTAAAAGACAGAAAACCCCAAAACAGAAGAGGAAAAAACTAGTGAAATTTATGTGGTTCATACTTGGTTTTTGAACATACAATACTCATATACCTCACCAGAAAAAGCAATTGATAACACGAGAGATCAGCATCACAAAGAACAATAATTTTTTCAGCTTTCTTGATGATGCCATTCCCTCTTAGACTAGGAGACGTGCTTGTTGCATGTGGTACCTATCCTCTTGATCCCTATCTTTGCTCTCCCTATTCTCTCAAATTGTTTTCAAGCTTTGAGAACAAGAAAACCATCGTACAACTGTCAACTAATATAGAATTACAATTTACAATGAGAAAGAGAGGGAGGAATATTTCAAGTAATGGCAGGAACACAAGACTTTCTACAAGGGTCATCAAGAATGTGTTTGTTTATGGGATATTGACATGCCAAGCCAACAATATCTTCCCGTGTAGACTGATCCATTCATGTAACCTCGGTTCATGTGTTTTTCTACTTTGAACCTTCTTAACCCTAGACTCCTCTCATTACCCAATGGTCAGTCTCCATCCCTTTCTCTTTTAGATTTCCATGGAGATCTAATGAAAATAACGTGACATGTAATGAAGGTTTAATGTGATTGTGAGGGTTTGAGGTGGAGTTAAATGAATGGAAGGATTCAATGAGATTGAACGGGTGGTGACCCAAGTCCTTTCAAAATAAATGGTGTA